>OY728167.1:738903114-739613095 GCA_963277665.1 Viscum album | reverse complement strand
AAGGAAAAAAAATAATAAAAAAAATAAATAAATGAATAAAGATAGAATAAAAGAAAAAAAAATCAAAACTAAAACCAAAAATAATAATAAGATTATTATTTATAATAATATTCTCAAATTAAAACCATGAGAATAGTAATATTATTATCATCAAAACACAATATATTAAATCAACTCATTCCCATCATCATTTTCCACACCTAAATTTTATTTTGTTATCATTATTACTTCATTTGTTTAATTAGTTGACCAACGAGCAGGGTCATACGACAGACCTGGTGAAGCCGCACGGCTTTGCAATTATGCTTCGCTCGTGCGTCGCATGATGACAAGCCCCAAAAGAAAAAAAATACTCGTTTAACTATATATATATTTATTATTAACACCTTTTATTTATTTGTTTGCACATTGGGAAAGCGAGCCGTGAACCAGGCGGGGCCGCGCGGTGACCCAAGCGAGGTCGCACGGCTTCGACCGCAGGGTGCTGTATGCAGTCAAGGTCAAAACACATGTTTTTGAATAAGAACATAGAAATTTGATGTCGGTCCTCGACCCGAACTACCCGATGCCCAGAAAATTAATTAAAATAAACAAATTAGAAATGACGGGTGTGACACAAACTCCATAATCCACTAAACCTTCAAAATTCCCATTCATGGTGTAGAAAAATAAACCTTAGACACACATTAATTAGTAAATTAACATTATTTATAACATAAATTAATCAAATAATAATTTAATCAAACCATAATCTAAAAAATCATTCATCAATTAAAAATACCTTAGATTCATGAATAATCAGAACTATAAATAAAAAATTTGAAGAGATGAAAAATTGAATCATAATTATAGATCATTCAAGAAAAAAATCCCAAAAAAACATTCATGAATTAAAACATAACTTGAATGCATGTTAAATAAAAATAATAAATATAAAGCACAAATAGATATTGGAATGGGAGAATGGGATTGGGAATACAATTGAAAGATAGAAGAGAGATAGATTAAATGTGGCATCAGAATAAGGATGAGAGTAGACAATAGTGGTTAATTCAAACTAAAAGGGATTTGAAGACACTAGATCAAATAATTAATGGGTATGGTTCACCACTTGAGAGAAAACTGATTACTTCCATGACAATGAATGAACACAAAATAACTCCTCCAAAAATTTCATAAAAAATTTAAAGATGTTTTTTTGGTTATTAAATAACAAATTTTGAAAACTTCAATTTAAATATCAATTATTTAATAATGGATTATATAAATACACCTTATATATTTTTAGCTTTAGTTATATTATAAAAGATGTGAAAAATTATTTATAACATCAGTTATAAATAATAAAGTAAAAAATGCATCATATTAAATATATTTTGTACTAGTGTTCATTAAAATAAATGAATATTTCTCTCTTGATCATATTTCTATGATATAAATTAAGGAAGTGGAAAGTTTTCATTGATCAACACAATCTATCATATATGATCATGATCTGAGGTTTACCTCAAAGTTATGGATAAGTATTCAAAAAGATATCAATATGGAGTAAATTTTTAGTACATCCTATCATCCTCAAATGGGTGGTCATTATAAGAGGACCCAAATGATATTTTGATATCTGATTCAATGTATTACAATGGTGTTTAGGATCAACACTTTCTTTAGGTAGGATATTCTAACCAAATAGATTTCACTCAAGAATTCATATGGATCCTTATGAAACCCACTATGGCTGGAAGTACATAACTCCAAAATATTGGGATGAAGATGGAGAAATAATATTATAGGGACCAGAGATATATGAGTAAATGGTATATAAGGTTAGATTCATTCAGTAGTACATCAGGGAAACTTAGAGTCGACATAAATGTTATGATAACAGTCATCAGTGAGATGTAGAGTTTTATGTTAGTGACATGGTATTCCTATGAATATATCCTTTTAAGAAGGTTATGATATTACATAATAAGGTATAATTGATACCTATATATATCATCCCCATCAAAATTCTTGATTGTATCGGGGTTGTTTCTTATCATTTGGTGCTCCCACCGAGTCGCTCTCAATTTCATGAAATGTTCCATGTGTATCTCATGAGAAAGGAAATATATGATCCTTAACATTTATTGAAATCAAATTCCATATAGTTGGAGCATGATATTTCTTTTGAGGAATAACTGGTGGAGATTCTGGATTGAAGAGAGAAAGTGTTTTGAAACAAGACCACTCACATGGTTAAAGTTTTGTGGCAAAAAGAAAAATTTGAGGTAGTTACACAGGAACCCAAAGATGTGATGAAGCTGAATTATACTCAGTTTTTTATATTATAGTGATAAACTTTCAAGGGATAAATTATTATAAGGGTGTATAATGTAACACCATGAGATTTTACAGTATATTTTTCTTTTGATTTCCTTTATAGCTTTCTTTACACGAAACACATAGTTTAAATGAACCATGATATAATATTGAATTATTATTATTTAATTTTATAGTTATTATATATCCATTAGATTTGTGGTTATGAATAGGAATAACTAAATTATGAATTTTTAACGCATATATAAACTTAATTAATTAGTTTCCCATTGTTTAGACATTAAAATTAAACATTTGGAAGTAAAAGAAATGTTTTTCAAAAAAATGTTCATTCCACAAAATTGGTTTTTATTTTAATAAATTAAATTAATTTATATTTGTGAATTATTTTAATGAAATTTATAGATTATGTATTCAATAAAGAATTTAACAACAGTTTTATAGTTTTTATTGGGTAAGTAATAATGGTAAATTCAGTTTTATGACTAAAAATGTATTGATCCTAAAAATGGTTTTATTGAAATTTATGCATTTATTTTAAAATGAATTTGTAACACTTATATAAATTGAGCCTTTTAAAATATATCACATAATTTTAATCTTCATAATTAATATTACGTATTATGATATACTTAATTTTTGGTCACTACGAATAGTAACTTATGTAAAAAAAGTTAGTGTAACATCCCAACCCCAGTTACCCAGAGTCATAACATTATTACATATCATTGTCATGATCAGAAGAGATCAAGTCTCGAAAGACCGATTAGTTTAGTATCCATGGAAGTACTATATACATACATATGTTTCACATTACATCATGAAATAAAAAAACAGAACATTGTGTCCCCTTTGAACACACTCATGTCCTCTGGCCTATCCTTGTAGGTTAATCATGATATTCTTCTTCACATCCTGGGAAAAATAAAACATATAAAGGGGTGAGGTCAGATGCTTAGTAAGGATAACAATATAGCAGAAACTTTCACAAATAAGCATAAACAGTTAAGGTAATGTATAAGACTAAAACACAATCCTTTTAAACTTAAATTTCAGAATAATATAGGAAATATAAATCAAATAATTATATTTACTTATTCACATGGATATTATAATAGTAGAATAATCAGATGTAATATCAATAGCCAATTTCATAATGATGGAATGCATAATTCCAGACATCATAACTACATAGTCAAGGCCTCGTGCTAAGAATACAAATAATATTTTTTCAAGGCCTTGTTCTAAGACACTACTTTGTCTAATGATACCTACCGATGCATCGAGGAGCTATAGCGAGCTCCACCTGTCACTTACTATGTCCAATGCATTCCTCATTTGAAAAGGTTAAAATATAACATAAACATTTGTATTGAAACTAGCATATGAAATGTTAATACTTTAACCATAAACCATGAATGGTATAAAAATAATACATCCACATTCAAACATATCATGAAACCTTCAATACAATATAGACTATTGTATCATAATAAATCAACTTCAAATAAGTGTAAAATCCATCAAAGAATGTTGACATAGATGAAATCAAAACTATTTGGGAGAAATATTTCATTATATTTTGAAATCATTTAAAAGTCACACAATTATAAAAGAAAAAATTTATTTTGAAAATATTCTTATAAGATTGTAAGGTAAGATTAAAAGGTGTTATAACGGTGGAAAATATCCACACCCTCCGTGTAAGTTAAAAAAACTTTCTTATATTAATTTGTCGAAAAGGTCATATAGTACCTTGTTTAGAAAATGACGGAAATATTTCTTTCAAAAACATTTTATAAAAAGTTAAACAAGAGTATAAATTACTTTAACCCATAGTATAGTAAATAGTAAAATGTTTTGAAATACATTTTTAAGAAACACATATGTGGATGATAAAGAGGTCCCAGTAGATACTTACGTATAAACAACCTCGGATAATGAAGATATTGTAAAATTTACCCTTACATTGTACTTTTCCTTGGTCGAGGGTACATTAATCTCTTGTATAATGGTTAAATAAATGTTATTAATTTTATAAGAACTACATAAATAAATATGATATCATATATGATTTTCTAATATCGTTTTGTTAATAATATTTCAGTAGTATCATTGTTTCGAGTGTTAACTGATTCGTTTTACTTTATATGTTTTGTTACGTAAGTATGTTTTTTATGGATAGGATGTATTTGATTCATAATATAAATTATATTAAGTTTTTAAAAATTATTTTTAATCCTAAAATAAAAATTATTCTTGAGTATTTACGATGGGGAAATGAATCTTATCGCGTTCGTGGAGACGGTAATCCGTACGTACGCACGAGCAAAAATATCATTATTTTGATGGAAAAATCATATGTAATTGGATGGAATATCATATATAAAGAATAATGGACATGTTATATTTATTATTAACATTAATTATACTATTTATTATACAAATCCAAATAATTAAGTGTTGAATAAAAAACTGCACTATGACATGGAGATAGTATGTCGTACGTACGCACGTTTGGTGACTTTGTCATTCATAGGATGGATAGAATAATGAATATGGTTATAAAATATTTATAATAACATCATAGTATGTAGAAAGTACTGGAGTTATTATTTTGGTATGTAAACAAGAAAGAAACATTAAGTGTTAGAAGAAAAGAACTTTGAAAGAGGTGATGAAATTATTACCTCTTCTTCGGGTGCTTCCTTTTGATTTGATCAAAATGGATCCTTAGGTCGGATTCAGATCAAATTAAGGCCTCTATATTTAAGTGAGGGTAGTTGGGAGGATATTTTAGAAGGGGTTGGATGAGTCAAATGGCTTTGGAGGTGTGATTTTGAGAGAAGGGGAAGTTCCCTTTTATAAGAGAGGTGAGGGTCACTTTAGGAAATGCTTGAAATATTATTTTATTATAAAATAATTTTCGTTTTATAATGGCTCAAAAAGAATTTATTTAGAGGATAAGGTGGGTATGGGTAGAAATATTCTCAAACAATAGGATTTAGACAAGTTTAGGTCACCATTTTAACCTTATCTTTTATATTTAACTCTTAGTTTAATTGTTTAACTTTTACAATGTCTTCATGTTTTTTTATATTACACGGTTTATAAACATACTATAAAATGCCAATAGAACCTAAAGTGGTTAATTATTGAAATATATAACCTTTTCTAAGTCATTTTTCTAAACCTTATCTTTTTAGGAACTGTATATCAATTAATAATATATTATTTTTTTTAAAACTCATTTATGTCAATTTTTACAATATTTAGTATTTGGTTTTTATGAAAGTAAAAAAACATTATTAATTTGAAAAAAATAAATTAAATCAACAATAACATGTGATATTAACCTAGAATATTATTTTACTACATCAAAAGTCTCAATATACATTTTTTTGGATATTTATAATATCAATTATTTTAATCTTTCGTTAATAAGGTAATTACTTCATCATCATTGTTTCATAAATACATTTAATTATTTAATGTATAAAAATTATAAATAAAATACCATTTTGTAGGAAATATTTGTATCTTTATAATTAATATTTATATTCGAATTTATCTTATGTATAACCCTATATTGAAAATGTTTTAGTTAGGAAAATTTGAATTTTACACTTTTAACTCTTCTTTAAATAAAATAATAATAAATGTCCTAATCTAATCCATGTGGATAAAAAAGGATCATATATTATTCCTGAGGTTGATTTTGGTCTAAATACACTTATCAAATAGAATTAGGACATGCGTTAGCATAATTATAATATCATTTTTTCTTTTAATTACCCTATTTACTTTTATCCGTGGTAAATAAAATTCAAAAGTTACTATTCGCAAAAAATTATTTTCATCCCGTTGAACCAAATTTTACTTAATAATGTCAACAGTGTCTCTCCTATTTTTGAAATTAATTTCACAGAAGCGGTAAAATTATATTTTATGCAAATTTGCAAATGTTCCTAGAAGGTGGGTAAAAGACGTTAAAAAGTTCAATAAAATTTTATATATATAATCTAATTATAAAATGACTTCAATGAATTATATTGGACTAATATAGGTATTATATATCTATTTTGACTTTAAAATAAATTTAAATAAAAATAATAATTATTTAAATAAAAGTTGGTTTTAAACAATAACGCACTGTTTTTCACAAATCATCAAAAATTGAAAGTTTTCAGAAAAATTCTAAAAATTCACCCTTAGCCAACTTTGATATTTTGAATCCTAAAATGAAGTACATTTTGATAAATAAAATTCATAAAATTTCAAAAATTGGGTATTACTATTTGTAACTGTTTTAAAACGGATAGTTTGATTTTTCATGGTGTCCTAGAACTCTAAGTTATGTACAATGCAAGTTATTGTATTATTCAAAGGGAAACATACTATGGAAGGTTGTGTTTTTATATTCTTCCCTCCTTCAAATAATTTTGTCCTCAAGATTTCTATAATACTAGTGCATAAAAAGATTTGAGTGGTTCTTAATCATAAGTTCCTCAGGTTCCCACGTTGTGTTTTCCATTTTATGGTTTCTCCAAAGAACTTTTACCAGGCGAGTTGTCTGATTTCTCAACACAAGTTATTTGGTATCAATAATCTTGATAGGGTCTTCACAATAAGACATATCAGGTTCCAGTTCTATTTCTCCATAGGTGAGTACATGCTTTGGGTCAGACATGTTTTTTCTCAACAGTGATACATAGAACAAATCATGAACTTTGGAGAGACTTGACATCATTTCCAAAAAGTAAGCTACAAATCCAATTCGTTCTAGAATTTTGAAAGGCCCGATGTACCTAAGACTCAATTTACCCTTCTTAATGAATCGTATAACACCCTTCTATAGATATATCTTTAGGGAAACATGATCTCTTACTGGAAATTCCAAATCCATCCTTCAGTTATCGGCAAAGATATTTTGACTACTTTGAGCTTCTTTGATGTGGGTTTGGATAATCTTCACGTTTTACATTGTTTACTCAACAAGTTATGGGTCTACGAGTTTTCTTTCACCAAGACCATACCAAAAAGTTGTTGTGCGACATCTCTTCCCTTCAACGCTTTGGCCCGGTTGTTCGTGGCACGCGGTGTTCCCTGTGGCGGTGTCTGTCAAACATCCTGGTGATTTTAGCATGCCTTCTTCACACCCTTTGGGATAGGGCTCTCATGGAGGTGCAACAGTCCAAGAGTTTCTAGCTATTGCGGTGCCGATGCTGTCACGATTCCACGGTGTCTGGTTGCGTCAGGCAGATGTGGTCACCGTGTGTGGATTTTAAGGCGGTGGCGAGTTGCGGTTCAGGTTTTTGGTGCGTTTTCTTCGCCCCCTAGTCTGCATTTTTGGTTCCTTGTTGTTCAATTTGGATGCGATGTTGGTTTTTGGTTTGGGTCCAGATACATGTTTTGCTTTTTTTTCTACTTCGGCATTACGACAGTGGCGGCGTGGTTTTTGCGAAGGCTGTTGATTTCTTTTGGATTTTTTTTTTGATTCTGACGACGGTGGAGCATGAAGTATGTTTACAGATTATTCAGTTTAGATGGAGGAGATGAAACTGGTTTTTTTAGGTGTTGGTTGAATACATTGATTTGGTGGAATGTTTTCTTGGAATTTTTAATTCCTGCGGCTCCTGCGGTGCGAGATTTGGGGGTCGCTGCATCAATCACTCATGGGGTTGCTTCTGAAGGGGTTTAGATCATCAAGTTTTCTTCTGGTCTTCACTCTAGAATTGAATGTTTGAGAGGTCATGGATTTTCCATCCTTCTGTGTTGACTTGATGTTTTTTGGGCTTAAACTTTTTTCCATAGTGGTTTAGTGTTTTAATTCATGAATTCATGTATGGTTTCTCACTTTTTCCTCAAAAGTGTTTGAATAATAAATAATTTAATTTTTAGTCTAATGACTTTTTTAGAATCGTGATGTGTAATGGGGATCATGATCAGAAACAATCTATAGGGGTACTCCATGAAGTCTTACAACTTCATTAATATATAGTCTTTCTAAACGTTCAAGTGGTAAATCTTCTCTTATAGAAAGAAAATGTGATGACTTTGTAAGACGATCAATAATGAACCATATTGCATCATTCCTTTTTGGAGTCTTTAGTAGCCTGGTGAAAAAGTCCATCATAATATCATCCCATTTCCACTCAGGTATGGGAAAAGGTTGCATGACTCCTCTAGGATGTTTTCCCCCAACCTTAACATGTTGAAAAACCATGCATCTTGACACATAATCAGCAATCTCCCCCTTCATGTTGTCCCACCAAAAATGTTCCTTCAAATATATATACATATTAGTTCTACCAGGGAATATAGAGAAATTGGAGCTATGAGAATCATCTAACAATTCCCTTTTTAGATTATGTATACCTAAAACACAACACCTCTTCCAAAATTTCAAAATTCCATCTTCATATATGAAGTCAATCAGTCTCCCATCGTTCATAGCTTCAATTTTCTTTTGAAACTCCTTAGCATCAGTCTCAGAACTTTTTATACTTTCTAGTAAATATTGTTTAGAATCCATTTGAAAAATTATTGATGTTTCACCTTCCATGATTATTACCATATCAATATTTACTAGATCCATGAACATAGGATCCATTTCAACTCTCATCTTGTTCAAAACTCCATGATCCTTTCTTCTCAAAGAATCTTCCACCTTATTTTCCTTCATCGGGTGGTAGTGTATATTGAAATCATAATATTTGAGTATTTCAAGTCATCGTTTTTTCCTCACATTGAGTTCTTTCTGTGAGAAAATATACATAAAAATATTCTGATCAGTATATATCCCAAAATTTTCAACATAGAGATAGCGTCTCCATTTCTTCAAAGAACATATTACAGCTTCTAACTCAACATCATGAGTGGGATAGTCTTGTTCATGAATTTTTAGCTATCGTGATTCATAGGAAATAACTCTATCATTATGCCTAAGGACACAAACAAGTCATTTCTTCGAAGTATCACTATAAATAACAAATCCATCATTCACCGATGGTGGATTCATGATAGGAGCATTGGATAATATTCTATTTAGTTCTTCAAAACATTTTTCACACTATTTTGTATAAAAAAATCAACCCCTTTACATGTGAGCTTGGTTAATGGGTTATCCAATCAAGAAAAATTCTGGACAAAACACCTATAATAAACTACTAAATAAAATAAAACTGCATACCTAAATTATACTATTTGGTGTTGGCCATTCTTGTATTGATCTTTTCTTAGAAGGATCAACAGATATTCCATCCTTAGAGACAATATTTCGAACGAAAAAATATCCTAAATCTAGAATTCACAAATTTTAAACATCCCATATAATTCATTTCTTCTAAGAGTATTTAGAATAGTGCGAAAGTGACTTTCACGATCTTCATAGATTTTGGAGTATACCAATATATCATCAATAAATACCACTACAAAGTCATCAAGATATTCCTTGAAAATTCTATTCATTAGATCTATGAAAATAGAGGGTGCATTAGTCTGTCCAAAAGGCATTACTGTAAACTCATAATGTTTGTACCTGGTTCGAAATGCTGTCTTTGGAATGTATTCCTTCTTCACACACAACTTATGATATCCTGATCGAAGGTAAATATTTGAAAAATATTGATCTGCATGAATTTGATCAAATAAATCATTAATGCGAGGTAGGGGATACCTTTTCTTTATTATTATAGCATTGATCTCCCTGTAATCAATGCTCAACCTCATAGATCCATCTTTCATCTTAACAAAAAGAAAAGGGGCTCCCCATGGAGAAACAATAGGGTGAATAAATCCCTTATTAATCATTTCCTCTAGTTATTTCTTTAGTTATTCTAATTCCACAGTGGCCATTATATAAGGGGTCTTCGATATGGGCCTTGAACTAGGAATTAAATCAATGGAAACTCAATTTCTCCTTCTGGAGGATGTCCAGGTAAATCCTATGGACACACATCAACATATTATTGCACAATATGTACATCCTTTATTTGAACATTCTTTTCCTCACCCATAGTTATTTCATTATCTTCCTCCCCAATAATTGAATTTAATAGAGATATTGGAGGTGAATCTAGATAAGAATCAGATGGTGAAGTTTCTGATCTAAAGATAAGGTACTCCTTATCATCATCCAAAATTGTAACCTACTTATTCCTACAATAAATGTTCACATCATGTTCTGAAAGACAATCCACATCGAGGATTATATCAAATTCAATCTTGGGTATGATGATCATATTAGTAGATAAATCACATTTATATGCCCTAATGGGAACTGATTCACAAAACTTTTTTTAAATGATAATTCCCTTTGTATATTTGACAAAAAACTCCCTTTTTAAATCAAATTGGAAATATATAATTTTCATAGAAAATTGTGAAGATATGAAACAATGTGATGATCCAAAATCAAATAAAGCATTGGATAAATCTCTGGAAACCATTAAATTACCTGCCACCACGTCATTCAGAGCTTCAACCTCAGCAATAGTGATGACATAAGCTTGGTCTTGCTCCCTTGTCCTTTTCTGAGTTATGTTTCCTTAGCACTTAGGAAATTCATTTTCATAATTCCCCATTTCTATATAATTTTAGCATTCAACATTGAAAACATCTTTATTTTCTTTGCATCACGAGCTTGGTTCCCTTTTTCACCACACTTGTAATAGACTCCAATTCCCTTCAGGAAAGTACTAGGGTGTTTCTTCCCACATTTACTGAATGATGGAAATTCAACGTTTCCCTTCTTCCCCTTATTTCCATTTCTAGAGGGTTCAATAGATCTCTTTTTCTTCTTCTTTGCTTTAAAGTCGTAAGACTTAGAGAATTCATTTTATTTCTTGATAGCACATGAGACTATATATTCATATGATGAGAAGGATAGTGAGACTAATTCTCAATGGGGAAATTGTTTTAACCCCTAAAATAATTGATCTGTCTTACTCTTTAGGTTACGTATATAATCTGCAGTGTGCTTTGCTAACCTTGCAATGTTAGCCTCATACTTTTGACATTCTCATCCTCCTTTTGCCTCAGAATCAGAAATTGCCTTTCCATATCCACCCGATGGCCACGAGGAAAGTTTTTTTCTACGAAAATCTCTTTAAACTCCCTCCATTCCATATTTGATACTTCATCATCCTTTTTGTTTTTAATTAATGACCACCATTGATCTGTGTCTCCTATATGTCGATAAAATACCATGACAAATTTTTCCTTTCACTACTCCCTAAAGCATGAAATATTTTCTCTAAGGAACTTATCCATTGCTCAGATAAAAATGGATTTATAGTCCCATTGAATGTTGGTGTTTGTTTCCCTATGAAGCGGTCTAACATTGATCCTCCACGTTGTGGAACAGGGTGCTCCATTCGGGTAAGGTTATTATTCATAACCTAAGTGAGTTGTCCCTGTAACAACCCGATATTTTAAGATAAGTATTATTTTTAATTTATTTGATGTCATGTGTTTTATGCTACAACAAGATTATCTTGTGCTATACGCCACACTGTATTAGCTTGAAGTATATGCAACACTATTCTTAGATTGTGTTACACACAATTTCAAGTTCGTTTTATAATAGTCATTCTACGCAACATTGAGTGTATATATATATATATATTCAATGTATAAATGAAATATGGTTGGATTCTGTTGTAAGAAACAATGAAGGATTCTTTCAAAAAACTAAACCTTGACTTGGATTCCATTACACGCAATCACGATTTTCCTCGATAGTGTGTGTTGTACGCAATATCAGGTTTCACTAAACAATGATATATGGTTATAATATTATTAAAAACTAGCCGTTATGAATATTATTAACTAAAATTTGAATTTTATAACATTATTATTTCATCTTATACATTTTCTAGAACGTGGTATGTGAACAAAATAAATTTTTCGGGTAAAATAAGTATTTTTCAAAAAATGCAGTTTTTCTGCCTTTTAATGGCGCACCCACATTAAATCTAGTTTTTGACATGTTTATAAGTTAAATTTTACAAAATAAACTTCTTCTTTTGAATCAGGATATAAAAATTTACATTGGATAAAGTTTTGATATTTTTCTAATAACTTTCATATTTTAATGAATAGTAAAAACATGCTATATTTTAATTAAAAACAACTTTTTTCATCATAATAATTTATATGGTTAAATTATAATATTTAATGGTTTTAAATTATAAATAGAATATATTTTTACCATTTAATATAATTTATTTCATTAGAATTTATTTTACCTTGAATTCTCAGGTTAAATCAATTCAATCTTTTGCAATGTTTTAAACAAAAACCCATTTTCTTTCGACAACGGGATTAATTTTAATTTAATTTCTGCAACTTTTGGGTATTGAATTTGGAAAAATAGATTCCATATTTGGAATCCACGGTCCAAATTATGTTAATAAGATACTTTTTATTTTTTGGGCATTATGAATAGTAACTACGGAAAATTTTATTTACCATAGTTAAAGGTAAATCAGGTAATTAAGGGTAAATATAAGATTATAAAATTACCCTAACACCTGCCAAAATCCTATTGGATGACAAAAAGTAGACCCATATCACCTAAGGGTCAGATTAGATTTATTTAATGGACTTTTGTCCATGAAAATAATTTAATTATTATTAAAACCAAATAAAGTGACAACATGTCATTTTCTTAAATCTTATAAGTATAATAATTTTAGTTTAGTGATAAACTTCATGAATCTTGGGATATAAATAGTCTCCAGAAAGCTAATAAAATTATCTACATCATATAAATTTATTTATAATTTTTATGGATTAAATAATTATCATTAAAGGTGACATAATAGTGAGGTTGAGATTTCTTTATTAAGAGAAATATCAAATAAATGGTTTTAAAAATTATAAAATAATATTATATGAGCTGTTTAATGTGATCCACTAATTTTCTAGATAAATATGACATGTTATGAATCTATTAAATCTTTTATTTTGAACATATCTTCTGTATGTTTTTTATTTAAATTCAAATAAATGAATAGTGTCAAAATTGACACTATTGTTATTTTATAAAAATAACATATTATAAAATTGTTTAAAAATCACAAAAATATTTAAAAATTATAAATTTAATTTATATGGTCGAAAATGTAATAAAGTGTAAAATTATGGAAAATTCACATCACATATGTAATTATTTATAATAATTTAAAATTTAGAATATTATTACCACAAATAAAATGAAATTGGTAAATAAGGATAAATCAAGTTGATAATGTTTAAAATAGATTCCTAACAAGTCTAAATTTTATTTGTTGATGAGATTACAACACTATATCATCTAATATTTTGATATGAGTCATTTTTGAAGTTTTTAAGTGGGGTTGGGATTTAATATAAACTAATATTTCTTATATTTCCAAAGGTGCCACTCTCCTCCCTTATAAAAGGGAATCTCCTCCCTCTATTCCTCACACCATTTTGAGCCTTCAAGCTCGGCCAACACATGAAAATTTCTCTTCTCCACTTCCCTAGAAACATCCTAGAGGTTCTGGTCCTCTTAAAAGACCAAATTTAGTGCCCAAAGAGGAGGTTAAGAAGAGGCGCTTCAAAGAAGAGGTAATGTCCGTTACCGATTCTTTCAACATTATTTCTTCTTCTACTTCTTCTTCTTTAGTTGTTTCATTATGAAGTAATAAAATCAGTATCACTAATATACTGATATGTTATTATAAATATTAAATAACTCTATTTCACCTTCTATCCATCCTATGGAAAATGAAATCACCGCACATGCGTACGTACGGAATACCGTCTCCACGCCGTGGTGTAATCTGTTTTTCCAACACCACCTTACTTGGATGGGTATAATGGTGTAAAGAATAACTATACATAGTTATTATAACATCATAATTATTTTTATATATTGTATCATCCACTCCAATTCAATTCAATAATTATGGGATTGATATCATCGCTTGTGCGTACGTACGGACTACCGTCTCCACGACGCGATGAGATTCATTCTCCATGTTAACCATTCATGAATGATTATAAAGTATATATAATGAATAATTATGAAATATATAACATAATAATGATACTGGATTTATGTATATATATATATGTATGTCATATACTTAATTCCATTCAATTCAATTAGGAAACGAAAACAACGTTCATGTGTACGTACGACCTACCGTCTCCATGAACGGTGTATTTCATTCCATTTATCGATATATCATATATATATGTATATGATGAATATATATTATATATAAATCATGTTTTATATTCTGTAATTAATTAATCATGATCTAAGTAATCATATGAATAGTTACATGTCAAAACACGTACGACACATGAAATGATTTTACCCAAAACGCTCTTTAAAATGGAATTTACAAAATAACGGGTAATATAAAGTCATAAGTGGACCATATATGATATCATAAAAATGAATAGGATTATTTAATAAGTCAATTACATTATTTAAATCATTATACAGAAGGTTCGGATACATACGATGCATACCATACATAAGGTAAGGGATAACCTTTCCAATCTCGTTCTTATCCGAGATTGTTTATTCGTAAGTATTTGCTGGGGTTATTGTTATCATCCAAGTCCATGTTTTCTAAAAGTGTTTTTATGTATGTTTAATTTCATTTTTACCCATTTTGTCTTTTACTACATGGTATTTAAGGAATATTTCTTTTTTTATGTTACGAGTTACTTTTTGTCTTTTCCGTCAAAAGTACGAGGATAATGTTTTTTTTAACTTATATGACGTGAACAGATTTTTACAGTTTCATAACGCCTCATTTTCATGAAGCTTACTCGACAATATTTTATGAATATTTTCAACAAAATACTTTTCATTTAAAATTCCATGGAATTTTGGGAAAAGAAAATGATTTTGAAGAAGAAAGGATATTTTCCTCAAGAATTCATTTCAAGTGTTTTATCAAAACCATTTTCCATCTAAGATGAAATTATTTTCATATGTGTATGTTTCAAGTATAATGTATCTTTGATTTAAATGGTTTAACTTTTATTATGATGAAATGATATCCATTTTTTTATATGGATTATGTTATGATGGGATGATGTTTATGAAACCCATTTTTATTTTTTGAGTTATGATGAATGATTTAGGTTTATGTTGTGGAACAAGTAAGAATTATTTCATTATGAGATGGCTGGGACCTATATCTCCCTCCAATGCATTGATTAAAGATTTATATCTCATGAGATATACATGGCTAGAATGGTAAGTTAATCCGGTTCAGTTATACAGGACTGGAACGAGGAGTGAACTCAATTCAGAAAGGGACTTTGTCCACTATGATGGTCTTGGCAGCAATGCCTTGGCTACTATGGAAATCAAAACAAGTGCTGAATGGTTTCCATAATTACATGATTTATTCCCATGCTATTTTATCAATATTGATGTTCGTTTATGATATATTCCTTACATACTTCCAAGATTTATGTCTTTGCTCAAGATTTTGATGTTTTGATTTTATGTTCAATCCTTTTCATTCAAATGTTTATGGATTGTTTTATGTTCTCTATGCTTACCCTTACTGATCATTTGAGCTCACCCTTTTGTATGTTTTCTTTTCCCCAGGATATAAAGAAAGGTTTTAGGTAAGAAAACCAAAAGGGGAAGACATTTATGGGAGATTTTGAAGATCTTTCACCATGATTAGAAGATTACGTTCCGAGTTTCCAAATACACTAAACTATTACGGTCCTTTGGTGTCTATTTTTGTTATGTATTAAGTATTCCGCAAAAGTAATGTAATGTCCATGTACGTCATGCTTCGGGTATCTACAGTTGGTATCAGAGGAAAAGTTTAGTTAACCTTTGGAAACTAGGATGTGAAAACTTTAGTGAGATCCCTAGAGATATTTCTAAGGCATGTCTAGGGATGTCCCTAAGGTTTAGTATAACTATAGGTTACAATCCTAAAATTATGTTGACAATCATTAATAACCTAGGGTTAACCAAGGGTATCATGGATTAAAGAATGTGTGATAAGTTAGACATCCCATAAGTGACTTTTTATGATTATGTGGTTCCTCGTTATTTTAACAGTTTCTTACAATATGATTTCTGGTCTTAGTCAATGGAGGGAACATGAAGGAATTCAGTTAACATTGATTTCAATGGAAAAATTTGTTACCATGAGAAACGAAATTGTGTAATTCCTAGAGAGAAAGATATAGTGATTATGCCGAATCATTCATCTCAATATATGATTAACAAGGTGAAGTTTAGTTGTATTCCTCAGTCATCAAATAAGAGGAAGATGGAATTTTATGCATGTTCGCTTGGTGAGAAGCATAGATAAGGGAAGATTGAGATTTATAAAGAAGGGAAGAAGAACCTTGAGGAATATCTCAAATGGAGGGGAAGATGTTATCTATGTGGAGAAAAGGGTCACAGAGTGACAGACTGTTGTGGAGTTCAATGTCTTATTTGTGGAGAACACGATCATTACCCAACTCAATGCCCAGACCTAAGAGGTTACTTCTAAATCATGGAAGGACGTAGTCCATGACAATCATTTAAGAGGATGTATTGAAGTGTTTATGTCTTGGTATTCAAGAATAATGTTTTTGGGGTACTTTCATGAAATATTGGAATATCTATGTATTGGTTAATTCTGGTTTTCAATAATTATATGGTACAGGTAACCATGAAACGTGTTTGAAATGTTTTTGGAAAGCAGATGATATGCGCATAATGAAGGTATAAGGAGAAAATAATATTTTTGGTAGTATTCATGAGCTCATGATTGATATAAAGACAAAGTGATATCATGGTTTGAGTATATAGAATTTTTGGGATTTTTGGTATGTGGAAAGAGTTAACTTTTGACAGCACTCATGTTTTCACTAAGGTTTTATGGTAATTCATGTTTCAAAGGAATACATGATTAAGGAATTTACATGTTTGGACTATGAACAACAAGATATATCATATGATATATGGGAGATAAATGATGGTATTCACATGCTTATTATGTGACATTTCAAGTAATATTTTTCTTTATACTATGAGATTTGACATATGTACAAGCCTAAAGATTGGAATGGATTATGTTGGACATAAGATAGTATTGTTTAAGGATAGAACATTTTTTTCGATATTATTTATGGAATGTTATAATAGTGTAGTTTTAGAAAAAGGACAGCCTGCAGGACGGGCGACAACCCATTGCATCAGACAAGGCTGTGGGAATCGAACCCACAACTGAAGTTTGACATGACTTTATCGCCTACCACTGGCCTACAATAATTCCCTAGTTAGTGGAAACTAGTTTTATTTTATTAAGAGGTATGATAAATAAAGAATAAGTCCATTTTTGGTACCATACATGATTAATCTCACCATAAGATGGACTTATAACTTTTACTAACCTTTTGTTTGAAACAGATGGAATGACCCATCATTCTATCACGTGATCTGCTAACACTTCATGAATAACAAATTCAACTTCATTTCTTTAAGAGATGAAGTGGAAATTGTTCAATTCACGAACAACAGTGAGATTGTACCAAAATCATGTAAGTATTTATTTTAATTCATCAACTTTAGTGAAATGATCTTGAAAATGTTTTCCTAGTGCCCTCATATCCAATGAATCAGATAGTACCCTAGATCATCACAAATTTATGGCTTTGTGATTGTTGGCTTTTTCATAGCCATGTCCTCTACCACTCTCCATCAGAACTTGATGGTTAGATTTTTCTTCCATATCCATATTTTCACCTATGTTCACCAATGTGGAAACCCAGTGATTATTTAATTTGGGTAACCGTTACGTTTCATAATTTAGTTTTTAAAGATAAGTTTTGGTATTTCATTTTACGATGTGTGTTGCAATTAAAGAAACTTTCAAGTAGAAAACCATATATAACCCCGACGAATTTTGAGGGAGAAATTCATTTTAAGGGGGGTGGAATGTAACAACCCGATATTTTATGATAAGTATTATTTTTAATTTATTTTATGTCATGTGTTTTATGCTACAACAATATTATCTGGTGCTATACGCCACACTGTATTAGCTTGAAGTATACGCAACACTATTCTTAGATTGTGTTACACACAATTTCAAGTTTGTTTTATAATAGTCATTCTATGCAACATTGAGTGTATATATATATATATTAAATGTATAAATGAAATATGGTTGGATTCTGTTGTAAGAAACAACTAAGGATTCTTTCACAACATGAAACCCTGACTTGGCTTCCATTACACGCAATCACGACTTTCCTCGATAGCGTGTGTTGTACGCAATATCAGGTTTCACTAAACAATGATATATGGTTATAATATTATTAAAAACTAGCCGTTATGAATAGTATTAACTACATTTTGAATTTTATAACATTATTATTTCGTCTTATACATTTTCTAGAACATGATATGTGAACAAAATAAAGTTTTCGGGTAAAATAAGTATTTTTCAAAAAATGCATTTTTTTCGCCTTTTAATGGTGCACCCACATTAAATATAGTTTTTGAAATGTTTATAAGTTAAATTTTACAAAATAAACTTCTTCTTTTGAATCAGGATATAAAAATTTACATTGGATAAAGTTTTTATATTTTTCTGATAACTTTCATATTTTAATGAATAGTAAAAACACGCTATATTTTAATTAAAAACAACTTTTTTCATCATAATAATTTATATGGTTAAATTATAATATTTAAAGGTTTTAAATTATAAATAGAATATATTTTTACCATTTAATATAATGTATGTCATTAGCATTGATTTTACCTTGAATTCACAGGTTAATCAATTCAATCTTTTGCAATGTTTTAAACAAAAACTCGTTTTCTTTCGACAACGGGATTAATTTTAATTTAATTTCTGCAACTTTTATGTATTGAATTTGGAAAAATGGATTCTATATTTGGAATCTGTGGGTCCAAATTATGTTAATAGGCTACTTTTTTATTTTTTGGGCATTATGAATAGTAACTACGGTAAATTTTATTTACCATAGTTAAAGGTAAATCAGGTAATTAAGGGTAAATATAAGATTATAAAATTACCCTTACACCTTCCAAAATCCTATTGGATGACTAAAAGTCGACCCATATCACCTAAGGGTCAGATTAGATTCATTTAATGGACTTTTTTCCATGAAAATAATTTAATTATTATTAAAACCAAAGAAAGTGACAACATGTCACTTTCTTAAATCTTAAAAGTACAATAATTTTAGTTTAGTGATAAAATTCATGAATCTTCAGATATAAATAGTATCCAGAAAGATAATAAAATTATCTACATCATATAAATTTATTTATAATTTTTATGTATTAAATAATTATCATTAAAGGTGACATAATAGTGATGTTGGAATTATTTTAGTAAGATAAATATCAAATAAATGGTTTTAAAAATAATAAAATAAATATTATATGAACTAATTAATGTTCTCCACTAATTTTCTAGATAAATATGACATGTTATGAATCTATTAAAGCTTTTAGTTCAAACATATCTTCTGTATGTTGTTTATTTAAATTCAAATAAATGAATGGTATCAAAATTGACACTATTGTTATTTTATAAAAATAACATATTATCTAATTGTTCAAAAATCACAAAAATATTTAAAAATTATAAATTTAAATTTATATGGTCGAAAATTTTATAAAGTGTCAAATTATGGAAAATTAACAACACATATGTAATTATTTATAATAATTTAAAATTTAGAATATTATTACTACAAATAAAATGAAATTGATAAATAAGGATAAATCAAGTTGATAATGTTTAAAATAGATTCCTAACATGTCTAAATTTTATTGGTTGATGATATTAAAACCCTATCTCATCTAATCTTCGTATATGAGTCATTTTGGAAGTTTTTAAGTGGGGTTGGGATTTAATATAAACTAATATTTCTTATATTTCCAAAGGTGCCCCTCTCCTCCCTTATAAAAGGGCATCTCCTACCTCTCTTCCTCACACCATTTTGAGCCTTCAAGCTCGTCCAAACCCTGCCAATTTCTCTTCTCCACTTACTTAGAAACATCCTAGAGGTTATAGTCCTCTTAAAATACCATATTTAGTGCCCAAAGAGGAGGTTAAGAAGAGGCGCTTCAAAGAAGAGGTAATGTCCGTTACCGATTCTTTCAACTTCATTTCTTCTTCTACTTCTTCTTAATTAGTTGTTTAATTATGAAATAATAACATCAATATCACTAATATACTGATATGTTATTATAAATATGAAACAACTCTATTTCACCTTCTATCCATCCTATGGAAAATGAAATCACCGCGCGTGCATACGTACGGAATACCGTCTCCACGCCGTGGTGTAATCTGTTTTTCCAACACCACCTTACTTGGATGGGTATAATGGTGTAAAGAATAACTATACATAGTTATTATAACATCATAATGATTTTGATATATTGTATCATCCACTCCAATTAAATTCAATAATCACGGGATTGATATCATCGCTCGTGTGTACGTACGGACTACCATCTCCACGACGCGATGAGATTCATTCTCCATGTTAACCATTCATGAATGATTATAAAGTATATATAATGAATAATTATAAAATATATGACATAATAATGATAATTTATTTATGTATATATATATGTATGTCATATACTTAATTCCATTCAATTCAATTAGGAAACGAAAACAGCGTTCATGTATACGTACGGCCTACCGTCTCCATGAACGATGTATTTCATTCAATTTATCGATCTATCATATATATATGTATATGATGAATATATATTATATATAAATCATGTTTTATATTCTTTAATTAGTTAATCATGATCTAAGTAATCATATGAATAATTACATGTCAAAACACGTATGACACATGAAATGATTTTACCCAAAACGCTCTTTAACATGGAATTTACAAAAGAACGTGTAATATAAAGTCATAAGTGGATCATATATGATATCATAACATTGAATATTATTATTTAATAAGTAAATGACATTATTTAAATCATTATACAGGAGTTTTGGATACATATGAATCATATCAGACATAAGGTAAGGGATAAACTTTCCAATCTCGTTCTTATCCGAGATTGTTTATTCGTTAGTATTATCAAGGGTTATTGTTATCATCCAAGTCCATGTTTTCTAAAAGTGTTTTTATGTATGTTTAATGTCATTTTTACCCATTTTTTCTTTTACTACATAGTATTTAAGGAATCTTTTTTTTTACGTTATGAGGTACTTTTTGTCTTTTCCGACAAAAGTACAAGGAGAATGTTTTTTTTAACTTATATGACGTGAACGGATTTTTACAGTTTCATAATGCCTCATTTTCATGAAGCTTACTCGAAAATATTTTATGAATTTTTTTTGAAAAAAATACTTTTCATTTAAAATTCCATGGCATTTTGTGAAAAGAAAATGATTTTGAAGAAGAAATGATATTTTCCTCAAGAATTCATTTCATGTGTTTTATCAAAACCATTTTCCATGTAAGATAAAATTATTTTCATATGTGTATGTTTCATGTATAATGTCTCTATGATTTACATGGTTTTAATTTTATTATGATGAAATGATATCCATTTTTTATATGGATTATGTTATGATGGGATGATGTTTATGAAACCCATTTTTATTCTTTGAGTTATGATGAATGATTTATGTTTATGTTGTGGCACAAGTAAGAATGATTTCATTATGAGATGGGTGAGACCTGTATCTCCTTCCAATTAATTGGGTAAAGATTTATATCTCATGATATAGACATGGCTAGAATTGTAAGTTAATCCGGTTCAGTGATACAGGACTGGAACGAGGAGTGAACTCGATTCAGAAAGGGACTTTGTCCACTAAGATGGTCTTGGCAGCAATGCCTTGGCTACTATGGAAATCATAACAAGTGCTGAATGGTTTCCACAATTACATGATTTATTTCCATGATATTTTATCAATATTGATGTTCCTTTATGATATATTCCTAATGTACTTCCAAGATTTATGTCTTTTCTTAGGATTTTGATGTTTTGATTTTATGTTCAAGCTTTTTCATTCAAAATTTTATGGATTGTTTTATGTTCTCTATGCTTACCCTTACTGAGCATTTGAGCTCACCCTTTTGTATGTTTTCTTTTCCCGAGGATATAAAGAAATGTTTTAGGTAAGAAAACCAAAAGGGGAAGATATTTATGGGAGATGTTGAAGATCTTTCACCATGATTAGAAGATTACGTTCTGAGTTTCCAAAGACACTAAACTATTACGGTCCTTTGGTGTCTATTTTTGTTATGTATTAAGTATTCCGCAAAAGTAATGTAATTTCCATGTATGTCAAGCTTCGGGTCTCTACAGTCCCAGTATGGTTATAAGCTATTCAAGACCAGTTTCATCACCAAATCCACTATAATTATCTTGAGTATGAGGTTAATCCATACATAGATTACGTGGGTTGATACTATTTCTATTCCTTCCATTAGGTTCAATTTCTAAGAAATTTCATACACTATATTAGTTTATGAATCACAATACATAATTCCAAACTAGTAAAATACATAACATAAATTGAACAGTTTATGCATGTAATCCATAATCATAAAAAAATGTTTTCTTTGAGGAGGTATTTACTCATAAATCCTTCATAATGGTTTGTAATTAAAATATTAATTATCCTAAGCATATCCCCTGGGAGTGTCATAACCAAGAGTACAACAAGGCCCGTTATCATGTACCAATATATCCCAGGTCAAGCCCGAAACTCTTTGTTGGAGTGTCCACTCCTAGGAACATTTTTTCCAGAGCCGCCTCTACCTGCTCATATCTAATAAATTATATTCAATTCTTAACCTTTTCTTTTAGATTTAACTCTATGTTAAATAATTTAACTTTTAGAATGTCTTCTTGTATTTTTATATTACATGGTTAATAAACATACTATAAAATGACAAGAGAACCCCAAGTGGTTAATTATTTACATATATAACCTTATCTAAGTCCTTTGTCCAAACCTTATATTCATAGGAATATTATATCAATTAATAGTATATTATTTTTTTTAAAAACTCATTTATGTCAATTTTTACACTATTAGTATTTGGTTTTTTTTGAAAGTAAAAAAACTTGATTACTTTGAACAAAATAAATTAAATAAATCCCAACATGTCATATTAACCTAGAAAATTAGTGGAATGCATCAAAAATCTCAATTTACATTTATTTCGATATTTATAATATCAACTATTTTAATCTTTCATTAATAAAGTAATTACTGCATCATCAATCCATCGTAAATAAATTTAATTATTTAATGTCTAAAAATTATAAATAAAATACCATTATGTAGGAAATATTTTTATATTTATAATTAATATTTATATTATAATTTATATTATGTATAACCCTATATTAAAAATATTTTAATTATAAAAATTTGAATTTATCACTTTTAACTCTTCTTTAAATAAAATAATAATAAATGTCCTAATCTAATCCAAGTTGATAAAAAAGGGTCATATATTATTCCCACGGTTGATTTTGGGTGAAATAAACTTATCCAATAGAATTAGGACATGTTTTAGAGTAATTATAATATCATTTTTACCTTTAATTACCCTATTTACTTTTAACGGTGGTAAATAAAATTGAAAAGTTATTATTCACAAAAAAATATTTTCATCCTATTGAACCATATTTTAATTAATGATGTCAAACATGTCTCTCGAATTTTTAAAATTAAATTCACAGAAGATGTAAAATTATGTTTTTTTCAAATTTGAAAATGTTCCTAGAAGGTGGGGAAAAGACGTTAAAAAGTTCAATTAAATTATATATGTATAATATTTTTATAAAATGACTCAAATGAATTAAATTAGACTAATATAGGTATTATATATCTAGTTTTACTTTAAAATAAATTTAAATAAAAATAATAATTATTTAAATAAAAGTCTGTTTTAAGCAATAATGTAGTGTTTTTCACTATTCATAAAAAATTGAAAGTTTTCCAAAAAATACCAAAAACTCACCCTAAGCTATTTTTGATATTATGAATCCAAAAATTATGTCCAATTTGTAAAATAAAATTTATGATATTTCAAAAAGTGGGTATTACTATTCATAACTATTTTTAAAATGGCTAGTTTTATTTGTCGTGGTGTGCTAGAAATCGAAACTGCATACATCACAAGCTATTGTATTATTCAAAGGGAAATGTATCATGGAAGCTTGGGGTGTTATGGTTAGTTACCACGGTAATAGTTAAAACAGATTAAAAGGCTTAAAACTGAAATTTTAAGGGTTATAATGAACTAAAAACTTAACTAAATTCTATTTTATTGTCAAATTTTGACCCTATATCATATCATATTCAAATATGATTAATTTTGGATAAATTATACTTGATTAATACATTAATTTATTTTAATATTTTGGTAAATTCTAATTGTGTCCTCTCCCTCCCTTATAAATGGACACCACATATCAAATATTATTCACACATAAACATACACTGATATTATCCAATACATATTAAAAATCTTTCCTAACATCCCCCTCCATGATCTAGAGTTTGTGGTTTGATAAAAATACCAACCATAGATGGATTAATGTGTAATATAAAGAAAATTTCCCAAAGAATAGGTATATCTCTTAATCAAGTGTTTTCATTTTATTTCTTCTTAAGACCCATTAAATTATGTGAAAAACATGATGATATAATAACATTAGTACATCCCATATACTGATATGTTATTATAAAAAAGTTTCAGCATTTATTCATCTCCTTCTTTATCAATTGAAAAAAATGAATCGTTTGTGCGTATGTGTGGACTTCCACCTCACAAAGCGATGTATTTTATTTTCCATCACCATTATTAATGGATGGTTATTATGATGGATATAAAAATGATACATTATATTTATTTAATAATTAATATTCTATAATTATAATATCTTATTTTACTTCATTCCTTTCCATCTGTTGAAAAATGACAATGTCACTCGTGAGTATGTGTGGACTACCACCTCCACGAACTGATGGGATGTTTTTTTCAATTATAATTTACATGTCTAGTAATAGGGATATAATTAATTAACACATATTATATTTCATTATAATTTATGATTATATAACGGTGAATCTCTATTTCCTTTTCTTTAGTTACATCTATCAAAAAGTGGAAACATCACTAATGCATATGTGTGGACCACCGTCTCTATGATGTGATGTAATTAGTTTTTCATCACTGATTTATATTAATAATAATTAAAGTTTAAATAATTAATAAATTCATTATTAATATTATATGTATTATTAAACCATGGCCAATGTAAAAGTATTTAAACCATTTAACCAAAACATTCATGGAAAATGAACCATTTTTCACACAAATGTTCACTTTAATTAACAAATTGTTAATCAAAGGATAATAGAAAATAATAATGGAATGAAAAATAGTAATTTATGGATGAATATTGTTATAAAATAAATTTAAATAAATATATATTTATTATATAGGATATTTTAATGTGAACTAAGTAATATTGTTCTTGAGTTAAGGGATTTATGTTCGAGTCTCTTTTTTTCAGGATTGTCTATGATAAATTTCCATTGAGAGAAAATATGTAGATATTATCTTTTAAAACACACATATATTATTATAATTGGTATATTATAATAATTTTTATGTTTTAGTACCAGTTTCCCTCTTAATTACATAAATATGACTGAGTTAATGAAAATTCGACCTTATTTCCTCTTTAGTTGAATTTTTTTTCTTCCATGTCCTTGCTCTTGAAAATTATTTGATGAAAGATTTTACCTAAACGTGAAATGTTTTAAAAACATCAATTTCATTACCTTTTAATTTATTTACAATGTTTTAAAAGTAATATTTTTTTAAAAATATTTTCTTAAGAAGTTGTTTTATGATTTCTTTGAAAAAGTGGTAAAAGAATGTTCTATTTTAACGTATATGGTTTGAAAATATTTTACCACCATCATGGATGTTATTTAATTTGACGATCACTTTAAAAATTTCAATGGATAATTTCAAAGGAAAAAAATTCTCAATATTATGGGTTTTTTTATTAAAATATTTCCAGAAGAAAATGATATTTTTATCCTATTTTCAAAGACGGGGTTTAATGTTATTTTAAAGGTATTTTTCATCTATGTCAATATCATTTAAGGATTTTTATATTTAACTAGAAATTTGATATTATGATATCATTCAAATTATTTCTATGTAATTCTTTTGATAATGTTGATTTAAGGATGATTTTATAAAACATGTTTCGTTCCCATGGGTTAATTGAGTTATGCTGAAACATTTACGAAAAAATTTTATTTTCCATGTGTTGTGCTGTGATGAAATGATGAAATATTTATGAATTTTTCTATTTACATAGGTTATCATATGATGATTTTATGATTTAAGAATGTTTTATGATCTTGTGTCACATATATGTATGGTTTTCATTATGTGTTGTGCGATTCTAAAATTATATATCCCTCCAATGCATTGGGTTAATGTGGATATCTCATGAGATAATAAAGAATTAAATGGGTAGTGAACATAGTTTAGTAAGGGATTCTATCCACTATGATAGTCTCAGTAGTGGACCCTGAATAATTAAATGATGGAATAGGGAGTAAACCCAATCCACTATGATAGTATTTTTAGTGATACTTAACTATGTTAATTATTTTATATGGTTATGTGTTTGACATAAACTTATGTATTATTCTTATAATATGTTCTCATAGATCAGGATTTATTATTGATGATTCTAAACACTTACGAATTATGTATTTTTGTTATGAAAAACTCTTATTCCATGATTTATTATTAATTATATTTGACTGATTATGTATGTTTTTTATAATTTATGATCTTGTTATCATACTCTTATGATTATATTATGATCACTTATGGCCATTGATTGATATCTTCTATGTTTACCCTTACTGGGAATATTAACTCACCCTTTCTTATGTTTTGTTTCCCTAGGTAATGAATAATTATTTGAAGCAGGGTATGTCTAATAATTGTACCATTTGAGAAGATATTTATTGAAGTTATTTAATATATTTCATGAAATAAGATGATTATGGATCAAGTATCCAAAGAAACTAAACATCTACAGACCTCAAGCATGTATTGTTTTGAAATTTTATGAATATTCATCTAAAATGATGTAGTATATAGGCATATTATACTCTTTTCACCTTAATTATATGGTACTTGATCATTATATATTATTACAAGTGAGGATGATATATCACATGTTGATGGGGGAACCTGATATAACTCTCCAATGCATTAGGTAATGATTAGTCTTTGAAGGTGAAAATTATGGATATAATCATGTCGGTTACTCCAATGGAATTTTGTGTGATTTAATTATTATTAAATAAGTTAAAAAATTGCGAACACGTGTTATGAATATGATACTCTAAGAGAGCTATATTATACATTAAAAAAAATATGGAAATATTTTGATTTCATGGCGTAAAGAACTTTTATGAACTTTTAAAGGTGAAGGATTGTAATGTTTTCATGAGTTTCCACAACCATCAAGATTCCTTAATGGTTTTCATATGACTAATAATTGGTTCTCAATTTTTTTCTTTATGAAAAGATTTATTTTCATATATTGGAATGTTTTATTCTTTCTCAACATTCTATGTGTAAAATGGTAAATATTTTCATGGGTTTTAATGTTTTCACTAGAATAATAGTATTACTTTATTTATATTTTACTTACTGATCTTTTTTCCATCCCACATTTTCGAATGTTTTTTCACACGATCTAAGGATGAGTAGGAACTATAGCAATATCAAAATTCCTAGGTTTTATTTATCTTAAGATAAGAAAAACTATCTTGAATAAAATAAGGGTGTAAACTTAATGCCCTATTTATATGGAAAAAATGTCAACCTTGTGGAAGTTTCCACTTTATTATGTAATTTTCCCTCATTCTCTAAAACTCTAAACCTACAAGATTTTAGGTATGTAAAAATTTAAAATTATTGCAATTAAACTCATATTTATGGTTTTTTAATGTATGAGTCTATATAGTTGGTATCGAATCAAGGTTTAGATTCCATTAAAGGTTAGGAAAATTATAAAAGACTCTATTAAGAGATACATATTTTTAATTATATTATCATGAGATATATTTTGAAGATTTTTAGGTTTTTTTATCTAATCCATGTTTGTTCAGAATGATTTTCTACATAGAAAATATGGCAGCTAAAGTTAGAAGGCATCAAGGGAATTATGGCCTTCCAAATCAGAAACCTAGAGTGGTTAGAAAAGATTATTTTTTCGATGTTAACTCAACTAACATTGGTTATTAATAGTGGAACCCATGAAAGAGAGTGATAAAATTCTCTACCAAGGAACATGTCTATAGTGAATAATTTCTTGAAAAACACCTCACATATTTTGGTGTATCTTAAAACCATGTTAAAGTTGAAGAATTTATAAATTAATTGGATAAAATATTTGATGTTTTGGGATTTATTAAACATCAAAGTTTAAGTCATGATATTTATCAATTTGAAGGTAAAATTGATCGATATTGGTCTCTAGTTAAGAATACTAAGGTAAAGAATATTATTTATTCCATATAGTGGATGGTATTTGTCACGAACAAGGCAGGTTCGCCAACTAACCCGACGCCCGAACCGGTCCGTGACAATGCCCAAAGGGCGTTCCCGTTCCCCACGGACTGGCAGAAGTTCCCGGGTATCAAAGAAAACATGGGAACGGTTTACCCGAATTAATAAACATGAAACAATCAGAAAGATAAATAAATTTAAAACTAATGTCAACAACCAAACATGCCCTTAAACTAGGGTCAAATTATAGTTTACAACTCGACCCAAAAAACAAAGGGGATGAAAATAAAGGAAAAACAAAAAGACACTAACTAAAACCTCAATGCGACATGAGGATTCACATACCCAAGACACGTCCACCAGAATGATATGAGGTTTCCACTGATGTCCTGAACCAACCATGCTATTCTTGATGCCTCAACTTGGAAAGAAAAAGAAATAGGGTCTACATACACTTAATGGTGTATGTAGGGTGTGAGATAAAATCCCAGTAGAATGACATCGAGAAAAAGTTCCACACATAATTATTAAATGACAAATGAATTTTCAATTTTAGATAAATAATAGAACTAAATTCTTGATTTTTTTTAAAGAAAATGGGATTAAGGAAAACAGTTTCAAATGGAACAACTTAAATTAAAACATACTCACCCTTACTTTTTAAAATAACCCTGGTGTCACACTGATGAACGTAAAGTAACCGATGAGCACTAATACAGGAGAGGCCTCATGGGTGTTAGATAACTTGGGCCCCTAGATCTTCGTGTCTTGGTGAAATGTGCCTTAGAAGAACACAACCCTCAGAAAACGTGGCTTAGAATGCCATGATCCTAAAAAAATGTGGCTTAGAAGGACACAACCCTCAGAAAAGCATATGTCTAGTTAGTGTTGCATTCGTCAGTCCTGCCAGTGAAACCGGGTCGAGTCACCTCTGGAACACTAGCCCACTAGTCTAGTCCACCCTCCTAGCTACCTGGGCTTCCCGGTTTGTGCTCATTTTTTTTGAAGATCTTGTCACATGTCACACTAATGTATAAAATCCAAAAAAGGTATTTACGCACTCAAAATCAAAATTTGCACACCCAAACCCCCTTTTAAAACCATACACACACCAAACTCTTTTCAAAACATAATCTTCATAGGTTACATACTCAACCAAACCGTCTGGAATATTTAAAAGACATTCACCGCTAAAGGAACCAGCACTTACACAAGTAAACACCATTTTGAAATAAGGCACAGACTAAAAATATCTCAAAACTAAATCTGCATCAGTTACACAACCAATTAAAACAGCTACACAGTCAAAGAAATCACTTTCATTATCAAACACACCACTAACAGAATTTATTAAACAAATTTCACACATGTCGCATGACTTTAAGCACCCAAAATATTCACACAATTTAACCAAAACAATTTTTACCCTTAATAATTATTTAATAAAACAACCCAATTTTTTCATAAATAAATTTTTGAGAGAAAAACAATGATTTACACACTAGAACGATCCAAACCACCTTACATGACCACACGCACACAACCAATATTGGAATTCTTGGTATTTACGACGAGTTATTTGCAAAGGGATCCTGTTGCAAATAAGATTTAGCGATGGGGCCCCGTCGCAAATAGCCCGTTGCAGAAAACGCCGTCGCAAATAAGTCTCTGATTATATGCTTTATATATATATATATTTAAACTTTTTCGCGACGGGCCCATCACAAATAGTTTTTGTGACAGGTTCATCGTCCTGTCGCAAATATATATATATATATATATATATATATATAAAGTTTTTTGATGGGCTCGTCGCAACAAAGTATTTTTGATGAGTAAGTAGTTCCATCGCAAATACGTTTTCAAAAAATATTTATTTAGACTATTTGCGACGGGGTCCCGTCGCAAAAGGTCCCTTCGCAAATAATAAATTAATTTTAAAAAAAATTAATTTAATAGAATTATGATTAATGAAAAAATAATATTACTATTATTAAAAAAATAAAATTTTTAAAATTTTCAATATTCAAAAAAAAATCATAAAATAATAATAATATTATTATTAGTAAATAAACAAACATTAAAAAATATAATACTGAAAAAATATATTTAATAAAATAATATTAATATTATTAAAATAATAAAAAAATAAAAAATATTCAAAATCCTCAATATTCACAAAAAATATAAAAAAGTAATAAAATATTAAAAAATAAATTATGTACTATTTACACCGATATAAAAGACAGAAAATGTAAATAATTCATATTATAATGTTAAATTCAAATTTTTTTAACATAAAAAAAATTACTGGGGGGGGTCGTCTTCTGGAGGAGGTGGAGGAGCTGAAAGAGATGGTGGAGGAAACTCCATCCCTAAACTATGAGTCAGACGACGCATGTACTCCATCTGCTTGTGATGCTGCTGCATCCATCGTTGCATGTCCTCCTCATGCTGCTGCTGCTGAAACTGCTGCCATCGATGCATCTCCTCCTCATCCTGCTGCTACTGCAGATGCTATTGACACATCTCTTTTTACTGCTTCTGCAAACCCTCTATAAGGTCACTATGAGCTCGCAACTGCTCCTGATACTGTGAAGCAGAAGATGATACCTCTCCACGAGCTCCTCTCGAGCTGGACACTGAAATTGCAGTAGTACCATAATAAGTATTAGGAGTGACATGAGAGTCGATACCAACTACTCAGCCCTTCTCAAAGCCATATTAAGTCGCCTGCATCCATGTCGCATTGTTGAAATGGTGGGCACTGGTCTGATCAGTCGCCTCGTCCTGACGCTCAGCCTGTGTTTGAGAGGTCATAGCCTCATATGAATCCTTCAATTCCAATTTGAAATTAAAATTGTGAAAATATTATATGCAGTTAATTTTAAAACTGAAAAAAATAATACTAACCATAATCTGATGTTGGCGATTACCTCTAATATCTCCAGTGAATGGATCATTGTACATCCTATGATAAACATCATACTCTATAATATCAGGATGCTTGACTGCCTATATGAATCTAAAATAAACTATTTATATTTGAAGTTATATAAAATATTTAAAAAAAATACTTACCAGATGCTCTCTATGTGTACTGAATGTACGACTACCAGCTGGATGTGTCACCTCCTGTCTCCCCCGGTTCTGCCGACCCAATTAAGACCTCCTTTGAAATCAACCACCCAAACAGTGTGCACATAATCCATCCCAAACATGAGATGAAATGTAATCTGGTTGGTGGGCTCTACACAACTCATCAAATATTGCTCCTCCTACTTTCTTCATGGACTTCCTTCTTAAATTGTGAAAAACCTGACGAAAACGACCACACATAGCCACCTCCCATTCTGCGTGGATATCATCACGCATGCTATCATCAATGAGATACCATAAACCCGATAAATAATTTATAATATCAAGTTATTAATAAAATAAATTTCAAAATAGATATTATTTATTTACGTACCAGCCAATGATTGAACATTCCAAGCTACACATCAACGAGAATCTGTTCCCATGTGGTCCATGGGTGAGAAAAATAATTGCGCAAGATAGCGCTCCCCTGTCCAAAAGCTACATGCACAAAACTGTGAAAAAAGAATAAATAATCAAACAATTAGTATATATATAAATAAATTAATTAAATATAACTAAAATATGCAGGTTACCATACCTCCATGTGCATGGATTGAAGCCAAGATGTAGAAGTTGCTCGGGGATTGGGTCAGGAATCATCAGTCGCGCAAGACCGCGCCCCCTCCGTGTACCTCCTGAACCACTAGTAGGATGAGGGTCAGATGATTCCACATCCCCCTCATCCAAAGGTAGATCAGCCTCCTTTAACTCACACAATAGACCAGAGTCCATCTGAAACACAAAATGATTATTGTTAGCAGATAGTTGAAAATAACTATTTTATATAGATATTTATTAGTTATGATTATAACTAGCATTTAACTATGTCAATGTTCATCTTCATCCTCTTCTCCATATATGTCAATGTCAATGTCTTCATATTTTTCCTCAGCATCATCAATAGCCATATGAGTTTCAGTTTCAGCATCTCTTGTCATTTCAAATTCATTTATAACATCATTAACATCTTTATCACCATCGATCCTTAATTGTGGGGTGTCATCATCGATATTCACATCTCTTTGTGAATCAGATGGAATTTGAGCAGTCTCTTGAAAAATTTCAATTCCTTCCACTTCAGTGGAACTACATTCAGTTTGAGTAAACTGATTTTCCCGAGATTCCATTTTTATTATGCTCCACCAATCTCTCAAGTCTCTTGAAGTAGCACAATACTTTTCATAATAAATTTGATGTGTCTGTTGAGCTAGTAAAAATGGTTCATTTACTGCAAGAAGACTTTTATATTTAATATCAATGATTCTATGAGTCGGATGAACATGCAAGCCTCTCTCAGTATCCAACCACCAACATTTAAACATTGTTATATAATTCTGTCCTAGATAACACAGCTCAATAATTTCATCCAAAATTCCATAAAAGTAAACTTCAGTTTCTCTATGATGTGATCCTATTAAGAAAACTCCACTATTCATTGTTTTTATTGATTCCCCATATGCATGTGTATGAAATTGAAAACCATTCACCACATATGCATTATAAGATTTAACCATTTTGGATGGCGGGTTACTCAATATACACAGTCGCTTATCATTTTTATCAGCATATTGAGACACCTATAAATTTGTAAAACAATTATCAGTATAATAAATAATAAACCGAATTTATAATAAACCATCAATAATTTATGTTACCAGTTTTTGAAACCATTGAATTTTTTTTGTCTGCGTTCTTCAAGAGTAGCTGTTGTAATTTGTGGAAGTTGTTTCTTGATATGATTATCATATAACCTAAAAATAAAATAAGTTTAAATAATGTAACATAAATTATAGAATAATTGATAGAAGCACTCACAAGAAAAATGATGTCATTTCTTCATAATTGAGCTAAACATATGTATGAGCTCTGTGATGTTCATCATCTGAAAGCCATCATTCATGAACTCCACCGAAACCAAGATTTGGATGATTAAAAACTGTTAATTGATTTTCCATTTTGTCATTAACATTCCCCTCCTTTCAACCCATGCAATTGTGTTTTTAGGGATATTGAGATTCAAAATAATTAGATAAAAAAAAGAAATTTCCTCTTGCAAATAAGCTTCATCAATTGAGCCTTCAACTGATGCTTTGTTACGTATTGTTTTCTTCAATTTCTATATGCATCTCTCGTAAAAACTATACTGGACCTTCACATTTAGCTTCATGGGGAAAATGTAATATTAGATGTTCCACTATGTTAAAGAAAGTCGACAGAAAGATTTTTTCCAGTTTACATATAATTACAACAACTTCTTCTTCCAGTTTTATTAGCGCATCGTAGTCTGTTTTTGCTGCACAAATGTCTCAAAAAAATGATATGTCTGTTATCGAATCCAAAATCATAGAATTCAACAAACCGCTGAATCCAATCGGCATAAGTCTTTCCATTATAACATGACAATCATGACTTTTTAATCAAGTAATATAACCATTCTTAACACATCTGTCCAAATTGGAAGCATAGACATATGGAAGTCTCAAATTTTCAATCCACTGAAAAAATAATAAGTGACTCTCTTTGGACAGTGTATAAGCTGATTTTGGCTTCATTAACCTATGTGATCAGACATTTTCAAATGGTTCAAGTTTTGGTCACCTGCAAATTTGGGCAAGATCTAATCGTGCCTTTATAGTATCTTTGGTCTTACCTGGTGTATCTAAAACTGTATGAAATAAATTATCAAAACAGTTCTTCTCAATATGTATAACTTCCAACATGTGGTGGACCAAAAAATCAGACCAACACGGAAGATCACAAAAAATGCTCCGTTTTATCCAATTATATTCTTTCCCAAAGCCATGAATTTTATGTTGGTTTACTGTTGGTCCAAATGTGATGGGATGTAATGAAAAACAACTGATTTTAACTCTGTACATAAGATCATCTTTTGAGGTTCCTCCCTTTCAATTGTACCTTTTCTGAAATGAGATTTGTTCCTCCGAAAAGGATGACCAGTTGGAAGAAATCTACAGTGACAATCAAAATAGAAAGGTTTTTTTCCATTGATGAGCATAAAGGATTTGTTGTCTTTCATACAGTAAGGACATAATTTCAGACCATGTGTAATCCAACCAGATAACATGCCATATGCCATAAAGTCACTAATCGTCCACATCAATGCAGCTTTTAATATGAAATTTTGTTTCACAGCAACATCATATGTATTAACACCATCACTCCACAGTGCATTTAACTCATCAATCAATGGTTTCAAATAAACATCAATATTATTTTTCAGATGTCCTGGGATTAATAGAGTCAAAAAGATATAAGGCTCCTTCATCAAAATCCATGGAGGTAAATTGTACGGTGTTATAAAGATAGGACAACATGAATAATGACTACCATAAGAACCAAACGGATAGAAACCGTCAGTAGAAAGACCCAATCGCACGTTTTGGGATTCTTTAGCAAAAGACGGATGCAGATGGTCAAAATGTTTCCATGAATCACCATCAGATGGATGATTCAAGCTTTTATCAGTTGAAATATTGATTTTGTGCCATGACATCATTGACGCTGTGTTCTGAGACATAAATAAACACAGCAACCTGGGTGTATGGGGGAAATATATCAACTGTTTTACTGGAACCGATCTAGACTTCCCTAGTTGAGCTTCTTTATACCTCGATTTTCCACATGTGGGACAACTATCCAATGACTTATTTTCTCCAGAATAAAAGATGAAATCATTTGGACATGCATAAATCTTCCAATAACCAAGGCCCAGATTACGAACCGACCTCTTCCTCTCATAGTAATTTGTAGGCAACACATTTCCTTCATGTAATAGTGTTTTATCCAAAGAAAATATCTGATCAAAAAAACTTTTTGACATTGCATTATCTGATTTAATAGCCATAAATTTTTCAACTGATTCTAATTATCTTATCTTGAAACTAGGATATAATGCATCCCCAACAGACCTAAACAACTCATAAAATTCATATGGTGCGAACTTAGGAGTTAAATCAATATCATCGTGAGTTTCAGTTTGTTGCATAGATGGACATGCAACATCATGTAAAATTTTTTGAAACTGTGATGGATCCAGAATCAAGTTATTAGGATCTTCTTTGGAACTTCATTCACTGTGTTGATACCAAAAAACATAATCTTGTTGAAAACCAAACCGCAAGAGATGTCCCCCAACCTTGTCAAATGTGTCAAACATTCTCAGAGCACATTTTTTACAAGGACACTTAATTTTTCCTTCTGAAACATATTCTGGTTTTGATGATGCAAATGCTATGAAAGATTCAACACCCTCAATATATACTGGATTTAAACAAGAATCATTTGGATTTCTGCACCGATTTATCCAAGCACGATTGTCTAATAATGAATGATGTCGACTTCCTTGTTCTATATTTTTCTACATAAAATATAAAACCATCACTATTTTTGAATAATTTGAAATTATTAAAACACTATATGAAAAAAGAAGATAAATAATTACAACTACTTCTTAATAATTACCATTAATTAAGGGCGACATAATTTCTAGTGGATTGACGGCTACTCTTTTGTCCGATGACTAATTATTACAATTTATTTCTAATTATTACAATTTATTGCTAATTCTTACAATTTATAGTTAATTATTCCTAATTATTTCTAATTATTACAATTTATTTCTAATTATTCCTAATTATTTCTAATTATTCCTAATTATTTCAAATTATTTCTAATTATTGCTAATTATTACTAATTATTACTAATTATTACTAATTATTACAATTTATTACTAATTATTACTAATTATTACTAATTATTACAATTTATTACTAATTAACAAATACTTAGCAAAATGAAAACTGCTTGAATAATGAAAGGAAATTTGGTAATCATCGTTGTGGAGATGATTACAAATTTTCCCTTCATTATCCAAGTAGTTTTTGTTTACTAATTATTACTAATAAAAAAAATTATATTATCAATATTTATAAAAAAAATATTAATATTATTAAAATAATAAAAAATTTGAAAAATATTAAAATTATCAATATTCACAACAAGTTTTTCTCTATTATTAACATGTTCAAATCTCAAAGGGTCGCCAATTGTCTGGTCATATGTAATAAGAAGTTTGTGTCAGTCATGTCCAATGTAAACTCTATAGTTTTCCTTGCATGGTTGATCACCTCGCAAGTAGTGTTGCAATAGGACGACCAAAGTAGTGTCATTCTCGTCTCTAAGAATCATCTCACTCCCTTTACATAGATCATTATTCCTTAAAAATTTATGGGGACATCAGTATCTTTCCCTTAAATTTTCAAGGAAGAATGGTCTATGTAAAGGGTCATTTGAGATAATTCTTATAGATGAGAAGGTCATGACTTGGTTTATCTTATTGCAACGCTACTTGCAAGGTGATCAACCAAGCAAGGACAATTATATCTAATTATATCTAATTATTACTAATTATATCTAATTATCTCTAATTATATATAATTATCTCTAATTATATCTAATTTTCTCTAATTATATCTAATTATCTCTAATTAGTACTAATTATCTCTAATTATTACTAAATATCTCTAATTATTACTAATTATCTCTAATTATTAATATTATCTCTAATTATTACTAATTATCTCTAATTATTACTAATTATCTCTAATTACTACTAATTATATCTAATTATTACTAATTATATCTAATTATTACTAATTATATCTAATTATTACTAATTATCTCTAATTATTACTAATTATCTCTAATTACTAATAATTATCTCTAATCATTACTAATTATGACTAATTATGACTAATTATCTCTATTTATTACCAATTATCTATAATTATATCTGATTATATCTAATTATATCTAATTATCTCTAATTATATCAAATTATCTCTAATTATATCTAATTATCTCCAATTATATCTAATTTTCTCTAATTATATCTAATTATCTATAATTATAACTAATTATCTCTAATTATTACTAATTATCTCTAATTATTACTAATTATCTCTAATTATTACTAATTATCTCTAATTATTACTAATTATCTCTAATCATTACTAATTATCTCTAATTATTACTAATTATCTCAAATTATTACTAATTATATCTAATTATTACTAATTATATCGAATTATATCTAATTATATCTAATTATATCTAATTATATCTAATTATATCTAATTATACCTAAATAAATCTAATTATATCTAATTATATCTAATTATATCTAATTATATCTAATTATCTTAAATTATATATAATTATCTCTAATTATTACTAATTATCACTAATTATTACTAATTATCTCTAACTATTACTAATTATCTCTAGTTATTACTAATTATCTCTATTTATTACTAATTATCTCTATTTATTACGAATTATCTCTACTTATTACTAATTATCTCTCGTTATTACTAATTATATCTTGTTATTACTAATTATCCCTAATTATTACTAATTATCTCTAATTATTACTAATTATCCCTAATTATTACTAATTATCACTAATTATTACTAATTATCTCTAATTTTTACTAATTATTACTAATTAATACTAATTAATACTAATTATATCTAATTATATCTAATTATATCTAATTATATCTAAATATATCTAATTATATCTAACTATATCTAATTATATCTAATTATATCTAATTATTACTAATTATTACTAATTATATCTAATTCTATCTAATTATATCTAATTATTACTAATTATATCTAATTATCACTAATTATATCTAATTATTACTAATTATATCTAATTTTTACTAATTATATCTAATTATCTCTAATTATTACTAATTATCTCTAATTGTTACTAATTATCTCAAATTATTACTAATTATCACTTATTATTACTAATTATCTCTAATTGTATCTAATTATCTCTAATTATATCTAATTATCTCTAATTATCTCTAATTATCTCTAATTATATATAATTATATATAATTATATATAATTATAGCTAATTACATCTAATTATATCTAATTATTAGTAATTATATCTAATTATTATTAATTTTATCTAATTATGACTAATTATATCTAATTATATCTAATTATTACTAATTATCACTAATTATTACTAATTATCTCTAATTATCTCTAATTATATCTAATTATCTCTAATTATATCTAATTATCTCTAATTATATCTAATTATATCTAATTATATCTAATTATATCTAATTATTACTAATTATCTCTAATTATTACTAATTATCTCTAATTATATCTAATTATCTCTAATTATATCTAATTGTCTCTAATTGTCTCTAATTATATCTAATTGTCTCTAATTATCTCTAATTATTACTAATTATCTCTAATTATTACTAATTATCTCTAATTATATCTAATTATGACTAATTATCTCTAATTATTACTAATTATCTCTAATTATTACTAATTATCTCAAATTATTACTAATTATCTCTAATTAGTACTAATTATCTCTAATTATTACTAATTATCTCTAATTAGTACTAATTATCTCTAATTATAACTAATTATGTCTAATTATTACTAATTATCTCTAATTATTACTAATTATCTCTAATTATTACTAATTATCTCTAATTATTACTAATTATATCTAATTATTACTAATTATATCTAATTATTACTAATTATTTCTAATTATATCTAATTATTACTAATTATTACTAATTATATACAATTATTACTAATTATATCTAATTATTACTAATTCTATCTAATTATCTCTAATTATTACTAATTATATCTAATTATTACTAATTATATGTAATTATTACTAATTATATCTAATTATTACTAATTATATCTAATTATTACTAATTATATCCAATTATTACTAATTATATCTAATATATCTAATTATAACAATCTCTAATTATTGCAAATTAACACTAATTATTTATAATTATCACTAACAATATTAGTTTCTTACTAAAAAAAATATAAATAAAAATCAATTTAAATCTAATTTAATTAGAACTAATACACAACAATTAAAATTAATATAAAAAAATAAAATAAATATAAAATAAATAAAATATTAATACCTTAAACATCGATATTCTGAAGTTATTGGCGTGTTCCAATTGCTCCCGTGTAAAAAATTTTAAGTAAAAGAAATATTTTACTTAAAACTGGAGAATGAAGAGAGAAGGAGAGGAAGATGTGAGTGATTTGAAAAAAAACGGGTGAGGGTATATATAGGTTAGATTAGTTGTGACGGGTTTATTTGCGATGGGTATCCCATCGCAAATGTTAGTATTTGCGACGGGCCCCGTCGCAAATACCCTCACCCGCATTAATTACAGTCGGCGGTTAAAAGGGTATTTGCGACGGGACTCATCACAAATAGTTCCTGCTGACACTCTTTTTGCGACGGGACGACATCCCGTCGCAAAAAGCTATTAACCGCCGCCGGGTATTCGCGACGGGACCCGTCGCAAATAATTTTCGCGCCAAACTATTTGCGACGAAAGATATCGCCCCGTCGAAAATAATGTTCGCGTGGTTTGGCGTGCAAGTCGGGCGGTTTGGCGCGCAAGTCGTTCCAAACTATTTGCGATGAGTGACAAAAATGCGTCACAAATAACCAATTATTTGCGACGGGGGTATTTCCCCCTTGCAAATAACTTCCTGGAAGAGTTATTGGTGATGAGAATAAATCCCATCGCAAATAACCCGTCGCAAATATTGATTTTTCCCGTAGTGAACGTAACCTCTGGAACACAATATGCATTACGCACGAAATTAAAGATGCCACCCACACTGTTTAAAAGTCCATTAATACAGTTAAACCAACTGCCAGAACAACTTGCCATCCCATTTAAAAATACGCCGCACGACTAAAACACAAAAAATCCACTCAAATGCTCATTTAGGACAGAACGCATACCAACGCAAAACCAAAACACCAATTGCACCCCTTGTACATCCTAATGATTAATCCGCACAATTTATAAAATAGTCGTGGATAGTCCGTCATGGGTTTTTCCTAAAAAATGAATTACTCAAATACAATATAAACATGTTACTACCAATTCAAATGCGTATTAGATGTCAACAAAAACTAAATTTGCAGTAAATAAACAAATGAATAAATGTGCTAAATTAATCAAACTCATAAATTAATTCATCAAATAATAAATATACATGGAACCACCTAACTCGGCGTCGAAAAACCCCAAATATCAAAGCAATGCTCCAATTGCTCACTAAATTCGCCGCAATCAACTCAAATAAACTAACACAAAAACATCAAGCCAATAAAACCAAAATTGAACAAAAATCCAAACCAAAACCCCTACCCACAAATTAATCAAATTGAAATAATTAACAATCGAGGTATATCACACCTATGTCAAGGGTTTGAGGAGCTGTCTGAGTAAGATATAGGGTGCCAGAAGGTGTCGCGCCGGCTGGATCCTCGCCGGAAGAAGGCGCAACCAAGGGAGTCATGACCGGGGGAGCTGTCGCAATGTTGCGTCGTGCTGGAAAATTGACTAGAGTATGGGGGGGGGGGGGGGTCGCACCGAAGATCTGGCCATGGTAGAGGGGTAGTGTGCGACTATTCGGCGTGTTGGAGGAGGCTAGACGGGGTGCAGGGGAGCGGGTCAACGGCGCTGCTGCAATAGAGAGAGGCGGGGCTGCTGTGATGGAGGAGAGGCGGGGCACGACTCGAAGGTGGTTCACGGGGGAGGTGTTGCGCGACGATGGTGCGCCGAAGGAGTCCAGTGGGATGGTGACGCGGCTCAGGTAGCCCACCCAGATGAAAGAGAGGAACCACGATTTGGTGATAGATGGGGCGCGCGCGTGGAGGGAGCTTGAGGTCGAGGGCGTCACACCGCCATAGAGAATAAGGAACCTCATTTAGTACTTAGGGTTAGGGGGGCTGCTGCGCAAAAATGAAGGGGGAGAGATGAGCGCGACAGACCAAGGGAGAGGAAAAAAAGGAAAATAAAATAAAGAAGGGAAAATAAAATAAAAAGAAAAGATAATAGGATAAAGAAAAAAACCCCCAATAAGTAATGATTAATTTATCACTAATAATAAAAATAAAATAATAAAACGAGGCATAAAAATAATAAATTTATTAATTGAGGGTGGACATTGTGCGCGTTTACACACACGGTCGTGCACATGGTCTCATTCCTGTATAATAACAAAATTTAATACTAGAACATTCTCTTATTAAGTACGGGAACCGAGCTTGTTCGCGCGCATGGCCACACACCCGTACAAGAACCCATTTTTTTAAAATTAAACTTAATTCAAACTGAAGCTCAAAATAAAAACCCAAAATAATTAAAATAAATTTAAGCATCGGTCGGGGTGTGAAAATTCTATCCACCATGACACTTTATGCCCCCAGAAAGTCCTAAAAGACTTAACCAAGCAAATATTCCAAGCAAGACCATGAAGATACCTAAAACAAAACTCAATCACAAGAAGATCGGGCATTCAAAACACCCATGACATGAAACTCCAAATATCTCAAAACCAGAATCACCAAGAAAAACAACCGAAAACAAGGAATTCACCTCATTCAAAACTACAACATGGAACACCCTGACTCCTAACTTAGGGATCACTAGGGTCACTCGACATCCCCCAGAACGCTTGTCAAGTGACCCACTACCCAAGCTAACCAGTTACCATGGTCACGGTCAGGCAAAGCAGATGTAGGGGTTGCCCCGCCAAGCACACTTTCAAAACAGAGTCTCCCCCCAAGTTCTTCCTATGGCGGTCTCCCCACCATATTATGATTGTTTTCAAACATTAGTTCTCCAAACCAAAATGACTCACATACCCATACAACCTCTAATACTAGCATGAGCCTCAAAGTTACCAATGTTTAACCAGCACAAGAGGGGACATCGGCGAGACCCACACTAGGTCTCCGCACTATTTTAAAATTTCCTAACACCATGGAACCTGTGCGGGCATTCCCAGTTTACTTTGAGAGATACGAAATGAACTCTTCATCACAAACCCCCCAATACAGACCAACCTGCACTGATTATTCCTATAGTGGACAACAATCCCCTTCATTAGATGACTTTGATAGGAGAAACCTCTAACCAGGAGGAAAACCAGACAGGGACACCTCAATTCCACAAGGCATGAACATCTCTGAAACGAGTACAGTTTCGATTCCTAACCGACCCACAAGAAGGTTCACAGAGTGCACCCAGTAGCTTTACAAGAATACAGATTCTCCGAACCACTTTACGGCCCAAGAGGAAATCCCACAAACTAAGACTACAACAAGGATACATGGCCTTCATACCCATCACAACAAAATTGAATCCTTTAGAGAAGATACTGCAATAAAGAAATTTAAGTTGTCCCCATCCGTCACTTCATACTTTAGTTGGACTAAACTTGCACCATGTCTGACGAGTTTTGACTACGCGCAAGCTTCACCCCAAGACCTATGGTCGGGGCCCTGATGTCTGAAGCATATATCACCTTGAATTCATAAGCTAACAACCTCTAACTGGAACTTCCTCCGCTGAAAAATTAACTTACCTACTTCTCGTCGTGTCCCAAGCAACCACTCCGTCGACATACCTACTGAGAATTTTAGCGAATGACTTAGAGTGCCCGACTGACCACACTAGAGATAGGAGGTTGAGCGGTCTTTCAAACACGCGACACAAACTAACAGAAAGGGAACTCTAAGAACAAGCCCCTTTGGTTCACACCCCTCATCGAATGAGGGACCTACACTTACCACAATATGAGCAAGACCACAACTATTATGAGTTTTAGACTGATTACTTCACACTCTCATGGGGAACATGAAACTAACGCATCAAAAAGGTGAACACACCTCAATCTCCACCTGTTGATAGGTTGAGCACCAATGAGATCCACCAATTTCTCTTGCCTTCACTTCCTTAGGTTCAACCACAGAATGTGGTTATTCTTGAGGATCGCTCACAACATCCCCATTCACCACTAAAACAGAACAATCTCTGTTTACCGGTCTAGTCCCGCTCCACCAGACATACTCGAGACAACTAACACCCACACAACTTTTAGAGTTCCTCAAAACTGGAGACACTTACAACTTTTTCAAAGCACTCAATGATATCCAACTGACCTCAACATCTACGAATAGTCGACACCACCTAGCAAAACCCAACTCCGTCACTCCACTGGGAGTCTGGGCTGAGCCAAGAACCGAGAGACTTTCTAGAAACCCATGGAACATTTATAAGGGGAATATACCAAAAAATAAACACAAAAAAACCTTCCAAAAATCCAAACACATCACAAAAAAAACATCCACAAACCAGACACAAATCTAATAATTTCAATTTAAAACATCAATTCATTCAGAAAAAAAACACCCGCCTGAAAAACCAAGCATAGTACAATAAAACCCAACAACTCTTTTGAAACCATCGCTTTCAATCTGGACTCAAAAACATTTTCCAATTCCAAAACCATTTAAGAAAAAAAACCCATTTTAGGGAAAACCCCACTTTTCAGGAAACAAGAAGAAACATTAAAAATCAATAACTCACCACTAATATTCTTGGATGCCTCATAGATATGCATTTTTGTGCCACTCACGCAGTCATCCACATGATCCACCAACTTTCCATCAATCACGTCCACATACACACGTGAGCACCCATAGGAATATCACTTGACAAAGCAAGGTTCATCCGCTTTCAAAAATAAAACATTCATAATATTCCAAAAACACTTTTTTTTCAAAAACCATTTAAAAGATTCAAGGCAAATTTCCAAAATGATTTTTATTTCCAAAATAACTCACATCAATTTAAAATAACCCAAGATGTTCTTTTAGAATCTCATCTTTGAAAAATCAAATGAAGACTTCCAGAAACAAGGTTCAAAAGAAATTCCCTCCAAAAAGCATGCCAAAATCACACCAAAAATAAAATAAGAGCAACCCCAAGGTCCGATTTCCTTAAAGAAAAAACTTTTGATCTAACCCAAAATTGAAGCAAGACATCACAAACATTAAAGAACCTTGGTGGAGGACTATTGGTCATGTGTAACCCGGCTATATAGTTTAAAAGACCATGCCTTAGAACCAACCACTAGGAGCGTCGAACCTTACTTTCGGGCATCACATGGGTCGCTACTCCATGTGAGGCCGCAAGCAGTACCGGTTTACTCCTATTGTCATCCCCTATCCACATAGAGCAAAGCCAAAACATAAATCCCACACTAACCCTGGTTACTTGAGGATCAAAAGGAGAAAGAGTTCGTGAGGCTCTTCTCACAACTACCCCTCGAGTACCGATAGTCCTATCCCCAATCTACCTGACATCCCAAATAACAAGAACATAAACCTCCTCTGATACCATTTTCTCACAAACTAGGCTAGGTCACCATCTGACCCGGCACCCGACCCGGTCCGTGGTAAGGCCCGAAAGGCGTTCCCGATCCCTATAGGCTGGCACAAGTGCCCATATATCAAAAATAAAACATGGGAACAGTTTACGTGAATAAATAAACATGAAACAACCAGAAAGATAAATAAATTTAAAAATAATGTTAACAACCAAACATGACATTTAAATAGGGTCAAAATTATAGTTTACAACACGACCTAAAAAAGGGGATGAAAATAAAGGAAAAATAAAAAGGCACAAACTAAAAACTTCGTACGACATGAGGAGTCACATCCCCAAGCCACGTCCACCAGACTGACATGAGGTTTCCACCGATGACCCGAACCACCCATGCTATGCTCGATGCCTGAACCTGGAAAGAAAAAGAAACATGGTCTACATACACCCAATGTTGTATGTAGGGTGTGAGCTAAAATCCTAGTAAGATGCCATAGAGAAAAAGTTACATGTATAATTATTAAATGGAAAAAACATTTTCAATTTTAATTAAAGAAAAGAACTAAATGCTTGAACTGTTTTAAAGAAAATAGGATTAGGGAAAACAGTTTCAAATGGAACAACCTAAATTAAAACACACACACCCTTACTTTTTAAAATAACCCATGTGTCACACTGATGAGCGTAAAGTAACCAATGAGAACTAATATGGGAGAGGCCTCATGGGTGTTAGCTAGCTTGGGCCCCTAGATCTTCGTGTCTCGGGGAAACATGGATTATAAGGCCAAGACACCCAGAAAACGTGGCTTAGAAGGCCACGACCCTCATAAAGTCATATGTTTAGTTAATGTTGGAGTCGTCAGTCCTGCCAGTGAAACTGGGTCGAGTCACACCCGGAACATTAGCACACTAGTCTAGTCCACCATCCTAGCTACTAGGGCTTCCCAGTTTGTGCTCAAACAAGTTTCAAGTTCATGTCACATGTCACACTAATGCATAAAATCCAAACAGGGTATTTACGCACTCAAAATCAAAATTTGCACACCGAAACCCACTTTTAAAACCATACACACATGGAAATCTTTTCAAAACATAATCTACATAGGTTACATACTAAACTAAACAATCTGAGTAAATTAAAAGACACCCGCCACTAAATGAACCACCACTGACATAAGTAAACACCATTTTGAAATAAGGCGCAATCTAAAAATATCTCAAAACTAAATCTTCATCAGTTACACAACCAATTAAAACAACTACACATTCAATGAAATTACTTTCATTATAAAACACGCCACTAATCGAATTTATTAAAAAAATTCCACACACATCGAATGAATTTAAGCACAAAAAATATTCACACAATTTAACCAAATTTTTTTTTCAGCCTTAATAATTATTTAATAAAAAAACCCAAATTTTTCAGAAATAAATTTTTGAGAGAAAAATAATGCTTTACATACTAGACTGACCCAAACCCCCTTACATGACCACACACACACAACTTCACCTCTGGAACACAATCTGCATTACACACACAACTAAAGAAGCCACCCACACAGTTGAAAAGAGCATTACTACAGTTAAACAAACCACCGTAACAAATTTCCAACCCATTTAAAAATACACTACACGACTAAAACACCAAAAATCCACTCAAATGCTAATTTAGAACAGAACACATACTGACACAACACCAAAACACCAATTTCACCCCTTGTACATCCTAACAATTAATCCACACAATTTATAAAAAACCTAGGATAGTCTGAAATTGGTTTTTCTAAAAAAATGAATTACTCAAATACAATATAAACCTGTTACTACCTAATCAAATGCGCATTAGATCTCAACAAAAACAAAATTTGCAGCAGGAAAAAAATGAATAAATGTGCTAAATTAATCAAACTCGCAAAATAATTCATCAAATAATAAATATACATGGGACCACCTAACTCGGCATTGGAAAACCCCAAATATCAAAGTAGTGTTCCAACCACACACCAAATTTTCCACAATCCACTCAAATAAACTAACACCAAAACATCAAGACAATTACACCAAAATTGAACTAAAAGCCAAACTAAAACCCCTAACCACAACTTAATCAGATTGAATGAATTAAAAATCTAGGTATATCACACCTATGGAAAGGGTCTGAGGAGATGTACGAGTAAGATGTAGGGTGAGGAAAGGTGTCACACCAACTGGAGCCTTGCCGTATGAAGGCGCAACCTAGGGAGTCGCGGCCGGGGGAGCCGTCGCAGTGTTGCGTCGTGCTAGAAAACTGACTAGAGGATGGGGCGGAGTCGCACAGAAGATCCAAACATGGTAGAGGGGTAGAGAGCAGCTATTCGGTGTGATGGAGGAGTCCAGATGGGGTGAAGGGGAGTGGGTTGATGGTGTCGCTACAATAGGGAGAGGTGAGGTTGCCGTGATGGAGGAGAGACAGGGCACGACTCGAAGGCGGTTCAAGGGGGAGGTGTTGTGTGACGGTGGTGCACCGAAGGAGTCCAGCGGGATGGTGACACAACTCAGGTAGCCGGTCTAGTTGAAAGAGAGGCATCGCGATGGGAGAGAGATGAGGTGAGTGCGTGGAGGGAGCTCAAGGGAGAGGGTGTCACACTGCCATGGAGAAGAAGGAACCTGGTTCAATGCTTACGGTTAGGGGGGCCGCTGCACAAAAACGAAGGGGGATAGCTGTGCACAACAGACCAAGGGGGAGGGAGAAAAAGGAAAATAAAATAAAGAATGGAAAATAAAATAAAAAAGAAAAGATAAGGGGATAAAGAAAAAACCCCCAATAAGTAATGATAAATTTATCACTAATAATAAAAATAAAATAATAAAATGAACCATAAAAAATAATAAATTTATTTATTGAGGCTGGACACCATGCCTGTTTACATGCACAGTCACACACACAGTCTCATGCCTATATAATAACAAAATGAAATACTATAACATTATCTTATTAAGTATGGGAACCGAGCATGGTCGCGCGCATGGAAACACACCCGTAGAAGAACCATTTTTTTTAAAATTAAACCGTGTTCAAACTGAAGATCAAAAGAAAAACCCAAAATAATTAAAATAAAATTAGGAGTTAGTCGAGGTGTGACAGTCTTTAAATATATTCTCATTGATAAGTATTTTCCACAAGTTCTTTGACTTTTAATATAAACACAATTTTTAGAATTAATGAAAATAGAATAACGTTTGGTAGATTATTATAGTGAATATTTTACTATATTTCTTAGGCATGCATCCAATTTCATTTTTGACCGTGACAGTAAAATTGAAAGACTTTACACATGTCTGAAAGCAATTTTATGAATAGAATTGTCCACACATTAATATAAAATTTATGAGGACAAAATTAGTTGTGATGAAAATATTTAGATGAAGTTTTTCAATATATATACCTCATGAATAATAGAGTAATAAGCAGTCCAAGTGGAAATAAATAAATATGTACTCAACTAAGAAATACGGAGGTAATCCCCAAATGTTCTGAATTTGGTAAAATAAATTATAGAAAATGTATGATAGGATTAGAGAAGTTTTACTGATGTTGAAATCATAGTTATTTTTCTCATGAATATGAGAAAATTATGTATGATAAGAAGAGTGATGGGGAAATCGATATTAATCCAATAATAAGTCATTTTAACTAAAATGTGTTTGGACATTATGCTAATGAATGTAAAAAGATAGTTACTCAAGGTGGGAATCATTAAGACAAATAACATAAAGGTTTGTAAAATTATTTTCCTACTATTATGACAAATATATGAATCTCAAATGAAGTGGTGATAACTCCTGGGTGCTCAATATTTTTCAAAGATTGATTTAAGGTCTCAGTATCACCAGTTGAAGCTGGAGGAAGAAATTATATGTATAGAGTTCATATTAGGTATGAGAATTGTGATTTTTTGTTTATTCCTTTTGGGTTAATGAATTTACTCACAATATTTATGAATCTTATGAATAGAGTTTTCAATGAGTATTTGGATAAATTTGTGGTAGATTTCAAAGATAAAATTCTATTTTATTATAAAAGTTATGAGGATCATGAAAGCTATCTAAGGGGTTTCTACATAAATTAAAAGAAAATAAGTCATATAGGTTATTTAGAAAATGTAAATTATTTTTACATCATATTTAATTCTATAGGTATATTGTTTCTAAATATGGAAAAAATATTGATCTTGATAAAACTAAAGTGGTGGAAGAGTGTCCATGACCTAAAAATGTCACTAAGATGTTATGTTTTATTATATTACAGTTTTAATACTAATATATTATTGAAAACATTAATTGTTTATCTATAAAAATAACTATGTTAACTAAAAAATGAGTTAAATTCATCTCGATAAAGGAATGTGATAAATGTTAGTATGAATTGAATAGTGTATTGTTAACTCCCTAGTGTTATCCTTATTGATAAGAAATTGCGAATTTTCTATTTATAGTGATTCCTCCTTGAAGGTCCTTGGTTATATCTTGATACAAGATGATTAAGTAATTTCATGTTCTTCATTTCAATTTAAACTCTATGAGTAGAATTACCCTAAACATGATCTTATGATTTATGTGGTGTTTTTTCTTTAACAAATTGGATTGATATATTATATAGGAAAAAATATAAAATATACATTGACCATAAATGTTTAATGTGTAAATTTAATCAAAAAATAGTTGAGAATGAGGTGGAGAATATTGTTGTAACTGATGAAGTATTATGATTACATGATTCTCTATAATCCAGGTAAATCAAACAAGGTAGATGATTCCTTGATTCAGAAAGATAATAGAAAATTAACCATGTTATGTTTGGAACAAGGTCCTTTAGTTAATGATTTGATAAATGTTGGAGTAGAATGTGTTCATGCAGGAACTCCCTGTCTTTTTGTCTGGATGTCAATGTAGTCATATTTTTTCAATAAAATTAAACATTCTCAAAATAAAGATCATGGTTTTTAAGAAAGAGTAGTGTTTTTATTGGGGATAAGTTTCCTAAATTTAACATTCAAAAAGAAGGTGTGATTATATTTTGAACGAAGTTGTGTGTGTCATGTGATACCTATTTGAAGAAGGAATTATTGAGTGAAGCTCACAACTCTTCATTTTCCATTCTTAATAAAATACTACGATGTATAGGGATCTTAAAGAATATTACTGGTGGTAAGGATTGAAAACGGATATTGATGATTTTTCCATGAAATGTTTGACTTTTTAATAAGTTCAAGATGAATGAAAACTACTAAAGGAGATATTTCATCCTTTTTTAGTTCTTAAATGGAAATAATAGAATATATATATATATATATGGATTTCATGGGGAAATTACCAAACATAACTTGAGGTAATAATGGGATTTGGGTTACTGTTGATCAATTGACTAAATCTATGAATTTTCTTCAAATTCAATATATTATGCATTTGGATCAACATTATATCCTACATCATAAAAAGATATTTAGGTAACATGGAGTTTGTATCTCTATTTTATTTGACCACGATCCGATATTTACATAAAATTTTTAAAAAGGAATTAAAAATTCATTGGGTACTGAATTAAATTCTAGCCCATTTTTTCATCCTCTATCTGATGGATAGTTAGGGAAAAAATCACACTTTGGAAGATATTATTTAGACTTTTTTGTTGAATTGTCAGGGAATTTGGGATCAATAATTTTGACCGGTATAATTATCTTATAATAATTGTTTTCATTTCTGTATACAGATGGAACATTTTACTGCATTATATGGAATGTTGTGTTGAAATCTGTCATGTTTGGATGAAGTCAGTGAAAGAAAGTTTTTGGGATCATAGTTGGTAAAAGATATGGTTGATAAGTTAAATATTATTTAACACCATATGAGGTCACGTCAAAGTAGGTAGAATAGTTATACAGATAACTGGAGGAGAGATCCCTTATTTGAGGTAAGTGATCATGTTTTTCTTAAATTATATCCTTTTAAAAGTGTTACTTGTTTTGTTAAATTGGGAAAGTTAAGAATTTAGTTTATTAGAACTTAAAAAATTATGGAAAAATTGGGATCCATTTCTTATAGATCACCTTTATCTATGAGTTTATCTTAGGAATATGACGTGTTTTATGTTTCATTGATAGGGAAATATATACCTGATTCATATTATATTTTGAGACCCAAGGTGGTACCATTGGAAGAGAATCATTCATATAAAGAAAAGATGATTCCGATTTTTGATAAAAGAGATAAGATACTATGAAGGGATGTGATTCTATAGGTGAAGTATTTATGGAAGAATCACATGACTAAGGAAGCAACATGTGAATCGAAAAAAAATCTATGAGTAAAAAATACATTCACCTGCTTAATTAGTGAATAAAATTATGAGGATGAAATTTCATAAATTGGGGAGAATATTATAACCCAAGTAGTCAATAAAATAAATTTATATTATGATTTATAATTACTCATTTTATTGATTCATATTCATCAAAGTTTTATGAATAAATTATATAAATTTCAATCGAAAAAGGAAATAGTTTATTTAGATAATATCATTACATATATTGTATAATATTATTTAAAAGTTAAATTTCAGGATTTTAGAATTTTCATTTCATAAAAATAATTTATTTTTTGTAATCAACATAATTATTTTATCATATGATGAATTTTTGGTATTCTTCTAGAAAGATTGATTTTTTTGTGAATAGTGAAAAATACTGATTTTTATTAAAATTATCATTTATTTTCATGTTTTTAAAAAGTATCAATATATTTTATATTTTTCTAAAGTTAAATTATTCCTATTTACTAAAAAAATTCAATTAAATCTATATTAAACATCATTATACTTTATTTTGGTATAAAATCATTTTATCATTAAAAAAGGCGTTTTTCTAAATATTGTTTTCATTGTGGTTAACATATTTATACAAATATTAATTTATACTATATATTTAAATTGTATATGGTAAAATTTATTTGATAGTTTAAATTAGGATACAAAAATTTCAAAATAATTTAAATTTTATTTTTGGTCATTATGTATAGTAACATTGGTAAAACTTTTTTACCACTGTAATTGTTAAATGAGTTAACGAGGGGGTTAAAAATAAGATATAATGTTTAAAATATAATTAAAACATGTTAAAATTTGATCTAATGAGTTAATTTAGACTAATAATCATATTATATTTTAAATATTTCAATTTGGTTTCATTTTCCATTGATAATTACATATAATACCTTAAAAGTATATACAAGTATGTCACTCCCCTCACTTATATTTGGGAACCTCCTCTGCTCACTTATTTTCACTTCATGAGCCATTTATCATGAAAAATAACAACCAAAATACCTTACCATATTTCTTACACATGTTATATAGGTTCCTATATCACCAAAATACCAACCTATTAAGGCTTAAGGTTTAATATAATAGCGGTTTTCCAAAAAAGAAGAAGGATTCTTAACTGAATGTTTCATGTTTATTTCATATTCCACATTCTTACAATATTCATTATACTTGATTTTATAATGACATATTTATCTTAAATGTAATTAAATGTTATTATTTTTAAGATAAAACCCTTTTTTATCTCATTTTATTACCTATTCTAAATGAAAACATCGCTCTTCTGTACTTGTGAACTACCACCTCTACAAAGTAATGTGTTTAATTTTCACCACTAGATCATATAGATGGTTAAAATTATCTATGAAATTAATATTTATAATACTTTTAAAATAATTATGACTATTTAAAGACAATATTTTACTTAAATACTTTCCCATACATCCATTGTAAAATTATTATGTTGTTCATGTGTACATGTGGACTACCACCTCCACAAAGCGATGCGATTCACTTTTCATTTCCACCTTATAAGGTTAGTTATAGGGAAATAAATAATGAATAAATATTACCTTTAAAAAAATATTTATGATTATTTAAAATTAAAATATTGTCTAATTTTTTTCTTTTATACCTAGTAGAAAAATAAAAATGACTTTCAAGAGCATGAACAGACCACTGCCTCCATGAAACAATGTGATCATTTTTCATGACCACATTGAATGATTCATTTTAAAGTGTGTTTAATGTATAAATATGATAATTATAACATGTTTATGATTTTTTAGATAATGAAACCATAACACTTTGACAATAGTCAATGCACTAATATTGTTTTGAGGTTATAAATAGAATTGACCCCAAAATGTCCAATGTGGACTTAACCATTTTAGTAAATAAATAAAACATAAAAACTAATGAAATTAAGGAAATAATGGTAATGAAATTAATATTAAAAAATTTATTAATAAATTAAATGAACAATATAATTTTATTATTCATGATTTATAGATCCTATGAAGTTATACGGTACTGAAGGTAAGGTACATTATTTTGAAAATATTATTTCAAAGTTTTCCTTCTAACTAATTTTCTTTTACGTATCATCCATTTTAAATTTTTATAGAATGTTCTTATTTATGATTAAAATGTCCAAAAAGTTCATTTTTTTATATATTTTACTTTATTTATATGGTTATAAAAATAAAACTTTTAACTATTTTCATATAGGTAATTTTCTGCATTTTAAAAAAGATAAAAAAATGTGTTTTTAACATATAAAACTTAACTAACTTTTCTTACCATTTTAGCCATTATTAGTAGTCAATATTACTCTAAAAGTTACCTTGGAAATTAAAATTATATCTTATTCCTTCTCTTTTGGTAATTTTTTCATTTTTAATAGTTTTAAAATAAAAAATGATAGTTATTATTATTATTATTATGTAAAAATGGAAAGTGACTTTCTTATGAGTTAAAATGAGTTTTTATGTGTTTTATAATGAAATAGTGAAATATAATTTTTTTTTGTTCATTATATGATACTTAAGAATTATAGATGATGTTGGGTGAGCCTGATATAGTTCATGATGATATGTGAGCCTGATATAGCTCTCAAATGCATTGGGTAATGATTAGTCATCAAAGGAGAAAATTAGGAAGATAACTGGGTTAATTACTCTTTGTGAATTATCTAGGTATCAATTATTATAAAATTTTATAAACATAACTGAAAATGGCTTATGAATATGATTATCCATGATGCATATATTATGATTAAAAAATGTTTTTATGGAAATATTTTTATTTCATGAGGTAAGGAATGTTTATGAACTTTAGAAGTTGAAAGGTTTGAAATTTTTTCATGAGTTCCCACATGCCTCAAGATGCCTTCATGGTTTTCTTATTCTTAATAATGGGTTATAAATTTTTTCCTCGATAATATTTTTTATTTTAATATAGGGAAATATTTTATTTATACGATGAAAGTTTTATTGGGAAAAAGTAAACATTTTCACGGGGTTTCATGTTTTCACTAGGCTAATGGGATTATTTTATTTTTATCTCCCTTGTTGGGTATTTTTTTCACGTACCACATTTTATTTGTTTTCCACAGGATATATGTATTATTATGAACTATATCAATATCAAAAAATTTCTTTGGATACATATTAAAATAATAAAGAGTGTCTTAAATGAAAAATGGGTGTAAACATAATGTCCTATTTTTGTGGAAAACATGTAAATTATATGAAATTGGCCACTATGTTATGTAATTTTTTTTACTAATTCTATAAAAATATAAACGTAAACAATCTTGGAAATTTAAAAATAAGAAATCCTTTCTATTTAAATCATATTTTTTCATTATTAAATTAATGATTATTTTTATAATTTACCCATTCATTTTTATTTTGTGTTATTTATTACACCACTATATATTCAAACCATAATTCTAAGACCATGAATTTTAAAAATTCCCTTTACTTGAGAATAAATTCCATTTTCTCTTCTTATACCATCTTTATGCATGTTTTATGTTTGACTATAACATGATTATGTCACATGAACTTAAAATATCTTCAAGTACTCCCAAACCTTGTAATGTAATTCACTTCAAATAAAACATCATGTAATGCTTAATTTTCAAAAATGATTTATGTATTGGAAATAAAATAAAAAATAACAATCATATCGACTCCCTCATCTACAGCTATTCATCCCCAAAAAAACACCACAAATCTAGGGGATTCTTCTTCAACTTCAGATATCAGAAACTCACTATAGACTTCATTTATGGGATTTAAAACAGAAACATTTTCTAGTTATTTTATTTAAATCTCTATATATCTATTGGTATGATTGAATTACTTTTTATTTTAATTGAAACAAAATCACTATATTCTTATTTTTTTTAGTTTATTTTAATCATTGTCTTATAGAAGTTCTTATTTGGTTCATGTAATTTTTGTGTGTTGTGGTGTATTGAATTTCCTACAGTGTGTCTTCTAAGTCCTGATTTTTCATTAATTTAGGTTTCTTATAGTTATTTAATTCCATTCTATATGTTTCTTTTGATAAAATTTGGGTATTTGAAAATTTCATCACACCCAATAAGTGGTGTCAGATATTTTTTATAGAGTTTCATATGAAAATAATCTATAAAATGTGTTTAAGATATAAATTTAATTGAATAATTAAACCCTATAAATTATAGGATAATTTTGTTAAGTAGTTCTTTATAACTCTTATATTTTTCATAATTTATTGGGAGATCGTTAATTTCTAGACCTAATGGTGTTAGATGAGTGTAAGGTCAAAGTTAAGAGGTTCAACCAATGAGATTTTTGATTTTGGAGGATGAAGATAGAGGGAAATATAATATATAAGGATCATGATCTTCAATTTATAGGTACCACTCCATAATTGATAAAACAGGAAGAATGGAAAATTATAAATAAGAAAGAACTAGGCATTTATCCAGATGTCATTATCCCATAACATGATTTATGAATTCTAAGAGGTGAATACTACTTCAAAAAATATAAATAATATCACTAACATGTATGAGAATCCAATCATAATGAACGAGGTGTTACTTTTATGGGGTTAACTAACATGATAATATAGGAGGGAATAATAGTGGTTGGTCACATTAATGACATCAATATGATTTAGAGTCCATTGGAGTTAGTGAAGTTGAATTTTTTATATCTAGAGTAGGTGTTGTTTTTTCTGTCATCACTCCAAGAATCATGGGATATGATAGATACTTTGATTACTAACTCAAGTGAAAATTATGACTTGGTGTTTTTGGATTCTAGGGATATTATGTTGGATGAATAAATTCATTGGAAGGATATCTGAGAATCATTTAGAAATTCATATAATTTTGAAGGAAGAAGACTTCATGTAGCCCGAAAGAGTCACAAAAAGGGAAAATTAAGTAGAAGTTAGAGTAGGAGTATCTTATTAGAAAGAATGTTCCATGCATTGGAATTGTGGGTAGAAAGGTCACCTAAATAAATAATGTAGTGATTGAATCATAAATTGTTGAATATATTCTTCTGGATGTTTACCCAAAAATCCAATATTAGAATATATGAGAGGTATTATACCCAGTACTCCCAAATCACTTAATTATTGTATTATAGAATCTAGAGACTTAATTTCCTTTATATGAGGGAGAGGACTTATGAGTATTTGTGCTTTTGTAATATTAAGAAAGGTACATATTGTGGGAGATGAAGATCTCATGATTTTGGGAAAGGGTGACATTTCCATTCATATAAGGACCATAATTTTGTTGGAGTTGTAAGGAGTTCAAAAAATATTAGGATTAAGGAAGAAAAAAATTCCATTAAACAAAAAGAAGATGTGTATTTATTTATAACGGTTATTGATACAACATGGAGGATTGAATCTTGTTATAAGGTGGTGGTTAAAAGAACAAAGGATGGAACATTGTACCTCTTGAGAGTTCCAGAAGGTGAAATACATGTTGGAAAGATATCTTATCTAATGTTTAGGCATAGAAATCTTGTTGACTTGAATGGGAAGGGGATAAAAGTACTCACTACTAAAGGAATATTTAATATCAAAAGGTTGAAGTAAAAATATGTTAAGAATCCATCCTAAGAAAGAAACGGAAGATGCTGTTCCAAATGGGATGTAAGAACCCAAAGAATTAAATGTTGGAGCACGTTTATACAGATATATGGGGGATAATTATATTTAATTATCACTGTGGATCATTATTCTATGTAACCTTCATCAATGATTTAACATGGGAAGTGTGGGTGTTCTTTATCATTAAAATGTATATGGTATTTAGAAACATAATTTAATGGATCTACATAGTGGAAAAGGAGACCAGATGAAAAATAAAGTGTTTTAGGTCTGATAATGGTGGGTAGGATAGAAGAAATATTTCCAAAGGTTCTTAGGAGGGAAAGGAATAATGTTTGAGAAGATCATAATAGGTACTCTAATACATCATTGAGTCATAGAGAGGATGAATCATTAATTAGTTGAGAATATGAGAAGTATGATTATTCATATGGGATTTCTAGAGGTGTTTTATGAAGAATCTGTGAATTTTGTGTATTTATTAGTAAACAGTAGACCTTCTTACATATTGGGGTAGAAACATATAGAAGTTACTTGTTTTAGAATGATGTTTAATTTAAACTATCTCTAAGAATATTTTTCACTGACCAATTTCCATGTTAATTCCAATGAGAGAGACAAGATTTAGGATAATTACTAAGTGTGTTACTTTATAGGGTATGGAGATGAATAATATTTTTTATCTCTAGGATAACAACTCATGGAAGGTTGTTAGAATATGAGATATAATCTTCAATGAAGGTATCTTGTATAAATATTGGAAATAGGTAGAGGATTATAATATAAAAAATGAATCATTAGAAACTGAGGTTAAATACTACAAAATAGGCCTTCAAGAGTGCTAAAAATTTCCTTTATCAGTGCTAGAGAATTGCTAACTATCAGAGAGAGATTAAAATCCTTGTGATTTTATCAGCACTAAAAAAGTTCTGATAAAGGAGTCCTTTATCAGCACTTTTAGAAGAGATGACAAAGTACAACATTTATTAGTATTTTTATTTAGTGATGATAAATAGGACCTTTATAAGTTCTTCTATAAGCACTGATAAAGGGGTATACTATAGTGCGCTACAATAGCACACTCTGGCACAATTACAGTGTGCTATAATAGCACACTGCAACACCATAAATACTAAATGAAATCAAAAAATTTAAGTACCAATGGATAATTTAAATAAAATAAAAATTAAAACAAAAATAAAAGTAAAAAACACTATTATAGACATTTCAAACATTTGTTTATATAATTAAATATGTATAAATTATTACATACATTCAAAAACATCAATGTTTCCTTGCCTTTTGATCCTGACCGTGACTCATTCTATTGCTAAAAAAACCACCCCTGATAGAGAAAAAGAGTGCACTTGTATATGAAAAATTCTTATGTTAGTAATAATATAAATAAATAAATTAACATAGAGTGATAATTATAAAATAAACTTTGGGTCATACTAGGAACATTGTATATCAGATTGAGTTGAGGTTGATTCTTGTACATCACAAAATTTCTTTTTCATATTCAATAATTATCTCTATGAAAATTAACTAAATAAGTATAAGATAATAATTATAATTAAATTAATTATGTAATAGAAGATATAATGTTGATAAACAATTATAGGCTCATTTTCTCGATTTTGGCGATGAGATGAGCGTTTTAAACTAAAATGACACATATATGTTGTAAAGACGCACTTGGAGTTATACCGGTCACACCATGCATCAAACTGTGATTCATCTAACTACTTCACATACCTAATGACTTATGGATAATTTTTCTAAATTATCAAAACAATATGAATGTATTTTCTTGGTTTTGAGAATTTCACTTGTCTTTTTTACTAATATATCATTTTATACTATAAGCACACACTTTTAGTCAAACCGGTCACATCATGTGTCATTTTGATGTGAGGATAATTCCAACACATCAAACATGAATTATGAAATTTTTTCCTCAATTATCAAGAAAATACAAACACATTTTCTCTTTTTTCGACGAGTGAGACTTTTTGAACAAAAATGTCAATTTTAAATTGATAACTGACACTTTGAGTAATATTAGGAATATATTATATTATATTGAGGTGAGGATAATTCCTCAAAGTTAAAAATGAATTATTTATTATATTCCTAAAGTATCAAAATAAATCAAATGAATTTTCTCAATTTTTAAGTATATCAGTTGTATTGTTTTGCTAAAATTAATGTCAATTTTAAATAAAAAGTGTCACTTGAAATCATATAGGTCACATAGTAAATAAATATAATGTGAATATGATTCCTACACATCCAAAATTACTTATGGATCATTTTCCTAATGTATCAAAATAATTTAATTTTGTTTTCTCAGTTTTGAGTATGTCACATATATTTTTTAATAAATTTAATATACTTTTTAAACAAAAAGACACACTTGGAGTCATATATGTAACATCGTGTGTTATATTGAGGTTTAGATGATTCCAACACATCCAAAATTACTTATGTATTTTTCTACTAAAGTATTAAAACAATATAAATGTGTTTTCTTTGTTTTGAGCGTGTTAATTTTATTTTTTTCTAAAATATAATTTTAAACTGGAAACATGAACTTTGAGTCATAACAGTCACATCATGTATCAGTTTGATGTGTGAATGATTCCTAAATATAAAAAATTACTTACGAATCATTTTCTTAAATTACCAAGACAGTCTAAGTGTGTTTTCTTAGTTTTCATTGAGTGACACTTTTTGAACTAAAATGTCAGTTTTAAAATCATAACGAACACATTGAGTCATACTTGGCATGTATTGTGTCAGAATAAGGTGTTTATGATTCTTAAATGCCATAAAATGACTTATAGATCATTTTCCTAAAGTATCAAAACAATATGAATGTCTTTTCTTGTTTTGGATTATGGCAGTTGTCTTTTTTACTAAAATTAATGTCAATTTTAAGTAAAAATACGCACTTGGATTCATGCCGGTCACAACATGCATTATATTGAGGTGATAATGATTCCTATATATCCCAAATGATTTATTGACTATTTTAGTAATGTATAAAAACAATCTGAATTCTTTTTCCTGATTTTTGAGTATATTAATTGTCTTTTTTACTAAAATTAATGTCACTTTTAAATAAAAAGATGTACTTGTAGTCATACGAGTCAAACCATGCATATTATTGAGGTTAGGCTGATTCTTACACATCCCAAATGAAATATTTATAATTTAAATAAATTATTAAAAAAATAAAAATGCATTTTCTTAGTTTTGAGTACATTACTTGTCTTTTTTACTAAAATGTCATTTTGAACAGGAAACATGTACTTGGAGTCATATTATTCACATTGTGTATTGGATTGATGTGAGACCGATTAAAACACATCATAAATGAATTATGAATCATTTTTCAAATTTATCAAGGCAATTTGAGTTCATTTTCTCAGTTTTTAGTGAGTAACACTTTTTGAACTAAAATGTCAATTTTAAATTGATAATAGACACTTTGAGTCATAACGGGCACATCATGTATTGGATAGAGGTGAAACTGATTCTAATATCTAAAAAATAAATTATGGATTGTCTTCTAAAAGTATAAAAATAATAAAAATTTATTTTCTTGGTTTGGAGTAAGTCAGTTTTCTTTTAAATTAAAATCTAAGTCAATTTTAAATAAAAAGACATAATGGGAGTCAAATTGGTCAAACTATGTGTCAGATTGAAGTGAGTCTGATTCATATATGTCTGAAATGAATTTTTGATCATTTTAATAAATTATCAAAACAATAAAAGTGAAATTTAGTTATTTTGAGTGCATAAGTAGTCTTTTTTACAAAAATTATTGTCAATTTTAAATGAAAAGATACACTTGGAGTACTACCGGTCACACCGTGCGTCAGATTAAGGTGAGGATGATTCCTATAATTAGAAAACAAATTATTTATGATTTTAATAATGTATAAAAATAATACAAATGTTTTTTTTTGTTTTGACTATATCACTTTCCTTTTTTACAAAAATGTAATTTTAAACTGGAAACACGTACTTTGAGTCATACCGGTCACATCATGTATCAGTTTGATTTGAGACTTATTCCTACAAATAAAAAATGACTTATGAATAATTTAACTAAGTTATTAAGACAATTTGAGTGTGTTTTAGTTTTTTTCAATGATTGAAACCTTTGAAATAAATTTGTATTTTAAATTGATAAAAGAAACTTTGATTCATACAGAGAACATCATGTATCATATTGAGGTGTGGTTTATTATTACACATAAAAAATGACTTATAGATCAGTTTACTAAAGTATAAAAATAATCCAAATTTATTTTATATGTTTTTGAGTATGTCAGTTGTATTTTTTTTATTAAAATTAATGTCAGAATTAAATAAATAGATGCACATTGAGTCATATTGTTCACACCGTGTGTCAGATTGAAGAGCGAATGATTCCTACACATACCAAAATCTCAAAACAATAATAAATAACAATATTACAATTATTTCCATTGGATTTATTTTTTTAACTCCCAACACTTCATATTGAGTTGATGTTCTTAACTAAAAAAGTTTGTTTATCTAAGAACATCGACTCAATATGAAGTGTTGGATGTTCGACAAAGAAATACAATGGAAAGCATGGTAACATTTTCATAAAATAACATGTTATCTCTTTTGTGTCTTTTTTAAGATATTTTAATGTAAAATACTAATTTTACAAAAGATATGTGAAAAAACTAAATAAGTATTAGGTAAAAAATAAAAAAAATTAAATTATAAATAGTTGATAAAATGATAACAAAATTACTTAAATAAGTAGTATGAATTCACCTTTTTCATGATGGTTATATACATTCTTGACCCATATAATTTTTTTCATCATCTCATTTGTATTATCGAAGTCAAATCTATCATGAGCATGGAAAGATTTGAAAATCCACCCCAAAAAGAACAAAATAATCCGCCTATATAAAAAACAATTATTATTTGAGTAATACTAAAAAGAAATGAAGTGAAAAAAAATAAGAAAAAATAAATTAATTATGTGGAAAATTATTTTACAATGAAAACATCCAGAATACATCTTTTATTGAGTAGAGAAAACATCGTTTCACTTCCTCCAAATGTATTAGAGGTTACATGAAGGAAAGTGATAAATGACAACAGTGTAGGGGTGAAAAGGTTTTGAGGGTGAAAAATTATGTTGAAGTTTTGGTGCAGAAATGCATGAACGTTGGAAAAAAATATTCTATAATAAATTAAATCTTCAAGAAGTAGTGAAAATTAAATCAATGTTTCATTATATAATTTTTCGATAAAATAGAGAAAGTATATCGTAACGTTACCATTACATCTTCTAAAATAGTTTACTTATTTATAGTCTGTCCTTCCATGGGACTGGTAACATCATAATGTGTAGAAGAAATTTTCTTCATGAGTAGTCAAACATTTAATTTATATTTTTTTAATTATGTAGATAATATATAATATTATAAGTAAAAACATAGGATGTTAAAAACACATTTACCTTCTCATTGAAATATCTTTATTGTTTTAACGGTTTTAGGGATTTGGATCCTATATCGAGAATCTAAATCCTCTCTTTGGGATCCCATCTAAGGGACAATACATTGTCTACATAGGGACTGACATGAACTCATTGTGATGTCCTAATGAAAGTGTCACCCCTGATTGAATTTTCATCTTACCTGATAGTTTTTTTAGTTTTAAGTAGGAAAATTGACCTATTCTGGTTTGTTGTATCTAAAACATAAAATACTTGCACTACTTGTAATGTCATTATGAATGGTTCTTCTTTTTCCACTTCAATACTAAAATTCAACTTCATGAAGCACATTTTATTTACATTCACTGCACTCAAATTGTCAAACCATTTGTGACATAAAATCAGAACTTGCAATGTTTTATCATCCAACTTGTATATCTATTCGATAATGGAAAAATATTTCATATTTGTATAAATTGGATTAATACCCTTGGAACCAGATATGTGCATCGCTTCCACCAAAATAGTAACACCACTATTTTGAATCATATTGTGGTTATCATGTTCTTTCGTATAAAACATATAACCATTGATTAGAAAACTAGTGTAAGATATAATATTTCAATTTGGTTCACTGGCTAGCCATCAAAGTTGTTCAGCAATTGGATTCATATTTTTATAGAACTCTTAACAAATTTGATCTGGGAACCATCCTGTAAACTGTTTATTATGTGTATTTGATATCTATCCTTCAACCCTTGTTGGGTTAAAATCTCTATGAATTTATTTTTGGGATTCAATTTTGTGGATCAACATACTCACTATTATGTAAAATATAAAGGTGTTCTTTCTACCACTCTATGAAAGTAATTGTAATAACACCTCTTTCAAAAATACCTTCACCCATAATGTATCTTCTTTGATGATACATTGGGATACTGATGTTGTCAACATCTGATAGTTAATTGGTATATAATTCAACAACTTCTTCAATAATATATCATTCGATAATACAACCTTTTGGACAACATTGATTATTGACATACCCTTTCAAAATATTCATTTACCGTTCAATGGGGTACATCCATTTTTAATGAACATTACCACATAGTTGAACCCCTCTAACTAATTGAACCATTAGTTGAATCATTATATCAAAGAATGATGGTGGGAAGAACATATCTAATTTACATAATATGATTGAAACCTCATTATTCATGATTGTAAACTTCATCAGGTCTATAAATTTTATGTATATTGACTTGAAAAAAATAGAGTCATGTTAATGTGTGTCATCCATTTTTTAGGAAGAATGTAATGGAAATAAATAGTCATAAAATCTTGAATTAACAAACGAAAATCCTATGATTTTAATCCCTATAACTTCTAATTATTCATTGACATGACATTCTTGAAATTTTATGAATACCCTTATGGAACTTTTACACTATTAAGTAAAAGGAAAATGTTCAAATTTTCTTATATGGGTAGAGTGTAAGCTACAAGAGGAAGAAAAGTCCATCCTTTACCCTTCAATGGTGCTAACTCTTCTCTTATCCCCATTTCAATCATATCCATCATAGCCTTTATTACATCTTTAATTGTTTCAGAAAAATTTAGTAATTTTATAACAACACTATCAAAATAAAATTTTCTATATAGATGACCTATAGAAATTTCCTGACATATAGATAGTTCCAATACTATAATTCAAAGAAAATTTATCTCTTCTTCCATCCTAATTTCATATGGTTTTTCAAAATAGGTTTACCAAAAATAGCATCAATATCTTTTACTTATCAAAAAATTGAACACTTGTTGGAGGAGATTGTGTTGTACCATGTTCTATATTCCCATAAAATTTTGTCTTCCATGAATAGTATTTATGTCCTCAAGGTAAAAATTTATGACGTCCTAAAAACAAAGTTCTTGAGGATTTTTTCAACCAAACTGGGTGAGTGAATTCTTCACAAATGAGACACCCCATCATCCCTTTAATGTTATAGCTGGATAAATTTCAATAAGTAGGGAATTCATTCATCATATCGTAAAACGTGGCCCTCAATGTAAATTATTCACTTCTATGAGAGTCAAACATTGTAACACATGTAACCCACATTAATTTTATATATTCGATCAATGATGAAGAATAGACATCAATATCATTACGGTATTTTATTGGTCCAAATTTAAGTAGAGAAAACATAATTTATCATTACTTCATGCATAACCATGGAAGAAAGTTATAATTTACCAACGTGAAGATCCCTTTATTTTGAGTACTTATCTATTAACCAAAAAAATTTCTTCCATATTTATATGACACAAGATGAAAGTTTCTCAACTCATTTCCAAATTTAGGATACTCTTAATCAATTTTACAATAATAAGGAGAATTTTTTGGATAACATAGTTTCCCATATTTAATTCTTATATATTCATTTCATGTCAATTGTCTGGTAGTTTACTGACATCCATAGTCTTCTAAACCAATAAATGATTAGAATGTCCCATATAAATTTTTAAGGACATCATTAATTTTTCTTATATCGATCCACACAACACTTAAGGAATTTTATGAGTGATTCATGGTCCTTGTGATACAATTTAAAATAATTTGGAGAACCATTTATTTTTTAGAGTTCATTCCCCTGAAATGTAGTATTTTTTTTAATGTGCTATGTTCCACATGGTAGTTCATTTTCTTCTAATAGCATATCATTCCGGAGACCAAGTAGTTCTGTTAAGTTGGTGTCACTCCATCTGGTGCCGGCTTTCAGATCATATAACTTCAATACAGCTGACAATGTTGTGTATTTAGTACAACCGGTATATGATGGTCTCTTAGAATAACTATTTAACTTCTCATAATACTTTGGACAATCACGAATGTCATCTTCAATTTTCATTTTCATTTCTTATACACGATCTCCATCATCATTTACACTAGTATTCAATTGAAATGATCCATAAACCACAATATCATACCTATGGGTGTGCATGTTCAGTTTTCCCCAGGTTTATTCTTACTTTTATAGCTTTGATCTATTCTGTGACAAACCAAATGTTCTTCAAAAATATTCCAAACTAATATTTCTTTAATAAAACAACATAAACATGCATAAAGTATTTTAGAAGGGTTGTAAGCATGATCTATTGAAAACTTAAAGAAATATTTGACTCCATATTCATAGTCTATTTTCAAATGATTAGTGTGCATCCATTTTCAATTTATATCCATCCTATTAGGTTATTAAAATATTCATTTTGTATGATAAATAAATAAATACATATAATATATTCATTATCAAAGGTGAATGTTATAGATAATTCTAATAAGGTAAACCAAACATTTGATTATTTCAAATAATTTCACTATACTTTGAAGAAAGTGATTAATTGAATTTATGAAATGAATTACTCCACTAAGGTAGGTGTTATACTCTGAATTCATCCAAAGGTGAATGTTTTAGATAACTTTCATCTTCATCAGCTCATCTCACAAAGAGTTATCATTTCATTTTTTTGTTTCACACTCATCCACTTTATCTTATGGACATGAACATATGTTTCTTAAAAAACTCTAGGAAGTAGTCATCCATGGAATTACTACTACTTAGAGTAGTACATGAAATATAAAAGAGAAGGGAGATGAGTCTCAAGTAATAAATTTCCATAATAACTATTTGGGAGATGAAGATTACGAGGATGATAGTTTTACTCCATCGTGTTCTCAAAAATGGGTAATGCCTCCCCTTTGTGATAATTACACCATTGGAACTAGTTATTAACTCGTGTCCTATTTTAGGTGATATTTTGGGGGAATACATGTTCTTATATGTGATTCAAGGGGTATCAGTGGGGATATGTTATGATATATTAATCCTTGGGGCTTCTATGAATTCTATATTTATAGGAGAAATCCCACATTTAATTCTTTCAATCCTCTAAATAATACTATTATAACCTCTATTAAAATGATCCATCTAGTCTTTCTTCAATAACCTAAAAAATGAAAATATAATTTTGGTAATTAAGGAGTAATAAGAAACCCAAATATAATAGAAAAATATGATAAAATATCATTCCATCAACTAGAAAATATAAAAATATATTGATAAAACATTTTAATAAATAAAGAGTTATTTCATATAGAAGGATGGTAATCAAATATTTATAAGTTTGGAACCAATAAATGTAGACCTAAAATGATGAATACCTAATAATAATTTCTAACAATTATTCCAACCTATATAGAATTTGATAACCTCCATTCTATTTCTTTGTAAAAGTGATATAAAAACCTAAAGAATCATTACATTTAATATAAATGGTATATCAAATAATGGAAACCATCTCAAAATTATAATTTAAAATTTAACTAAAAAAAGATAAGGAATTGAAAAAATAATTTTAATAAAATAATATATCTAATAATGATAATGGTTTTAAACATCTCAAAATTCATAGTTGATAAATATATTTAATAATTATTTCTAGATAGGTAAAAAACATGAATTATTTTCAAGCAGACTAAGTGTATGATTTATAATAAAAATTTCACTTTTATGACCACTATGGGTTATATGGTTATTTTGGGAACATAGTATAAAATTTTATCCATAATGAGGTAAATAATAGTAATTATGTAAGATATATTTATTTAAAGTTAAAGGAGAGATTGACCACTCTAATTTTTTTTAAATTGACACAAATCATCATAAGTAAAATTGAATGATGAATTTAAAACATTGAATGAAATATATTGAACATGTTAAAAATTAAATAGTTGTATGAAGAACTATCAAGATTTTATAAAAACACAAATGATTGTGAAGAAAAAAATAAATGCATTATATGAAAAAGAACAGAATGTAAAAGGAAATTATTTTTTATGTAACACTTAAGGATTTACAAAAGAAACAACCATTCACATTAGATATTGGTTTTTCATCTCACATGAAAGGTAAATTGATGAAATTAAGGATTTTTTACAATTTCAAAGGTTTCTTATTATTTTAGAAATGGTGGATCTCTTAAGAAGAATTTCTTGAATTTAAAATATGTTAGCAATCAAAGGCAATGTTAAATAAAGATATGTTTTTAGATGGATTAATGTAAAACATAAAAAGTGTTTATTAGATGGGTGATGATGGAAATGAAGTTATTTTTAAGAAGTATTAATGAGAGTATTATCATTTCAAAAATTGACAAATTTTTAGAAAGGTATAGAAAAGTAGTTGAACCATATTCTAATTTGGGGTTGGTAAAAAGTTATGGTAATTGTGTTTGAAATAGAAAATTCATCTGTTGTAGTGAAAAATGGATCATATAATACAATGATACATTTAAATACTGACTTTAAAAGGGCAGGTTTATATTTTTTTTGATGAAAAGATAAAATAGATAGATATTTTTTACTAATTAGAATAGAGATATTTTTAATAATTAAAATAATAAATTAGAGATTTAAATGAAACATCCCTTTGAGTTTATTCACTATGATATATATGGACCCTCAAACTATCAATTAATGCATTGTGATGTGTTTGTTATTTCACCCATTTATAATTATAATAAGATCACATGTATTATTTTTTAGTCATATATATATAATACTCTAAAATGGATTACAATTTTAAGAAGAAGTATTATGAATAAGCTTCATTATGTGGTAAATAAGTCAATAATATATTGTGGGGTTGATTATATGACACACCTGTTATGGGCTGGCAACAAATATTTTTTATATTACTCATTAGTACACTATAGTCGACGACATGGTCATTCTATTAAATATTTTATTTGGGATCACTCACTATTCCTACCATATTATTATATTTATGGTATTTTACATATAGTTTTTAAAAATGAAAAATATCGGGGATATTAAAAATTGATACAAAATGAAATAACAAAAATAATGAAAAAAAAAGATTATAAATACATTATTATCAGAAATATGATAACTCATCGTGGGATTTTCCTTATATGCGTTTAATTTTTTTCCAAATGTGTTGTACAAATATAATTATCACTCTATAGAAACGATCAATATCATTCACCTAACCACCTATCACTTTTTATCTCATGTAAGGAACAATTTAATTAATATCACATCTTCATTAGGACAAGTATTTATGAAATACAGTGGTAGGGGAATCCCTCAATTTAGTAGAATAACCCTTGCATTCTGCATCCATCAAGATAAATGACTGAAGAGAACCCCATTATACAAGTCCAATGGTTACTAAGTCATTCCTTATATTGTTAGTAATATCTATCGTATTCAAGATAAATTTGGAAGGAAATTCATTTATCAAACTATAGTGTGAGAAGAAATAATTTTTTAATGAATAAAAGAAATAACGATGACAAAAAATGGAAATAGATATCACCAAACAAGAAATAAACGAGTGATGAGGAGGGGAAAATAACATACCTTGTATTGAACCTTTGAATCAACTGAGAGAAAGTAGTGATATCGCCAAACCGACAATTCTTTTGAGCCTTAGATTCATTCGACCCCTAAATCATTTGATCCTTGTATTTGAGCCTTGGAATTTTTTGAGCCTTGATTCAAGCCGTGATTCTATCTTGGATTTGATAAGGAGGAGCATTGACAGCAAGTGACTTCCGTGGAAAGATTGATATATCATGACTGGTTCGTCACTGGTTATGGTTCCTTAAATAGATTGGGATACTTTTATGATCACTTCCAATAGAAGTTTTGATAAAGATCCCTTTTATCTGTGCCAAAATACTAAATGCTGATAAAAGAAATTCTTTTCAGTGCTAAAAAAGTGATGATAAAGTATTTATAATTATAATTTTAAATATAAAATTTTGTAAATATATTTATATAATTATATATATTTTTTAAAAAATGTATATAAATATTAATATAGTAAATATATTCATTATTTAAATATTATTATTATAATGTTATAATTACCTAAAAGTATAACTATTTATTTATAATTATATAAATACTTTTTAAAAATAAGATTTGTATATTTATCTACTTATATCATTATATATATCTATATAATAATAATAATATATATATATAATTATATATATATATATAATAAATATATAAAAATATAAATATTGTAAATATATCCATTATTTAAATAATCCTTTCAAAATTTTATTATTATTTAAATATATGATTAATTATTTATAATTATATAAATATATTTTTTAAAAATAATATGTATTTATTTATAATTATAAATATATAAATATATAAATATATTAAATATAAATTTGAAAATATATATTTTTTATAAATATTTATTTACAAATGTATTTTTATCATTATTAATGAATATATAATCTTAAGTGCATAAATGTTAAAAATGAGTGAAATTGAATTATTAAAACTGAGCACACTTTAACAATATTAGAAAAATGGATAAGTTTTATTAATTAAACATAAATTATTAAAATATATGGATATATATCGAAGTAAATATGAATACATATTGAAAATATTAAAACATAATAAATAAAAAAACTAATAACAGAAATTCATTCAATTCATAAAAAAAATAAAAAATAAAATACACAAAATATTAAAAATGAATTAATACCTAACTATAATGAAATTAAAAATAAATAAATTAAATTTACTGATTAAATACACGATATATTAAATGTATCATGTTATAATGAAATTAAAAAATGAATACTAAAATTTGAATAAATTACATAAATATTCGGTGTATGTGTTTCTATTTAATATATCATTAATTATAGAAATATTTGTGTGTGTTTTTTTATATAAAAATTAATTAGTTATCTATATGTATGTGATATCAAAATAAAAAATATTTGATATATTTTTAATTAAAAAATCAAACAAAATTCAATTATGTCCATTACTCGATGCAATTAGTAAGTATTTTTAATTCATATAAATTTTGGATTATAAACCATTCTTCACTAAATATATGAATATTTAATATAAATCATATATATTTTTTATTATATAAATGATATTTATATACATTCATATATACCAATATATTTAATATATAAATTTTATTAATATTATCAATAATTATTTATTTAATATAATGTTTAATATTTTTCTTAATTTAATTTTTTTTAATTTTTATTTGTTTGATTTTCTTTTTACATATACCTATATATTTCGTATATATTATTTATTTATGTTTATAATTTATATATAGTATACTCAATTTATTCATTTTTACCAATAATTATTTAATTCATAATTTTTTTACTACTTTTTTAATAAACTCAATTTTATTTTTTATGTTTTTAATTATTTAATTTTATCAGAGACCTTTATCAGCACTAAATAGTGATGATAAAGGTTACTTTTATTAGCATTCAAAATAAAGTGTTGATAATGGGTACCATTTGTCAATGCTAAAAATAAGGCGCTGATGAAAGGTACAATTTATCAGCTCTAAAGAAACATGCTAATAAATATTACCCTTTATCAGCATTAAAAAAGATCTAATAATGTGTATCATTTTTGAGTGCCAAAAAAGCACTGATAAAATGTACCCTTTATCAGCGCTTTTTAAAACACTGATAAATGGCACCATTATCATCGCTTTTTTCTAGTACTGTTAAAGACCAGCATTATTAAAGAACTTCTTTGTAGTAGTGGTTTAACTAAATGGATGTTTGAAAGTTATCTATATTCTAGAGAATTCAGGGACTACGTCAGTTATAGAAAAACCACACTGTATAAAAGTTGTTCCATAAGATAATAAAATTTTGATGTTGTTTCCAAGGCATAGTGTACCATAGAGTTTAGGGACTACGGAAGATCAGGAAGGATATTTGAAAGGAAGAGTTATTGAAGTAATATTTTTCGAACAGTCAAATTCAAAGGGTAATATATGAAAATATAATAGTATTTGATACAAATTGAAAATATATATAAGTAGTTTGTACTATTTTCTACTCACATATGATGGATAACCTGATATCCTAGAAGAGGTTGTGAATATAAAAGACTAAAAATAGTGTGAGTTAGCTATGAGGGATGAAATGGATTCCTTAAACATGTTTAGAGTGTGGCTGTTAATGGAATGTTCTTCTGGGAATAATATTATTTAGAATAAATAGGTTTATTATTTGAAGAAGGATGAAAATGGTAGATAGAGGTACAATGTAAGGCTTATCATGAAGGACTTTTAAAAATTATAAAGATTGAATTTTTTTGAGAACTTTTTTACTGTAGTCAAACATAAGAAAATTTCAATGGTACGTAGAATATTTTTCATCAAAGGTTTACATCTGGATCACCTAGATATGAAAACCACTTTTCTTCATATAGACCAAGATGAATAAACATACATGGAGTATCCAAAAGGTTTCATGGAGAATCGAAATTGGGATCTTCTGTGCAAGTTTATGTATATCCTTTATGGATTGAAGCGAGAACTAAGGTAGTGGAAAATAAAGCTCAATTCTTAAGGTAGAATATATGTTCATCAAGAGTAATAAAGATCATTATTGTAACCAAAATGTGTTCTATGATGTGAGTTTCTTCATCCTACAAGTCTATGTTGATGTCATACTTATCATTGGTTTGGTATAGAAAAGAACTTATGATTTGAAAAACAAAATCTCAAAGTTTCAACATAATGGATATTTGTCTAGCTAAATGGATCTTAATGTTGTAGATTTTAAGGTACTTGAGTTATGAATTTTTTTTTCTAAGAAAGGTGATCTAAATATAGAAGATAGTGCAACATTTCAGAATGAGAATGGGGAAACCTATTACAACTCCCCTGGTGAACATTTAAATTAAACATAGGAGAAGTCACCATGAATGGAATATGAGTTTGAGTACACGTAAAAGGTTCCTTATTCATCAAAAATAAAAATCATTATGCATCACATGGTTTTTATATGGTTGAACATTATGAAAAAAATGGGAGTAATTAACAGATTCATGGATAATCTGGGGAGAGGATATTGGGACGCGGTTTAGTGGATTCTTAGAAATCTAAAATGATCAAAAGATATAGGTATTTGATATAGAATGGATGGTCTATTGTGAGTATATGAATATTCAAATTTCAGGAGAGATATGAATACTCAAAAGATAACCACTTTTTATGTGTCCACTTTTAAAGTCATGGTTGTGAGTTAGATTTTGATGATTTAATTGGTAGTTTCACTTTTAATAATGATAATAGAGTACATTTCATTAATAAAATATGGTAATTAGATAATTTGGTTAATAGGATATTAGAATATCTTAGAATGGGAAAAAAATTAAACATTGTTTTGTGATTCACAATGTGTGATCCACAAGGTTATAAATCCAATTATTTATTTCAGGAAAAATAAAATTCAATTGAAGTGTAAATACATGTGGATGTTTTTATAGGAAAAAGTGTTGGATCTACGGAAGATGGATGGTGTTTGGAATCTAATAGATATTCTAACTAAGGTTGTAGACTATGATGTTTTGAGGTGGTGTTGTGACTTGGTTAGGTTCAAATAACTGAAATCATTGTAGGGTAACCATGCGATTGTGAAGGAATCGTGTGGGATGGAATGTGGTTTGTGGATTCTAATGGAGGTCTTAGTTGTGAATCCTGGAAAATGTTTCTCAAGTGGGATATTGTTATGTTTTGGTCTTGTGAAAACCACTTTTAGGCTTTTTTATTAGAATTTTCCGAAGGATAAGTTCTAAAAGTATAATTTTTTAATCATACATGGAGATGTTATAGTGGAAGAAACAATTCCATACAACCAAATGATATAAGAGAAAAAATGTTAGTCGATATAAGGATATGGATAGATTTCTTGATAAGTCTAAAGGTATATGTGTATAGCCACAAATTCATTTTGTAAGGGTTTATTTTGATGATTATGTAAGTATTTTATCATTGGTTTTTCAGAAAGAAATACATATAGATCATTATATGTTTATTTAAGGATAAGCTAATATTTATTATATTTAGTGGGACTTACACTTTATGGTGATTTGAAGACAAGATAATTGGTTTCCCCAGATGAGATCTACTACATTTTAGAAAATCAAAATCATCTGTTAAATGATTTTTTCACATTTATTTATCTATTAGTTCCTTAAATTAAAGTATTATAGTATTCCCCCCATGGAGTAGACTATGTATAAACCACATTAAACTTATTTTATTATTTTTCCATCATTTCTTTCGATAGATGTCTTTCAAAATTTCTTGTTTGGTTAATTTTTATGTTTTGTTTGTTGGTGTTGTGACTTAGGTGCGGTGTGTCTTCTAATTTTCAATATATAATTAATGTAGGTTCTATATGGTTCTTTGTTTCAATATTTTATATTCTAGAAGATAACATTCAGATGTTAAAGAAGTTAATCAGACCCAATAAGGATGGAATATGATGATGGATTTTATTGATGATTAATTTTCTAGTGTTATACATTAATTAACATCGGAGATTTTAGAGGAGGATCCAACTAGGTATATCTATATACTAAACCAATTATTATCTGTTTATTTTCATATATACATGATCATATTGGAGGTGGTGTTTGGAAATGTTAGTTTGGGAATGAGGTGATCTAGTTGGGAGTAGGAGGTGTCATTATTTCTCTTTACCCTGGTATTTCATGGAACAATTATTCTTTTTATGTACAATATACACATGCATGTTTTAGTTGAGATGTTGAGAATGATTAATTTTTAGAGTGAAAGTGGTTTCTTATTTAGATAAAAATAATGTTACTTTCTATTATTTTTTGTGATTAATACCATTTATTCTAGTCTCCACACTATTTCCTATTAGGGGTTGGATTAGGGTTTACCCTTAAACTCAATACCCACTCAATATGAGTCCTAGAGTGGTAATGAAGTCACATTTTTAGTTGAATAAATGTAAAAAGTTTATAGTTTTTCCAAAATACTCTTTATTTTCTCCATGGAAACTATGAATTCTTAGACAATTGAAGAATATTTACCTAAAGGAGAAATTATTTGAAAAGACAACCAATCATCATTTAGATCTAATCAAATGATTCTCAAGGAGGTATTAAAGAATCATTCATCCATGAAATAGATGATTATTAAGAATACGTATGCAATATGAAAAGGTATCAGGAGGGAAGGTACTTTTAAGCCAATAATTGTATGTAAACAAATTGACCCTAAAATAACATATCAAAGAGACCATGGTTGATTCCTAATAACCCCTAAGGGGATTTATGGGTGGTTATGTAGGTAGGAAGTGATGCAGGATGATAGTGATGCAAGATAACATAGGCTCACGAACACACACATGGGTGAAAACCCAATTCAACACAGACATAACATATGGTCTTTGGGCCATGTATTAGGATTAAATTACACTATTCCTTGGATCCACTCTTTTTAATAAAATGGATGGTTGGACAAGTTATCTCTAGGGATGGGATATGACATATCCTTTTAACATGTGTGTGTGTGTTTCTTTGTATTGTGCCCCCAATAAATTAACCATTATTAATACTCTAAAATATACACCCTCTAAACATATCACAGTTGACCTACCCAAATTTACTTTTCCCATTAATAAATTTTCCCTTACTCCATCTCATTCACCATATCCAAAGGATAAGGGACCTACGGTTGAAGGATATCCACCTAAAACTCTAATAGTATATATTATGGATAAATCATATGAATACTGGGAGGATTATTCTATCAATAAATACAACCAAAAACACCGAGATTAATCCTAAAATTATAATAAAATCTAAAAATTCTCTTCTCATACTCCATGTATATCTATAAACCGTCTTACTAACAAACAACCAAATCAACCTCAAAAATTTCCTACTAAATCTAAACAAAATGAAAACTAAGAATCCAAGTATATATAGAATATAGAGTAACTATTATAATTTATATATATATAAATAATTTTTAACTATTCCTTAATTATAATCAATAAAATTAACCAGAAAACTCAAACAATCTTTCTACTATATTAGTCAATCTCAACCTTCTTCATAAAATTAATATGAAAATATACCCCCGTAATATAAATTTGAATTTTTTTTATCCTTATGACCCAAATTTAGAACATTATTCTATAACTGATCATTTTATTTGATGGGTAAAGGATTAATAATATGTTTTTTAAATATTTAAGGAGGAATGATAGAAGGATATCCAACTAATATATTGGATCCTATAGGAAACATGGATTGTGAAATTGGAGTGGTGGGATGAAATAAAATATTTATTTTATATTCCATATTCACTCTTTTTTTTAATATAGTACTCTTTCTCTTCACACCACTTTTTTATTTATATATATAGTTCATTATCAAATTTTATTTTTCTTTTTGATGATTTCCATGGGGAGAAAACATGAAATGGTAAGTTGTAGAATAAAAAAAATATTATAATTTTAAAAAAGGAACACAAAAACAGTAGAAATTTTCTAAGGGGGATAATTTATAAATTTTCATAAATTAATCATTCTAACACAAATTCATTCAGTTTATTTATCCATTATAACTCAATCATATCTAATATTTTTTATTATTTAACATCAATTTTTTTAATATATATATATATCTATAATGTATGGATTTTTTAGTTGGTTTTAATACCTAAATACATATAACATTTTTCTTATATAGTATTTCTTTTATAGAAATTAATTTTATTTAAAATGTTTTTTTATAATTTTTTACCACTGGCTTTGAGAATATTTCATTATCTTGATATATTGTATTTTTAATCTATTACCAGTTTATTACTCTTTTCCCTAGTAAACCTACTAGTTAATATGATTTTATCTAATTTATATGATTTTAGTAGCATAATATCAAATACACTTTTACTTAAACATAATTCTATAACTATATTGTAGATGTGAAGTATATGATTTAATGTTCATTAACTTGAATTGTCTTTTGATCATAAAAATGGAGATATTTTTGATTTATTGTTTACATCATTACATCCATATCCTTTACTTTGATAAATGAAAGACACACACATATTTTTCTAATAGTCTCTTGGGATATATCATTAAATAAAATTAATAATGTTTAAATAATTTACATATAACATACCTTGGAAATATTGAACTAAATTAAATCATAATATATCCTTCATCAAATGATAATAAAACATAGACCTAATAGAATAATCACTTGTGAAGAATATGGAACAATTTTTCCCCTTTTATGGTCTAATGAAAAAATGAATATGAACACTACAAATAATAATTATCAGAGTTTAGGACATCATCAACTAGAATTTATCATCTCATAATTAAAACTCATATCTTCAAACAATTTGAACATTACTCCTAAATAATAAAAGACACAAAATTTTCATTAACATTTTAAAATTTTAATATATCAATGTAATTATGATACAATTAAATAGTCATATATTGAAGATTATGAAAATTACAAATAATATTAGATCCAATCCGTTGAGCTATGAAGTTATGAATTCTATTAATGGCCGCTTCGGTGGTGGCATAGTGGTGGGTGGTCGAGGCCTATAACAACAGTGTTTGGTGAGGTCTGGGGTTTGATTCTTGGGAGCCTACTCTTGGGAGAATTTATACCTCCCATGTAACACTCACTTTACCAGGTCACCCAATGTCTCACCGGGTGGGAAGAATGGGCGCACTTCACCTGGATGACAGATTTTTGTGTTGAACCATCACTGATCAAGGTGTTACCCAATAGGACGCTCTGTCATCTTGGATGATGGCGAATCCTTCCCAGCTGAGGCTTCTCTAGATGATCTCTTCATGGGGAGGGGGGGGGGGTTACAGGGTGTGGAGGGTTCAAAAAGGCCACTCATTGGAATTCCCTTTTAAAGAAAGGAATTATTTTAATGATTTTTTGACTTGAAATAAATATACCTCTATTGATTATCTTTTCATAATACCTAAGAAAAAGTCAATTTGTTTTAATATTATTTCATATTTTTTTTCAATAATTATTGCATATATGTTTTACTTGAGACTATTTAAAAATTTAACAAATATCATTTCTTTTATAACCTACCATTTTTACACCTTTAGATCATCTCATCAAATAAGGCTTAGAGTGAGGAATTGAACATTTGTTATTTGAAAATTACTTATACTTAGTGTCAAGCCTACTGGACCTAGGAATAATATCTGAATTTTCACTTTTGTATTATAAGAGAAAAAATTGAAAGGATAATTTTTTTTATAAAAATTATTATATTATATTTTTATAGCGGGTTAATATTTTTTCCAAAACACATTTGTTAATTTATTTATCCTTAATTCCTTTCCTACTTATTTCTATTTATCTTCCCAAATTTATTTTATAATTTCTCTCCTAGTTATTAAATATTATATTTTATTTAATTTCTAGGTTTTAAAAATAACATAACAAACAAATTCAATTTTTTTTATCAATTTACGTATATAAATAAACTTTTAATCTACTAGTTTAAAATTTATTTTTCATTGAAACAACCATTTTTTGGATCTTCCAAACAATATATTTGTTTTATAAGAACTAATTTTTTCTATTTTATATTTAAATCGTGTTTTATATAACACCCCATGATTTCATAGTAAGTTATCTCTTTTAGGTAATTCAATAGTTTGCACTACACGCAACACCGAGTTCGAGCGCCCCATAACATACCAAACTAGCTGTTCAGAAAGCAGTTATGAATAGTCTTAACTGAATTTTCAATTTTATATACTCTATAAAATTTTATAATCCACATTATGTGTTTCTTAGACCTAATATAAGAACAAATTCATTTTTTTCACATAATTGAAGTATTTTTCAAAAATGCAATTTTTCCACCTGTTAATGGCGAACCTGTTTTAAATCCAATATTTGAAACTTTTATATATTCAATTTGACAAAATAAACTTCTTATTTAGAATAAAGACATAAAAATTAGTTTCGATAAATTTTTGGTGTTTTTATGATAACTTTCATATTTGGGTGGATAGTGAGAAATATTAGATTTTTATTGAAAACAACTTTTGTAATCAAAATAATTTATAGTGTTAAATTATAAATTTTAGTGGTTTGGAAGTATAATTAGATTATATTTTTATAATTTAATACAATTTTGTTCATTATAAGTAATTTCAAAATTAAATTTTATATAAACACATGTCCATCTTTTGATAGTTTTTATTTTTTTTAAAACCCGCTTTTGGTTTTGACAATGGGAATTAATTTTAAATTAATAAAGGAAATTTATATTTTTTGGAATTTGGTAAAATAGAATTAATTTTTGAATTTGGAATATCAAAATTAGCTTAAGGTTAATTTTTGGTATTTTTCTAAAAACGTTTAATTTTTGATGAATAATGAAAAAAATGCGTTATTGTTTAAAACTGAATTTTTATTTGAGTAATTAGTTATTTTATTTTAATTTATATTAGGTCAAAATAGATACATAATAACTATATATTTTCAATTTAATTAATTGGATTCATTTTATAATAATATTAGATATATAAAATTTTATTGAACTTTTTACCGTCTTTTACCCACCTTCTGGGAGCATTGGAAAATTTGCATAAAACTTAATTTTACCGCTTCTGTGATTTGAATTTCAAAAATCTGAGAGATAGGGTTAACCTCGGTAAGTATAATTCGGTTCAATAATATGAAAATAAATTTTGGAGAATAGTAACTTTTGACTTTTATTAACCACGATTAAAAGTAAATAGGTTAATTAAGGGTAAAAATGATATTATAATTACCCAAAACTTGTCCTAAATATGTTGGATAAGTTTAATTAGACCAAAAAAAACCTTATGAATAAAATATGATTCTTTAGGACCACTTGTATTAGATTAGGACATTTATTATTATTTAATTTAAAGAAGAGTTAAAAGTGTTAAATTCAAGTTTTCATAACTAAAACCATTTTAATATAAAGTTATAAATAAGATAAATTAGATTATAAATATTCATTAGAAAGATAAAATTATTTCCTACATAATTGTATTTTATTTATAATTTTTATATATTAAATAATTAAATGTATTTATGACACAATGTTGATGCATTAATTACCTTATTAATAAAATATTAAAATAATTGATATTATAAATACCCCAATAAATGTAATTTGAGAATTTTGATGAATTCCAATAATTTAATAGGTCAATAAGAAATTTTAGGGTTGATTCAATCAGTTTTCTATGAATTAATAATTCTGTTATGATTTTAACAAAAAACAAATACCAAATAGTGTCGAAATTGACATAAAATAGTTTTTAAAACAAATACTATATTATTGGTTGATATAATATTACTAAAAATCTAAGGTTCGGAAAAAGGGCTTAAATAATATTATATATGTCATTAATGATCCACTTGAGGTTCTCTTGGATGTTTAGAGTAATTTTATTAACAATATAGTGTAAGAATACAAGAAGACACGGTAAAAGGTAAATTATTTAACTAAGAGTTAAATCTAAAAGATAAGCTTAAAATGGTAATCTGAACTTGTATAATTCATGTTGTTTAAGAATATTTCTACCCATAACCACATAAGTCTATAAATAAATTCATTTGGTGACATTATAAACCAAATATGATTGTATAATAAATTAATACTTTAATCATTTCCTAAAGTAAACCTCACCTCTCTTATAAAAGGGAACTTCCCCTTCTCTCAAATTCACACCTACAAAGCCATTTGGCTCTACCAACACCTACCAAAATATCCTACCAACTATCCTCCATTAATCCTATAGGCCTTAATTTGGCCATAAATCTAACCTAAAGATCCATTTTTATCAAATCAAAAAGAAGAACCCGAAGAAGAGGTAAATATTTCATCACCTCTTTCAAGTTCTTTTTCTTCTTCCACTTCCTATTTCTTTGTTGTTTCCATTCTAAAATAATAACTCTAGTATCTTCTATATACTGTGATGTTATTGAAAAAATTTTGCAACCATATTCATCATTCTATTCATCCTATAAATGAAAAAGTCACCATACGTGCATATGTACGGATTACCGTCTCCACGGCATGGTGTAGTTTGTTATTCAAACACTTTATTATTTGGATGGGTATAATAATGAGTATAAACGATGTAAATAATAAATATAAAATGTTAATGATTATATATATATGATATAACATCCAATTACATATGATTTCTCCACCAATATAATGATATTGTCACTCCTGCGTACGTGTGGATTACCGTCTCCACGACGCGATGAGATTCATTTCTACGTTCACCATTCAACGATGATTATAAAAATATATATCATTAATAATTATTTAATATATGATATAATAATGCTATTATATATATATATATTTATGTACTTATATATATCTTATTCACTTAGTTCCGTTTAATATGATATGAAAACGGAAACAACATTTATGCATATGTACGGCCTACCGTCTCCATAAACGGGGTTTTCCATTTCATATATATGTCTATTATACATATTTATATTATAAATATATATGATATATATATATATATCATGTTTTATATTCTGGAAGTATTTAAATCATGATCTAAGTGATACAATCAAGAGTAACAAGTTAAAACATATATGATAAGAAAGCGATTATTACCCGAAATGTTAATTTAACATGGAAATTATTTTTAAATGGGTAGCATAAAGTCATATATAAATAATGTATGATATCATAAATATTAATATGGTTCTGGTATAATTTAATAACATACTATGGTCATTATATAGGAGGTTAAACGTACCCTCGATCAAAGGAAAGTGCAAGGTATGGGTTAATTCCCCAATCTCATTGTTATCCGAGATTTTTTATGTATAAGTTTTTACTGGGACATATTTATTATCCATGTCCATGTTTCATAAAATAATTTTCAAAAGGATTATTTTTAAGGTATTATTTAACTAAAACATAATTTTAAATGTTTTAAATATTTATTCTTCTAAACCTTTCTCATTAATGTCTATTTTTTCAAAATGATTTCAAGGATTTATTTATATGGACAAGAATGTTTTTAAAATGTTAATTACTTTCAAAAGTCTCAAACTGGTATGAGAAAATTTGATTAAAAAATTTCTTTAAATAACTTCTTTTCTAAATTGTGTGACTTTTAAATGTTTTCAGGAAAAATGGATATTTCTCTCAAAGAGTTTTACAAATCATTTTCATTTGTGTCAACATCCATTGATGGATTTTAAACTGGTTTGAAATTGATTTATTATGATACAAATCTTCTATATCGTATTGAAGGTTTTTTGTAACACCCCTAGCTTCCATGATACGCTTCTCTTTGAATAATAAAATATCTTGTATTGTACGCAACTTCGAGTTCTAATACACCAAAACCAATCAAACTAGTCGTTATAAATAGTAATACCCACTTTTTAAAATTTTATAAATTTTATCTTTCAAAATTGACTTCATTTTGGGATTCCGAATATCGAAATTAGCATAGGGTGATTTTTTGGTATTTTTCTGAAAACATTCAATTTTTTGATGAATAGTGAAAAACACTGAGTTATTAGTTAAAAATAAATTATTTATTTAAATAAATAGTTATCTTATTTAAATTTATTTTAGGTTAAAATAGATACATAATACCTATATAATTTCAATGTAATTCATTGGAGTCATTTTATAATAAGTTTAGATATATAAAAATTTTATTGAACTTTTTACCGTCTTTTACCCACCTCCTAGGAGCTTTTGCAAATTTGTATAAAACATAATTTTACCACTTCTATGAGTTTAATTTCAAAAATCTGAGAGAAATGGTTGATATCAGTAAGTAAAATGTGTTTCAATAAGATGAAAATAATTTTTGGTGACAAGTACCTTTTTACTTTTATTTACCACGGTTAAAAGTAAATAGGATAATTAAAGGTAAAAATGATATTAATATTACCCTAAAACATGTCCTAATTCTATTGGATAAGTATAATTCGACCAAAAAAACCTTAAGAATAAAATATGAACCTATTTGGTCCACTTGGATTAGATTAGGACATTTATTATTATTTTATTTAAAGAAGAGTTAAAAGAGTTAAAATCAATGTTTAATAACTAAAACAATTTTAATATATGGTTATACATAAGATAAATTATATTATAAATATTAATTATAAATATAGAAAGAATTCATAAATAATGGTATTTTATTTATAATTTTTGGACATTAAATAATTTAATTTATTTATGACATAATGGTGATGCAGTAATTACCTTATTAATGAAATGTTAAAATAAATTTATAATTTAAATACCCAAATAAATGTAATTTTAGAATTTTAATGAATTCAAAAATTTTCTAGGTTCATGTTACATGTCAGGGTTTATTAAATTAATTTTTTTCTAAGTAATAATGCTGTTATGAATTAAAAAAAACAAAACACCAAATAGTATCAAAATTGACATAAAAGAGTTTTTTAAATAAATATTTTATTATTAATTGATATTCTATTCCTAAAAAATCTAAGGTTCATAAAAATGACTCAGATAAGGATATATATATTAATAATTAACCACTTGTGGTTCTCTTGTCTTGTTATAGTAATTTTATTAACCATATAATATAAAAATACAAAGAGACATGGTAAATGTCAAAATATTTAACTAAGAGTTAAATTTAAATGATAAGGTTAATATTGTGACCTAAACCTATCTAAAATCTATTGGTTGAAATAATTTCAACCCATCCCCACCCTATCCTAGAAATAATTCACTTTGGAGCCATTATAAACCGAATATGAATTTATTATAAAATAATATTTTATGTTTTTCCTAAGGTGCCCCTCACCCCTCTTATAAAATGTCACTTCCCATTCTCTAAAATTCACCCCTTTAAAGCCTTTTGGATGGAAAAAAACCTGCCCAAATATCCTCTAAACTTCACTCAATTTATCCTAGAGGCATTCCTTTAGTCATAAATCCAACTTAAGGATCCCTTTTGATCAAATCAAAAGGAAGAACCCGAAGAAGAGGTAAATATTTCATCACCTCTTTCAAGTTCTTTTCTTCTTCTACTTCTTCTTTCCTTGTTGTTTCCATTATCAAATAATAAATTCAGTATCTTCTATATAATGTGATGTTATTATAAATATGTTACAACCATATTCATTATTCTATTCATCCTTTTAATGACATGTCACCATACGTGCGTACGTACGACTTACCGTCTCAACGTTGTGGTGTAGTTGTTATTCAATACAGTATTATTTGGATGGGTATAATAATGATGTATAATTGATTTAAATAATTAATAAAACATCATAGTAATTATTTATATATGATATAACATCCAATTATATAATATTTTAATATCAAAAGAATGATATTGTCGCTCGTGCGTACATACGGATTACCATCTCCACGAATGTGATGAGATTCATTCCCCATCGTATCCATTCTAGAATAATTTTTATTTGATGATTAAAAATAATGTTTAAGGACTTGATATAATTCTGTATATGAATAATATACAACCTCTCCATAACAAACATGGCTTATGTAACAAAACATATAAAAGAAAATGAGTAAGTGAACACCCGAAACGACGATAATACTAAAATATTATTAACAAAGAAATATTTGAAGATCATATATGATATCATATTTATGTATATGATTCTTGTATAATTTAATAAAAATTATTTAACTATTATAATGGAGTTTAACCTACCCTCAACCAAGGATAAGTACAAGGTATGGGTTTATTTCACAATCTCTTCAATATCCGAGGTTGTTTATACGTAATTATCTACTAGGACCTCTTTATCATCCACATCCATGTTTCTTAAAAATGTATTTCAAAACATTATTACTATTTTATAGAATATGGGTTAAAGTCATTTATACCCTTGTTAGAATTTTTATAATATGTTTATAAAGGAATATTTCTATCATTTTCCATACAAGGTCCTTTTTAACCTTTTCGACCAAATTACGGTAAGAATGTATTTTTTTTAAATTATACGGTGGGTGCGGCTATTTTCCACCATTATAAAATAATAAAATCTTCCCTTACAAGCTTATAACAATATTTTCTATGTAAATGTTTTCTTTTATAATTATGTGACTTTTAAATGATTTCAAAAAAAGAGATATTTCTCTCAAATAGTTTTGATTTCATCTATGTCAACATCCTTTGATGGATTTTAAGCTTATTTGAAGTTGATTTATTATGACATAAAACTTCCATATTTTATTGAAGGTTTTGGGATATTTTTGACTGTGGATGTGTTATTTTTATACCATTCATGGTTTATGGAGAAAGTATTGACATTTCGTATTCTATTTTTAATACGAATGTTTATGTTATGTTTAAACCTGTCCATATGAGGAATGAATTGGACATAGTATGTAATTGGTGGAGCCCTCTTTAGCTCCTAGATGCATCATTAGGTCTCATGAGACAAACTAGTGTCTTGGCAGAAGGCCTTGACAAAATCTTATTTGTAGACTTGGTACAAGGCCTTGACAATGTGGTTATGAAAGTATGGCATTATGAATTTCATCATTATGAAAGTGGTTATTGATATTGCATGTGATTATTCAACTAGTATAATATCCTTGTGAATAAGTAAATTAATTTATTTCATTTTATTTTTTCCATATTATGCTTAATTTCAAGTTTAAAAGGCTTTTGTTTTAGTTATACATTGCCTTAAATGTTTATGCTTATTTATGAAAGTTTTTGCCATATTGTTATCCTTACTGAGCATCTTAGCTCACCCTTTTCTATGTTTTATTTTACCCAGGATGCGAATAAGTATATTATGACTGAACTGTAGGGTTAATCTATGGGATCTCAGTGTTGTCTTTGGAAATAATGTTGTTTTAGTTTTCCATTTTATGATGTAATGAAAACATTATGAATGTATCTAGTGTTTCCAAGGCTACTTAACTAATTGATATTTCAAGACCTTATCTTTTGTGATCATACAAATGTTATGTAATAATGCACATACAATAGGTAACTGGGGTCGGCGCATTACAATTGGTATTATATGAAGTTTAGTACAAACCTTGGAAGCTAGAGTTAGATAAACTCTGATTAGAGCACATTACCCTAAGATAGGCTTTGAGGATTAGTATAGAAGAACTTCCTAGAATTTTGGTAATGTAGATATTTTGTGACTTTTCCAAGAAATAAATCCCTTTCTGGATATGAGCTGGTTGAGGTGGCTATGGCATAGATGTACCTAGGGGTAAAACTCGAAAACACTACTTTGAGCTAGACTCGAACGAGAACTGGTGCACGACAACGGGCCTTGCTGCACTGTTGGTTACGACACTCCCGAGGGATATGATTAGGATAATTCTCATTTTATTTACAAATAATTATGAAGGGTTTATGATTATATACTTACTCAAAGAAAACATTTTTCTGATTATGGATTATATCCATAAACTATTCAATTTATGTTAAGTGTTTTTCAAGTTTGGAATTATGTATTTCAATTCATAAACTAATTTAGTTTATGCCATTGTTTAGAAATGGAACATAGTGAAAGTAATGGATACCATATCAACGCATGTAATACATTTAGGGATTTCACTACTACTCAAGATAATTATAGTGGAGTTGGGGATACAACTTGTGCTAATCAGCTTATCACCATACCGGGACAACTAACTCAGATTATGAATAATAACCTTACCCGTATGGAGCACCCTTATCCGTAGCATAGAGGATCAATGTTAGATCGCTTCATGAGGCAAAAAACACCAAAATTAAATTGGGGTATAAATTCACTAGTATCTGGGCAATGGATAAATTCCTTAGAGAAAATATTCCACACCTTGGGGAGTAGCGAAAGGTAAAAAGTTGTCATGGAAGTTTACCACCTCACTAGAGATGCTGATCAATTTTGGTCATTGATTCAAAACACAAAGGAATATGATGAAGTATAAAATATGGATTTGAGGGAGTTTAAATCGATTTTCTTAGAAAAATACTTTCCTCATGACCATCGAGTGGATATGAAAACAAAATTTCTGAGTCTGAGGAAAAATGAGGACGAGAATGTTGCAAAGTATGAGTCTAACTTTACAAGGTTAGCAAGGCATGCTACAGATTATATACATAACCCAAGAAGTAAGATTTATTATTTCTTTGATGGGTTGAAACCATTTATCCATCAAGAATTAGTCTCACAATCCTTTTCATCGTTCGAAGATATTGTCTCATGTGTTATCAAGACAGAAAAGGAATTCTCTAAGTCTTACATCTTTAAAGAAAAGAAAGAGAAGAAGAGATCTGATGATCACTCTATAAATGTAAATAAGGGGAAGAAGGGAAAAGTTGAATATCCATCATGAAGTAAATGTTGGAAGAAACACCCTGGTACTTTCTTGAAGGGAATGGGAGTCTGTTACAAGTGTGGTGAAAAAGGCCACCAAGCTTGTGATTTCAAGGGGAAGAAAGAAGCTACCGATGTTCAATTCTACAATTGCAGGGAGATGGGGCATTATGCAAATGAATGTGATAAGCATCAAGGAAACTTCCCTCATAAAAGGCCAAGGGATCAAGGCCAGGATTATGCGATCACAAATGCTGAGGTTGAAGCTTTGAAAGAAGTGGTGGCAGGTAATCTAATGGTTTCCTCAAGTTTAGCCAATGCTTTATTTGATTCTGTATCATCGCATTGTTTCATATCCTCCCAGTTTGCTATGAAAAATAGATATTTCCAATTTTATTTAACAAGGGAGTTTTTAGTCAAAACTCTTAAGGGAAGTATCATTGCAACAACGTTTTGTGAATCAGTTCCCATTAAGGCATATAAACATTATTTATCTACTGATCTCATCCTCATACCCATGATAGAATTTGATATAATCCTTGGTATGGATTGGTTTTTGGACCATGATGTGGAAATTTATTGTAAGAAGAAGGAGGTTACAATTTTTGATGATGATAAGAAGTACCTTATCTTTAGAGAAGAAACGTCACCACCTAATTCTTATCTAGATCCACCCCCAATAGCTCTACTAAATTCAATTATTGGAGAGGAAGAGAATGAAATAATTGTGGGTGAGGAAAGGAATGTTTGAATATAGTATGTACCTATTGTGCAAGAATATGTTGATGTTTCTCCTGAGGATTTACTTGGACATCCTCCAGAATGAGAAATTGAGTTTTCCATTGACTTAATTCCTGGTTCAAGGACTATATCAAATACCCCTTATAGAATGGACATTGTGGAATTAGTGGAACTAAAGAAACAACAAGAGGAATTGAGTAATAAATGATTTATTTTCCCTGATGTTTCTCGATGGGGATACCTTGTTCTTTTTGTTAAGAAGAAAGATGTATCTATGAGGTTGTGCATTGACTATAGGGAGATCAGTGCTATAACAATAATGAAAAAGTATCCCTTACCTCGCATTGATGATTTATTCAACCAACTTCATGGAGATCAATACTCTTCAAAGATTGAACTTCGATTTGGATAACATCAGTTGTTTGTAAAGAAGGAAGACATTCCAAAAACAACATTTAGAACCAGGTACGGGCATTACGAGTTTCCAGTAATGCCTTAAGGCTGACTAATGCACCCTCTATTTTCATGGATCTAATGAACAATGTTTTAAAGGAATATCTTGATGAATTTGTAGTGGTATTTATTGATTATATCTTGGTATACTCCAAAAGCTACGAAGATCATGAAAATCACTTGCTCATTATCCTAAAGACTCTTCGACGAAATGAATTATATGGGAAGTTTAGCAAGTGTAAATGTTGGCTTCAAGAGATTTATTTTCTTAGACATATTGTCTATAAGGATGGAATCTTGGTTGATCCTTCTAAGACAAGAGAAATCCAAGAATGGCCAACACCAACGAGTATAACTGAGGTACACAATTTTATTGGTTTAGTAGGTTTTTATCGATGTTTCGTCCAGAATTTTGCCCGATTGGCTAACCCATTAACGAAGATCACACATTAAGGGGTTAAATTTGTTTGGACTAAATAGTGTTAAAAATGTTTCCAAGAACTGAAGAGAAGATTAGTCAGTGCTCCTATCTTGACTCTACCATCGGGGAGTGATGGTTTTGTTATTTATAGTGATGCTTCAAAGAAAGGACTTGGTTGTGTCCTTATGGACAATGATAGGGTTATTGCCTATGCATCACAGAATCTAAAAATTCATGAGAAAAACTATCCTACTCATGATCTTGAGTTAGCAGCTGTAATCTTTGTTTTGAAGATATGGAGACATTATCTCTATGGTGAAAAATGTGAGATATATACTGATCACAAGAGTTTTAAGTATAGTTTCTCACAGAGTGAACTCAACATGATGAAAATGAGATGGCTTGAACTACTCAAGAATTATTATTGCACCATACACTACCACCTGGGGAAGGAAAATAATGTGGCAGATGCTTTGAGAAGAAAGGATCATGGAGTTTTGAACTAGATGAGAGTTGAAAGGGATCCAATTTTCATGGATCTAGTGAAGATGGATATGGGAATTACCTTGGAAGGTGAAACATTGATACTTTTTCACAATTTTCCCAATCCATCCTTACTAGAAAGGATAAAGAGTTTTCAGACCGATGATGAAGAGTTTCAAAATAATATTAAATCTGTGAATGATGGGAGATTGAGTGACTTTGTGAATGAAGATATAATTTTGAAATTTGGGAAGAGACTTTGTGTCCTCGACGTACCTGATCTGAAAAGGTAATTTTTGGATGATTCTCATAGTTTCAATTTCTCTATACACCCTGGTAGCACTAAGATGTATAGATAATTGAAGGAACATTTTTGGTGGGACAACATGAAGAGGGAGATTTCTGATTTTGTGTCAAGGTGTATAGTTTTTCAACAAGTGAAAGCTGGAAGGAACCAGCCTAGAGGAGCTATGAAACCTCTTCCCATACCTGAGTGGAATTGAGATAATATTATGATGGAATTTTTCATGGGACTACCAAAGACTCTTAGAAGGAACGATGCAATATGGGTCATTGTTGATCGTCTTACCAAGTCAGCACATTTTCTTGCTATAAGAGAAGATCTACCACTTGAACGTCTAGAAAGACTATATATTAATGAAGTTGTGATACTTCATGGAGTACCCCTATCGATTGTTTTTTATCATGATCCCCATTTTACTTCAATATTCTAGAAACGTCTTCAGAAAGCCTTGGATACTAAACTTCGTTTGAGTACTGCCTACCACCCTAAAAAATATGGACAATCAGAAGGAACTATTCAAACTTTAATACATGTGGAGATCCTTCTCACTTGACTTTGAGGGTATGTGGGATCAATATTTACCATTGGTATAATTTTCCGATAACAATAGTTTCAATTCAAGTATTCAGATGGCACCAAATGAAGCGTTATACGGGAAGAGATGTTGCACACCAAGCTGCTGGGATGATATTGGTGAAAGAAAACTTGTAGGCCCAGAACATGTAGAGGAAATGATGGAAAAATTGAAGGTAATCCAAACCCACATCAACGCAGCTCAAAGTAGGCATAAGAGCTATGCCGATAACCGAAGGAAGGATTTGAAATTTCAGGCAGGAGATCATGTTTTCTTAAAGGTATCTCCATGGAAGGGTGTTATACGTTTCAGTAAGAAGGGTAAATTGAGTCCCAGGTACATTGGACCTTTTGAAATTCTAGAACGAATTGGGGCTGTAGCTTACCATTTGGCAATGCCGCCTAGTCTCACCGAAGTTCATGATGTATTCCATGTATCACTTTTGGGAAAATACATGCCTGGCCCAACACATGTACTCACCTATGAGGAATTTGAACTGGAACATGATCTATCTTATTGTGAAGAGCCCATCGGGATTCTTGATACCATAGAACAAGTGTTGAGAAACCGGACGACTCGTCTGGTAAAAGTTCTATGGAGAAAAAATAATATGGAAGAGGCAATGTGGGAACCCGAGGAACTTATTATGAAGAAACACCTGAGTCTTTTTATGCAGTAATATTCTAGAAATTTCGAGGACTAAATTATTTGAAGGAGGCGAGAATGTAACACCCTAAGCATCCATGGTACACTTCTATTTGAATAATGCAATAGCTTGCATTGTATGCAACTTCGAGTTCTAACACACCACAACCAATCAAACTAGCCATTATGAATAGTAATACCCACTTTTTAAAATTTTATAAATTTTATTATTCAAAATGGACTTCATTTTTGGATTTGGAAGATCTAAATTAGCTTAGGGTGAATTTTTGGTATTTTTTAGAAAACATTCAATTTTTGATGAATAGTGAAAAACACTGAGTTATTGGTTAAAACTAATTTTTTTATTTTAATAATTAGTTAATTTATTTAAATTTATTTTAGGTGCAAATGGATATATAATACCTATATAAGTTCAATGTAATTCATTGGAGTCATTATATAATAATTTTAGATATATAAAAATTTTATTGAACTTTTTAACGTCTTTTACCCACCTCCTAGGAGCTTTTGAAAATTTACATAAAACTTAATTTTACCACTTATGTGAGTTGAATTTAAAAAATATGAGAGAAACAGTTGATATCAGTGAGTAAAATGTGGTTCAATAAGATGCAAATATTTTTTGGTGAATAGTAACTTTTTACTTTTATTTATCACGGTTAAAAGTAAATAGGGTAAATAAAGGTAAAAATAATATTAATATTACCCTAAAACATGTCCTAATTCTATTGGATAAGTATAATTCGACCAAAAATAACCTTAGGAATAAAATATGAACCTGTTTGGTCCACTTGGATTAGATTAATTATAATTTTATTTAAAGAAGAGTTAAAAGAGTTAAAATCAAAGTTTAATAACTAAAACATTTTTAATATAGGGTTATAAATAAGATAAATTCGATTATAAATATTAATTAGAAAGGTAAAAATATTTCCTACATACTGGTATTTTATTTATAAATTTTAGACATTAAAGAATTTAATTTATTTATAACACAATTGTGATGTAGTAATTACCTTATTAATGAAATATTAAAATAATTGATATTTTAAATACCCAAATAAATGTAATTCGAGACTTTTAATGAATTAAAACAATTTTATATGTTAATATGACATGTTAGGATTGATTAAATTATTATTTTTGAAGTAATAATGCTGTTATGAATTTAACAAAAACAAAATACCAAATGGTGTCAAAATTGTCATAAAAGAGTTTTTAAAACAAATATTATATTATTAATTGATATTCTATTCCTAAAAATCTAAGGTTCGGCAAAATGACTTATATAAAGTTATATATATTAATAATTAACCACTTGGGGTTATCTTGGATAGTTATAGTAAGTTTATTAACCATATAATATAAAAATACAAAGAGACATGGTAAATGCCAAAATATTTAACTAAGAGTAAAATATAAATGATAAGGTTAATATGGCAACCTAAACCTATATAAAATATATTTTCTAAAATTATTTAGACCCATCCCTACCCTAGAAACTATATAAGTCACTTTGGATCCATTATAAACCGAATATGAATATATTATAAAATAATTTTGTAAGTTTTTCCTAAGGTTCCCCTCACCCCTCTTATAAACGGGCACTTACCCTTCTCGCAAATTCACACCGTCAAAGCCTTTTGGCTCAGCCAAACCCTGCCCAAATATCCTATCAACTTCCCAAAATTCATCCTAGAGGAATTACATTATTCGTAAAGCCAACTTAAGGAGCCCTTTTTATCAAATCAAAAGGAAGAACCCGAAGAAGAGGTAAATATTTCATCACATCTTTCAAGTTCTTTTTTTCTTCCACTTCTTGTTTCCTTACTATTTCCATTCTAAAATAATAACTCTAGTATCTTAAATATACTGTGATGTTATTATAAATATGGTACAACCATATTCAATATTTTATCCATCCTTTGAATGACATGGCACCATACGTGTGTACGTACGGCTTACCGTCTCCACGTTGTGGTGTAGTTGTTATTCAATACATTATTATTTGGATGAGTATAATAATGATGTATAATTGATTTAAATAATAAATATAACATGATAATGATTCTGTATATATGATATAATATCCAATTATATATTATTTTAATATCAAAAGAATTATATTGTTGCTCGTGCGTACATATGGATTACAGTCTCCACGAACGCGATGAGATTCATTCGCCATCGTATCAAATCAAGACTAATTTTCATTTGATGATTAAAAATAATGTTTAAGGACCTGATATCATTATCGATATGAATAATATACAACCTATCCATAACAAACACGGCTTATGTAAGAAAACATACAAAAGAAAACAAGTATGTGAACACCCAAAATGACGATAATACTAAAATATTATTAACAAAGCAATATTAGAAGATAATATATGATATCATATTTATGTATATGATTCTTGTATAATTTAATAACAATTATTTAACTATAATACATGAGGTTAACCTACCCTCGACCAAGGAAAAGTACAAGGTAAGGGTTTATTTCACAATCTCTTCATTATCCAAGGTTGTTTATACGTAATTATCTACTCGGACCTCTTTATCATCCAAATAAATGTTTCTTAAAACTGTATTGCAAAACACTCTTAATATTTTATAGACTATTGGTTAGTTTCATTTATACCATTTTTTTACTTTTTATAAGATGTTTATAATGGAATCATTCCATCATTTTCCAAACAAGGTCCTTTTTAACCCTTTCGACAAAATTAAGGTAATAATGTCTTTTTTTAACTTATACGACAGGTGTGGCTATTTTCCGCCATTATAAAATCTTCGAAGCTTCCCTTACAATATTATAAGAATATTTTCAAAGTAAATATTCTCTTTTATAATTATGTGAGTTTTAAATGATTTCAAAAAAGAGATATTTCTCTCAAATATTTTTGATTCCATCTATGTCAACATCCTTTGATGGATTTTAACCTTATTTGAAGTTGATTTATTATGATACAAAACTTCCATATTGTATTGAAGGTTTTTTGATATGTTTGATTGTGGATGTGTTATTTTTATACCATTCATGGTTTATGGAGGAAGTATTGACATTTCGTATGCTATTTTTAATACGAATGATAATGTTATGTTTAAACCTGTTCATATGAGGAATACATTAGGCATAGTAAGTTATGGGTGGAGCCCACTATAGCTCCTCGATGCATCATTAGGTCTCATGAGACAAAATAGTGTCTTGGCACAAGGCCTTAACAAAATCTTATTTGTAGTCTTGGTATAAGGCCTTGACTATGTGGTTATGAAAGTCTGGTATTATGCATTCCATCATTATGAAAGTGGTCATTGATATTTCATATGATTATTTGATTAGTCGAATATCCATGTGAATAAGTAAATGGAATTATTTCATTTTATTTTTTCCATATTATCCATAATTTCAAGTTTAATAGGCTTTTGTTTTAGTTATACTTTTCATTAAATATTTATGCTTATTTATGAAAGTTTCTGCTATATTGTTATCCTTAATGAGCATCTGAGCTCACCCTTTTCTATGTTTTATTTTTCCCAGGATGCGAAGAAGTATTTTATGAATGACCTTCAGGGATAGTTTATGGGATCTTAGTGTTGTATTTGGAAATAATGTTGTTGTAGTTTTACATTTTATTATGTAATGAAAACCTTATGAATGTATCTAGTATTTCCAAGTCTACTAAACTAATCGGTCTTTCGATACTTGATCTTTTGTGATCATGCCAATGCTATGTAATAATGCACCAAATCCGGGTAACTAGGGTCGGGGCATTAAATTTTGTGATATGTTTGACCGTGGATGTGTTATTTTTATAACATTCATGGTTTACGGATAAAGTATTGAAATTTCATATGGTAGTTTTAATACGAATGTTTTTATTATGTTTAAACTTTATCATATGAGGAATGAATTGGACTTAGTAAGTGATGGATGGAGCCCTCTATAGCTACTCGATGCATCGGTTGGTCTCGTTTGACAAAATAGTGTCTTGGCACAAGGTCTTGACAAACTCTTATCTGTAGTCTTGGAACAAGGCCTTGACTATGTGGTTATGAAGTCTGGAATTATGAATTCCATCATTATGAAAGTGGCTATTGATATAGCAAGTGATTATTCAACTAGTAAAATATCCATGTGAATAAGTAAATGGAACCATTTGATTTTATCTTTTCCATATTATGCTGAATTTTATGTTTAAAAGGATTTTGTTTTAGTCTTATACATTGCATTAAATGTTTATGCTTATTTATGAAAGTTTCTGCTATATTGTTACCCTTATAGAGCATCTAAGCTCACCCCTTTCTATGTTTTATTTTTCCCAGGATGCGAAAAAGTATATTATGACTGATCTGTAGGGATAGTCTAAGGGATATGAATGTGGTCAATGGAGACAATGTTGTTTTTGTTTTTCATTTTATAATGTAATGTAACATTCATGTATGTAATCTATTTTCCAAGATTACTAAACCAATCGGTCCTTCAGGACTGGATTCCTTGTAATCCTGCCAATGTATTAAAATAATGCACCAACTATGGGCTTCTGGGGTCGGGGAGTTATAGTTTGTATCCAAGGAAGTTTAGAAACAACCTTGGAAATAGATTTAGATAAACTCTGATTAGAGAACATTACCCTAATATAAACTTTGAGGATTAGAATAGAAGAACTTCCCAGAATTTTGGTATTATAGATATTTTGTGAGTTTTCCAAGAAATACATCTCTATCTGGATACGAGCAGGTAGAGGCATCTCTGGCATAGATGTACCTAGGGGTAAAACCCAAACACCACTTTGATCTAGGCTCGAATGGGAACTGGTGCACAACAACGGGCCTTGCTGCACTCTTGGTTATGACACTCCTAGGGGATATGCTTAGGATAATTCAAATTTTCATTACAAGCCATTATGAAGGATTTAGGAGTAAATACTTCCTCAAAGAAAACATTTTATGATTATAGATTATATGAATAATCTTTTCAATTTATGTCAGTAATTTTACATGTTTGTAATTATGCATTGTGATTCCTAAAACTAACCTATTGTATGCCATTGATTAGAAATGGAGCCCAGTAGATGGAATAAGAACTCCAGAAATACGTATGATTTAAAGAGTAAGAATGATCATATATATCATGGTATTAAGACAAAATTTAGAAGGAAAATATTCTCCCATGTATTCTCAACATATGAAGAAATAATATTATGTGTTAATAAGACAGGTAAAAGAATTCTCCGAGTCCTATGGCTTTCAAGGGAAGCAAGAGAAGAAAAGGATGGTAGAGAGAAAGATGGATAAATGGAATAGTGGAAAGAAGGATTTTCCCATATGTGATAATTGTGGAAATAATCACCTTGGTAAATTCTTGAAGGGAATGAGAGTTGATTATAAGTGTGGGGAAAAAGGACACAAAGTACGTGATTTCAAGGGTAAGAAAAAGGTTTCAAAGGTACAATGCTTCATCTACAAGGATTCGGGACACTATGTGAATCAATGTCTAAATAATCAGAGTATGACCCAAATGATGCTGTTGGATAATAATCAAGTAATGATACTACTGTAGATGAAGATTAATGAATAGTGTTTTTAACTTTTTATTAAAGAATTATTCCATTTGAGTGTTGTATCAATGATGTACTGGTTATATTAATTATAGAAATAAATAAGGATTGTACTACAATACTATTTGATTGAGAATTTGAGATTATATGGTACTAATAAAAGTGACTCAACAACAAGTTAAACTTTTTGGAAAATACATGGTTGAGGGAAAGATAGACCTTTATATGGTCCTGAAACTGAGGTAGTGATTTTGGAATAAGATATGGTTGATTTGGATAAATTATATTGGATATTCTTGACTACCTTGGAACTGATTAATGGTTTGTATATTCCATCATTGTTGGAGTTTACAATATTTTTGAATATAAAGAGTATTTCTAGTTTTCTATTAGGAATAACGGAGAATGAAAGTAATAAATAAGGTTTTGTGGTAATTCAAGGTGTTATCGTGTTTTACAAGAATACATGATGAAGGAATTCAGATGTTATTACATGGAAAAAAGGATCTTCATTGTGTTTACCTTCCTTATAAATTTTGGACTGTGAGTTTGGAAAGTAGTATTTTGGATAAGTATAATGTTTGGAATCGATTAAGATTGATGTTGGAAACTATTGTTAAGGTCAAATAATTTCTTAAGATTATTTTTGGATTGTGATAAAAAGGATAACCCGGAGGTCGGGCGACAAACCGTCACATCCGGCATGGCCATGAGACTTGAACCTAAAACTGAAGGGTGACAAGGGTGCATCACCTACCACTGGCCTACGTGATGTCCTGGTTTGTGTAATTTTGTTTTTTTAAAATTATAAAAAATTAATTATAAATTCTTTATTTTTGAAACCCTATAAGATTAAGATAAATAGAATATTTTTTAATTTTATTATCTTTTGGAGTGAAAGATGAGTTTGTGGTAGGAATTAATTAAAGGACGACACCCTACTTGTCAAGTATATATATATTTATTTCCTCTTATTCTATGAATAAATTAATTCTTAAACTTTAGGTAAGAGATATTAAAAAAAAAATGTGTTATCCTAATACCTTATGTTTTGTTGAACCGATGATATATTAAACCATCATAGATTGATGGATTTGAGGCCCTCAATTTTACACTTGTTTTTGATTGATGACCTCAATCACTCCCTATAAATATTTACGTTTTCCCTCGAATTATGTGTCGCTAATTTCCACAGATGTTCTCTTAATTGAGATCATAATTTGGTGGTGACTTTTCATTTCCCATTGCCTCTTATTAAGACTAAATTTTATTAACCCAAATTCCAATTTGGGTTTTCCACAAAGGTATTTTCTATTTTTATCCTTTTATTTTCGAAGAAAAATTTCAAAATGAGAGGATGGAATTTATTGAATGAGGGGAGAATGTAACACCCCATGATTTCATAGTAAGTTATCTCTTTAAGGTAATTTAATAGCTTACGCTACACACAACACTGAGTTCGAGCGCACCACAACTTACCAAACTGGCCGTTTAAAAAGCAGTTTTGAATAGTGTTAACTGAATTTTGAATTTAATATACTCTCTAAAATTTTAGAATCCATATTATATGTTTCTTAGACATAATATAAGTACAAATTCATTTTTTCACATAAAAGAAGTATTTTTCCAAAAAATGCAATTTTATGGCCTGTTAATGGAGAACCCATTTTAAATAAAAAATTTGACACTTTTATATATATTTAATTTTACGAAATAAACTTCTTCTTTAGAATCAGGACATAAAAAATTAGTTTTAATAAATTTTTGGTGTTTTTCTGATAACTTTCATATTTTGGTGAATAGTGAAAAATACTAAATTTTAAATGAAAATAACCTTTTTAATCAAAATAATTTATAGTTTTCAATTATAAATTTGAATGGTTTAGAAGTATAATTAGATTATATTTTTATCATTTAATACAATGTTGGTCATTATAATTAATTTCACATTTAAATTTGATATAAACACATGTCAATCTTTTGATAGTTTTTATTTTTTTAAAACCCGCCTTTTGGTTTTGAAAACGGGAATTAATTTTAAATTATCAAATGCAACTTCTATGTTTTTAATTTGGAAAAATATAATTCATTTTTGAATTAGTAATATCAAAATTAGCTTAGGTTGAATTTTTGGTATTTTTCTGAAAACATTCAATTTTCGATGAATAGTGAAAAACACTGCATTATTATTTAAAATCGACTTTTTATTTAAGTAATTAGTTATTTTATTTTAATTTATATTAGGTAAAAATATATACATAGTACCTATATATGTTCAATGTAATTCATTGGTGTCATTTTATAATAAGTTTAGATATATAAAATTTTATTGAACTTTTTACCATCTTTTACCCACCTTCTAAGAGAATTTAAAAATTAGCATAAAACATAATTTTACTGCTTTTGTGAGTTGAATTTAAAAAATAATAGAGACACGGTTAACCTCAGTAAGAAAAATTCGGTTAAAAAAGAAGAAAATAATTTGGGTGAATAGTAACTTCTGACTTTTATTTACCACTGTTAAAAGTAAATAGGGTAATTAAGGGTAAAAATGATATTATTATTACCCTAACACATGTCCTAATTCTATTGGATAAGTGTAATTCGACCAAAAACAACCTTAGGAATAAAATATGACCATTTAGGCCCACTTGGATTAGATTAGGACATTTATTATTAATTTATTTAAAGAAGGGTTAAAATAGTTAAAATCAATGTTTAATAACTAATGCATTTTTAATATAGGGTTATACTTAAGATAAATTCGACTATAAATATTAATTAGAAAGATAAAAATATTTCCTATATAATTTAATTTAATTTATAAATTTTAGACATTAAATAATTAAATTTTATTATGAGAAAATGATGATGAAGTAATTACCTTATTAATAAAAGATTAAACAAATTGATATTATAAATACCCAAATAAATGTTATATGAGACTTTTGATGAATTAAAATAATTTTATATTTTAATATGATGTGTTATGGTTTATTAAATAATTTTTTTTCAAAGCAATCATGCTGTTATGATTTTCACAAAAAGAGAATACCAAATATTGTCAAATTTGACATAAAACAGTTTTTAAAACAAATACTATATTATTGGTTGATATAATATTCTTAAAAATCAATGGTTTTTCCAAAGGTCTTAAATAATATTATATATATCATTAATATACCACTTGAGGTTCTATTTTAAGTTTAGAGTAATTTTATTAACCATATATTGTAAAAATACAAGAAGACACGGTAAAAGTTAAATTATTTAACTGAGAGTTAAATCTAAAATATAAGGTTAAAATGGTAACCTAAAATTTTCTAAAACCTATTGATTGAGAATATTTCTTACCATAACCACCTAAGTCTAGAAATAAATTCATTTTGAGCCATTATAAACTGAATATGATTGTATAATAAATTAATAATTTAATCTTTTCCTAAAGTGACCCTCACCTCTCTTATAAAAGGGCACTTCCCCTTCTCTCAAATTCACACCTCCAAAGACATTTGGCTCGGCCAGACCCTGCCCAAATATCCTCTCAGATATCCTCCCTTCATCCTAGAGGCCTTACTTTGTTCATAATTCCAACCTATGGAGGCCTTTTGATCAAATCAATACGAAGAACCCAAAGAAGTGGTAAATATTTCATCACCTATTTCAAGTTCTTTTTCTTCTTCCACTTCCTATTTCATTGTTGTTTCCATTATAAAATAATAAATCTAGTATATTATATATATTGTGATGTTATTATAAAAATTGTACAACCATATTCATTATTATATCCATCCTATAAATGACAATGTCACCATATGTTCGTACGTACAGATAACCGTCTCCATGTCGTGGTGTAGTTTATTATTCGAACACTTCATTATTTGGATGGGTAGAATAATGAGTATAAATGATGTAAATAATAAATATAACATTTTAATTATTATGTATATATGATATAACATCCAATTATATATGATTTGTTCAACAATATAATGACATTGTCGCTCGTGTGTACGTAAGGATTACCGTCTCCACGACGCGATGAGATTCATTTCCACGCTCACCATTCAACGATGATTATAAAAATACATATCATTAATATGTATGTAATATATGACATAATAATGAATATATATATATATATATATATCTCTGTGTGTGTGTGTTTGTACTTACATATATCTTATTCACTTAGTTCCGTTCAATACGATTTGAAAACAGAAACAACGTTTATGCGTACGTATGGCCTACCGTCTCCATAAACAGTGTTTTCCATTTCATATATATGTCTATTATACATATTTATCTTATAAATATTTATGATATATATATATATATATCATGTTTCATATTTGGGAAGTATTTAAATCATGATATAAGTGATACAATCAAGAGTAACAAGTTAAAACACATATGATAAGAAATCGATTATTACCCGAAATGTTAATTTTACATGGAAATTATTATTAAATGGGTAGTATAAAGTCATAAATAAATCATGTATGATATCATAAATATTAATATGGTTCGGGTATAATTTAATAATATAATATGGTTATTATACAGAAGGTTAAACGTACCCTTGACCAAAGGAAATTGCAAGGTAAGGGTTAATTCCTCAATCTCATTATTATCCGAGATTGTTTATGTGTATGTTTTTACTGGGGCATATTTATCATCCATGTCCATGTTTCATAAAATATTTTTCAAAAGGATTCTTTTTAAGGGACTCTTTAACAAAAACATCATTTTAAATTTTTGAAAGATTTATTTTTCTAAACCTTTCTCATTAATGTCCATGTTTTTAAAATGATTTCAAGGATTTATTTATATGGACATGAAAGTTTTTAAAATATTAATTCCTTTCAAAAGTTTCAAAGTGGTATGGGAAACTCTGAATCAAAAATGCCTTTAAATATATTATTTTCTAAATTGTGTGAATTTTAAAATTTTTCATGAGAAAGGTATATTTCTCTCAAAGAGTTTTACAAATCATTTTCATCTATGTCAACATCCTTTGATAGATTCTAAACTTGTTTCCAGTTGATTTATTATGATAAAAATCTTCCATATTGTATTGAAGGTTTTGTGATATGTTTGAATACAGATGTTTTATTTTTATACTATTCATGGTTTATGGATAAAGTATTGATATTTCATATGCAAGTTTTAATTGGAATGTTTATATTATGATTTAAACTTTTCATATGAGGAATGCATTGGACTTAGTAAGTGACGGGTGGAGCCCGCTATAGCTCCTCGATGCATCAATAGGTCTCATGAGACAAACTAGTGTCTTGGAACAAGGCCTTGGAAAAATATTATTTATAGTCTTGGCACAAACCCTTGACTATGTGGTTATGAATTCTGGCATTATGAATTCCCTCATTATGAAAGTGGATATTGATATTGCATGTGATTATTCGACTAGTAGAATATCCATGTGAATAAGTAAATGACATTATTTGATTTTATATTTACCATATTATGCTGAATTTTAAGTTTAAAAGTCTTTTTTTAGTCTTATACATTACATTAAATGTTTATGCTTATTTATGAAAGTTTCTGCTATATTGTTACCCTTACTGAGCATCTGAGCTCACCCTTTCTATGTTTTATTTTTCCCAGGATACGAAGAAGTATATTATGACTGACCTATAGGGATAGTCTAAGGGATATGAATGTGGTAAATAGAGACAATGTTGTTGTTATTTTTTCATTTTATAATGTAATGTAATGTTCATGTATGTAATATATTTTCCAAGACTGCTAAACTGATCGGTCCTTTAGGACTTGATTCCTTGTAATCATGACAATGTATTAAAACAATGCACCAACTTTGGGCTTCTGGGTTCAGAGCGTTACATTTTCAATTTTAAAATTCCAAATACATTAATTAACCTCCCGTAATAAATATTTCATAAAATTAAAACATAAATAAATATTAATTTAAATATAAGAATTGAATTGGATACATGAAATAACAAATTGAGTCTTTCTCATTATCTGAAATGAGTAATGTGGTATATTGACAACACCCTAGTATGGGGTCCTAAATATTTCATTTAAAATTTTTAAAAACACTTTAGTTTTTGTAATACATAGTTTTTAAAAATATATTATGGTTTTATAGTTATTGTGATACTTTTTATTTAGAAAAGGGATAATAAACCTTGAATCTATAATTTTTTATGTAATAATTCTAATGATGATTAGTATGATAAATCATGGGTATAGTTTTATGACCCACAATAATGAGTTAAGGAAAATTTATAAAAGAGTGATATTTATATCATTTCATGTTCTTATATACTTTTTCAAGACCTATTTATATTGGGACACCACTTGGGTCGATAAAAAATATGAGCGTGACTCCTAAAGCCTTCCTCTAATAGAACATGAGTTATCGATTAGCACCTAGGGTATAAATATAATAATTAGACTAAATTGACTTCTTGAGAACACAATGAAAGACTAAAAATGAAAATAAAACTACCAAATAATGATCAAAAAAGTATCCTCAGCCAAGATATTTCAAAAATATAAATAATCATGAATATCATACAATATAACAAAAATTCATGATAGCTACATGTGTATAAACTGACCACTAAAAACCAAAGATGAAATAAAAATCCATATAATTTTTATACCTTAGTGGTATATAAAATAATCTGTGAACACTAAACTATTATTATAAAACTTACACACTAATCTAATATCACCTAGAAACTCCTCTAATAAAATCTAGAAAACATATTTGTAAAAGTAGGTTTAAGTATATCCACATACTCATAGGCTAACCCCAAAGGATGAAAAACCTAGTCTATATCAATTTTTTATAATAGTTAAAGTATAAGATGCAACTACATAGTATCACCCTCACCGGTAAATACCATTCACATGTAATCTTATTCAAGAATCAAATAGTGAATTATCCTATCCTAATATATCACCAAATGATATGAACATGAATATTTCATTATTTTATTATACACATCACTATCAATAAATCTATTTGTTAGTGTAGTAAATTTACAATAACACTATAAAAATGGCTCACCAAATAAAAATGAATGTATAATATAACACACACATTCAAAATATAATAGGTACCTCACAAACTAACTCCCACCAGTTAGTATACACTTATATAATGTCTAATATCTTATCAACTAACCACTACTATAATTATTCCTCATCCACATCCATATCCATTTTATATCCAAACCAAATCATAAAAAAAAAAATCCAAACCGTATATACCTGACACCACATGGTGGGGTGAGAGAGGATATACTATTCCTTCCATTCAGTCAGTCTTCTTACTAATCTAAAACTTCGGTTTCACCTAATAAAACCACCCTCATGTGGTGGTTTCCTAGAAATTGGTACTCTTATCATTGAAATAGCATTACAAAGAAAATAATGAATATCTCACATAATCAAATAACCATAATTGAGAAATAAACACAATTAATCATCCTATTCTAACTCACAGTTATCATCATGTTAATATACTCCTACCAATAATCACATCACAATAATCCACTTAATCATATATCTATTTGGAGAACCAAATATATTTCTTCATTAAAATTAATCCATATCATCATCATAATGAACATTTATAGAAAATAAATATCCATATCTATCATATATAAAAAAAATCTAGTCTACAAAATGTCAAGGTAGAATCATAAGAAATCAGGTATCTTGTCACAATTACAAAGTGACCTGCTGGAAAAAACCCCACCTTGAAATAAACCACAATTTGAATGTACTAGCCTACTATAATATCAAATAAAAAATATAAAAAATATTATAACATGAACTATTATTTTGGATTAAAATATTTAAGAAAAAATTTCTCATTAATCACATCATATTATAATTGTACATCATCAATATGTCAATGAAAAAATCCTTTCTAGATCAAGTTTTACTCATATCCTTGGAATGTATAAATATAATATATAGAGATAATTAATTTCTTGTTCCATTAATTTTTCATGTAAACCAAATCAATTATCTAAATTCCTATACAATAATTTTTTAACCCAAAATTTTCTCTAACAGTTTATGGTTGCTCATTTTTGATAATGACATCATTAAATCCTCATATCATGTTAAATAATTTGTAACACCCTGAGATTTTATGAAAAATATTTTTAATTTCATTAATGTCTTGTGTTGTACGCTACACCAAAAGGAGCTTGATCAACACACATCCTTGACTTGCCTTGAATTACACGCAATCACGACCTTCCTCGATAGCGTGTGTAGTACGCAATACCGAGTTTCACTAAACAACGATATGCTATTAAAATATTATTAAAACTAGCGGTTATGAATAGTAATAACCTCATTTTAAAATTTTAGAAATTTTATCTCTCAAAATGGACTTCATTTTTGGATTCGGAGTATCGAATTTAGCCTAAGGTGAAATTTTGGTACTTTTCGGATAACTTTCATATTCTGATGAATAGTGAAAATTACTAAATTTTAATTAAAAACAACTTTTTTAATAGAAATAATTAATAGTGATAAATTATTAATTTGAGTGGTTTTAAAGTATATTTTGAATATATTTTTACAATTTAATACAATGTTGGTCATTGGATGTAATTTCACATTTAAACCAGTTATAAACAAGTGTCAATCTTTTGATAGTTATTATCTCTTAAAAACACGCTATTTGTCTTAACGACGGGAATTAATTTTTAAATTAGTTAATGTCACTAATATGTTTTGAATTTGGTAAAATAAACATCATTTTTGAATTCATAATATCAAATATAGCTTAGGCCTAATTTTTGGTATTTTTTTGGAAACTTTCATTTTTTGATGAATAGTGAAACCACTAAGTGGTAGTTAAAAAAACTGAATTTTTCATAAAACTTAATTTTACCGCTTCTGTGAGTGGAATTTTGAAAATCCGAGAGACACAGTTAATATCAAGGACTAAAATGTGGTTCAATGAGATGAAAATAATTTTTGGTGAATAGTAACTTTTTACTTTTTTTTACCACGGTTAAAAGTAAATAGGGTAATTAAGGGTAAAAATGATATTATTATTACCCTAACACATGTCCTAATTCTATTGGATAAGTGTAATTCGACCAAAAACAACCTTAGGAATAAAATATGACTATTTAGTCTCACTTCGATTAGATTAAGACATTTATTATTAATTTATTTAAAGAAGGGTTAAAATAGTTAAAATCAATGTTTAATAACTAATGCATTTTTAATATAGGGTTATACATAAGATAAATTCAACTATAAATATTCATTAGAAAGCTAAAACGATTTCCTACATAATTATATTTTATTTGTAATTTTTATACTTAAAATAAGTTAATTTATTTATGATACAATGATGATGCAGTAATTATCTTATTAATGAAATATTGACATAATTGATGTTATAAATACCCAAATAAATGTAATTTGAGTCTTTTTATGAATTACAATAATTTTATATGTTAATATGACATGTTGGTATTGATTTAATTAAACTTATTCGAACTAATCATTCTGTTATGATTTTCACAAAAATCAATTACTAAATAGTGTCAAAATTGACATAAAATAGTTTTTAAAACAAATATTATATTATTAATTGTTATTTTATTCCTAAAAATATAAGGTTCGGCCAAATGACTTAGATAAGGTTATATATATTAATAATAAACAACTTGGGGTTCGTTTGGGTTGATATAGTAAGTTTATTAACCTTATAGTGCAAGATAACAAGAAGACACGGTAAAAGTTAAATTATCTAACTTAAAGTTAAATCTAAATGATAAAGTTACAATTGATACCTAAACTTGTCTAAATTCTATTGGATGAGAAGATTTCGACCCCTACCCACCTTATCTTCGAAATATATCAATTTTTAGATATTAAAAACCGAATTTGACTTTATAATAAAATAATATTTTTATGTTTCCAAAGGAACCCCTCTCCTCCCTTATAAAAGGGCACCTCCTCCCTCTCTTCCTCACACAACTTTGAGCCTGCAAGCTCGGCCAAACCCTGCCAAATTATCTTCTCCACTTCCCTAGAAACATCCTAGAGGTTATGGTCTTCCTCAAAGACCAATTTTAGTTCCCTAAGAGGAGGTCTCAAAGAGGCGCTTCATAGAAGAGGTAATTTCCGTTACGATTCTTTCACCTTCATTTCTTCTTCCACTTCTTCTTCTTTAGTTGTTTCATCATGAAGTAATAACATCAGTATCACTCATATACTGATATGTTATTATAAGTATAAAACAAACCTATTTCACCATCTATCCATCCTACGGAAAATGAAATCACCGCGCGTGCGTACGTACGGAATACCATCTCCACGCCGTGGTGTAATCTATTTTCCACCACCACCTTACTTGGATGGGTATAATGGTGTAAATAATAACTATATTTGATTATTTTAAAGTGATATTGATTCTTAAATAGTATACATACAATCCAATACAGTCCCACGATCATGAGAATGATATCATCGCTCGTGCGTACGTACGGACTACCGTCTCCACGACGCGATGAGATTCATTCTCCACGTTAACCATACATGAATGATTATAAAGTATATATAATAAGTAATCAGGAAATATATGACATAATAATGATATTTTATTTATGTTTATATATATGTATGTCATCTACTTAATTCCATTCAACTCAATAAGGAAACGAAAACAGCGTTCATGCGTACGTACGACCTACCGTCTCCATGAATGGTGTATTTCTTTTCATTTACTGATTTATTATATATATGTATATTCTGAATATATATTACATATAAATCATGTTTCATATTCTGGAATTAAGTAATCATGATCTACGTAATAATATGAATAATTACAAGTCAAAACACGGACGACAAATGAAATAATTTTACCCAAAACGCTCTTTAACATGGAATTTACAAAAGAACGGGTAATATAAAGTCATAAGTGAACCATATATGATATCATAACAATGCGTATGATTCTGGAATAAGTCAATGACATTATTTAAATCATTATACAGGAGGTTCAGACACTTACGAAGCAAATCGGACCTAAGGTAAGGGAAAATATCACAATCTCATTTTTATCCGAGATTGTTTATACTTTGGTATTTACTGGGGTGTATTTTATCATCCACATCCATGTTTCCTCAATATTTAATATTGTTTTTATCCACCTACAATTGTTTAAAACCTATTTTACCCTTTGGTGAGTTTTTAGTAAAAGATATGAAAGGAATCTTTTGTCGTTTTTCGTACGGGGTACTTTTTGACTTTTCTGAAAAAAGTACGAGAAGAATGTTTTTTTAACTTATACGACATGAATGGATTTTTAAAACATTATTTCCAAGAAGCTTATTTTACAAGTTTTCAAGTTTATTTTTAATCAACTTCTTTTAGTTTAGAATGGTACGACATGTTAAGAAAGGAAAAGTGTTTTTGAAGTAGAAAGGATTTTTTCCTCAAGAATGGAGATCAAGTGTTTTATCAAAATTATTTTCCATCTAAGATAATAAAGGGTTCTGTTTCTATCCCTATTATTACATTGATTTGATTATGTTGTGATGGAATTATTTTTATGAATTCATTTATTTTATATGAATTGTTTTATGATGTCACGATGTTTAAGATTCCCATTTTTATTACATGGGTTATGCTATGATGTATGGTTTATGATTTTGTGGCACACATAAGAATGGTATCATTATGAGATGGGTGAGACCTATATCTCCCTCCAATGCATTGGGTAAAGATTTTATATCTCATGAGATAGACATGGCTGGAACGGTAGGTTATACCGGTTCAGTGAAACCGGACTGAAACGAGGAGTGAACTCGGTTCAGAAAGGGACTTTGTCCACTAAGATAGTCTTGGCAATGAGTCTTGACTAATAAGAAATGATTCTCTATGATTATGTGTGTATTCCACAAAGTTTCATGTTTTATGTTATGATTACATTTCACTACTATGATTTATCCCATGTTATAAAATTGTGATCTCTTTTACAAGTTAAGATTTCCAAAAGTTATGATCTTATGAATACGATGTGATTGATATTTCTTTTGTTTACCCTTACTGAGAATTTGAGCTCACCGTTTTATGTTTTCTTTTCCCCAGGATATAAAGAATGGTTTTAGGTAAGAAAAAAAGGGAATATATTTATGGGATATGTTGAATATCTTTCACCACGATTAGAATATTATATTCCGAGTTTCCAAAGACACTAAACTATTATGGTCCTTGTGTGTGTGTTTTTGTAATGTACTAAGTATTCCGCAAAATTAATGTAATGTCCATGTACGTCAAGCTTCGGGTCTCTACAGTTGGTATCAGAGGAAAGGTTTAGTCAACCTTTGGAAACTTGGATACGAGAAATTTAGTGAGATCCTTAGAGATATTTCTAAGGTATGTCTAGGGATGTCCCTAAGGTTAAGTATAAGTATAGGTTATAGTCCGAGAATTACAGTAATGATCTTAGAATTAAACCTAAGATGTTAGATATTGATGGTACTCCCCCTTTACTATGTTGTTTTCCCTAGTATGATTTTTGCCTCTCACACTACTCTTTTTGGGTTATAGACGATGGCTGGAACCCGAAGGAACCGTGTTGATCAATGCAATGGACAATACAATGATTGTCCTCATGAACAAAAAAATGTTATGGGAGATGGAGTGGAAAATATTATTGCTATACTTACACAAGATATGAGTCATTCTGGACTTCCAAATGTGCAGAGAAGGGAAAAATATTCTATTGAGTCCTTCATGAGGCAACGTCCACCTTCTTTCAGTGGGTCTTCTAATCCACTTGTTGCTGAACAATGGATCAATACCACTGAAATGATATTTTCAGTTATTCAATGTTCTGAACATGATAAAGTCATCTTAGAAGTATATCGTTTGGAAGGTGAAGCTGATAAATGGTGGAATCTTATCAAGAATACGAGGCCAAGAGATGAAATTGAGTCTATGGAATGGGACGAGTTCAAGAACTTATTTTTCAATAAGTACTTCCCTCGTATTATTCGTACAAATATGGAGAAGGAGTTTCTTGAACTAAAGAAAAAGGATGATGAATCTGTTGGTATATACGAAGAAAATTTTACAAGGCTTGCAAGGTATGCATCTGGCTTTATTATCCAACCTGAAAGTAAAGTTGATCGATTCATCAGTGTCTTAAAACCAAATCTTCGAAGGGCATTAGCTATAAGAGACTTCAGTAGCTATGATGAAATTGTGCGTTGTGCTATCAAGGTAGAAATGGAAGTTGGTGTTACTTATCCATCTCATAGTTTTGACAAGAAACGAAAGATGGAGTTCAAGGAGAAATCTCAAAATAATGGTGAAAAGAAGATTAATGTTTCCTTATGCTCAAAGTGTGGAAAGAAGCATGTTGGAGATTGTCTTAAAGGGACAAGTAAATGTTTCAAATGTGGAAAGGAAGGTCATCAGGCATTTGAATGCCGCAATGACGGGAAGAAGATGTCTAATGATGAAAACAAAGGAAGGGATACAAAGAATGAACCTACTACACTTCAATGCTTCAAGTGCAAGGAAATGGGGCATTATGCTAATAAATGCCCTAATCCAAGGGTTAGTGATGATCGACATGAGCAACCACATAAGGCAAAGGACATAGGGAAGTCACATGCGATCACCATTGGAGATGTTGAATATGAAAATGATGTGGTGGAATGATTAAGTGTTTATGTAATGGGATTCCAAAATAATGTTGTATATAGTATCATGGAATATTGGAAGATTTATGTATTGGTCTATTGTGATTTTCAATAATTTTATGGTACCGGTAACCATGGAAAGCGATTGAGATATTTTTAGAAAGAAGATGATATGAGCATAATGAAGGGATAAGGAAAAAATGAAATGTTTGAAAGTATTCATGAGCTCATGATTGATATAAGGACTAAGTGATATCATGGTTTGAGTATATATAATTTTGAGGATTTTGGTCTGTGGAAAGAGTTAACTTTTAACAGCATTCATGTTTTCAATAAGGTTCAAGGGGTATTCATTTTTTTTCAAGAGAATACATGATTAAGGCCTTTGAATGTTTGGAATGTGACCAACAAGACATATCTCATGATCAACAATGGTATTAACATGATAGTTGTATGAACTCTTTGGTAATCGTTTTCACTATAATATGAGATTAGACAGTATTATTTTGGATAAGCCTAAAGATTGGAATGAATTATGTTGGACATAAGTTAGTATTGTTTAAGTATAGAAGTTTTTTTTAGATATTATTTATGGGATGTTATAGTAATGTAGTTTTAGAAAAAGGACGACCTGCAGGATGGGCGACAGTCCATCGCGTCGGACAAGGCTGTGGGAATCGAACCCACAACCGAAGTGCGACTGGCCTTTATCGCCTACCACTGGCCTACTTGAAGTCCCTGTTTAGTAGAAACTAGTTTTATTATATTAAGTAGTATGATATATGAAGTATAAGTCCATTTTAAGAACCATATATGATTAATCTCACCATAGATGGACTTATGTATATTTGATAACTTTTGCTAACCTTTTTTTTGAAACAGATGGAATGACCCATAATTCTATCACATGATCTGTTAACACTTCACGAATAACAAATTCAACTTCATTTCATTAAGAGATGAAGTGGAAATTGTTCAAATCATGAACAACAATGAGATTGTACCAAAATCAAGCAAGTATTTCTTCTAATTCAAAATTTTCAATTTTAGGGAAATGATATTGAAAACCAAAAATGTTGTCCCAGTGCTCTTATATCTGATGAATCAAATGGTACCTTAGATCATCACAAATTTATGGCTTTGTGATTGATGGCTTTTTCATAGCCATGTTCTCTACCACTCTCCATCAGAACTTGATAGTTAGATTTTTCTTCCATATCCATATTTTCACCTATGTTCTCCTACGTGGAAACCTAGTGATGAGTTAATTTGGGTAACCGTTACATTTCATACTTTAGTTTTTAAAGCCAAGTTTTGGTATTCCTTTTTACGATGTGGGTTTCTATTAAAGAAACTTTTGAATAGTAAACCATTTATAACCCCGACGAATTTCGAGGGCGAAATTCATTTTAAGGGGGGTAGAATGTAACACCCCAAGATTTTATGAAAAATATTTTTAATTTCATTAATGTCTTGTGTTGTACGCTACACAAAAAGGAGCTTGCTCAACACGCATCCTTGACTTGCCTTGCATTACACGCAATCACGACCTTCATCGATAGTGTGTGTATTACAAAATACCGAGTTTCATTAGACAACAATATGCTATTAAAATATTATTAAAACTAGCCGTTATGAATAGTGATAACCACCTTTTGAAATTTTAGAAATTTTATCTCTCAAAATGGACTTCATTTTTGGATTCGTAGTATCAAATTTAGCCTAAGGTGAAATTTTGGTACTTTTCGGATAACTTTCATATTTTGATGAATAGTGAAAATTACTAAATTTTAATTAAAAACAACTTTTTTAATAGAAATAATTAATAGTGATAAATTATTAATTTGAGTGGTTTTAAAGTATATTTAGAATATATTTTTACAATTTAATACAATGTTGTTCATTAGATGTAATTTCACATTTAAACCAGTTATAAACAAGTGTCAATCTTTTGATAGTTATTATCTCTTAAAAACACGCTATTTGTCGTAACGACGGGAATTAATTTTTAAATTAGTTAATGTAACTGATATGTTTTGAATTTGGTAAAATAAAAATCATTTTTGAATTCATAATATCAAATATAGCTTAGGACTAATTTTTTGTATTTTTTTGGAAACTTTCATTTTTTGATGAATAGTGAAACCACTAAGTGGTAGTTAAAAAAACTGAATTTTTCATAAAACTTAATTTTACCGCTTCTGTGAGTGGAATTTAAAAATTACGAGAGACACGGTTAATATCAAGGACTAAAATGTGGTTCAATGAGAAGAAAATAATTTTTGGTGAATAGTAACTCTTTACTTTTTTTTACCAGGGTTAAAAGTAAATAGGGTAATTAAGGGTAAAAATGATATTATTATTACCCTAACACATGTCCTAATTCTATTGGATAAGTGTAATTCGACCAAAAACAACCTTAGGAATAAAATATGACCATTTAATCCCACTTGGATTAGATTAGGACATTTATTATTAATTTATTTAAAGAAGGGTTAAAATAGTTAAAATCAATGTTTAATAACTAATGAATTTTTAATATAGGGTAATACATAAGATAAATTCGACTATAAATATTCATTAGAAAGATACAAAGATTTCCTACATAATTATATTTTATTTTTAATTTTTATACTTAAAATAATTTAATTTATTTATGATACAATGATGATGCAGTAATAATCTTATTAATGAAATATTGACATAATTGATGTTATAAATACACAAATAAATGTAATTTTAGACTTTTTATGAATTCCAATAATTTTATATGTTAATATGACATGTTAGTATTGATTTAATTAAATTTATTCGAACTAATCATTCTGTTATGATTTTCAAAAAAATCAATTACTAAATAGTATCAAAATTGACATAAAATAGTTTTTAAAACAAATATTATATTATGAATTGTTATTTTATTCCTAAAAATATAAGGTTCGGTCAAATGACTTATATAAGGTTATATATATTAATAATAAACAACTTGGGGTTCGTTTGGCTTGATATAGTAAGTTTATTAACCTTATAGTGCAAGAAAACAAGAAGACACGGTAAAAGTTAAATTATCTAACTTAAATTTAAATCTAAATGATAATGTTAAAATTGATACCTGAACTTGTATAAATTCTATTGGATGAGAGTATTTAGACCCCTAACCATCTTAGCTTCTAAATATATCAATTTGGAGCTATTAAAAACCGAATTTGACTTTATAATAAAATAATATTTTTAGTTTTCCAAAAGGAGCCCCTCTCCTCCCTTATAAAAGGGCACCTCCTCCCTCTCTTCCTCACACAAATTTGAGCCATAAAGCTTGGAAAAACCCTGCAAAATTCTCTTATCCACTTCAATAGAAACATTCTAGAGGTTATGTTCTTCCTCAAAGACCAATTTTAGTGCCCTAAGAGGAGGTCTCAAAGAGGCGCTTCAAAGAAGAGGTAATTTCCGTTACCGATTCTTTCACCTTTATTTCTTCTTTCACTTATTCTTCTTTAGTTGTTTAATCATGAAGTAATAACATCAGTATCACTAATATACTGATATGTTATTATAAGTATTAAACAACCCTATTTCACCATCTATCCATCCTACGGAAAATGAAATCACCGTGCGTGCGTACGTACGGAATACCGTCTCCACGCCGTGGTGTAATCTATTTTCCACCACCACCTTACTTGGATGGGTATAATGGTGTAAATAATAACTATATATGATTATTTTAAAGTGATATTGATTCCTAAATAGTATAAATACACTCCATAACAGTCTCACGATCATTAGAATGATATCATCGCTCGTGCGTACGTACGGACTACCGTCTCCACGATGCGATGTGATTCATTCTCCACGTTAACCATTCATGAATGATTATAAAGTATATATAATAAGTAATCATGAAATATATGACATAATAATGATATTGGATTTATGTGTATATATATGTATTTCATCTACTTAATTCCATTCAACTCAATAAGGAAACGAAAACAGCGTTCATGCGTACGTACGGCCTACCGTCTCCATGAACGGTGTATTTCTTTCCATTTACTGATTTATTATATATATGTATATTCTGAATATATATTATATATAAATCATGTTTCATATTCTGGAATTAAGTAATCAGTATCTAAGTAATCATATGAATAATTACAAGTCAAAAGACGGACGACAAATGAAACAATTTTACCCAAAACGCTCTTTAACATGGATTTTACAAAAGAACGGGAAATATAAAGTCATAAGTGAACCATATATGATATCATAACAATGAGTATGATTCTGGAATAAGTCAATGACATTATGTAAATCATTATACAGGAGGTTCGGACACTTACGAAGCAAATCAGACCTAAGGTAAGGGAAAATATCACAATCTCATTTTTATCCGAGATTGTTTATAGTTTGGTATTTACTGGGGTGTATTTTATCATCCACATCCATGTTTCCTCAATATTTAATATTGTTTTCATCCACCTACAACTTTTTAAAACCTATTTTACCCTTTGGTGAGTTTTTAGTAAAATATATGAAAGGAATCTTTTGTCGTTTTTCGTACGAGGTACTTTTTGACTTTTCCGACAAAAGTATGAGAAGAATGTTTTTTTAACTTAAACGGCATGAATGGATTTTTAAAACATTATTTCCAAGAATCTTACTTTACAATTTTTCAAGTTTATATTTAATCAACTTCTTTTAGTTTAGAATTGTACGACATGTTAAGAAAGAAAAAGTGTTTTTGAAGTAGAAAAGATATTTTCCTCAAGAATGGAGATCAAGTGTTTTATCAAAATTATTTTCCATCTAAGATAATAAAGGGTTCTGTTTATATCCCTATTATTACATTGATTTGATTATGTTGTGATGGAATTATTTTTATGAATTCATTTATCTTATATGAATTGTTTTATGATGTCACGATGTTTAAGATTCCCATTTTTATTACATGGGTTATGCTATGATGTATGGTTTATAATTTTGTGGCACACATAAGAATGGTATCATTATGATATGGGTGGGACCTATATCTCCCTCCAATACATTGGATAAAGATTTTATATCTCATGAGATATACATGGCTGGAATGGTAGGTTTTATCGGTTCAGTGAAACAGGACTGAAACGAGGAGTGAACTCGGTTCAGAAAGGGACTTTGTCCACTAAGATAGTCTTGGCAATGAGTCTTGACTAATAAGAAATGATTCTCTATGATTATGTGTGTAATCCACAAAGTTTCATGTTTTATGTTATTATTACATTTCAATACTATGATTTATCCCGTGTTATGAAATTATGATCTCTTTTGCAGGTTAATATTTACAAAAGTTATGTTCTTATGAATACGATGTGATTTATATTTCTTTTGTTTACCCTTTCTGAGCATTTGAGCTCACCGTTTTATGTTTTCTTTTCCCTAGGATATAAAGAATGGTTTTAGGTAAGAAAAAAAGGGAAGATCTTTATGGGAGATGTTGAAGATCTTTCACCACGATTAGAAGATTATATTCCGAGTGTCCAAAGACACTAAACTATTACGGTCCTTGTGTGTGTGTTTTTGTAATGTACTAAGTATTCCATAAAAGTAATGTAATGTCCATGTACGTCAAGCTTCGGGTCTCTACATAATTGATCAATAAAAGTCATTATAATTATAATTATAATCATGACTGCAATAATATTCTCCCTGTGAATCACAATTTTCATAGAATTCATCCAAAGACCCACACACAAACTCATGTCCAAAATTTATTTTAGAAATTTTATTTTCTCCAGATCTCCAAATCGCCCAACTGAGGGCACCATTGTGATTCACTTACAAAAAAGAATAAAATATGTGATTCCAAAATTTTAATGGTTATAATAATTGATGATACTAATTTAAAATAGTTTATAATATAAAAACTCCCTACAAATGACTTATATTTACATCAATTTTATCATCATTATGATCTATATAGAAAATCAAATGAACTTAACTATCCATTTTTGGGATTCAGACACTCAAATGGAAATTGGGTTTTTATCTATTAATGTTCAAAAATATTTATATATGAATACATAAATAAATAATAATTACGATGATATTGATAATGATGATGATGATCAGTAGCGATTATGGAGGTTATAACTAATGAAAACAACACACACACCTAATGAGTCTATGATGGGTCATATCACACCTCCCCTCCAAGGTTGATTCACACATAAGATGGAACCATGTTTTTAGTGATCTAGAAAGATTATTTTTACATCATCCCAACAATAGGTAATTAATAAAAATTCTGAAGGACAATAATTTCAACCTAATTTTAATTAGTTATTATTTATCCACCACCGAGTTCAAATAATTGACCGAGCCTATCATCAACCTTCAACCTTATTTTCCCATTTTTTGTCCTCTTCTTCTAGTGTCCTACTTAGAGCATGTGAATCATTCCAATACTATCTCTTTTATAATGATCATGATTTATTCTAATATAATTCATAATATATTAATCATCAATGCATTTTTCTCATTCTATCCATAATCATGATCTCCATTCCTTCAACGCATTGACTTTCAACATGCTTCGAACCAATAATATATTTTTTATCATCACTCCTTGGTGAGATATGTTTTTAGTAAAGCATCCATTAATCTACCAATAATAACTATTAATAAAAAATACACTGGATTATCCAAAAAATATTAGGGTGTTATGATTTGAACACCTAACCCCTTTGATTCCAACCTCAGCTAGTTTGACTTGATTTGGGGATCATGAGTGATACTAATAATAGTAGTAGTATTTATATTATTATTACTATTATTATTATTATTACCATTATTAATATTTATATTTAATTAATACACCTCTATTTCAAAATATATACAGACATATAAGATAATATATTATCTGACTAATGTAAAACATGGGTATGATATGATGTTTTTATATATTACTTATATATGTAATAGTATTTAAAATGAGAATCGGTCCCATCATGGGACTAAAATTTTAGGGATCATTCCCATTTTTTGGAGGGAAATAAATTTTTTAATTATCTTTTATATATTTAACTTCTGAAATGATTTGAATAATTATTTAAAAAAACTATATCTTCCTCTTTAATGGATTCATTGAACAAAGGAAAACCCCCACTGCATAACACCCCCTCCTTAATTGATTATATTGTTTCAACTATAAAATCCTCAGTGCATCATGCCACACCTTATAAAAAAGCCTTGAAACACCCCCACACCATGCCAACACTAGTAAATACAATGCACCCATATCCACATCTTCTACTTCATAAATCAACACTACACTCCCTCTACATCTTTTAATGGCATGTCATTTTCCTTTAACACCATTTCACACTACCAAATCCAACCTTACCCACATCACTATCAACCACTCTTCCTTAAATCATATCCTCTCCTCTCTATGAATTTCATTGATGATAATTTAACCTAATATACCTTTTTAGAACATGGCTTATTCGAGAGAATAATAATAGATCAAAGGAGGTGTTTGTTGATGAAAGACCAAGAGGTTGTTTTGTTTATTATAATTTTTTATCTATTAAAGAAGTTTAACTGAGTTTGAATCATTAGAAATTATAGAGTTTATTTGGGGAATTTTGAAGAAGTTCTTATTGAAGGCACAAAAAGCACATCATAACGAATTATACCACAAAATGGTTATAAAACCACCATATTGATTATTAGGAAAATATTTCATGGTTTATGAAAATAAATAAAGTGTGATGAAATGGAGTTACAAATAACACACTGAGGAGACACCACATCACAGTTATAGTAACAACAACATAATTTATAAACTACAACAATTATATATATCATTTTCAGAGAGAAAATTATATAAAATACCTAGGAACCATGAACCAATTATACCATTCTATGATTTATGTCAAGGTAAAAATTAACATTAGGATTCACAATAGTCTAAGGAGAAAATCAAATATTATTCTACGCATATGGTCGAAAAAGTTAATATATGAGAAAACAAAATTTTGGTGGGGGTAATTCCAAATATCTAATAATTATGGTGTTCTTAATGAAAATTTATAGTTAATAAACTATTAGTATATTTCATTATATTTTTTTTAAAAACAATACTTTGATTATGGTGGAGGTTTTAGAGTTGAATGGTTTACTAAAGATTTATTTTTTAGAAGTTACTAGAATTTATAATTACTAAACCATACCAAAGTTTGGATAACACCATGTTGTGGTGTCATTATAATATAATGTTTTAAATAATAAAATTATCATATTATTAAGAGTTATGAGATTGGATGGTGTGGTTTTCAGAATCAATTCATTTATAAAAAAACTAAAACACGAAAAACATTTCCATGCAATGTTTTTCTTGTATTTTTATGATTTGGAATATTTGGATCAATTTAAAATTATAAAAAAGATCTAATATTTTATGGGATAATTAACTAAACTATAAGGGATGTTTTTAAAATCAATCATCTTATGGAACATAAAATTCAAAAAATGATAATTTTGAAAAAATGAGTAAAGAGATAAAACTAAAAGATTAATAATTTTTAGATATATAGTATAATTTATAATAGAAGTGGGTATAATGCATATAAATAGTGTGAGAGATAATCTGAAGAAAATATTTTAGAATATTTTAATTTTATCAAGGAGGTAAAACTAAATAGAAACACCCTTTTTAAAATAATATTTTGAACATCTTGATTATGACAGACTTGAATGTTGACTTTATTTTATCTCTATATTGATCAAATTATTGAATATTTATAAGGAGGGAATAAACCTTGGAATCTAAAGTAATTATATCCTAAACATTATAATCATACAAGTTAATTAATGGGTTTTTGGTACATTGATCAATTTTTAGTGTATGATCCATGGACATGGAATTTTTGGGTGAACCAATTAAAATCAACATGATCATGTGCTTTGTTTTTCATATTTAGAATAATTGTTTGGATGATTGAAATTGAATGATTAATTTGTCATTGATAAAACCATGACAAGTTTAGTTTGATGAGGAAGAAGTTAAACACCCTAATTCACCCCATCATAGGTTGTTTTCAGTTTCACGGTCATAACAAATTGTATAAGTATAAGTCCCCAGCCTTAAACATTACTTAATCTTGAGGTAAATCAAGAATTTACATTGATGATATTTTTAGGTTTAAAGATTTATATAAATAGGAAATAATAAATACATTAAATCTCAAAAATTACAATGTAGACACTTCTACTCAGTTTCCATTCTTTTTATAAAATAAAAACTCTTAAAAAAACATGTATAGTTCCATGTTTTAGATAGCATGCCTTTTACTTGATCCCATAAATGACCCTATTCTTCTCTAAGTCTTGTGAAAAACATTTAAAAACATGGTATGAGCATAAAAAGCTCAGTAAGGGTTATAAGAAAAGGAAATAAAACATTATCCGATCAATAAATACAGATCAATGAAACCATACTTTTCAATCATAACATACCTCATGAAATCTTAAGATTTATGAATAACACATAGAAATCATAAATAATAAAGGTATATTATTGCATTAATTACATAATTAAATTATATCTTTCACAGAAATGTAGGGAGTTATGTTTGGAATACCCATAACAGTATATTCCCTAAATCTCTTAGGAGAAACATTAACATTTACCTCCTTCATGTTACCCAATGCATTGGAGGGCTATCTCAGGCTCACCCTCCCTATGTTTATCACAGAACCACCCATATACGTAAACAATGCCCAATAACCATAATCATAACAAATAAAAAAAGCATAATGTAAAGACAACATTTCCCCATTTCAGTTATAATATATCATTACAAGATATTAATATAATCAATTCTTTATCAAACCATTTTCAAAACCATTTAATAAAGGGATTTTTGAATCAAAGTGTCCCATACCACTTTGAAAATTTTCAATGGAATTGTAATTTCAAACATTCATATCTATATAAATAAATCATTAAATCCATTTTTATGACATAAACATTAATGATAATGATTTATAAGAATAAATCTTTAAAACAATATTTTAGTTAAGGAGTTATTAACAAAATGAGAGATGCTTGAATACAAATAATTGAGGAATAAAATTTAATCAAAACTTTATGATGTCATGAGAATAAATTTATTCATTATATAATATTCAAAATTAAATTATATACACCATATAAAAGTTAATTGTCACATAACAACAATGAAGTCTTAATGGAATTTCAATTGAGACAGAATCCCTTATAAAGACGGTATCCTTATATTAAGGATAAATAAATTAAATAATTATGTGTGAAAAATATAAATACAAAAAATATAAGTGGATAATAATTTTAAAACAATAATAGTTTATTCACACATATTCATATCACTACATAATCAAGAAGTATAAGTCCAACCCAAAGAACTGAAATTGGGTTAAGGAGTTCCCTTACGAAAATTCGGAAGCCTAACAACATCACTTAAAATTTCAGAAAAAGTGTTTATGAGAGAGAAAATGGTATATCATTAAATGGAAATAAAATTTAATGAAATAAGGATATATAATAACATATCCCAACATAAGATAATGGAAATTAAAAGACATAAAAGAAGGCTTTGACTAAAAGAGTACGGTGAAAGGTTCCCTTACCGATTTGGTAACTTATGAAACAAGCACCCCATGAAAGAAGGATCATATAATGAAGATGTGAATACCCAAAAATTAAAGTATATTAGACAAATAATACAATCATGGACAGTAAATACACCACACAAAAATAAAATAGTGGAAAATATAGCATGAATATCACATGAATAAAAAGTAAGATGAAAACCCCTTACCTCAAGTCCGACTTGTATTGTATGTTACTTGTTCTTCCTGAATAATAAAATTAAGTTAATTTATAATTTATTAAGAAAATTTTTCATGTTTTTATTACTTTTATATCACTTATTACATTTATATAACAATTAGTTACTTATTTTAGTTTATATCGGAAAGTTTGTCGATGTTCGGAACTTTAGTCAAGAATGAACTTATTACAATTACAAATTGTCCATGTGATCAAAATTCCATTATCTAAAGAATTATATTCATGATCCAGATATCATATATATCATAAATATCCAGTATATATGTATTAATAATAGTTCATTTCATTTGGATATATGAAAATGAAATCCACCATTCATGGAGACGGTAAGCTGTACGTACGCATTAATGTTACTTTCATTTCATTTTTTCATTTTTAAAGGAATGAAAAATAAATGATACAGAGGTATATTATAATTCCAGTATAATATATATTATATATTTTACATAAGTTCATAAATTATATCCTTTATACATTCCATATATTGCATTAATGAGTCATATCACTTTGAGTGGGTGGTAGTGTGCACTTCCTCAAATGAAGTTATCATATTTACGCATTATGGAAAGCTTAAAGGTATTCTATAAATAATAAATACAGAATTATACAGATAAAATAAATATCATAAATATAATATATAATTATAGTTCCATCATAATTTCCACTATAAGAGGTGGTGGGAAAATATTGAACAATCATCATTTCGTGAGGTAGTAGTTCATCGTCCACAGAAACATTATGTTCTATACCCATTATATGGAGGTTTTTGTAAGTGAAATTAGAATAATTCACATAAAAACAACATATTATATTGAGGATACCAGTGTTTTTATTTAAAAAAATAATATTTGTAGGATAGGCATTGGATATGAAAATAAAAGAAAATAACTTGAGAGAAGACATTATGTTGAAATCAGGTAACTCCCTTTGGTTTGAACCTAAAGGCTTTCTTGAAGTGCATTTTTCCTAAGGTAAGGATTATAGGAGTAATATAGGGATTTTATGAGATTATTTTATTAGAGTTTGGATGAGACAAGGGGCTTGAGAGGTGTGTTTAATGGGTTAGAGTTGGTTTCCTTTTATAAGAGGGAGGTAGGTCTCTTTAGGAATGCTTGAAAGTATTATTTTATTATATAATTATTTTCAGTTTGAAAAAGTCAAAAACTCATTAAATTATAAGATAAGATGAATCTATTTTGAAATAAAATCATCCAATAATAATTTTAGAGGTTTTAGATATTTATTTAAATTTTATAATCTCATTTATTTAAATCATTCATTAATAAGTTTATCACTGCATCATCATTGTGTCATAAATAATTTTATTTATATGATGCTTAAAAATTATAAATAAAATACCATGATGCAATAAATCTTTTTATATTTAAAATAAATATTTATACTTTAAGAGATAACTTATATAACCACATATAAAATTGTTTTACTAAAAGATATATGTTTAGGTTACTTTTATCTTTACTTTAAATTAATTAATATAAAGTTTCATTATCACTCCCAAGTGGCTCCATGGGATCCAAAGTAAACCCAAGGATTCCATTGGTCGGAAATATCTCACTGAATAGGGTTAGGATTAGTGTAAGTGTAATTTATTATTATTATAATATTATTTTTACCCCTATTTACGAGATTTATATTTTAACCATGGTAAATAAAATATTTTCTAAAGTAAATATTCATAATATCTAAAAATAAAAGTTACCTATTTAGAAAATTTGGACCTCAAAATTCCAAATATGGAATCCATTTTTCCAAATTCAAAACACATAAGTGGAATAAATTAATTTAAAATTAATTCCCATCATCAAAACCAAAAAGCGTGTTTTTAAGAAATAATAACTATCAAACGATTGACACTTGTTTATACCCAATTTCAAAGTGAAACTACATACAATGAAAAAAATTGGATTAAATGGTAAAAATATAATCCAATTTAAATTAAAACCATTTAAAATAAAAATATAACTATATAAAAAAATTTGATGAAAAGGCAGTTTTGAAATAAAATGTGGTATTTTTCACTATTCAATAAAAAATTAACTTTATTAGAAAAATACCAAAAATTTACCCAAAGTAAATTTTGATGTCCCGATTATAAATAAAAATTTTATTTTGTGAATTATAACATATAAAAGTGACAAAAACTAGATTTATAAAGGGTTTACCATCAAAAGGTGGTAAAACGACCTTTTAAAGAATATTAGAGTATTTCATGCTTAATATTGGACTCATTCTTATTTTAAGCCTCTAAAATTTATTGGATAAAAGTAAATACATTTAACAAACATGTATAATCATATTTTAGTTAGTTTTTCTCATTCCCACCAATACAATGGCTAGGCGTTAACTACTATTTAAAATAATATTATTATATTACTATTTCTCAGTATAACTCAACGTTGTGTGAAACGTAAGATTTCAAAGAAACCCATTGTTGTATATTGGGTACGTAATCAAAAATAGAATCCCATTTAAAGTAAAATATATATTAAATTCACAAATATTAATAAATATGAAAATGTCATATTCTTTATTTACCTCAGATTTTACATCTTTCCCCCCTTTTGGGAATTGCATCCTCGCAATTTTAAAATTGGGATAAAAACTCCATTAAAAGTTTTACATCGGAAAATAGTCAATAAAACTATCACTTTAAAAGAAAGAAAGAGAAGTAAAAAGGTCACTCGAGATAACACATACTAGAATTCCATGTAGGAAGACATGGATATGGTAGAGAAACTAACCATAAAGTTCTGATGGAGAGTGATAAAAAACATGATCAGGAGAATGTTAACAATATGAAAACCATAATCTTGTGATGTGTTAAAAAATCTTTGATTCCCAAGTAGAAAAAGTTAATGGAAAATGTTTTCATTTTATGTTACCTTTTATAAAGTTGAGGAATTTATTTATGAGATTGACTAAGAACATAAGGAAATATTCTTACCTTTCAAGTAGAGTTTTATCCCTTAATAAATTTCATCTACAAACTCATATTTTATCCAAACGATTAGTATTAATGATTTCATAGTCACCCTGAAAGTTCTAGAATCAACTTGTAGTGAATTAAATAATCCTTAAAACAATAACTATATATTTCCCTTATCTTTAAACATTAACCAAAACCAAAAATGGACAGTACAAGATCAGATAATCCCAAAAAAGGATAATCCTTTATAAAAAGAAATACTACTCTTAATATCTAAAATTCAAAAAAAAGTTCCCACATTTCAAGAAAGACCACCCAATACACAATTGTCCTTAAAATTCTTCAAAATAATCCAAACTAATTTTGAAACCCAAAATTTAGATTTATTTGATCACATAGTCATCCATGATTTATTTTAACATTTATCTCCAAAAAACATCGACTACTCTTAAAGTCTCATACTGAAGAGTAATTAACCTAATCACATATTCTCTATGATAGGTTAATCATTTCCATAAATAAACCAAATCGCCATATGTCCACAATAAAAAAATAGATTCTTCCCAAATAAAATTTCAACCCTTACTCCACAAATGAGGTCCCATAATATTCTATTTCCCTTAAGCATATAAGTTTCCAAAATAGAAAACATTGTCTAAAATAACCTTTATCACTTAATCAGAAAATCATTTTTCTATATTAAGGATATCTATTTGATAAAACATAAGTTCCCAAAATCAACATATTATTGATCCATAAAATCATTTAACTAAAAAGAAAAAGTCATAATAACCATGGACTTCATGTAGGCCAGTGGTAGGAAACACACCCTTTTCACCCTTCGGTTATGGGTTCTATTCTTGTGTCCTTTCCGAACGCAATGATTTTTCACCCTTATTACTGGTGGTCCTTTTTATAAAACTCAAAAATAACCCTAACATGTTTTAACATCTAAGGTTTTATTATAACTTTAATTTTCATCCCAAAACATTAAGACCTCAATATATTATGTATTGCCATTTTTCACCTCCATATGATAAAATAAAACTATTCCCAATAGAAAGAACATCAAACCTTGATCATGGTGTCCATATGGTTTCATCGTCATCTTGTTCATGTAGGTAGAAGGTCCATGCATTGCAATAATGATTTAGAGATCATTCAAACTCATTTTCTTCCTTCATCCAAATACACCTTGTACAACTTGGTTCATATGGGTGTTCACAGAAAAATAGTTTCAGAAACTAATCATGTATGACATATAATTTCAAAACATCTGATAAAAAAATATTTTTATAAAACTGTCGGACCAAATTTTAGTTGAAACTTTCCATCAATGGTCCTTTTAAAATAAAATAAGTATGTGCTAAGAGACTATATTTTAAAAGAAAATATAAATAGTTTGCGCAAGGGTCTCTTCTTGAGAACCTTTTTCAAAATCATATTACTCTTCAAACTCTTGTGATAAGGTAAAATATTTTAAAATTCCTTGATAATATATAACATTCTTGAAAATATGAAAATATTGTGAAAACATGATTTGATTAAATACAACCCATGATCCAAAATGATATCGAGGTATAGTGGGGGTGTTTGATATCTCAAAAAACTACTTGTAAGTGATTTGTATGCTAGAAAAGTATCACAATAATCTAAACATGAATTTTCAATAATTATTGAAAGCATTTCATCAGAAAGAGATAGGAATGTTGTTGAGATCCTCCTCCTTCCATTTTAACCGATTTTCCTTGATCTGAAAAAGTTATAAAACAAGTATTTAACTGAAATAATAGACATAGTGACTAACCATGTGTTTAAATTAAATTCTAAATCCCTAAAGTTGTCTAAACCGACCTTTGATATCAACTATAAGGCCCCATCCTTAAACATTAATTAATCTTGAGGTAAATCAATAATAACAATTGAAAATCATTTCAGGGTTAGAGTTTTAGAGAAATAGGGCATACCAATTACATTACATCTAAAAAATTACAAATTAGACACTTAAACTTAGTTTCCATTTTTTTCATTAATTAAAAAATCTTATAAAAATAAACATTTCTAGTTCCATGTTTTAGACAACATGACATTTCCTTCATCCCATCCTTGACACTATTCATCTTTAAGTCTTATGAAAAACATTTCAAAAATTGGGATGAGTATAAAAATCTCAGTAAGTGTTATAAAATAATGAAAGAAAAAATTATCCCATAAATAAATACAAATCAATGAAACCATAATTTTTAATCATAACATACCTCAAGAAATCATAAGATTTATGAATAACACACAAAAATCATAAATCTTAAAGGTAACTTATGGAATTTATAACACAAATACATTGTATCTTTCATATCTATGTTGGGAGTTATGTTTGTAATACCTATCACATTATATTCCCTAAATCTCTTAGGAGAAACATTAACATTTAGCTCCGTCACATTACCCAATGCATTGGAGAGCTTTCTCAAGGTCACCCTTCCTAGGTTTATCACTGAACTACCTATATGCGTATACAATTCCCAAGAACCATAATCATAACACATAAAACAAGCATAAAGGAAAGAAAACATATCCACATTGTAGTTACAATATATCATTTTAAGATATTGACATAATAAATTCATTATCAAACCATTTTCAAAACCATTTAATAAAGAGATTTTTGAATCAGAGTGTCTCATACAACTTTGAATATTTTGAAAATAATTTTAATTTCAAAAGTTCATATCCATATAAATAAATCCTTAAAACCATTTTTAAGACATGTTCATTAATGATAAATAATTTTAAGAATAAATCTTTAAAACAATATTTTAGTTAAGGAGTTCTTAACCAAATGAGAGAAGCTTGAATACAAATAATTGAGGAATAAAATTTAATAAAAACTTTATAATATCATTAGAATAAATGTATTCATGATATAATATTACAAAGGACAGTATATACACCATAAAAAAGTGAATTGGCACATAACAACAATGAAGTCTAAATGGAATGTAAATTCAGATGAAATCCCTTATAAAGACGGTATCCTTAGATTAAGGATAAATCAATGACATAAATATGTGTAAAAAATATAAATAAACACAATATAAATTTATATTAATTTTAAAACAATCAGAGGATATTAACACATATTCATATCATGACATAATCTAGAAGTAGAAGTTTAACCCATATAATTGAAATTGGGTTAAAGAGTTCCCTTAATAAAATTCAGCAGCCTAACGACGTCACTTAAAATTTCAGAAAATGAGTTTATGAGATAGAAAAGGGTATCTAATAACATGGACATAAAATTTATAGAAATAAGGGTATATAATAACATATCCCAATATAATATAATGGAAATTAAAATACATAAAAGAAGTCTTTGATTAAAATATTACGGTGAAAGGTTCCCTTACCGATTTGGTAACTTATGAAACATACACCCCATGAAAGAAGGATCATACAATAAAGATTTAAATAACCATTTAATTAAATTATATTACAAAAATAATAAAATCATGGGAAGTAAATCCAGCAAAAAAATGTTAATAGTGGCAAATATTGCATGAATCTCACGGGAATAAAAAGTGAGACGAAAACCCCTTACCTCAAGTATGACTTGTCTTGTATGTTACTTGTTGTTCTTGAATAATAAAAATAAGTTAATTTATACTTTCTTAAGAACCTTTTTAAAGTTTATTACAACTTTTATATCACTTATTACCTTTCAATAACAATTAGTTATTTATTTGAGTTTATATTGGACTTTTTGTCGATGTTCTGAACTTTAGAGAAAAATGAACTTGTTACAATTACAAATTGTCCATGTGGTCAAAATTACAATTTCTGAAGAATGATATTAATGATTAAGATATCATATATATCTTGTATATATGTATTTATAATAGTTCATGTCAATTGGATATATGAAAATGTAATGCATCGTTCATGGAGACGGTATGTCGAACGTACGCATGAACGCTACTTTTATTTCATTTTTTAAATTTTAAAGGAATGAAAACTAAATGATACATAAGAATATTATAATACCTGTATAATATAAATTTTATATATTTTACATAAGTTCATGAATTCCATCCTTTATACATTCCATGTATAGCATGAACGAGTCATATCACTTTGAGGGGCGGTAGTCCGCACTTCCTCAAATGAAATTATCGTATTTATGCATTATGGAAAGCATAAAGGTATGTTGTAAATTAAAAATACAGAAGAATAGAGATAAAATAAATGTAATAAATATCATATATAATTACAGTGTCATCATAATGACCACCATAAGAGGTGGTAGGAGAATATTGAACAGTCATCGTTTCGTGAGGCAGTAGTTCGCCATCCACAGAAACATTATGTTCTACACCCATTAGATGCATGTGTGTGTAAGTGTAGCTCAAATAAATCTCATAACAACAAAAATGTGTATTTAGGATACTGGTTTTGTTATGTAAACAAAGAATAATGGGATCATAAGGATTGGATAATTAAAATAAAAGAAAATATCTTGAGAGAGGATGTTACATTTAAAACGGGTAACTCCCTCTGGCTTGAACCAAAATGATTTCTTGAAGTGCCTTCTGCCTAAGGTAAGTATTATAGAAGGAATAGAGGGATTTTGTGAGCTTATTTTACTAGAGGTTGGATGATACAAGGGGATTGAGAGGTTTTCATAATGGGTTAGAAGTGGTGTAATTTTTTAAGAGGGAGGAGGGGCTCTTTAATAAAGTTTGAAAGTATTATTTTATTATAAAATGATTTTTGGTTTCAAAAGGTCCAAAACTCATTAAATTCGAATATATGATTACTGATGTTTGAACTAAAATTATCCAATAAGTATTGAACAGATTTTGTATGTTTTTTTAAATTTTATAATCTCATTTATTTAAATCATTAATTAATAAGGTAATTACTGCATCATCATTATGTTATATATAATTTTATTTATTTGATGCATAAAAATTATAAATAAAATACCATGATGTATGAAATATTTTTATATTTAAAATTAATATTTATAGTTGAATATATAACTTATAAAACCCCATCTAAAAATTTGTTTTACTAAAATATATATGTTTATGTTACTTTTGTTTTTTACTTTAAATTAATTAATATAAAGTGTCATTATCACTCCCAAGTTGCTCCATGGGGTCCCAAAATAGACCCAAGGATGCCATTGGTTGTAAATATCTAATCCAATAGGTTTAGAACAAGATTAAGGGTAATTTAATATTATTATAATATTATTTTTTACCCTTATTTACCAAATTTACCTTTAACCATGGTAAATTAATTATTTACTGAAGTAAATATTCATAATGTCTAAAAATAAAAGTTACCTATTTAAAAAATTTGGACCTCATGATTTTAAATATAGAATCGATTTTTTCAAATTCAAAACATAGAATTTTCCGAAATTAATTTAAAATTAATTCCCGTTGTCAAAACCAAAAAGTGTGTTTTTAAGAAACAATAACTATCAAAAGATTGAAATTTGTTTATGTCCAATGTCAAAGTGAAATTACTTATAATGAAAAAAATTGGATTAAATGGTAAAAATATAATCCAATTACACTTTAAAACCATTTAAAAGAATAATCTATCTATATAAATAAATTTGATGAAAATGCAGTTTTGAATTAAAATGTGGTATTTTCACTATTCATTAAAAATTAACTTTATCAGAAAAATACCAAAAAATTAACCAAAGTAAATTTTGATGTCCCAATTATAAATAAGAATTTTATTTTTTCAAATCAAACATATAAATGTGACTAAAACTATATTTAGAAATAGTACACCATTAAAAGGCGGTAAAACGACCTTTTAAAGAATATAAGAGTATTTCGTGCTTCATATTGTATTCATTCTCATTTTAAGTATCTAAAATTTATTGGATAAAATTAAAGACTTTTAAAAAACATGTATAATCATATTTTTGTTAGTTCTATTCATTCCCACCTATACAACGACTAGGTGTTAACTTTCATTTAAAAGTATAATATTATATTATTATTTTCCAGTATAACTCAACATTGTGTGCAATGTAAGATTTTAAAAAAATCCATTGTTATGTATTGGGTATATCATAAAACATAGAATCCCATTAAAAGTGAAATTAATATTTAATTCCCAAATATTAATTAATATGAAAATTTTATATTTTTTATTTACCCCGGATTCTACAACAAGAGTATAAATTTTTTTATTGGTGAATCTTTCACAAATTAATCATTGACATGGAAACTTATTAAATGGAAAAAATAGTTTCTATCATGAAAATATTTAATTATCAGTTCTATAATAACTTTATTAGGACATATCTAACATATATTATAAATGATTTGTTCTCTACTATAATTCATGGATTACAAGTAAGTGATCCTGTGACAATTTCTATGAATGAAATAGATAAAAAAAATTCCCAACACAATGAAAAGATAAATAATACACTATTTATAGCTATATTAAAAATATATATATAAAGGTGATGAGTTTCATTTATACTAGACTCATTTAAGAATTTTTTCCAATATTTACAAAGGATACAAAAAAGTGAATGGGATAAAGTTTCAAGTATTGTGAAAAAAATAAATGATTTAATGATATATATGAATGGAAACTTTGATTGTTTATTTAGTCACATCATTAAGTTGTTGGATCCATTTTTTGAATTAGTGATGAGATAATGGATTTTGATATTAAGAAGAAGATATTAAGGATATTTACACCTTTGTATAATCCAAAGGTATCAATTCTTGAAGAAGGAAACTTTGTAAAGATTTCACTTCATGACTTTAAAATTAGGTTTTTATCCACAATATGTATATAAGTGATGAAAATTTAATCATACAAGGAGATGTAATTCAAATCCATGAAAAACATTAATATCCACCTAGGTGATGTTCTGAAGAATATATATCTAATAAGTTTATCTCACTCACTGTTATAATTTTTAATTGATTTAAATGAAGATTTGAATGTAATTTACCATTGGAATGTTTCAAATTTGGAATGGTTTTTCACATTGTAGTGAGGTGTTTTAGGAGGATTGATGGATAATATGGATAGGTTGATTACACAAATTTTTTTTTAAAGTAAATTTCCCTCTAGAGGATGTATCAAATAAGGAAATAAATTTAGAAATAAGTTAATATGAAAAAACATACTTTTCAAAGAGGTAGATAATGATGATGTTTATATAGAAGAAGTTAAAATATAATTAAAAATTTATTTTATAAAATTACATGATGGAAAGTGTTGAGAAAAAACAATATGAAACTAATTAAGTTAATAAATATAAATGATTTATTTATATCAATGTTGAGGATGAAGGTGATCTTGGGGACTTGGATATGTAAAGGAATAAAACATATCACGCTCAGTTAAAAAGGGAAATCACTCCTTAATAAAGATCATGTCATCGTTACCTCTATAGAAGATATCTCTCACCATTCATCATTTATCCATTTATAACACCATATTCCATATGGAGTGAGTTAAGATAGGGAGAATAAATTAAATAATAAAACAATATCAATAAATCCGAACTGGGATGAGGACCTCTATCACTGATCCTCACCCTAATCTATACTTTTAAAAACAAAAAACAAAATAAAAAAATTTGGAATTAATTTTAAAAATTAAATAATATGAAAATTCTATACTCTTGGGATAACTCTCCAGTTTTTTTATCAATGAGGAAAAAATATATCAATGGCATGAGGAGAAAAAACACTAACATAAAATAAAAATGGAATGAATAAGTAAAATAATATATTTTTATTGGTTAATAACCTAATATTATATAACCCCTTATATGTATACCTCATACCTTATTTACAAGAACTATTGGAATTATCTAGTACTTCATCGTCAGGTTACCCATGTGGTAGTGACTTCAGATGCACTTTAGATCCATTCAATAACATCTAGATTTCGTTCATTATAATTATAAGATACCACTTTTAACTCACAATCTCCACTAACATGTTTGAGTTTTCTTCTAATCTACAAATCCTAATTTTTTCAGTTATCCTTCTCCAATGCTCCATTTCACTATTCTGTTGGAATGAAAGAGTTCAATTTATTATATATCAGTTGACTGAAAATGTAATTCCATCCAAAACCCTAATTAAATCCTCCTTAACTTATAGAATCATAATAATACTTACCTTGGATTTATTTAGTTGTTTTATTGAATTTATGTCTATATGATATGTTTATGATTGTTTATTTGGGTTTAACTATATAATAATATCATATTTATGATATATTCAAGAAAATATGTTTATTATTTCTTATGATTGGTTGAGATGTTTATTTCCTCCATAACAGAGCTCTAGTTTGAAAAACATAATTCATCATTGAGCCAAAAATAACATGTTTCATTTGAAATGACATTTTGTAATTTTCTATTAATATGAAAATTTATGGTTTCAGTGGTGGGGTTTTTGAAATATTTTTTTTTGTAAAATATAACCTAAAACACCTCTATGTTTTCATCAATTAGATGAAATAAGAGAGAGGTTAGGGTTAGAGTATTCTCTCATCATAAAGGCCACTACCATGGATTGATAATTTGATAAATATAAAATATTTGATGTGGAATAAGATCAGTTCATTGACTTTTATGTTAAATTAGGTAATTTATGTAGCCTTAAAATATATCAAAATAATCTAACTTTTAATTATCTATTCTTGGAATGAGATTGATATATGATTTCCAACAAGTCCTAATTAAAACAATGGAATTATATTTATTATAATTTGATAGATGGATTTTGATTATACATAGAGAGAAGTTTGACATACTGAAACACCTCTCTATGTTTTACAAACATAGAACTTAAATTTTGGATTAATTATTTATATATATTAATATGTGTTTCATTTTTGTTTTATAGGTATATATTTCATAAAAACAAAGTAATTTTATTTTTAGTGATATTATAGAGAGAACTTTTAACCCATTTTTTGAACAAATATGATTAACTTTAAATCAGTAAGAATGTTATTAAAAATGATATATTGTTGTAATGTCTATAAAATAAATAATAAAATTAGATAAAAATGTAAAAATATGTCTTATGGATCACATAACACCAGAATGTTTTAATGAAATATTTCATTTAAATATTTTTTGCTTCCATAGCTTGTGATGCATGAAATCATGAGTTTAAATGAACCGCGAGATTCCATTAGTATAAAATTACCATTATAATCTATCCATTAATTTAGTGGGAATAAATATAAATATCTTATGAATATTTATGGTTAATTCATTGGATACCAATTATTTATGAAAAATATAAACCAATTAAATGTAAAGGAAATATATATTTTTTGTATTAATAAATTAAGTTAATTATAATTAGTAAATTAAATAAATAAAATATATATGTTATATATTTGATAAATTATTTTTAATATTCATACAATACATATTTTTGTCATATGATATGAATAAATCATATTTTATGTATAAAATCCCTATATTTTTCAAAAGTGTAATTTTATCTCCTTTTAATGGTGAATCCATTTTAAATTAAAATTTTACACATTAATAATTTTAATATGAAAACATAAAATTCTTTTGAATAGGGGTATAAATAATTTCATTTTATGAGTTTTAGATATTTTTCTGATAATATTCAAGTTTTAATGAATAGTAAAAATATACTAAATTTTAATTGAATAAAACATTGTTCATTAAAATAATTTATATGGATAAATTATAATATCGAGTGATTTTAAAGTAAAAAATATTTTATATTTTTATAATTTAATGTAATTTAGGTCATTAGAATTACTTTTAAATTGAATTCAGATGTAAAAAATTTTCAAACTCTGACAATGTTTTAACTCTTAAAAACACGGTTTCTAATTCTGAAATTAAGATTGATTTTAAATTAATTAATAAAAAATCTAGGTTTTGAATTTGGAGAAACGGATTACATATTTATAATTATTATGTCCAAATTATGCAAATATATTTCTTTTATTTTTGGGAATTATGAATATTATCTTCGTTAATTGTTATTAATATGGTAAAAGGGTAAATGAGGTAATTAAGGGTAAAAATAATATTATAAAATTATGCTAAAACTTTTCCGAATATCAGAGGATTATTTTTTTTGACCAAAATAAACCTTGGGATTAAATTTTATCCTTTTTAATCCACTCGGATGAGATCAAGAAATTTAATTTATTTTATTTTAAGAAAATTTAAATATGTCTTACTCAAATTTTAATAACAATATCATTTTTAATATAAGGCTATACATAAGATAAATTTGACTATAAATACTCATTTTAAATATAAAATGATTTTTTATCGTGGTAATTCATATTTAATTTTTAGGAATTAAATATTTACCTTAAAGGCTTACACATTGATGATGCATAAATTATTTTATTAATGAAAAATAAATAAAATAATTTTTATTAAAATGATAATAACCATTAAAATACAAAAATACTTGATCGAATATTATTTTATGAGTATATTTAGGCCATAATCATCCAATTGTCGAGTTATTGGCCCTTTGTATCCACATGAAAAACATTATGGAAATTATAATATTTTATTTAACGTGATGTTAAAGTTGTCACATTCATGTTTTAATACTTACAACAATATTAATGTATGATTTAACAGAATATATATTCAACTATATGCATTATTATGAAATATTGAGGATTTATCATTTTCATAGTATTTTATTTTTCACTTGTATTGAACAAATAAGTACATTAAATAATTATACAAAACTGATGTTGTAATTATTTTATTAATGGAGATAACAAATAAATATAATTTGGTATTATTAATATATCCAACTAATTTTACAGATTAATTTTACCTCTTAAAAATATAATAAAACATTTGGTTCTAAGTTAAATTGTTATCTTTATACTTTTAATAACTGATGAATTAAATAGTGTCAAAATTTACACTATTGATTGTTTATAAAAATAATGTATTATTAAATTAGTTAAAATTAATATTTTTTTTAAAATATAGAATAATTATTATATGGTCTAAAATGTTGGAAAAGAATCATTTATGTTCTAATTGATATCAAATAAGTAAATATTTTAACCTTTTAATAATGAAATATCTGTTACCTTAGTAAAAAATTAAAAAAAATAACTATGCGTTAATTGAAATTTTAAGGTTTAAATTGATAGAAAAACATGCCTGAAATTTATTTTTTGATGAGATTTAAACCTTATATCATCTCATATATTCGAATCTAATACATTTTGGTGGTTTTTTGATGGGTTTTTATTTTATTATAAAATAATATTTTTGGAGATTCAAAAAGTGCCCCACACCTCAATTATAAAAGGGAACATCCTCTCTCACTTATTCACATGAGATTGATCCTTCATGATCAGATTTACCATGAACATCTCCATTCCCAAATTCCCTAGTCCCTTATATATGGTTTATCTTCTCCAAAGACCAACTCCAGTGCTTTAAGAGGAGATATAAAGAGAGCTCATCGAAGAAGAGGTAATCTCCTCTAGCGATTCTTTCAAATTTATTTCTTATTCTACTTCCTATTAATGAGTTTTTTCTATTATAAAGTAATAATTACAGTATCAATTATATACATAGATTTTATTATGATTATGTAACAAATATATTCCACCTTTTATCTATCTTATGAAAAACAAAATCAACAGATGTGCGTACGTACGGATTACCATCTCCATGCTGTGGTGTAATATATTTTTCACAACCACATTACATGTATCAGTATAATAATAAAAGTGATAAATATATATGTTCAATATAACATGATATAGATTATGGAATAAAATATATACCATTCACTTCCATACCGTTTCATAATTATGGGAATGATATCATCACTCGTGCATACGTACAACCTACCGTCTCTATGATGCGATGTGATTCATTCTACATGATATCCATTAATGCATGATAATATAAATTTATATAATGAATAAATATGATATATATTATATTAATATAATTTTTAAAATGGTATAAATATAACATTATAAGGATAACTGGAACTTATTCGAAAAAACATGCTTAAGAAAATGAAGAAGTTAATACGTGAGAAATGAGTAATAATGAAATGTTATTAACAAATAGATGATAGTATGATCATATATAATACCATAAAAATGACTATGATTCTGTAATAGTACAATGAAAATAATTAAATAGTCATACAAAATATTTAAAAACATATAAAGGATATCATACCTAAGGTAAGGGACAATTTCACAATCTCATTATTATCCGAGATTTTTTATACACAAGTATTTATTATGGTATATTTATCATCCATTTCCATGTTTAATAAACATATAATATGATTTATATTATCTTATAATTTATTAAATTCAATTTTACCCATTTATTAATTTTTATTAAATGGTATGAAATGAATCTTTTGTCTTTTTTATTATACGAGGTACTTTTTTGACTTATCTGACAAAATTACCAGAAGAATGTTTTCATTTACCTTTTATAACATGATTTTTTAAATTTTCATAAAACCTTATTTACATGAAGCTTACTTTATAAGATTTAAAGGTATTTTCAAATAAATTCTTTTCTTTTAAAAATTTTATTTCATTTTGAGAAAATTTTTTTTTGAAGAAGAAAGGATATCTTACTCAAGAATTAATTTCAAGTGATATATCAAAAATATTTTCCATGTATGTTGGAATTATTTCATAAGGTAGTGTTTTAATTATACTATACCTATTATTACTGTGGTATATTATGTTTATAATGTAATTATATATATGAAATCCATTTGTTTTACATGGATTATTTTATGATGTAATGATGTTTAAGACATCCATTTTATTCATTGGGTTAGGATATGTTGAATGATGTATTTTCTTGTGGATCATGTAATAATTATTTCATTATGAGATGGGTGGGACCTATATATCCATTTATTTCATTGGGTAAATATTTATATCTCATGAGATAGATAGGTCTGGATTGGGAAGTGATATCAGTTTAGTAATATAGGACTGGAACATGTAGTAAACATGGTTTAGTAATATAGGGTTGGAAAGAGAAGAGAACATGGTTCATTAATGGACTTTGACTAATATGATGGTCTTGGAAATGATACTTGACTAATATGTAATGATTTTATATACTTATGTGTATTCCAAAAATTCCATGTTTTATGTTATGACTTTTGGGAATATGTTTATTGATTCTTTATGAATGTTTATTTTTTATCCTGTAACATGATATCATGATATTTCATATTTAAGATATGATTATAAAATGTGATATTATTATTTTTGTTTATGTTTATATTATGATTGATACCTCCCTTGATTACCCTTTATGAGAATCTAAGGTCACTCTTATTTGTGTTTCTTTTCCTAAGGTTATGAATACAGTTATGAAGTAAGATATGTCAAAAATGGGTCTTGTTTTGAAGGAATAAGTTGGAGACAATGCAGATGTCTTATGAACTAGCTGTTTATGTTTCCTAATTTCTAAAAGCAATAAACCTATATGATCCTAGTATGATTTGGTTATGTTTTATAATGAATATTCATCAATTTTGAATTAATATCTATTTATATAAAGCATGGGTTGTTATAGTTGGTATCAGAGGAAAGGTATAGTAAAACATTAGAAACTAGGATGACAAAACCTTAGTTAGAACCCTAATTATATGTCTAAGTGTATGTTACAATCACAATGTTTCTGTAATGATCATGACTAACCTCTGATAAAACCTACAGTTTCCTAAATTTAAATTTAATTCTCGAATATAAGGTTTTCCCATTATTATTAGTGTTTCTAATACTATGATTCTTGGTTTTATTCAATGGATAGAACCTAGAGGAACCACATTAATGTTTAGTGAAATTGGAAATTCAGTGATTGTACACATAGCAAACCGAATGTTATGGGTGATGGATTTCAAAATCTCATTTCCATGCTCACACAACCTTCTCAAGAAATAAATCTTGTAGGACATCCAAACGAGAAAAGGAAGGAGCAACATTATTTTGAGTCCTTCATGAGGAAATAACTACCTTCTTTCAATGGGTCTTCTAATCCAATAATAAATGAATAATATATATGTACCACTAAAAAGATATTTTTAGTTCTCTAATGTTCATATCATGATAAGGTCATCTTGGTAGTCTATCATTTGGAAGGTGAATCTAATCAATGATGGAATCTTATCAATAATACGAGGAAAATATATGAAATTTACTTTATGGAATGAAACAAGTTTAAGAATTTATTTCTCAATAAGTACTTTCCTCGTATTCTTTAAAAACAGATTTAGAAGGAGTTCCTTGAACTAAAGAAAAAGGATAATGAATTCCTTGGTACCTATGAATTTTTTTACAAGACTTGGAGGGTATAATTGTGGAATTATTATCCAACCTGAGAGTAAAATTTCTTTATTATTTAGTGGTGTAAAACCAAGTCTTCAAATGGAATTATCCATAAGGGACTTTAATAGCTATGAGTAAATCATTCAATGTGATCTCAAGGTTGAGATGGATATTGTATTAACCCATATTTCTTATGGGTTTGATGAGAATATAAAAATGGGATTCAAGGGAAAATCAAAAGACCACACTGAAAAGAAGATGAGTTTTCCTTTATGCCGAATGTGTGGAAAGAAATATTGAGAAAATTGTCTTAAAGGGACTAGAAAATGTTTTATTTGTGTGAGAGAATTTTATCAGGAGGTATAATACTGAAGTGATGGGAAATTGATATCTAATGATGCGAATAAAGAAAATGATACAAAGAATTCAAACCCCACACTTCAATACTATAAGTGAAAGGAAATTCAGAATTATTCCAACCAATGCCCTAATCCAAGGGTTATTGATGATGATTGATATTAGAAAACTATTAAGGCCAAAGAAAAAGGCAAGTCACATGTGATCACTATCATCGATGTGAAATATGATAATGATGTAGTTAAAGGTATCCTTACTATCCAATCTAAAGTAGAAAATGTTTTTATTTTATTTTGGATCCACCCACTATTATTTCCAAATAATTATATAATGGTATCATCATATTAACTCAAAAATTATAGGTTGATTTAGTTGTGACAACTCTTAATGGCACAATAATCAAATTCAATTAATATAATTCATCCCCAGTTGATGTTTGTGGGAAAGTGATTCCTGTAAATCTTGTGATCCTTTATTTAGTGGAATTTGATGTCATTCTTGTCATGGATTATATTCTCTATATGGATATTATATCAATTTTCAAGGAAGGGAAGTCACATCTCATATTCTAGATCAATCTATGATCATCTATCGATGTAAGGATGAGTATGAACTTCCAGTGGAAATTTCATCCATTTTATGGGTCATGAATACTATAAATGAAGGTTATCTATCTCAAATGGTTGGGGATAAAATCAGAATTAATAATAAACCTATTTTATAGGAGTTTTTTGATGTCTTTCTAGAAGAATTTTTAGGTCTTCCACCGAATCGTGACGTTGATTTTTCAATAGAACTCATAGTAGGTGTTATTCTTATTTTAAAGTCACCTTATAAAATGGACCCAATTGAGTTGCAAGAATTGAATAAGAAACTCCAAGAAAATATTTATAAGGGATTTATACACCCTAGTGTGTCACCTTGGGGTGCACCTATTCTGTTTTTTAAGAATAAATATGGATCAATGAGACTCTGTATTGATTATCAAGAACTTAACAAGATCACTATTAAGAAAAAAAGTCCTCTTCCCCACATTGATGACTTATTCGAAAAACTCTAAGGAGCTCAATACTTTTCCAATATTGAACTTTTTTCAGGATATCATAAACTAAGGGTCAATATGGAGGATATACCAAATATGGAATTCCGTACTATGTAAGGATAATATGAATTTATATTGATGCCTTTTGGTCTCACTAATTCCCCTACTTTCTACATTTTTCTAATGAATAGAGTATTTAGAGACTATCATGATCAGTTTATGGTGGTATTTATAGAATATATTCTTGTATATTTGAAGAGAAAAGAAGAATATGAAGATCACCTGAGAATTGTTCTGAATACCTTGAGAAAGGTGAATATTTATAAAAAATTTACCAAGTGTGAATTTTGGCTTTAGAAAGTTTCATTTGTGGGTCACATAATCTCAAGATAAGGGATATATATAGATCCAGAAAAAACAAAAGATATTGAATGTTAGAATAAACTAATAACGGTAATTGAGATCCAAAATTTTCTTGGATTGGATGGATATTATCAATGTTTTGTGAATGCTTTTTCAGGACTATCTAATGCACTAATCAAGTTTACTCAACAATTAATTAAGTTCATATGGATCGAGTAATGTGAAGAGAATTTAAAAGAGATAATAAGAAGGTTTTCTGGTGCACCTATGCTCACAATGCCTTGTAGTGTAGAATGGTTTGTGATATACAACGATTCCTCCCAGAATATATTGGGATGTGTTCACATGAAAAATTATACTGTGATAGCTTATGCCTCGTGACAATTGAAAATCCAAGAGAAATATTACTTAAGTCATGACTTAGTGTTAGTTGTAGTAATCCTTGAATTAAAGATATAGATGAATTATCTTTATAGTTAAGGGTATGATATTTATACTGGTCATAAGAGTTTGAAGTATATTTTCACTCAAAAAGAACTGAATATGCAACAAAAATATGGATGCAGTTAATTAAGTATTATTACTTATCGATACATTACCATCCTGGGAAAGCAAACATGGTGGAAGATGCTTTAAGTCGAAAGGACCATTCTATACTATCCACGATGAGGATCATAAAATATCCAATATTAAAGGATTTTCAAAGGATAGATATTGAAATTTTAAAGGAAGGGGATAAATATTATATTTGTCAAATGAATTTTTAACCACCTATACTAGTGAAGATTAAGGAGGCGTAGAAGGAAGATGTAGATCTTTAAAAGAAGGTGAGAAATGTTTCAGAATTAAACCTTGATTGTGATGGAATAATAAGGTTCATGAACTGTGTTTTTATTCATCCCATAAAATAATTAAACAAGGATGTTTTGGGTGAGGCTCATAGTTCTTCATTATTTATTCATCATGGAATGAAAAAGATGTATAAGGACCTGAAAGATTATTTTTGATGGGATGGAATGAAAAGAGATGACGTTTAATATGTCTTTAGGTGATTAGTTTGTCAAAATATTATGGGTGAGAGACAAAAGTTTATGGGGATGTTACAACCATTACCCATACAAAATTGGAAATAGGAAAAAATTACTATGGAATTTGTTTTTGGACTTCACAAAACATCTAAAGGCCATAATTCTATATGGGTTATATTTGATTACCTTACGAAGTTAACACACTTCATTGCTATTAGAGAAATTTTTTCTCTTGATCAACTTTCCAGGATATATCTAAATGTAGTGGTAATTTTAAATGTAGTAAAAATTTCCATTATATATTGTGGGAACCTGAGGTTTACCTTGAAGTTATGGAGAATTCTTCAGTACGATCTGGATATAGAGTTATGTTTCAGTAATGATTAACATCCTCAGAAAGATGCTGAGTCAGAGAGGACAATTTATAATCTAGAATACACACTGAGATATTTCTCTATGGACTTTAATGGTTGTTGAGATCAACACCTACCTTTGGTATAATTTTCTTATAAAAATATCTTTCATTCTAATATTCGTAAGACTCCTTATGAAACCCTCTATTGAAAAAAGTTTAGAAATCCAACTTGTTGGGATGAAGTTGGGGAATGAAAGCTATTAAGACCTAATCTTTTTGATGAAATGGAAGATGAGGCCAAATATACTCAACAATACATAAAAGAAGCTTGGAGTCAAATAAAATGTTATGTTGACAAATGAAAAAAATACCTAGAGTTTGATGTGGGTGACATGGTGTTTCTACAAATATCTCCCTAGAGTAGAGTAATGGTATTTGGAAAAAAGGGAAAGCTGAGCCCTAGTTATATTGGTCCTTTTGAAATTCTTTATCATGTTGGGCAGGTTTATTATAGATTTGAGATTCCAACGAATACCTCTCAATTTCATGATGTGTTCCGTGTATCTCTCCTAAGAAATTACATACCTGATCCTTCACATGTATTGAACTTGAAATTCATACTCCTAGAGATATATCATTCTTATGAAGAACAACTAATAGAGATTCTGGATCATAGAGAAAATGTTATATGTAACAAGACCACTTTATTGGTTAAAGTTTTATGGTGGAACCACCAATTTGAAGAAGCTACATGGGAACTTCAGGATGTGATGAGGCAAAGGTATCCTCATCTATTTGTATCCAAGTGATTAATTTTGATAGAGAAATTAAGTTTAAGGGGGGTAGAATATAACACCCTTATTTTTTATTAAATATTTTCTTTAAATGTTTTTTTCCTTGTTAGATTTCTTTGCTTGCAATCATGATTTTAAACGTACTGTGAGATTCTATTAATAAAAAATGACTATTATAACCATGGAGTTATGTTATCAGGAATAAATATAATTAACTAATAAAAATTTAGGATTATTTCATTTAATACCAATTATTTATGAAAAATATAACCCAATTTAATGTAAAGGTAATATTTTTTATTAATAAATTAAGTTAATTACAATTAGTAAATGAAATTAATGAAATATATATGTTATATATTTGATAAAATATTTTTGATATTCATCCAATAGATATTTTAGTCATTGGATATGAATAAAATATATTTTAGTCACAAGATATAAATAAACATGCTCATGAAATTATTCAAATAGATTTCTTTTATTTTTCAGAATTATAAATAGTAACTTCGGTAATTTTTATTAATATGGTAAAAGGGTAAATTAGGTAATTAAGGGTAAAAATAATATTAAAAAATTACCTTAATACCTATCCTAATATATTTGGATGAGTGTGTTTTGACCTAAATATTCCATTGGTTGAAATGGTATCCTTTTTAAGCCGCTTGGATGAGATTATGACATTTAATTTATTTTATTTAAAGAAAAGTTAGATATGTCTTTCTCAAATTCTATTAACTATATCATTTTTTATATAAGTTTATATAGAATGTAAATTAGACTGTAAATAAAAATTTTAAATATAAAATGTTATTCTTTACCATGGTAATTTATTTTTAATTTTTAGGAAATAAATAATCACCTTAAAGGCTTATACATTGTTGATGTAAAAGGTATTTAATTAATGAAAAATCAATAAAATAATTTTTATTAAAATAATAATTACCATTAAAACACAAAAAAACATGAAAAAATATTACTGATTGAGTATATCTTGACCATAATCATCAAAATGTCGAGTTATAGACCATTTGGAGCCATATGGATAAGATTATGACACTTATAATATTTTATTTAGTGTGATGTTAATGTTTTTACATTCATGTTTCAATATTTATGAAAATTTTAACGTATGATTTTCCAAAAGATATGTTAGACTATAAGTATTTTTATAAAATATATAGGATTTATCTTCATTATAGTATATTATTTTTAATTTTTATTTAACAAATAAGTATATTAAATAATTACACAAAATAGATGTTGTAATTATTTTACTAATGGAGATAACAAATAAATATAATTAAAAATATTAAAATAAATATAATTTGGGATAATTAATATATCCAAAAAAATTAAATATTACCCTGACCATTTAGAAATATAAGAAAACATTTTTTGAAGGTAACTTGTTATATTTAAATTTTTAATTACCAATTAATTTAACGGGGTAAAAATTGACATTATTGATTTTTTTATCAAAATTATGTATTACTAAATTATTTAGAAATCATAAAATATTTTTAAAAAATATGTAATAATTATTATATGGTTGATAAATTTCAAAATTATTTATTTTTTTTCTAATTTACATCAAATAAGTAAATATTTTACCCTTTTAATATTAAAATATTTGTAACAATAGTTAAAAATTAAATAGAATAACTAAGTGTTAATTGAAATGACATGGTTTAAATTGATATAACAGCTTGTATAAATTTTTTTGGATGATTATATTATAACCTTATCTTATCTCATCTTCGAATCTAGGACATTTTGTGGGTTTTGGATGGGTTTTGATTTTATTATAAATTAATATTTTTGGAGATTCCTATGGTGCCCATCGTCTCAATTATAAAAGGGATCATAATCTATCAATTCTTCACATAAAATTGACCCATAATACTTAGCCATACCCTGCCCATTTACATTACCAACTTCCCTTGTCACATTATAGAGGTTTTTTTCTTCTCTAAAGACCAAATCTAGTTCTTTAAGAGGAGATCAAGAGGGAGATCATCGAATAAGAGGTAATCTCCTCTACCGATTCTTTCAAAGTTATTTCTTCTTATACATCCACTTCATGAGTTTTTTCAATTATAAAGTAATAAATATAGTATCAATTATATACTGAGATGTTATTATGATTATGTAACAACCATATTCCAAATTTTATCCATCCTATAAAAAATAAAATCACCACACGTACGTACGTACGACATAGCATCTCCACACCGTGGTGTGATATGCTTTTCACTACCACCTTTCCTTTATGGGTATAATTATGGAATTAAAAATAATATATGTTTATTATAACATTATATATATTATAGAACAAAACATATTTCATCCACTTCCCTACCGTTTCACAATTATGGAAATGATATCGGTGCTCGTGCATACGTACGACCTTCCATCTCCATGATGTGATGCGGTTCATTCTACATGATATCCATTAATTTATGATTAATTAAATTTATAGAATTGATAAATATTACATATATTATATTAATATAATTTTTTAAATTATATTAATATCAATTTTCAAATTATATTAATATCATTTTTTATATTACTATAACCTATGAAATATAACTGGAACTTATTTGACAAAACATGCATGATAAAATGAAGCAGTTAATACTTAAAAAACGATTAATAATGAAATGTTATTAACAAATAGATGATAATATGATCATATATGATATCAAAAAAATTAATATGATTTGGGAATAAGTCAATGACATTATTTAAATCATTATACAGGAGGTTCAGATACATATAAATTATATCACACCTATGGTAGGGGATAATTTTCCAATATTATTATTATCCAAAATTGTTTATAAGTAAGTATTTATTGGGGATATATTTATCATCCATGTCCATGTTTCCTAAATATTTATTATGATTTATAATATTCTACAAATTTTTAAAGTTAATTTTTCCCATTGGTGGATTTTTATTAAATGGTATGAAATGAGTCTTTTTTCTTTTTTTATACGATGTACTTTTTGACTTATTCGAAAAAAGTACAAGAAGAATGTTTTCTTTTAACTTATACAGTGTGAATGGATTTTTATGTTTTCATAACACCATATTTTCATGAATCATCCATTATAATATTATGAGGTCATTTTCAAAGAAATTATTTAATTTTATAAATTTAGTGTCATTTTGACAAAATAAAATGTTTTTGAAGAAGAAAGGGTATTTTCCTCAAAAAATAATTTCAAGTGTTCTATCAAAATTATTTTTCATCTAAGATGTAATTGTGTAATAGTGTTTTGTTTCAAGTATAATATCCATGTTATTCCTATAGTAGATTATTTTCACAATGGAATTCTATTTATGAAATCCAGTTTTTTACATGGATTATGTTATCATAGAATAATGTTCAAAAAACCCATTTTATTCTTTAGGTTAGAATTTGATGAATGATTTTTGTTTTTGTGGAACACATAAAAATGATTTCATTATGAGTTGGTTGGGACCTATATCTCCCTCCAATTCATTGGGTAAAAATTTATACATCATGAGATAAATTGGTCTAGAATGAGAAATGATCTCGATTTAGTAATACATGTCTAGAATGTGAAGTAAACCCGGTTCAGTAATACAGGGTTGGAACAAGGATTGAACTCAGTTCAGTAATGTAAATTGTCTACTATGATGGTCTTGGCAGTGTGATTTAACTAATATTTAATGATTTTATATGATTATGTATATGCCACAATTTCCATGTTTTATGTTATGACTTCTTGGAAAATTTTATTTGATTCTTTATGATATTTTGTATTTTATTCCATAAGAGGATTTCATGATATTTCTTTTTCAGGATAAGATTTTAAACATTTATGTTCTTTTGTTTTATGATTATGTTATGATTGATATCTACCTTTTTTACCCTTACTAAGAATCTAAGATAACCCTTTATTAGGTTTCTTTTCCATAGGATATAAATAATGGTATTATATAAGATATGTCAAAAAGGGATCCACTTATGAAATAAAAGGAAATAGACAATGTAGATTTCTTATGAACCATTTTTAATGTTTCCTAGTTTCTAAATAAACTAAAATTATACAATCCTTTTGTGGTTTTTTATGTCTTGTTATGAATATTCATTAATTTTGAAGTAATATATATGTATTTAAAGTATGGGCCACTATAGATCAATATTTATTAAATATAGATTTTTTTTATAATTTTCAAATTATCTATAACATTTTAAGGATTTATTATCTTATTTACAACTCAAAATTTATATTTTTATGACCCTCACATAAATATATACATTTGATGAAAATGTTGAAGAAATTGGACACTTTATCTCTCAAAAATATTGTTGGGGATGTTAATCAATTATTGCAGATAGAAGAGTCATGGGGAGATATTGACAAAGGAATAAGATATATCATATCATGTATTGGATGATACATATGTCACCACATATCCCGAACCGTGTTCTTATGGAATAAAGTTTCAAAACATGACATGAGCTCCACTTGATCATATGATTTTGGATCAGATGGAGACTGTGTGGAAATTTGGCCACAAATTGTCATGAATAAAACCTAATGGCCATATAAAATATAATTTTCTAGTCATAAAATTGGATGGTTTATGGTGAGTGGAGGTAGTGTGGTGTGTGAGAAATGCATGGACTAAGTGGACCCTTCTGAGAAAATTATTAAATGGATAAGGATACAACATAATATTGGGGATCAATGGTGAACATATACAGCACATAATGGTGCCACATAGAACCCCATAATAGGCAGAGATATGGAGGTGAGTTGGGGAATGTGAGTGGTACAATTCTGATATAATTTTTTTGGGTCTCATATCAACACACATAACCTAATGGAAGTTTTTATAGATCATTTTATATAATTTTGTTAGAATTTGTTGTTAAAAATTGATAATAATTAAGTAAGTTATTATTTTATATTTATATAAATTTATCCATTGAGATAATGAATAATTTGAAATGAAATTATTTCATTGAGATGTTGTGTGTTGTATTAGAGCATACACAAAATGATATATGTGAAATAATATAGGAGGAATGTTGGCCAATTATTATTAAATTTTATAAATGTTAAGATAAAAATTATGTTAGTTATTCATAAAATATAATATTTCAACTTAAGAATATTTGTATGTTTCAATAAAATATTACAGGAAAAGGATATTGATGAAGAATTATTCAATATGTAATGTCATTAAAAACATAATGATTTAATTTATGGTATTTTATTCGTATTAATGAAGATTAATTATTTCATTATGATAAAATTAATTTTAAATGATATTATTAAATACATGGAAGGTAAATGAAAATGGTTTTATAATAAATATGATATGATTAATGATTAATGGAAAAAAGTGGTTATCATAAGATTTTTCTTAATATTCATTATTTTATGAAATGTGAGTTAATTACCTAATTATTGGTAATTATATTTGAATTCATGGAGATATTCAATAGTGTCACTAAGATAGGAATACAGAGAATTAGTTTTTAATATATATATATATATATATATTAAAACATTTTATTTAGTTAGAAAAATAAAGGATAATTACATGGAGTAATTATTGGAATATGGTCAAGACTATTAAATTTTTGAATCATTAATAGAAATGAATGAATGAGAACATTATTGAAAAATTAATATCCTCTAAATAATAAATTATCCTAGAATTTTGGGTATATAATAAATCAATCAGTAATTAATGGAAAGGTAATAAATAAAAATGACATGGGCCTTATATATTAAAGTGGTGTAATCCTTTATATATAAGTTTGGGTTAAAGGTGATAATAATCGGAATATAGCATTGAAACTTCTAATCCCTCATGATAAAGTGGATACTGTGATAAACTAAATAATCCAATAACTATCATTAATAGTTATTGACTTACATGAGATAAGAGTGTGTACATTCATGGAGAATGACACGATGATATCATGGATTGTTATATGGAAATTATAAGTGGTCTGATAGGTATATCATTGATACCATGGGTGTGATTTCTTTTTTTAATCATCTAATTGGTTTGCAAGATAGTACAATTACTAGTAGTTATTGATGGAGTTAAATAACTACTGTGATTTTTCAATACACTAACCATTTGACTTGGGTTAGAAATATATGATGATATTTTCCTTCTCACTCACCACTCTGGTTAGCGACTAATAATGAATTATACATGTATCTATTCTTATTCAACCAGTGTGTTTGGTTAGCAGTTATTAATTATACAAGTTATTATGATATATGATGAATCACATAAGTATTTACACTCATTATCTCCCACATCTTTGGGTTTAAGGTGGATGGTGATGCATGCTATTAAAATATTGAAATCCCCATAGATTAGGGTTGGGGGAAGATTGGATATTATTTTCAGTTTCTCACCAACAAAAAAGGGTTAGGTATACTTGATACTCAACTCAAACTCTAGTATAATATGGGTATGTTATTATTCCTCCAATATCTCATTATAGTACATATAGGGTAAATCATTGAGTGGGAATGATTATTAAGGGATATATGATGATAATATATTTTTTTATATGTTATTTCTATACACGACTACCATCAATATATGGGGTGGATGAGTTTCAGCTTCTGATAAGGGGGGTTTATGGTGATTATTAATATATTATATTTCATAGTTGAGGATTTATTTATATTATAGTGGATTTCATGGCATGGTTTAAAGTGATACATTATATCTAGTGGTAATACTGCTCATTATTTTGAATGTATACTTCAATGTTGGTTGCTAGAAATTGATCTACTAGGGTTGGGATTATGGAGATCACATAATAGTATGTTGAGATGTGAAAAATGTTTTTTATATAATTATGTTATATTTTGGAACAAGGATCCTTTTTGGTCTGGATGGTATAGTTTAGAATGATCTTATTAAGTAACTCAAGTTCATGTAGTTCCGATGGAGAACATTACAAGGGTTATAGGAAACCAATGTATTCCCAAAAATGACTATAATTATTGATTCATTACTAAGACATTATTATAAGGATTGGTTATTAAAATATAGAATATGAATCATATATATTTAGTTCATAATTTTAAGATTATTTTTTTTGGATTTGATTAAATTTATTGACACTCTATATGGACCAGACTAACAAAATATATATATATATATCCATATTATATGTTATGAAATCAAGATTGATATATTTTATTAAGGATATGGGGATGTGTTTATAGTGACTTATATGTTACATTACACATTAGTGGTATTAATGACAAGTTGAGATGAATATAGGTGATGATGTGTTGTTCCCTAGATTAAGAAAAGGATTTCTAGAATGCCCAAGAAGACTCAGATAGTAGTCATTATAATTGGAGGTATTGATTTCTTTTATTTTGAAAAGGAATTTTATCGGTATATTCTTAATTTCTCAATTATTTTAATTATTTATTATAATTTTTAATTAATTCTTTTACAACATTTAATTTTTTTTATGGAATTCTATGTGAAGATAAAAGTTAATACCACTGAGTTTTCACTAATTAGCATGAAATATTTTGTTGATTATGAATGATTCAAATTTGTAATTAGATTTTCATAGTGGAAGAATGGTGGAATACTATTTGATTATAATCTAATGATTTTTATACATGTGTAATGGAATTATTTATTCTTAATATACATCTGAAATTATCTAAAGGATAATTAAGCTATATATTTATTCTTCGTCTCCAACTGAGGGGAATATTCATGAGATGTTTTTCAAAATTTATCATTTAATAAAATACTATCAATTCATTTGGTATTATACATTTTTGGGAATGTATTATGATAATTAGTTTGAGGATTATAATAATACAATAACTAAGTCTTAATAATATGTTTAGTGTATCTTACCTCTTGGTAGGTTTTAGTTTAGGGTTTTGACTAGACTAATTGTGGTCATTTTTTAGTATAGAAAATAAAACTTTTAATTTAGTGATATGGGCCTTGATAAATTGTAAAACATTTCATGAAATGGTTGAAGGATACAATATACATATTTGAGACCACATTGATTATATCTTTTGAGGCAGAGAAATGATGATAAAAATGTATCATTTTCTAGTTGTTAAGGAAATATTGACAGAAAAATGACACTATTACATAAATTACATAGAAAGTTATAAAATATATTGGGATTAAATCTTGCTTCATTGATTATTAGTGTGATGATAGTAGGGAAAATAGGTAGTTATTTTTCCTATTTAGTATAGTTTCAAATAATTTTCTACAGTTATTCTAACATGTGTGTGAATTATTGAAAGAGTATATAAGGAAAGTTATATTTAGTTTAAAAATGAAATTGTGTTAATAACTTAAATTCATTATTAGATAATTGAAGTAAATTTTAGAGGATGTAATATTGGTGTTATATGGTTGTTTTATTTTTTTCGGAAATAACTCATGCATATGAGATAGAGTTTGGTAAATGTTATCATTGGCTTAAGTGATAAGACATGAAATAAGTGATTATTTTTATGGAGTAATTTGGAAGTGATGAAACTATCAAAGTGATTATTCTTGGTTTTTTGATAAGCATATCCATCTAGAATTGAACTATATTAAAAAAGTTTCTACACTTTTATTGGTAATGTAGGGCACCATACCTATCAATATTTTTTCATTAGTTCCATTAATAAGTTATAAAGAATAAATTTTGTTTTATTTTAGATTCTTATATTTGAAGTGGGAAATTAAATGGTGGATGAGAGTTTTAACTCTTTATTTAATGTTAAATAAGTATTTTGGTGACCTAATATTGAGATCTTTTGATACACTATTAGATTCTAGGCTTACACTTGGAGATGTATTGTTACAGTTCCTAGAAACCATCATAATACATCTTATATTTTTATGGTTTTGTGGAAACATAACAGCAGGACACATAATTCCATGGTTTTAATTTAATAGAAACATTAGAGGTCATATTATAACAATGTGTAAAATTATAAAAATCGAGTTAAAAAATAACATTTGATTAAAACCCTCCCCTATAGAAATCTTTATCTCTCTTTTAGTTATCCTCATATGCCTCCTAATGCTCCTATTCCCTATGATATAGTCTCTCATCTAATCTCCACCCATGTCATCACTCCACTATTATAGAACAATCGAGCCACACTTTGGTCATCACTATGTAGTTTAACTATCAATCCTCCCTCTAGAAATCCATATTGCAGTCCCATCCTCCACCTTTTCTATAAAATTATAGATCAAAGGTATATGATTATTAATACATTTAATTGTTTTCAAATTAATTTATACCATCTCATGTGTTAATAACCAATTCATAATTTCTAATGATTTTTTTACATTATTCATAGTTTAAAAATACATTGTTTCTAATAATGGGTAATTTTGGTGGATGTTAATTAGGATTTTTATTTTGTTTTATTAATATTAATGAATAATTTTCTAAATTTATAAATAGTAATCAATATATATTTATAATTTTTATAAATATAATTTTTATATTTATTCATTTATACTTATATTTACATTAATATATTATAAATAATATAATTTTATACTTATAAAATTTATATATAAAATTTTAAAAATCATTTATAAATTTAATCTATATATATATATATATACTTTTATATAATTTTATAAATTTATATACCTTTATGAAGTATGTATACTTTTATAAAATATATAATACATTGTAAATTATATATTCCTTTATAATTTTATATAATTTTATAATTTTATATACTGGTATAAATATATATATATAATTTATAATTTTATGCCTGTATACTTTTATAAATTTATCAATAGTTTTATAAATTTATACTTGCAAAAATATTACTTTCATAAATTATAGTTTTATGCTTTTTTTATTTCATTAAACTATATATTTTTATAAATTATGTATTCTTTAATTCATTATATATACTTTTATAAAAATATATATTCTTTTTTATAAAATTTCTATAATTTTATAAATTATACACCATATAATTTTATAAATGTATTAATTTATATAATTTTTCCATATGATTAGTATTTTTCTAGAAAATTAACTTAATAAATTTGGAGTTATTTTATTATACATGGTATTATACTTTTGAAATCATAATGTATATATGTTAGATTTATTCTCTTAATCTGGTTTTGAATGAGTTTTGGAATAATCTTGATTTTTTTTGGATTTTGAATTCAATAATGCTTCGGAGAAGCAGCTTATCAAATGACCTTGTTATAATTTAATTATAAAACTATGGTTAAATCATAAAGAAATATGTTATTATATCACTAAATTTGGATTTAAAACCAACAATGATATATGAAACCATAATAAAGAAATAGTTCAACAATTAAAAAATACTGAAAGTCCTTATCGGTGTTGTGTAGGATCAAAATTGTATATGTAGATTCTCAATTACAAGAGGGGGGGGGGTGAATTGTATGTTTAAAAACTTTTTTTTAACCTTAAGGAAAACTATTATTAATAAATTTAAACTAGGTAAATTCAAAAACCCTATTTTAGTTCTTAATTATAATACAAATTTCTTAGGTTCCAGAAATTTGGTTCCGAAAAAAAAACTTATGAAAATTTTACTTAAGAATAGATTATACCTTAATGCGTATAGAATCTTATTTATCAGAGTAAATAAAAGTATAATAAATTATAATAATTTTATACGTTCTTCCTTTATCAAAATATAGTAGAAATAAAACATGAAACAAAAAAGTAACAAGTTGGAAATATTTTAACCCAAAGAGTAGGGTATCCAACAAACCTCGATCAATGTCCCTTGATTTATACCTTCATGAAAGTATTTCTTACCCACACTAGGGTAAGACCTCGATAGGAATATCAGAATCTATGTTGTTATTCCCGCAAGCCCTCAATCTTTAAAGTAGTAAGCACCTCTGTCTTCCTATCCCCATAAGTATTCGAACTTTTATGTAGTCGGTAGCTCTGTCTTCATATCCATGGAAGCCATCAATTATACTCAGCAATAATTGGAGTCGCACGAAGCAAGCTGAATAAGATGTTCACAGCTGAACAAGATGTTCATGAAAACACACAACGAATGAGAGTCTCTCTCTCTAGAAATCACTTGACAAAATGTAATATCTAGATTAATGGAACACTTCTCAATTTATTAGAACATTCAAATGAGATCATATTTATAAGAAAAACTCCAATGGTTGGCTCCGTCCTCCAATGGTCATATTTTTTATTGAATTTCAGAGGAACCTGTACACATGTCACTAAACCAATGGTTAGTTAGAAACAAATTGCACGACATCATTTCATAATAATAAAATGTGTAATGAAAATGAATTATCTTAAGAAAATATGAAAATCCATAGTCTAAGGAAATATTGAATTTAGAGTCTAATCATATAAACAATCAGATTCTATAAAACATGGATATTTAGATTCTGTTTTACAAATAATTAAGAATTTGAATTCTAAAATTTCTAGAGTCTGAATTCCAATGAATTCAGAGTCTGAATTCCGAGTAATTAGGAATCTAAATTCTAAGAATTCAAAGTTTGAATTTTTGAGAATTCGGAGTATGAATTTTAGAGAATTCGGAGTCTGAATTTTAGATAATTTGGATTCTGAATTTTAAAGAAATCAAAGTCCGAATTTCAATGAATTCAGAGTCAGAATTCTAGAGAATTCGGAGTATGATTTTTAGATAAATCAGATTCTGATTTTTAGATAATTAAGAGTCTTAATTTTAGAGAATTCAGAGTCTAAAAACATAAGACTCTATATCCAAGACAATATAACATTCCTAGTGTTTAGATAATAATCCTAATTTTTGAATTAGTAATAAAATGTGTTTTATTTTGAGATATTAAAAAATAAGGAAATGAAAACATTGGGGACGATAAAAATTTCCTTAGAGAAGGGAAAAATTCCATAAGAAAATAATCCTTTGGGAAAGATACGTTTCCTTAGGATAACGTTTTTGTGAATTTCACAACATAGAAGAATGAAAAAGTCATAAGGAAACATTATTGACTCAACAATATCCCTTTTTTTGGAAATCACAAACAACCCTTCGAAAAAGTATATAAGTAATAATAATTTTCATTATGAACTTTAAAAGAAAAACTTATATCCCTTTACTTATGAACAATGATAAATACGAATAACTCTCCCTTAGGTTTTGAAATCCCTAAGGACCGTATTCTTAACATCCTTAGGGAAATTTTTCTTTTTTTTTTGCATACGAATGTCTTCTTTAAGTAAACTCTCCCTTACATAGGAAATTATTTTCTTCATACTTAGTATTATTTTTATCATTCCTTTCTCCCCCTTTGTGATTTTCGAAATGGAATAGAGAGATTGAAAAATTGGTACCTGAAAAATTAGAACTATACACAATAAATAAAATAAAGGATAACCAAATTTTCATTTTGATTGGAAAAATTGATGCATGAAAGAAATACAAAAAAAGATCGGTATTGAAAGAAAAAATTATTTATCCTTATTTTCCTTTGGCATGATATTCTTTAGGATAACCTTTAACTTCTTGATCTCCTTATGATCTTCTTTAAACCTCTTAAGCAATAAATTCTCATCCTGATTTTTCTTCTCTAGATCCTTGATTTTTTCATTCTGAGACTTAAGAATTTCTTCCTGAGAGTTCAGGTTTTTACTATCATCTGATCTATCAAAAGAATATTTCACTTAGTCCCAGAAGTCATCATCAATTATCATGTCTTAAATTTTTTTCTTATAACATTTTTTGTAAATTTCTTATAAGATATCTTATGATCATCATAACTGATATAGAAGGTTTTGAAGTCATCCACAAGATTGATGAATTTTTCTGTTAGCATGATTACCAAAACCAAATTCTAATTAAAGGAGTGTTGAAGAAGCTGACACCTCGAATTAATACTCAGAAACAAGAGTATGATGTCTACTAAGTTCTTTAGGTACTACACAAAAAATCAAAACCCATGGAAGATGATTCAAAATCTGATTCCCTTGCAGGTGAAGATTTTTATTTTCTATATCTATATCCTTCCTCTTGGATGATCCACCAGCATCCTTCTTAACCACCAAAACCTTCTTAGATTTATCAATAAACACTTGGTTTCCTTTTTCTACTCTAGAAATAGTCTCCACAACATTTGGAGATTCATGATCACAACATGAAACATGGAAAATTTTATCTTCATCAACCTCTTCTTCCTAAGCATCTTCCTTAAGAGCATTAGGTTGAATGAAGTCATGATTACTACTTTCATGATCAGAAGGTTTGTTAACCTATTCCTGACCCACATCATCTTTCACATAAGAAAAAATATTTGTTGAATCAACTTGGGAATTCAAGATTGATAACTATTCCAGACTTTCCTTCTCATGACATTCTTCCACTTGTTTTATCACATCATCACTCTCATCATCTTCTTCTTCCTCCTCCTCTTCTTCTTCTATTTCTTCTTCCTAAACTATCTCTACTTCCACTACAGGTACCAAGATTTTCATCTTCTTTCCCATAGTCTCTACTGGTACTGATTCATAGAGAAAAGATTCTGATACATGAATCTTATAAAAATCATTCTCAGTATCCTTGAGAAGTTCTTGAATGATTTCAGCTTCAGAAAATTTCTTCTTTTGCATCTTATATTTTTCTTTCCTTTCATACTCCTCAACTGCCTGAATTTTCAAAGCCTTTGACCAGTAGGATCTAGGCCAAAACTAGGATCTCCTTATTTATTCTTCTTCTTCTGTTCCCTCCACTTTTCAACAACTTTATTTGGTAAAGTTTTTTTCTTCTTCAGTTTTGGGGGTGTTGATTGACTTTCCGTAACTATAGGCTTCTCTTTGGTTTCCTGTTCTTTCTAATTTATGTTATTCTATGATTTATTGGAAGTTTCTACTAATTATTATTTATTTTCTAGAGCTTCAATTTCACTATCTAAAAGATAATAAAATTAGCTTTACTTTCTATTGAAACCAATCTTCATTCTCTTTAAGATGTCATCACTACTTAGTAGTGAAATCCTGAAATTTCTTATCTTAGAATAGTAGGAGATTTTGAACGATTCTAGGCATATCACTATGATCTTAGATAGAATTTCCGGATACATGATGATCTGATATTTGAGAGTTCCATTCTCAATATTGGTGATTCTCAGTAGGATGTACTTTACCAGGTTTATCTTCCTCTAGTTAACCAGAAAATCCAGAATGAAGATGTCACTTTTCATTATGGACTCCTTGTCTCCTTTTCTCATAATGAGAAAAACATGTACCCAAAACTCTAACAATATAAAGTTTGTTGAGATATGGTTAATATTCGGTGATTTAACTCCTTTTAGTCCAAGTAACTCTCTTTCCTTTTCCTTCTCAAAACATCCTTACTGATCTGGCAGCTTGTGAGTGCAGAAAATCGGTTCACCTTCATACGAAGCCCCAATAATACTTTCTGCCATATTAAAATATATGGAATAGGTTTTCCCATAAATCATAAAGTAAAACATGTATCTTTAACATTCATTGTAAAATATTACTGTTTCTTTGAATTCTATAATAAACTCTGGGTAAACCAAATCTTGAATTTTCGGCTTGGCTACGCAAAATCTTTCCCATCCAATCAGTTTAATGTTTTTTCGCAATCAACAAATCATACTTTGAGAAGAATATTGGATCAAATATCCTTTATCTATATATTTTCCATTCCTTTACATCCTTGGTTAAAGACATCTGTTTCTGTGGATATTATTTCAACAACATCCGTAGTCTGAGAATATTTGGAAAAGTGGAACGATGTTTTTCAAGAGAGGAAGAGCTTTGGCCCAAAAAAATTGAAAACTGGTATGAGAAAAAGAATAGTGGTCCATTATATAGGAATTTAGGTGATGGTTCAAATTCCCCATTTGATCCAATGGTTAAAAAAAACTAATATGATGGTTGATATGAAATCTGAAGAAGGATTTGGTAGTTTATGATATTTTTAGGTTTTAAAGAAAAATTTGGATTTAAGAAAAGTAAATATAATAAAATGTTTATTAAATAACAAGAAGTAAAAAAATTCAATTATGAGAATTTATTTAAGGAAACATACCTTCCACATTGCTAGTAAATTTGTCAGTAATGAATAAAATTCTTACTGAAGAACTTTAGATTCTAGAAAATCTTATTAAGAAAAAGAAAAAATATTTTGAATCCAGAATTTTGAATTTAAAAAAAATTTGGCTATGAAAAAAATATTGATTAAGAAAAGGAAAAAAATGGGATACAAAAAATTTGAAAAAATTGGTTTACCAAGAAAATGTACTCACCCCATGAAAATGAGTTATTCTCCCTGAGCATTATCACCAAAAGTTACTTTTCCTCCTTTCTCCTTGATAATCTTTTCAAAGATGTTTTTGTTACTAGTCATATGCTGGGAACATCCACTATCCATGTAGCATGTATTTCTATTAGTATGTTCTTTATTTTCCTAAAAAAAATTAGTCTTTCGAAATCCAAAATTTCTTGAATCCTGATATTTCAGAATGTAGGTTTTTAGGAATTCACATTTTCATAAAAAAATAAGCTTTATGAAAACCTAAATATTGGTTTTTGTTTAAAGAATAATTTTTCTCCCAATGTCCACCACACTAATATTTAGTAAAAAATGGAGCTCTTTGGGGAACAAAATAATTATTACGAAAAACTAGTTTTGAGTGAGTATAAACAAATCCTGAACTATTCCTCAGATGATGAATTTGGGAATATATCTTTTTAATGTTTTCCAGACCAGAAGTATTTTTTAATAAGAATTTCCTTAAGGAAAATATTTATGACTTTAGTTCAATAACCGACTTCTTATCCTCAAAGTTATTAGTTTTCTAACTAGAGTTATCCTCTAAAATATTTTTCTTAGAAATAAAATTTTGAAGATCCTTAAAAAACTTATCCATCTCAGAATTAACTTAAGGTTTTTAGAAACACTTTCAAAATAAAAAGTTTTCTGATCAAGATCTTTAGAAATATCTAATACTTATTTAGCTAAAATAGAAATTCTAGAATTTTCTGTCTCATGATTCTTTTTTATCTTACAATTTTCATTCTCAAGTAGTTTAGAAAATCTAGAAACTTATTCAAATTAAGGTAAGGTATTATCTTATGGTGAAGAAGATTCATCATATGAATATTAATAATATTATTTATTATTAAAATTTTCATTTAAATACATATTGGTTAAATATTCTACATTGTTTACCTTATCCATAAGATAATTATTTTCAATAGGTACTCTGGATATAAGACAAATATTTATCTGACTAGAATATTCTTAATTTGAAGATTCATCTGAAGAGTCACCTACACTAGCACTACAGGTGTCATTTGTTTTCAATAATATCTTAGCCTTTGACCTGTAATACTTCTTTCCGTTTCTCTTATAATTATTTTCCTTCTTGTCTTTTCTCTTAAGCATAGGACAATTAGGTTTGATATATCCAACCCTTTTACATTCATAACAGGTTACTTCAGAAACCTTATTTTCTTTTCTATCTTTCTTCTTATATCTATACTGAAAATATTTCTTTCCAAAATCTTGTTCATCCTTCGATCAAGATTGGCTAATTCATTCTCAAACTATTCACCATCACTTGATTCAGATATAACAATAATTTTCTTATCTTTAGATCTAGTTACCATTTTTGGATTATTGGATTTAGATGTAGTAGTGAAAGCTACACTTCCATTACTATTTTTTTTTTGAAATAAACACCTTTCTTCATTATGGTTTCATGTTGAAGAAGAGTTCCAAATAACTCATCAAGAGTAATTTGACTAACATTCCTATTCTCATTTATAACTGTCATTTTTTATTCCCACTCATTAGGAATAATATCAATTATCTTGTCCATAAGAGCTTCATCATCAAGGAATTTATCTCCCATAGATTGAAGACTATTGAGAATGGTCATAATTCTTTTTTTACTTTGAAAATAGGTTATCCATAAGGAAATAAGAATCCATGATATTCAGCTCTCAACATAGCTCTTCTAGTTTCTGTCACTTTAGAAGTTCCAAAATGTGTAATGTAATGTTTATTATAAATTCATTTGGTATCATTACAAGAAGATATTTGACTATATATTTTCCTAGTCATAGAGCACAACAAAGTATTTTTTACCTTGTAATTTAGTTGATAATCTGATTTTTATTGTTTGGTGAAGGTTCTGACTTCCTTGTCTAGAATTTTGTAATCACCAGTAAGCATAACAAAATTTTCTACTCCAGTGTTAATAAATAAAGTCTTCATTCTATCTCTCTAGTACTCATAATCATTACCATAAAAATAGGTGGTCTGGTAGGATTAATATTATCAATGAAACCAACATTTATTCCTACCATTCTATAAGAAAAATACTTTTCCACAAAACTTATTAAAAGAAAAATTTTATAACCAAAGATAATAATATTAAAAGTAAAAAATTGAATAAGAAAAGTTAAAAAGGAAGAATTTAGAATAAGGAAAAATTTGAGCAAGAATACTTATATGCAAGTATAAGTAATTCAGATACCTCCTCTGATACCAATTGCAAAATTGAAATAGTATATATAGATTCTCAATTACAAGAGGGGGTAGGGTTTAATTGGAAGTTTAAAATTTTTTTTAACCTTAAGGGAAACTATGTTTAACAATGTTAAATAAGGTAAATTCAAAAACCCTATTTTAGTTCTTAACTATGAGAAAAACTTTCTTAGGTTCTAGAAATATGATTCCGAAAAAAAGAAACTTAATAAAAGTTTACTTAGGAAAAGATTATACCTTAAAGCGTATAGAATATTATTTATCTGAGTAAATAAAAGTATAAAAAAGTATACGAAAATTATACTTTATTCCTTTATCAAAATGAAGTGGAAATAAAACTTGAAACAAAACAAGTAACAAGTAGGAAATATTTTAACCCAAAGAGAATGGTATCCAAAAAAACCTTGGATAAAAGTCCCTTGATTTATACTTTCATTAAAGTCTGTCTTACCCACACCATGATAACCCCTAAATAGGAATATCAGAATCTATCTTGCTTTTTGAATAAACCCTCATTTATTAAGGTAATCAACACCTATACCTTCATATCCTGAAAATTCCTCGAACTTTAAGGTAGTCGGTACGTCTATCTTTCTTTCCCTAGAAGCCCTTGATTATACTCAACAATAATCAATGTCACACGAAGCAAGCTGAAAAAGATGTTAATGGTTGAACAAAATGTTCATCAAAATTCACAATGCATGAGAATCTATCTCTCTAGAAACCACTTCACGTTATGTAAGTTCTTGATTGATGGATTAGTTCTTAGATTCTGAGATAATAAGCTCCTATTTATAGGAAAAATTCCAACAGTCGGCTCTCTCCTCCAACAGTCATATATTTCCTTGAATTTCAGAGGGACCTATACACGTGTCACTAAACCAATAGTTATTTATAAATAATTTGTAAGACATTGTTTCATAATCATAACATGTTTAAGAAAAATGGATTATCTTAAGTAAATATGAATATACGGAGTCTAAGGAAAAATAGAATTCAGAGTCTAATCATATAAATAATAATATTCTATAAAACATGGATATTCAGATTCTGTTTTACAATGAATTCAAAATCTGAATTCCAAAAATTCCATAGGCTCAATTGCAATGAATTAGAGGAATTAATTATGAGGAATTCGAAGTCTGAATGATGATAAATTTAGAGTATGAATTGTAATAATTAGGAGTCTAAATTTCAGAAAATTAGTATTCTGAATTTCAGAGAATTTGGAGACTTAATTTTTGAGAATTCAGAGTCTAAATTTTAGATAATTTAGTGTTTGAATTTCCGAGAATTCGGAGTCTGAATTTCGGAGAATTTGTAGTCTAAATTTCATAGAATTTAGAGTCCGAATTTCAGATAATTCAGAGTCTCAATTTCTGAGAATTCAGAGTCTAAATTTTAATGAATTGATATTCTGAATGTCAGAGAATTTGAGGTCTAAATTTCAGAGAATTAAGAGCTTGAATTTAAGATAATTCAATGTTTGAATTTCAGAGAATTTAGAGTCTAAAAAAAGAAGACTCTATATCCAAAGAACTATATGATTCCAAGGTTTTAGATAAGAATCTTAATTGTTGACTTATAAATAAAATGTGTTTGATTTTGAGAGATTATAAAATTAGGCAATGAAAAAAATGGTAAGGATAAAAATTTATTTAAATATGGTAAAATTTACTTAAGATAATAATCCTTAGGGAAATATAATTTTCCTTAAGATAAAGTGTTTGTGATTTTCAAAATATATAGGAATGAAAAAGTCATAAGGAAACCTTATTGACTCAACATGTTGTGTGGAAGATATGATATTTGACCTAATTCCTTTTCTTTATCATCATGAGCATTCACCCATAATGGAATTATAAGTAATGGGTTGAATTTCAATGTCAATTTAGATAATAACTAGTTATAATGATGACATTGAGAATGTTAAGAATGAGATGAAGGATAATAAGACAATAGTGTATCCTAATTATGATCAAGGTGAAAAAAGTGAGTTTAACATTCCATTATTTCATGTGAAAATGATGTATGTATTTAGTAATAGTGGGATTGACAAACTAATTGAATTTATTAAGGACTTCCTCTCTAATTGTTCAAACATTCCATAAAATAATTAGAAGGTGTCGAAGTTAATTGAAAAATGTAAATTTTCTACCAATAAACTATATTTTTACCTCAATGATTTAGTTTTATATTGGAATGAAAATATATCCTTAAATGAATTTAAGAATTACAGTACAGGTAAATAGAGTTAAAAAAAATTGAACATTGTCTCGAGTTCTCAATAAGTTTGTGTCGAAATTTCCTTTGACATGTAGGCTACAAGAATTGTTTATGTTAGAAAACGTACATAATATATGAGATATAATGTAAATCAAGGTAAAAATATTGAGTATTTGGTGTATCCTTCAAATGGATATTCATATAATGAGTTTACTAAATGAAATTTTTATTTTTATTTTGAGATACATAATAACATATTGGGTTTATCATGTGATGATTTTAATTCATTTATATAGACTCATATAATGCATAACAGTTGGACCATATTCATTCATATACTTAATCTTCCAATTTTTATGTTCATAAAGAAGCCATATATTTTCATGGCCATACTTATATCTAGGATTAATTATTATAGGAATGATATAGAAGTGTATCTACAACCAATGATACCAAAGTTTAATTGATATCGTATTGGTTATTCTTAAATTTGATACTTCAATGAAGATGTCATTTTAAAGGTGTGTCACTATTTTGGGGACCATAAATGATTTCATTTCTCATGTAAATATTTTTGGTTTGAGAAATAATGAGAAATTAGATTTTATAATATGTGAAAAAAATTATATGTGATCAAGAAGAATAAAACATTAACATAGTTTTAGTTTAGGTCAAAATATTTTCCTACTGATGGGACATCTATAGAAAAATGATTAATTTTAATTTGATAATATTTTTGAGTAATATAAATCACCTACGGATATTTTTATAAGTGAATTATTTAAAGAATTTTAGGGGCTCAATATTTTTGGTAAGTGGTGTCTACTTGTAAGAGACTGAGTACTCAAACACATACAAACTTTAATTAGAGGGAAATGTGTATTATTTTATTTACCTTATTAGTCATTGAATCTATTGCAAAGTTTTGTATACATAACACATATTGGAAAAATTGAATTCAATTTTTTACAGAAAATAATTTTTAACATCAAGGAAAAATTAAGGTTTACATAAGAGAATTTCGATCTTTACACAACTAGGGTATTGATAAAAAATTCATCCAAAGATGATTGGAAAAAAGTGTTCAGTTCCTAATTCCTATAGCATAATAAAAATTATATAGATAAAATGATTTTGTATGTTCTAGAGTGTCTCAAGGTTATAAAAACTTATTCAATTAACAAAACTAAATGAGTGAATACTATATAGGTTAAGTTCAAATCATTTAAATTATGAGACTAACACATTATATTACATGAGTTAATTCTAATAATCACACAACACAAGCTGATAAAAAATTTATATTAATATTATTCATTTGTGTAACATATATTCAGATATCTATTCTAAATGATTAATTAAAAATTATTTGAATGAAATGAAAAAAAATCACTATTCATTATTTGTGAATTATAAATTTTAATTTTTTTCTCTATCTTCAAAAGCATGCTATAGTTTACAATGAACTGTTCAATATAAGTTCTTCTTAAGGGTTTTTATTCCCGTTGGATATATCCCACTAATATAATGATATAATACATGAATTATTATATGAGAAATATGAATTACCCATACAGATCCATTATTAATGTTTATTTGGACTAGGAGTGAAGGATTTTTTTCTATGTATTTTAATAATGTTGATATAAGGTATAATCGACCAATGGGAAATGATGAAGTGAACTATGTACAATTGAGACAATTTTTCATCACTAAAAAAATTAAGAGGAGTTCTAAGTTCTTTTACAAGGAATAATTTGACCCTTAAGAATAGGGAGATGTAACCTCATAATGTGAATTTTAATTTCAATGTGATGGATGAATGCATCAAGTAAGTACGGTCAAATATGTGTAACTTTTAATTAATTTTTTATTAAATTTCCATTATTAATTTATCATTCTAAAAAGATACTAGATGTATAATAAAATTTTAAATATAATTCATCATTCTATATCTCATGGAAGGAGAGAGAATTTTTATTTCTTAAAGTTTCACGCATGGTTTAAATATCATGTATCTATATATTTTCTAATTTTTTATGTTACACTTATGTTTAATAATATTATTTAAACTTATATAGTGTAGGTTAAGAGTTTTTTGAGTTAGTGAGATGTCTCATGAAATTAGAGAAATGTTATTTGGACCCAATACAATGGTACAAGAGTGTAAATCAATTATAGGTATTTCAAAAATATTCCCCATCCCATGGGATTTATGGAAAATCCCTTGGATACAAGTTAGTTCGAGACTAATTATTTTAATCATTTTTAAATAAATCTTAAATGGATAATGTATTTTCATCCCATATCTATGTGGGACAACCCACATAGTCATGGGATAGCCCACAAGCCTATAAAATTACTTATTTTTTATTGTATTAAAATTCTCCTAAGTTATATTTTCTTGATTATATCCATGTAGTAACCCTTCATAAGACCCATTCTAACTAACATCCATATTCTTATATTAGAGTAAAAAAATTAGTTTTTAATATTCCATTATTTTGAATCTAGTAAATTTTTTTCAACATGTTAGTCTTGATGGGATAATATGTGAGGTATGGATGGTGGGATAAAAAATAAATATATTTATAGTAGTAGAGTTTCTATTGAAGATCAATAAAGAGAAAAACTATTCTATTTACAAATGAGCTAAAACATTATGAATTTATAATTGATAAAACCATTTATTTATATGCAATATATTACCAGGATTATTTTTATGTAAAAATAGTCTTATCCACAAGATTCCCTGGCCATATAGAAAATGGGTCGGGCTTGTAAAACATGGCATGTATATGATACAAGAAAAAATGTGAACAATAAAAATAGTCATCGTCTCATAAAATCATGCACCATTTAATCCCAGAACACCCATTTTATATGCCTAATCAGTTTTGGTTAATGGATACATGTTCATTTTTAATGGTTATTTGATAAACATGAGAAATAAAAATTATGGTTTTATCTTAATCATTGAAACATACCATTATGCCACAATAGGTGATGAGAAATATTCTTCACCTTATGTATTATATTATATATTAGTATAGAAAATAAGTATATTATATTATTTCTCTAAGGATTAAATTGTTATATTTAAATGTTAGTCATTTGGAACATTTTATTGATAAGGAATTAATGTTGAAAAATTTGGTTTTACAGTAGTGGACATTGATTTTTATCTTCAAACCAATGAACCTTACATATTTGTGTCTCATGTAAGGAAGTTACCCGACTATTTATTATACCACTGAGAGGGGGTTTGAATCAATGGTACTTACATTTTCAAATTATTTCCTTTAATTATTTAAACACATGTAACTTTTTGGAGTCATGATCCACTCTTAATGTCATTTCCTCACCCATATACAAAGATTAATTTAATAAAATAAGAATATAGTAATATTCATAAGGTTCGATATTAATTGAAGAGCCTAATCCTTTCCAAGTTTAGGTAAAGTTCTATGAAAAAAATTATTAATAATATATAAATGATTATAAAAGATATGTAGTACACATATTGAAATATTTATGAGTTTTCTAATGGATAGTAAAAAATTAAGTTCAAATGAAATCATTGAACTTGAACGACAACAAAAAATGAATCCTATTGTTTACCCCAATACCACCGGCCAATTAATAGTACCTCCTCACTCTTAGATGAATCATATCATAAGTGTTCTTCATGGTGACTTTTCATCAAATAAAATATCTACTTCTAAATAATATTGGACTTTATTGACATAATAAATATTATAAAATACACATTAGTCTCTTCTCACATCCTTTAAGGTGATCTATCCATATATGTGTGCATGCATGGATGAACATGTACTCCTTCCTCATCATAAGTAAGAACATGTATCAATCATAATAGAATTGAATTTTCTCAACCTCTAATGAAAACAAGAATGCAATATAGGTCGATATTTATTTTCTTCTCTCTCTCTTTGATATAGAAAAATATTAGGAACTAAATTATTAACCACATCATTCTCAAATTTAGATTTTCTTTTTATAATCACACATTGAATGTGAATAATGATTTCCAAATGTTTTTTGGAAACTCTTTTTTTCAGAGGCAATAAAACTCTTAGTCAAAACTCCCTAAAAATAGAAATACAAAACAAGAAGTATAATTTTAAATATTTTAATTCAGAATCTTTAGAAATCATGGTCTCAGTCCATCTCATTTAATCTTCTTTCAAAATCAACTTGAATCATGGATATTGATTGATCCCATGAAAATTTGTAAATAAAGAAGCAAAAAATCATTGATGGATTTAATCTCCTAAGTTATTGATTTTTTTTTAAAATGTTGATCCTTATAAACATAGTAAAATCATCCTCATGGGCCATCAGTATTACAGGATAATGATTACAGGATTAGTGAATCATCCATATAGTCTCAACATATATATGATATTATAATTACAAGATAGTTATTATAGGATCGATGAGTCATCCTTACAGTTTCATCATAATTATAGCCATTCATGTTTATGTTGGTTGGATGTTTCTTACACTGGACATATGATATTTACATAGAGGTAGGTTGAAGATTATGTAAATAGGATTTATTTTTTACATAGGGTACACTTCACGTGTTCATAGAATTATATGATGATTAAACATAGTTTGAATAATTACTATGAAGTAAAGAAATGATTCATATGGAACTCAATGCATTTTCCAATATTATTCACCTCTACACAGTAATCCCAGACATGATTCATCATTATTAAGAATGCCATAGAATATTTGTAAACACTTCAAAAAAATTCAAATAACTTCTGAAAACACTTAAAAGTAATTAAAATACATGGTTCACAATAAATACAAATTCTAAATCAATTTTAAGGGCACTTTGATTTCCCCCTTTTGATTTGTTTTCAACCCTTTAAACTCTTTTGAAACTCAACTTGAAAATTTATATCTCATGAATGTTATAAAAAATCATATCCATTGTTATATAGAAAACATATTCACACCAAGAAATAGGTTAGAGTAGTGTTTTTGAGAGAACTCCATCTCTTAGTGACATGAAATTTTTTGGCCAAGTGAAAATATGACCCCCCCTAATGAGGGTAGTAACTTTTTAAAAATGTTTATCCCCTTTTCAAAGTACCCACAAATACTAAATTACATGATAATGGTAGAAAATAAGACTCTTCTTCATTCCCTTTGTGGAAGAAATATGTGATGTACAAAGAACGTAGTTGTTCATTACTTCTACCCCTTTTAAAACATAATTCAAGGCTCATTGGGGATCCTCCAAAATATTTTTAATAATGTGGGAGGGGATAAACATTAATTTTCATCATCAAGAACTCAAATAAGTCCTTAGGGAAATCCTTGTAGAAGATATCATCCAGTTGGTGTTAAGTAGAATTAAATTATAGTTTTATGTCTCAATTGGCCACCCTCTCATTAATAAAATGAAATTTTATATCAATATGTTTGAACCTTCAGTGCTGCACAAAATGTTAAAGTAGTTTATATAAATTAGATTATGATAATGGATTCTAATATGTCATTCAAATTTCACCCTCGAAACATCAAGCTACTTTTTAATCTAAATTATTTTAGTGAAAACACTAGTATAAGTAACATATTTGGTCACTTTTGTACTTAGTGCATATGAGGTGTATTTATTTTACTTCTACCTGAAATATAAATCTCTTAGAATGGAATGTACATCTAAAGTGGATCTTTAATAATTAGAGTCACCTACCCTATTAACATCTTTAAAACCAAAATGATTCAACAATTTTACCTTCTTGTATAACATTCCATATATAATGTTCCATTTGACATATCTAATAACCCTTTTAGCATACATAAAATGAGTCCCATTTATTTCACTATTTCATATGGCATAAATACTGAAAACATATATAATTTATTTTTAAGAAATTTTGAGAAAAATAAAGTTGCTAATAATTCATTTGAGTTATATTTAATTTAAATTCACACCTTAATCATCTTTTGATAATTTTATCCAAACATGAATGGGTTTGGTCACTAGCATTAACTACTTCATTTCAATTTTTTTTTAAAAATATCTAGAATACATCTCTTAGTTTAAGAACATACAACATTCTCCTAGCATGATGTGAAACCTTAAGATGTATCTTAGCTCAACAGGAATGGAAATATAAAATTATTGTTTTATTTTTTTGGAAAATTCATTACATTCACTTTCTTAGTAACCTAAAAAGACAATGTAATCAGTATCTAAAAAAACCATGAGTGTACTTGATTCCATTTATTTAATATATAGATTATTTTCAACTTTTAGCTTAGAGAATTTAATCTCTTTCAACTAACTATCAATATTTGAGTACCAACCCCATGGGGCTTGATTTAAGCCATAAAATAATTTATTTAATTTACATGTCTTTAAGCCTATAAGATAAAAATATTATAGTTTAACTATAAGATGGAGGTAAATTTTATTTTATAAAATAAAACATACAATTTACTTAACCTCTTTATGAAGGTATTTAATAAAAATATTTTGACTGATTGATAATAAATTAATCATGTAAACTTTTTTACCAATAATTTTCAAAATAATAGTTAAGAATAATTTATAATAAGTAGTATGAAACTTTCCATAAAATATGAATTGTGGAAATAATTAACTTGTAATTTTTTTTAAAAAAATAATAACAATTAATTCAGAAAACACTTATAAAAAATTGTATAAGAAGATCCACACTTTAACCTTAAGTGAAAATGATTTAAATAACCAAGAATTTTTGTATCCATGGTTTTAACCAAACTATAAAGGTCTGTCTTCCTTCACCAAGGAATCCTTCGATACTAAGATTGGAAAATCTTCTATTTACATAGCCCTCGGAACCCTCGATCAGCAAGAATGAAACATTTGTCTATCTAAACTTTGGATCCCTCTATCACAGCAAATTGAACATACAACAATTATAAACATAAAGAAATCAATGAATTTATAAAATTACTCATAATAGGATTCCATAAGTAAAAACCCACTAATGGTTACGATGAATCATTCAGTCATAATATTATGTAACAAACTCTTCAAAGTATATTTGGTTAGATTTAGTTGCAAAATATCCCTCCTCCTAAAATTTAAATTCTATTTATATAAATTTCTCCAATTTTCATATTATTAATTATATGGATTTTGTTTCAAAAACATAAAAAAACACTTTCTTTAATTCAAAGAGTTCAACATAGCATGTTCATCGAATTATCTTAATAATCTAAACCTCTAAAGTTTATATGAGTTCCATCTAATATAGTGGAAAAGTATGTTTAGTGGGATATAAGTAATTCATAATTTTTTTGAATTTGGAAAATGTCTTCTAGTAGACATGTTTGTCTCTATCCTATTAACAGTGATATTGTTCATTCAATGTACAAAGTTCATGTCCATATGATTTTGAAACTTCATCAATTTTTTTCATCCAAAATACTTCTAAAAATATCTATCTAGTTGTAAAATATTCCACATCTGATAAAATATATTTCCTACAAAAACATTACTAAGACACTTGAGAAGTATAAAAGTTGGTAAAGTAAGACCTTTAAGTAATTGAGTTGTAATTTTTAATAAAAAGGTTATAAATTATTTAAAGTAAGCTTGTGACTAAAAAATCTACCCTTTTTGAAAAGTAGAAAACACAAATTCTAAATAGAAAAACTAAAGTATAAAAATTTAAATACTTACTACCCATGTCGTATATAATCCAGACCTTTTACGTTTTCAATGAAATGTTATAAATTTCTTTAAATCTCCCCCCTTTAATGAAAATTTACCTTTATCCTTTCTCTCAATTGTATTTTAAATGTTTAGATTTTCTTCATTTCTCCCCCTGTGTGATTTTTAAATGGTTTTAAAGAGGTGAAAAGTTTAACAAAAATGTAAGGGAAAACTAGGAATAAATTTATATGTAAAAAACATTCATCCAAATTTATATTTAATATATTCATTTGAGAAAAATAAGAAGTAATAACCATAAGAAATTTAGTAAAAAACATTCATCGAAAAAATATGCATTCACAAAAATTGAGTTCTCTTTATTATAAAAATTATCAAGTGTTTAGAAAATAAATCATCATTTATTCAAATATTTTTTGAGTAATAACTTTATATTCTTCACATTATCCCAATACTTATCAGACATAGAAACAATTGACTTCATTTTTCCTACTTAATCTTCATAAAATCCTATCTTCCAATTCGCATTCTTTAGTTTTCATACTTCTTCTTATAATGCTTAAATCATTTTCCTTTGATCTAAGATATCATGATCATGATTCATTGAAATATATTTAAGGTTATAAATTTCCATTTTGTTTTTAGAAACTTATTTATTGATATTTCTTGAATTCTTTGATACTGAATTTTTTGTTGTTTGGATTCCATCAATTTTCTCATCATAAACCTTTATATCTCCTTTTCTGTATTTGATCCATCTAATAAATAACTTAAACATTATTGATTCCATCATGTATTTTCCTCTAAATTATTTTAAATTAGAATTGTTTTCAATTACTATCTCAATAAGTTATTTTAAAGAATTTTAATTTTTCAATAAGTAAATCATTCCTTGATGTTACTAACTCATTACTTGATTTTTTGGAATGAAATGTAAGGTATATTCAAAAATATTAATTACTTTATTGAAGTAATTCATTCTTAGTTATATTATTTGTGAAATTATATTTTTAGTAGAATTATTGTAATTATAAGAAACTTTAGGAATGGATGGAGAGTGAGTTCTTAATGTTCCTTATTCTTATTTTCGTTCATTAGATTGAGATTCTAAAATCTCTATAACATCAAATTATTTATCTGATTATGCTTTGCATGATTATTTGGTTTTAGAATTCTGATCTTCTTACTCTAATGATTTTTCTTAGTCTAAAATATAAATATTATAATATTTCTATGTTTGGAAAGATAATTAAGTTGAATAATCAAGGTATTTTTCTTCAGGATCCAATTTTTTTCTTAATTATTTATTTAGCTTATTATCTTCCTTTTATTTAGATTTTTTTAAAATTATTCTCGAACATCCTATGTTTGATTTTTTCTTCAAAAAAATATCATCTTACCCTTCTCATTGTCAATTAAGGATCTTGAAGTAATGAATGAAATAATTTTCCTTCTAGTTTATTATAGTAAGGTTCTTCTGGTTTAATAATAAAAAATGGAGGAATAGACAAAGGAACTTCTCCCTTAATTATAGCTTAAACATTGGAATGAATTTTATCAAACCCCTTTAGCAAATATTTTACTATATTATCTTTTAAATCATCCAATTCATGAATTTTACACTTTTAATCCTCTTTGAAATTATCATTGGTTTACTCCTTTAGAGACAAGGCTTCAACATTATCTATCCTAAAACACAAAACATCATTTTTCTTTTCTTATTTATTTATCATAAATGGAAAAACACCTTATCATACATGGTATTAGGTTTATTTTTAGGAAATAGAGGGGAAAATTATCTTTCAATCCTATTATCCATAAATTTTTATTTAATTTTCTTTGTTTCAACATTGGATGTATATTTTTTTGATTTCTTGAAAAAAGAATATTCAAATTTGGAACATAAAAAATTGCATATTTTTAACATTTTCTTCATCGAAATATTAAATTTTATATATTACTAGATTTTATTCATTATTTATGCTCTAAAATTCCATAAAATTGGCCAAAATATTATTTATGAATCTTCAATAATGTAAAATATTTGTCTTCAATTATTGTAATTTCATAGAATCAATGCAACAGAATATAAACTTTAAAAAATTGAATTTCCTCATGTTTCAAAGAAAATCTATAACATATTTTATAATAATTTTAAATTATATATATATATGTAATTTTCTAAAAATAATAAAATTATGCACTCAAATTTCCATAATCCACACATCAATAGTTAGATGTAAGACTTTCCTAAATTTTTTATATGATGCAAATATGGAGGTTTTTGTTTCAGAATTCTAAAAACTATATATATTTTTTAGAAACATGTGATTATTGAATTTTAACCTCTTCTAAATGAATTCCCACTGACTCAGATACTTCTTGGATATTTTACTTATAAAACTCTCTCAAGAGATTAAAATTCCAAAATTTATATTATCCACTTCATTAAACTCAGCAGAGGAATAAACTTATCTTATAATTTTAGGGAAGTTAAAATCAAAGTAATCATCTGTAGAAACCCAATTTATCTCCCTACTATGAAAAAATAAGGATGGATTTAACAATGAATAATATTTTTTAGCCAACCTCTTTCAATAAGAATTAATTTGATTGAAACTCTTCTTGTGAAATCACATGATGAAGATATTATTTCTTATCAGATGAAGGAAGACAAACAGATAAATAGTAATGAATTAGATGAATTGAAATTAAGATGGTTAGATTTGTTCATAAGATCAACTGATGGGGGAGTGGTGACCAAAATATCATTTATATAAATCCAATAGTATATGTGATAATTCTTCATCTTTAGATCTAATGGACTAAAAGAAAACCTTCATTTTGATCAATGGTTGAATTTTTTTCCAAAATATTTAAAGTTATCTGAACTCTTTATGTTTTAAAAAAACTTATGATATGAGTTTTATCAGATGAATATTTGTTCATATGAACCATAAAAGTTTTTAAATAAAAATATAATGGAAATAAAACATTTTTTTAATTTTTTTCTATAAAAAGTATAATGTATATTATGACAATAGAATAAAATAACATAAAAATATTTATAATTTACCTCTCTAAGAAAGAATTATAAAAATTATTTATGAATATTTTTCCAATTATATAAACATCATGGGTTTCCTAGAATATATTTTTCTAACAACTTTAGGGATTGTTTTAAAAATTATTTTTAGAGAAAAAGTTTTCTTGAATATTTTTAGAGAATAATGTTTCCTGAAAAAAATTAGGAAACATTTTTGTGAAAAAAATGGGGAAAGTATTCAAAATTATAATATGGTTGAAAAGGAATTTAAAAATAATGTAAAAATGTGATCCCCCGTTTTAAAGAGTTTTGTAACACCCCAACCCCAATATCCCAAATTTGGTGCATTATTTTATTATGTTGTAATGATTACAACGAATCATATCCATAAAGAACAATCAATTTAGTAGTCTTGAAGAAAATAGATACATAAATGAATCCCATTTTACAATATAAAAAACATAATACACAATAGAAGCTAATAAACTGCATCCTTGAAAGCTTAATAAATGGTATCTTCATCATAACCCTATGAAAGAAAAAGAATAAAAGGGGTCAGCTCAAATTCTCAAAAAGGGTTTCATATAGCAGAATAATGAATCAATAATAAGTGAATCTTAATCAATTATACATAATCAATATGGCATGGTGAATAATTAGAAAACAAATTCCATTAATAAACTGACAATGAAAATGCATCCATAAATTTCGTCATATTGAAAACCTCATTGAAAGTAATAACAGAATACTGAATAAAAAAATGATTGTTATTTAGAAGTCATGTATCTGGAACATTAACCATCATACTGTTGTGATGGTTTAATCATGTGGGTAGAAACCTATCTGATTATGATTGGAAACAAACATGATGGGTTTGTCACCAACTGTTTTGTCTCTTGAGACTTGTCGATGCATCGAGGGGATATTGTGGGCCCCATACTTCACTACAAGTCTAAAGAATAATTTTTAAAAGGATTTAATACAAGAAAAATATCTCTTTTCATCATCTGTATTTAGTAGAGTATACTAATTCATCAATATTTCCCAGTTTAAAATATCACTACAAATAAATACCGTATGTAAAATGGTATACAGATAATAAGATAATCATATCCATGATACAATAATATGGATATTTAATATAATTATAATTTTAAATTAAAAATATATTTCAAAGGGGTAGTAGATACAACAAAAAATAATTATTAGGTCCACAATACGAAGTAAGTCTCAAGGAAATGGAAATTGAGACAAAGTCTCTTACCACATTGTAATCAATCGAATCATATGAAAAAAACTAGTAATAATAAAATAAATCATCGAATACCATGAATATAAATATAATCATGATATTATATATCAAATGTAATAATAAATAAACAACATATAAGAAATAAGTGGCGAACAATGGAAATATCATGGAAATATAAGTGAGATGAGAAACCCCTTACCTTATGTCTGAATGTGTTATGCACTTGAACTTAAGATCTTGGATAATAAAATTAAATCCTTTCATTAATTATTTCAAAAACATTCAAAAATTTATTTGATTCATTTTAGTTTTATTAATTTCATTCATTTCCTTTTGGATGAGTTATTTGATTGTATTCTGTCGTTCCAATATTTTCGTTTACTTGATTTCATGATCGGTATACTTGTATATGAGTTTGGAAGTTCATGTGGAAGGGATATAAATCTAAATAATTTAATTTATATATTATTAATTATAATAAGTAAGTATAAATGGTTAAATATTCCATTTGGTTTCATGGTATGGGGAAGAATTATTAGATAAAACATTAGTGATAATCGTTTAGACTGTTGAAGCAGGTTTTCAATCACAAAGAACTAGTTTTGTTATATTATTTATCATATAGTAAAAATGATGGCTCTAGAATAAATAAATTTTATCTAGTAAATATTTTATAATCTTGTTCAACCATAAAATGGTTTCATGACCATCCTTTAAGAATAAATCGAAGAACAAAACTCCGTCTTCCACGAAGGTTGTAAATTTGCACCTCCCAGAAGATGATTTCTTTTATAAAATAAAAGAGGGAGAGTAAGGAGATTGATAATGGTTATTACAGTAACATGATATAATTATAGTATAGAAATTATACTGGATTTATAATGTTCCATTGTACAGACGAGTATATGAGAGAATAAGGAAATAAGATAAATTGAAATGAAATTAAATAAAAAAGGAAGAGGATTTACCTCTTGGAATAACCTCCTCGAGAACCTCCTTAAGGGAAGGGTTTTGGTATTTTGGAAAAACCAAGGGGTCTGATATGTTGGGAGGTAATAGGTAATATTATTTGGGCAGAACACCTGAGAAGCCTCAAGGCTTAGAGGAGTGAAGAAAAGGGGGAGTGAAGAATGGTTTTTATAATGGAGGAGATGAGGAGTTTTCCATTATTTTAATCCTTATTTCATTATTTGGGATCGAGACTATAAATAGTCTTGATTATTGTGAATACAAATTGTAATCATTGAATGTGAGTTCGAACCAATGGCCATTTACATAACCCATGACTCAAGCATTATATAGAAACTCATTTATTTAGCATATTTAGTAAATTATCGAATTTCACTATTCACAAAAATCAAGTATTTCAGAAAAATACCAAAAATATACCATAACCATTTTTCAACATCTAGAATTAAGAATGGATGCTATTTTAATAAAATAATTTTCTAAATATGATAAAATTAATTTTTAATTAAAATCATTAATTACTAAAAAAAACAGATTTTAAAACTATAAATTGTTTTATAACACCCTAAAAAAATATCTAATGTCTCATTAAATTATCCGAAAATAACAGGAAAACAAAATATTGATTTAGTAATTTATTTAATGAAAAATAATTTTTATTTAAATAAAATTTTTAATTATAAAATTGTAATTAAATATTTATTTCTCACAAAAATATGAAAATTTATTATTAATTTTTAAAATATTCACTCTCATTTATCAGGTGCCTAAATTTTATATATACCTACTTGGGTAAGGTTACTATAAATAAGGGTAAATTAATATTTATAAGGGTCAAGTTACTATTCATAAGGGTACATTTCTATTCATAAGGGTAATGTTACTACTCATAAGGGTACATTACTATTCACCAAATAATATGTTGATTCTATCAGACTCTAAATGTCTTACAGAATGGAACTGTGGATGTCCATTTTTCGAAATTCAAAACCCATAATTTGGAAAATTAAGTTTAATTACTAGGTTATAACTATAACAAAGTGTTGTTTCACAGAGACTTGGTGTTTTGTGAATATAATATATCTAATGAATAGAAATTATTTATGAAGAAACATACCATAAAATCGTGGGGTTTCATATTAATAGTGAATATATTCTTAAAATAATTTATTATTTATCAAAATAATTATACTAGTATATATATATATATATATATAATTTAAAGTATTTAACTAAATAATTAATGATAAAAATTAATTTGGTAATAAAAATAATCAAATACATATTTTCATTTTAAAATACTCTTTTACCAAAAATAATGCTATAAAATAGTATTTGATTTTATAACTTTAATTTAAAATTATTTACAGTTATATAAATATGAAATATAATTATTATTAATTAAAACATATAATCATATATTATTATTTTTCTTAACTTAATGTATTTAAAATTATAAAACAAATTACTAGGGTGTTACATGTTTTTTCCCATAGTGATATAGTTTAAACATGATGTAGATAAATGATCATTTTATATAGAACATTTTATGATTCTGTTTAATATATTAAAATCTATCTGAAGTTTATAGTTTTTTAAAGTATTACTATGTTTTTTTCATTCTAATGAATTGTTAAATAATGTCTTCTTTTTTGTGATCCTGAATGAAATGGTGTCTTATATTTATGTTTTTATCTCACGAGTGATGTGATGCGTTTTTACTAGGGGTTGTGGAACTTATGTTATCACAAAAAAAAATATTTTTGGAAAACACCATGTCAAATGCGGTGAGTGTGTGTTACATACACAAAACCTGAGCACAAAAACTTCCAACTGTTATATATTCATTTATATTAGTGAAAATTTCTATATAGTTTTCCTTGTTTTGAGACCATGACACTAAAGCCTCTCATAAGAAATGAAAATTTTCTGATATTATATGTCTATGGACTTTACATTTTCCAAAATCAACATCTAACAAATATATATCAAATAAATTTTCAGAAGAATAAAATAGTACATGATTGACAGTTACCTTTAAGTAATAAAAAATCATTTTGTATCTTTTAAATGGGTATATTTTTATGTTTCTTGAATTATCACGCATAAGAATATAGAAAACCTTAAATATGGCAGACTAGTAGTAATATATAGCAATATACAAATCATTCCTCTAAATTATTTTGATGAAATGGTTTCCTATATTCATTAAGATCTAATGTTCTTTAGTTTCTGATAAGTGTACTTATACTTTTAGTATAGTCATGTATAAATATTTTTAAAAAATATTTCCTGTACTTTTATTGATATATAAAATCTCCCTCTGGTTTTTGAGAAATTTGAGAACCAAAGAAAAAAATTAATTCACCCATCATGTTCATTCCAAACTCATATTTCAGAAGATCTTAAAAGGAATCTGAAAGTTATTTTTAAGTTACGTCAAATATGATTTCATCAAAATAAATTTTTACAATTATGGTTTCTTTAAAAAAAATTTAATTAAGAGATTGGGATCCACAAATCCATTAAAAAAATTGTTTTGTAACTAAAATAAAATAAGTCTATCATACCAATATCTTAGGGATTTTTTAAGTATGTATAAGGCCTTAATATGTTTGGAAACATTATCTAGATTTTTTCCTTTCAAAACCATGTGGTTGTTCCATATAAAATTACTCCAAAATATATTTTTTAAGAAAAGAACACTTCACATCCATTTTATAAGGAGAGAAATTTAAAAATATTGCATCGGATAATGGAATATGAATAGATTCTAGTCTAGATATAGGAGAAATAGTTTCTTCTAATTTTATCCATTCTTATTGATTATAACCTTGTGCAACAATTCTTTCCTTATTTCAAATTATAATTTCATTTTCATTATGTTTGTTTTAGAAAATTCATTTTTGGAAAAATGACTAGAAAATCATTAGGACATTCTAATAAAGTCAAAATTTGTTTTCTATCAAACTCTTTATGTTCATATTGAAATTATATTATCTAATATTCATCACATAAAGACTCATTACGAGTCTTAGTTTCAAATTGTTATAAAAATTTACAATGTTCTCATTGGTTTCTTAAGGAACTTCTAGTTTTGACGCGTTGACCTACATCACCAATGATATTATCAGTGGTATGATTCATAAGGATTATATGATTTCTTGGTTTTGTAAAATGTTGTTCTTCAAAAATAGTTTAAATTTATTAACTTCAAAAAAAGTTTCTTCAGTTATTCTCTCATGAGAATAATTTTCTAACATGGTTTGAAAATAATTTTATGAAAAATAATATGAAGATGTGGTTTTATCTTGTTTAAAAATATAAGGGGTTGTTTCATGAAAATTTACATTCATTTTTTCCAAAAAAATAATTTTATTTTTGTTAAAAGAAATGATATGACTTACTAGTCATAGAATTTTCTATGAAAAATCCTTTATTATATTTTGCATAAAATTTTCATAAATTATATTTATTATTCAAAATTATTATTTTACATCTAAAAACCATTGATGTAAGAGAGATTTTTCTTTCTTCCTGTCCAAAACTCATAAGGAGTTTTTTTTAATAAATTTAAGTAAAATTTGATTTATTATATAGTAGTTTGTACTAATCTCTTTAATCGAAAAATGTTTAGAGATTGAGTATTCACTGAATATGGTTCTAGTAATCTCTTGAAGAACACAATTTATTCTTTCAACTACGACATTTTTCTGAGGTGTAATACGTGCTAAAAATATATATATTATACCTTTTTTACAATCAAATCATTTGAAATCAAAATTTACAAATTCTTCCCAATTACCACTATAAATAATATAAAATGCTAAAATTCTATCACATTTGACACATGAAACAAATTTTTCTAAATGCAAAAAGTATTATGAGTTTTTCACTAAAAATTTGACCAATGTATATCAAGTGTACTTATAAACTAAGACATTTACAGATTAATTTCCACCAGTACTTCTAATTTATATTGGGCCAAATAAATCCATACACACTAACTATAAAACATAAAAAATTTTAAATTCACTAATATATTTAAAACACGACTTGTGTTGCTTTCTAAATTGAAAAGGATCACAAGAATTAGAAGAATTAACCCTAATATTTTTTAAATATCTATTTAGTCCTTTGTTATAAGTTTTTGGCTAAATTTATTACATTATAGTGTCCTAACCTTCAACACCATAACAAAAATTGATCTTTCATTTCACTAATCCAAAGTAAAACTTGATTTCTGTGGTTTTAAAGTTTTAGTTTGTATAAATTCTCTTGCCTATCATTAAGAAGTAAAAATTTACCTTTTGATATTTTAATTGTATATTTATCGTTCTTTATTTTCACAAGGTATCATTCATCACATAATTTTATTCTGCTAATAAGGTTATTCTTAAGTCCCATTTCAAATAAAACAACAGAAATTAAAAATTTTCTAAAAATAGAAATATTAATTATACAATATATATCTCTCCGTGAACATTATCACCAAAAGTGACCTTACCAACCTTTATCTTGATAATATTATGAAATAACTATTTTCTCTAGTCATGTGACTAGAAGAACCACTATCCATGTACCAAATATTATTATAGTTGCTACTCTTCTTATTTTGTTGTGAATAAAAAACTTTAGAATTTGGTACCCAAACTTTTTGGGGTCCAAAACTATTAGAAAATAATATTTTGGGGATCGAAATTTATCCAAATTCTCTATGGTGTAAATATAACAATTCCTTATAAATGTAAGCATTATAAAAACCAAAATACTGAACTCTATTTAAAGAAATTTTTTTCTTCCGGTGTCTACCACAATAACATTTTTTTACACAAAGGGAACCTTTTTGGAGCAAAGTAGTTGATTTAAAAATGGGGTTTAGAATTTACAAATCTCATTCCTAAAGAATTTGGATGAGGAATCTATTTCTAGTCCCACCCACCACTTACTATCAATACCATTCACAAGATAGTTCAGAACTTCAAGGTACAAAAGCTTAGTGTATGGCCAAAATATTTTGTATCATGAGACCTATTGATGCGTTGAGGGGCTATCTATATCAGGCCCCACCCACCACATAATATGTTGAATTCATTCCTCATATTTAAATAGTGAAACATAATCATTAATATTTAAAAATAAAATGTGAAATGTTAATACCTACCCCAATCAAATAAACACAATCATAAACAATCTAGAGTAAGATGGAGAATGGTGTCCAAATAGCACGTCCACAATTATTCTAATAATTAACCATCCTTGTAAAAAATAAGGATTGTATCAATACAACATATCCCCAGTGGATCATAAGTAAATTAAAGTTTTGATTTCATTTATGAATATAAATACCATAAAAATATCTTTAAAATCATTCTTGAGGAAATTATCATTATCATTTTGAAAATTATAATACCTATTGAAATTTCTTTTCTTTGAAAATAAATTTTAAAAACTATGAATTTTGAGAATATTGTGGAACATATTTTATCTAAAAATATCCTTATTAACATTGAAATAAGGATTCAAATAAATGGTGTTTATGATGAATCATAACTCCATACACATCGTACAAGTTAAAAAGAACATTCCTTTTTTCATTATAAATAGGATAACAAAGTTCCTTGTTTGGAAAATAATAAGAAGATTCCTTTTAAATTTATGTTAAAAACTAAATGGGGATTTTTTTGAAAATGACATAATATTCCTTTGAACATTTTTTAAATAGTAAAATGGGTAAAAATACCTTTAAAATCATTTTGAAAAAGGTTAAATTAAATTTTTACAACCTTTTTAGAAAACATGGTTTTGGAAGAAAACTGATTTCCGACCAAAGAGAGAAATGAAGTTGGATTTTATCAAAATAATTTTATATGTTAATTTACTTACTGAAGGGTGGAAAATGGTAATATTACTTACAATTTTCCTGAATCACTAAAGGATAATAAAATTTAATTGGATTATTAGTAAATTTTTAAATTATTTCATTCTACTAAAATTCAAGATTAAGAAATCTCTATTAGAATTAGATTGTAAAATAAACATTTACAGTGATCATAACATGGCGGTAAGAATTAATCAATTAATATATTTTTTGTTTCAACTAAAATTACACATAATTTTTATAAAATAAAATAAATATAATCAAAATTAATTATACACATAATATTAGAATTAAATAATCATGTAAGTAGAAGTTTAACCCAATGAACAGAAATTGAGTTAAGAAATCTCTTACCACACTCTTACTTTTGATAGAACAGTCATTAACCTCCTATATAATGGTTTTAAAACTGTTATAAACTTATATCAGAACCATATTAATAGATATAATATCATATTTTACCCCTTTATAACATATTATCACCCATTTATTAATAATATTTCATTATTTGGGTGTTTGTTTCTTTGTTTTCTTATGCTTGTTTTATCATTAAAGATCCGATTCTTTCACACATTACATAAATTAATAAACTCCGAAATAATAATCATGGCATAATTATCATATTTATACATCAATTATACTTTTAATATAAACCATGAGATTTTTTTTGAGAAACGAGTTACGTTATGACCATTGAGAGGGTGGGTCGTGCATACGCATGAGTGACATTTAAATTTTCCAATGATCATTGTGGAAAGAAGGTAAGTAATAAATTATATTTCATGGGTGATATTAATATAATATATATCATATATTTTATTTAAATATATTTATATATATCATCCATCTGGTGTTGTTATGAAAATCGAGTTACATCGTTTTGTGGAGGTGGTAGTCCCCCAGTACACAAATGACGTTATCATACTTCATTGAGTGAAAATGTAAGAATGAAAATGATCTATATTATATTTTCATAATGATAGAGATTTAATTAATATCATAAATATTTAATGTATATAACATATAATTATTAACTTTATCTTTGTCACCTTCTATGTAAAATGTTATCATAAGACGAATTGCATCGCTTTGTGAGGTGGTAGCTCGCTGTATACACAAGTGATCTTATCGTATCTCCCATGAAATGGAAATTAATATATATATATATGATAAAATAAATAAATCTTTATAAATATGTTATAAATATAATATATATACTTTATTTCCATCATCATACCCAATCATGAAATGCTACAATGGAACAACGAATGATATCGGTTCTTGTGGCGGTTGTCCACTTTACATATGAATGATGATTTTGTAACAAATTTTATGGAATTAGAGATTATTGTAGGTAATGAAATTATTATAGAAACATACTATTATGTATAAGGTATATTGTTAATTATATAATAATGGTTTTATAATAAATTAAATAGGTGGGTAAATAAGTTAAATAAATATTCTTATTGAAGTACATTAATTCTTCCTCATGTATCCTTTTTAGGTTTTCACCAAAGCCATAAAATTATGGATTTCTACCCAAAATATGATTTCTAGGATGATATGATGAAATTTGGGAAGTTATTTATGTAGTTATAGTCCGAATTAAAGTGGTTTTAAGGTGTGAATAAGGGAGGTGAGTGGGTGGGCTTTTATAAGTGAGCTGATTGGCATATTTGCAATTTTTTGGAAGGATTCAATCATACCCATGTTTTTATCATGTAAAATACTTTGAAAATGGTAAATTATATAATATAAAAGATATAATGTGGAAATATGGTCATAAAATGTGTTTTGGAAAAATTGGTAGATCATTTTTTACCTTTATCTTCTTAGTTTTATCTCCAGTAAATCCCTATTTACCTTAACTACAGTAAATAATTTTCACTATTTTCACAATTCATTTTGGTCAAAAAATAAGTTGAAATTATTATATATTATAAATTATTCTTATTAAAAATAGAAAATTATTTTTTTCAAATTCAATTCACATACTTTTCAAAATTTAATTTAAAATTAATCTCGAAGACATGACGAGAAGGTATGTTTTTAAAAAGAAAATGTTTAAAATTTTACAGTGTTTTTATATTAAAATTCAATATTAAAATGATCAAAATGAAATAAATTGGATTAATGGATATAAAATTGGAATAATATTTCATTAAAAAAATTAAAAATATAATTTTAATTTCAAAGTAACTAAAATGAAAAGGCAGTTTTCAATTAAAATTCAGTGTTTTCACTATTCATGAAAAATGAATTTTTTAATAAAAATACCAAAAATTCACCCTAATAAAATTTTGGAATTATGATTTAAAAAATTAATTTTATTTTTTCAAATAAATTTTCTAAAAGTGGTAAAAAATAATTTTAAATTATGTGCATAAAGAGTGATTAAACCGTCTTTTAGAAAAATAATGTTTTCCAAAAGGATTATTTCTTTTTTCTGTTAAATGATTATTATTTTATTTATAATAATTAAATAAAAAAATGAAGGTGTGTAAAATATATATTTTCATAATTTAGTTAACTCTATTCATACCCTCCATTATAATGGCTAGGATATATATTAAATAATATTGTTAATAGTGTTTTGATGTTTTGTAAAACTCAGTCTTGTGTGTAACAAAACAATCAAAGAAGCACATTTTTGTGTGTAACATAAGATTAATTAGTGTATAATGTAACATATTCCATCAAAAAAAATGTTATTATTTTATAACTTTTTGGGTGTTACTTTCTCTCTACCATAAATAATTTTCTTCATCACAATTTAAACTTTATCTAGGTTGTCAAAGGTTTGATATTTGAAAATAAAAATACTGAAAACCCCACATCATAAAATGTTTAATAAAATATCATTTTATTAAGAGATAAAGGTCGGTATAATGTACATATAGAATAACATATTACTAGTTTTCTATGTAGGATAACATTGGTGGAATGTGAAGTTATAGACATGGACGAAGGGGGTAAATAATTATATGGAGTGATAAAGGTCAATGATCACAATAATGTGAGTGATAAATAGAAATTTAAGGGCCTCAAAAACATAAATCTGAGATGATTTAAATGAGAATTAGATTCATCATAAGTGATTGTAAAAGTCAAACATTTTTGTTTCAATATCACTCTCATAATGTTGAGGAATTATTTTACTATCAAAGAATATATGGAATTATACTTACTTGATACATTTCTATTTCTATCTCTCTCTAACTCTTACAAAATATTAAGATCCTAAACAATCAAAATAAAGGCCCTAAATCTCTAAAATTAAATAATCATTAGTCTCTAAAACCACATGAAGTAGGTCTTAATCATCACACATCAAACATGTGAATTTCTTCCAAATGTAATATCTTGAAACATGGTAATAACCTAAATTACCAAACAAATATTATGGGAAAAATTAATTCTACCTTATTCCTTAAAAAACATAGATTATTTGATATATTCCTTAAATCCAAAAATGTTGATAACTTTTTTAATGATATCATAAACTACATTGTCAACAAATCATTAATTAGTCCCAAATTAGTCTTCACCATCCATTTTAATTTATCCATATGATTTATAATTTTATCCAAACATCATTATCTCAACACCATGAACATAATAAGTCTTATATTTCCCTTATTCATGTGTTTTATAAGAAGTTTAACTTTCCACTGAATAATTTTTCTTATTCATCGACACCGTTCAATATACTCTTTCAAATACTTAATTAGAAATTACTACAGTACAATCCTTATACATTTCATAATTATTATACACATGGTATCAGTGATAAAAAACAAAAATGACAAAATTATTGAATCTAAACACAAAAAAATCTATCATTCTTTTTTGTCTATGGTAATTGCATAATATTGGTTATAATCAATTAACTTATCTTGAAGTATATTACTTTAACACTTGAGACATTGATTTGCATAGTGCCCCATATCAATATAGTTGAATAATTGTATTTTCAAAACTTTTTCTTACCCTTGGAAACAAAAGAATTTTGGAAATTCTCTCCACAGTTTTATCAAGATTTCATTCCTTTTATAAAATTACTTGTGTGTTTCCTTCCACAACTATCACATGTTGGAAATCCTTTATTTCCCTTATTCCCTTTATCTTCCTTTTTACCTTTCATCCGACTCTTCTCTTATTTCCCATTGAAGACATAATACTTAGATAATTATTTCTATTCCTTGATATCACATAATACTATGTCTTCATATGATGAGAATATTTTTAATACTATTTCCCTTGTAAATATTGGTTTAAACCCATCAAATAGATGATCATTCTTACTCTTTGGATTGTGTGAATTTATGTGTTTCTCATTCCTTCTACTAGTATGTGTTTATAATGATAGAATACAATAGATTAGAAGATATCATCATGAAACAAAATGTATAATCCTAATACTAGTGAAATAGTTTATGCATAGATACTGTCATAATCATAAACATGGATTCTTCAAGGATATCTCATTTTCAAATCCTTCAAAATGGTATGTAAATAAAATGTGAATTATACTAAGAATATATCATGATAGTATCCAACCATGTGTGTAGTAAGGCATAATTTCATGCACTAGGTGATGATCGTTTCAATCCCAATGCCCGCTTTTTAGAGTTATTTCCCCATAGGTACATTTTCATCCTAGAATCAAATACACTTGTAGTATCCAGACAGGGACGTATTTCAAGGAAAACATCATAATATCCACCATAACAAAACTTAGTATATTCTTCTATGATAATCCTCAATGACCATCATTGGGTTATGATCCCTAATATATGTTTTCCTAAATATAGTTCCCATGGTTCCTTATAAACTTTCTCTGATACCAACTGTAACATCCCCAACCCTAGTATCCTGGAGTTAGTGTCTGCTTTATTATATTGGCATAGATAAAATGGGTTGAATTCCAAAGGACTGGTAAGTTTAGTTCTATTGTTAAACTAGATACATATATTATTACAATATTGCATTTGAATATAAAAATTAAAACATAGTTTTTTTAGAATATCATTATTACCTCTTGAATATCCCTATATATCAACCCTAAAATACTTCATGGTATCCTGGAAAAAATAAAACAGAATAAAGGGTTGATCTAAAATGATTAGTAAGGGAAATTTTACAATAAAAAGAAATATCAAAAAAGGAATAATAAATATGGTAAGGTACCTAACTAAAAAACCTTCCATTTAATTAATAACTTGAGCATAATATGGCATGACTAAATTATAATCAAATAATTTTATATAAATAATCAAATTATCTTGAAACATAAACATGGATATTATAAATAATTGAATAATCACATTGAATATCAATATATGAATTTATAATGAGGGATTGTATAATTTTGGACATCATAATCATATTGTTATGAACTTTCACAACATAGTTACAATCAAGACCTTTCATAAAATAGTTTAAAATTACTGGTTTCAAACCCATCAGGTTTTTCAAACTCGTTTTTGTCAAGACCATTCACAATATACTTACTATCAAGACCATTCAAAAGATAATTTAAAACTATTTGGTACAAATGCACAGGGTTTCTACTATTGAATTTGTATCATTAGACATGTCGATGCATCGATGTGATATTTATATTGTGCCCCAACCACCTATAACTATGTCCAATGCATTACTCGTATAAAAGGGGTGAAACATAATCATTCATATTAAAAAATAACATTTAAAATTTTAATAACTTTTTCTAGAAAATAATCATAATCATAAACCATTCAAATTAATATGTTGAATCTTATCAAAATATAACATCCACAATAAAACAGATCATAACCCATCCATAGAATGAACAAGGACGATATTAATATAACATATCCCAAGTCAGTCAAAACAATATTAAATGGTTGATGTCATTGATGAATATAAATACCGTAAAAATACTTTAAAAACATTTTTGACGAAAATATGCTTTTTATTTTGAAAATTACAAACCATTTTAAAAACTGTTTTCTTTGAAAATCACTTTTAAAAACAAATAATTTCAAGAATATTTGGAAAATCATTTTCTTTACAAAGATCCTTGTAAACATGAAATTTAATCTTCAAAAAAATGACAGATGTGATGGTGTTTTTTCTATAGTTTTTTTACAAGTTAAAAAAAACATTCATTTTTCTCTATCAAAATTTTAGGAAAGTTCCTTATTCAGAAAATGACATGAATTTTCCTTTTACATTTTTCGTAAAATCCACAATGGAATTTTGTTGAAAATTACATAATATTACTTTGATTTTTTTTAAATGTAAAAATTGGAAAAAAATATATTTTAGAAAATAAATATTTAATAGTTAAAAATATATTTGAAAACATTTAAAAAAAACGTTCTTTCGGAAAAAAATAGATTTCTGATCTAAGAGAGAGATAAAGTCCAATTGTTTTTCAAAAAGCTTTTTCTTAGTAAATTTAAGTACCAAAGATTTGTAAAATGGTTCTATTACATAAAAATGTCATAAATAACTGTAGGACAAGAAAATAAAATGGGTTTATTAGAAAATGATCAAATAATTTCCATTAACTAAAATTTAAGAGTAAATAATCTCGATTGGAATGAGATTGTGAAATAAACGCTTAAAATGATCATAACATTGAAGTGAGAATTCATATAAGAATAAATTTTTGTGTTTAAACTATAAATACTCATAATGTTTTTGAAATAAAACATAATATAATCAAAATTAATTATACACATAATCTTAAAATTACATAATAAATAAAGTAGAAGTTTAACCCAATGAACATAAATTTAGTTAAGAAATTCCTTACCTCAGACTTATTTTTGATTGAACATTATTTAACCCCATATACAGTGGTTTTAAAAATGTTATTAATTTAAATAAAAACCATATTACTCTTTATAATATCATTTTTATCCCTTTATAACATCGTATCACTCGTTCATTAATAATCTTTAATTATTTTGATTGTTTCAGGTGTTTATTGACTTTTTTCTTATGCATTTTTTGTCATTAAAGATAGGGTTCTTTCACAAATTACTTAGTTTAATCATCTATAAAATAATAGTCATGAAATAATTATCATATTTATACTCCAATTAAACTTTTAAGACTAACCATGAATGTTTATTTTGATAAATGAAGCATGTTATGTTCCTGGAGGTGGTAGGTCATACGTACACATGAGTAACATTTCCATTTTCCAATGATCATTGTGGAAAGAAGTTAAGTGATATATAATATTTAAATATTGATATTAATAAAATATATAAGAAATTATTTCTCTAATTATACTTATATTTATAATCCATATGTTGTGGTGATGAAAATAGAGTCACATTGTTTTGTGAAGGTGGTAGTCCACACGTACACAAACGACATTATCAACTTTTATTGAGTGAAAAGGTTAGAGATAAAATGATATATATTATATATTTAAGAATAATAAATATTCCATTAATATCATAATTATTTCATATATATTTCATATAATAATTAAATATATTCTCACCACCTTCCATGTAAATTATTAGTGAAAGACGAACCACATCGCTTTGTGAGGCGGTAGCCTGCCGTACACACGAGTGACGTTATCGTATCCCCTAAAAAATGGAACGTAAAAAAGATATATATTATATAATGACTATAAAGGTATAAATATGTTATAAAAATCATATATATACTTTATATTCATTAATATACTCAGCCATGAATAGTGGTAATGAAATATTGAATGACATTAGTTCACGGGGTTGTAGTCCGCCGTACACGCGAGTGTTGATTTTGTAACCCATTCGATGGAAGTGGAGATGGTTCATGGTCATAAAAGTATTATAAAAAACCTCCCATTAAATTTAATATACAATGTTTATTATATCAATGTGGATTAGTAATGATTTATGGGTGTGATGAATGAAATAAAATAAGGATGCTCGTTGAAGAACATTACCTCTTTTTCAGGCATCGTTCATATTTTGCACAAAATCCTTACTAGGTTTGATTTATGCCAAAAATAGGGATTGAAGGATAATTGGATGGAATTTATGAAGTTATTTACTCATTTATTTTCTAAACAAAATAGTTCTGAAGCTTTGAATAAGAGACGAGATGTAGTGGCCTTTTCTAAGTGAGGTGAGAGACAAACTTGTATTTTTTTAAAAAATATTCAATCATAAGCACGTTTTTATTATTCACAAAGCCTATAAAATGGGCCATTAATGAATATAGAAGAGTTAATATGGACATAGGGGATGAAAATTTGTTTTTTACAAATTTTTTATTTCATTCATAACCTTTATCTTCTTAGTTTAACCCCTGATTAATACGTTTTTACCTTAACCGTCATAATTAATATTTAATATTTTCAGTATTCATTTCGGTAAAAAACTTATGTTTAAATTATTATAAATTATAAATTATGAATAATTTAAATATTAAAAACATTTTTTTTTAAAATTCAATTCATATAATTTAAAAACTTTAATTTAAAATTAATCTCACAGATATGACAAGAAAGTGAGTTTTTAAAGAGAAAATGTTCAAAAGTTCACAATATTTTAATATAAAAATTATATATGTATATGATTTCAATGAAATAAATTGAATTTATATATATCTATATAATTGAACTAATTTCAATTTTAAAAAAAATTAAAATACAATTTAACTTTATAAATAATTAAAATTAAAAGGCAGCTTTCAATTAAATTTCATTATTTTTAGTATTCATCAAACAAATGAAACCCTATCGAAAAATCACAAAAATCCCCCATAATATAGTTTTGGTATAGTGATTTAAAAAATTAATTTTATTTTTGGTAATAAGTTTTTCAAAAGTGCTAAAATTTAATTTTAATTTATGTGTCCAAATCACGATTAAACCATCCTTTAAAAAAATAATGTTTCTTAAATATTTTTCATTTTAATGATTATTATTTTATTTATAATAAATAAATAACAACATGAACATGTGTTAACTATGTATTTTAGTAATTTATTTAATCCAATTCATTCCTTCCATTTTAACATCTGGGTGATATATTAAATAATAATGTTAATATTATATTGTTGTTTGGTAAAACTCGGTATTTTGTGTGACACAAGATATTAAAGAAAATCATTATTGCATGTAACAAAAGACAAATCATTTTTGTGTTTTACATACACTATCAAATAATATTATATTCATTTATAATTTTTAGTGTGTTACAATAATGTATTTAAGTTGATATTCTAACTTTTCATCTTCAATAAAAGTTATAATTTCGTTTTCTGAAATTTTATAATCTCCTATCAACATAAAAAAGTTATCTACACTAGTTTTTATAAATTTTATCTTCATGAAATATATCTAATAATAATAATCATAACCATTAATTATAGGTGGTGTTCTTGGATGTAGATTCACAAGTGTCTCAACGGACAAACCTTCCATCTTATAAAACAAGTATACCATTTTCCACAAAACACATTAGTGTAAAAAGTTATAACAGTATAAACTTCTCTAATACCAAATGTAAGATCACAGGAGGATAGTTTTACTATAACAAGGGTTAAATTATAGATTATTAAATAAAAAATAAAATTTACTTAAACAATTTATGAAGTAATTTTAGAAAAATAGTTTTTTTTTTCTGATTTATAAGAAGTAATATGTCAATGTTTTGTAAAAATACTTTATAAAAACAAATTTAACAAAATTTTATAAAAAATAGTATACAACATTCATTAAAATATGAACAGTGGAAATAAGGACATTATAATAACAATTTATAAAAATATTATTCATTGTAAGTAAGAACACACTTATATAATCCTTTGTAAGAAGATCCACACTTTTACCTTATGTGTTAAGAAAGTCAATAACATTGACTCGATGTATCCATGGTTTTAACAAACCTGAAAAGGTACATCTTCCTTTACTAAGGAATCCATCATTACTAGGATTGGAATAAATACCATTTCCATGGACCTGGGAACCCTCGATTAACATGATCAGAATCTCAATCTTCCTAAATATCGGAATCTTTCGATCACACTAGATTAGATGGAAAGCAATTACAAATAGAAAATAACTTGAGGAATTTTATAAAAAATACACACAATCATATTCCTTATGTAAATACTAAATAAATGTTATAATGAATCAATCACTAATTAAAAGATTATATAAACTCTTCAAAGTATACTTATTTCACTTGAGTTGAAAAAGAATTGTCCTCCTTGAATGCTACTTATATTTTAAGCATTTATCTAATGGTCATATTCTTTATTCCTTAGTGTTGGTTGGAATGACACCAGGAAAACTCCATATATACTTGAAAGGGTTCAACATAGCATGTTCGTTATATAATAATGATAATTTATGTTTCAATAGTTTATTTTAGTTATATCTAGTATAAAGAAAAATGTAAATTCACTAAAATAGATAAATTATATTGTTCGGTGTAATTTGGGAAAGCATGGTAGACATGTCTATCTCCATATGATGAAGTTTTTATAATAAATAAGTAAAAATTCGGTAGATGGACAATAATTTTCTCATTTGGATAGACTTTACAAAACCATCATTTAATTGAACCATGAAACCATCTTTCTGATGTAAAAATTATATATCCATATGATTTTGAAACTCCATCTGCTTTTATTCACATGGAAAACGTAAAAAAATTACAATTGTAAAATATTCTTGGTTTTTAAAAATAAAATTCAAGAAAAAACATTTTTAATACACTTGGGAAGTACAAAAGTTAGTTAAGTAAAACCTTAAGTAAGTGAGTTCAATTTTTCAGAACTAAGGTTAGAAAGCATTACAATTATACATTCGACTCAATAAATCCATCATTATCAAGCACAAAACCCGTAGGATGCTCAATATATAATTATCCTTTAAGCTCTCAATTTAGAAAGGCTTATTTTCCATCAATCAGATAGATTATGTATTTTTTATATACCTCCACAATACGAATCATTCCTATAGAAACTAATATTTCAACTTGAGAAAATTTTTCTTCAATATACACTCTGTTAACTTGAGAATAACCATTAAATACAAGTTTTTCCTTATTTACGATAATATTTCCTTGATAATTCCTCTTGTTCCTAAATACAATCTTCTTCCAATGATATTATTTTTATTGATTCTTGGAATCAGATAACATGTAACAATATTTTCGATCTGATTCATCTCATCATATATAGCTTCAATCCAGAATTTATATTGAAATGCTTCAACCATTGAATGTGGCTCAATCTTTGATATTAAAGTAATTTGGTTTTCCAATTACATCCTTATTATGGGTTTTCCAAGATATTACTAACTTCTAATGATGATATTTCTTTGAACATGTTTCTTATACTTTGATACTATTTTTCATCCTTAGAAACCTCCTCCCCATCACTAGTCTAATATGACTCAATTTCAATAACCTATGGTCCAAATTCTACTTGTACAATACATTTTCTTCAGGATTTTACTTGTTTTTTTCATCCACATCACCAAAAACTATTATACCTAAAGAATTATATGTAGTTTAATTTTCAATTATATTTACATCAGAACATTAAAATGATTTTTGGAGCCTAATTTTGCAACATTTTTATCCTTTACCACTTAGTAGATATCCAAAAAATATACCCTCCTTGTCATGACCCGTCCCTCGGGGCTCGTGCCATGACTACCCCAATCCCACATTCCATAGGCCAGAGGCTGGCGACTAGGACTATAAAGGCGTATCCCTAAAACGGGAAGGCATTTCCTTATAACCTATACAAACCCACAGACTAGAATACAACAAGATGCAACTGCGAAGTAAAATGCCATAGTAAAAGTGTGATGAAATTAAAGGGGCTGGAAATACAATCCCAATTGTAAAGTACATGTACAACTAAAAAGTATAAATATAACCAAAAATTACAAGTATCTCCTGGATCATCCACCAAGGATCCTACCTGAAGGTTAGGTATAGCTCACGAATAGTAGTCCCCGCGTCACGTCACGCCCAACCGTTCACCTCCGAGCACTGTCCAGTTCTGGATCCCTTAGACTCGATCAACGTTGTATATCGTCTGCATAAAACAAAATAGGGTGTGGGCATAGCTCGTTCAAGGGTGACTATAACGAAACTCAGTAGGGACCCCGAGACCCAATAGGTATCCTAGAGATCCACAATGGAAAAACCACAAAGAAATACATCAACTCTGCTTATGTATATGCCCATACATATACATAATTTTTCAAGATATACTAATCTCATACATGAGGGAAGAAATACCACAAAGGTAACACCGTGAAGATAGGAGTACCACACAGGTAACACCATGAAGCTAGAAGTACTACACAGGTTACACCACGAATGTAAAAGTACCACACATGTAACATCACAATGGTAGAAGTACCACACAGGTAACACCACGAAGGTAGAAGTCTCATCTCAAACCAGGTATCAATTTAGGTCAAGTATAGAAGGGTCATCAATCATATTGTTGAAATACTTGGCTACTGGAGAACTCCTCCTCTGATGAGCATCGTGGGCCTGCTGGGTAATATAGAACCGCTTCCCACTAACCTTGGACTACTGTTGTACTCATCCCTTATGGGTACTATGGGCATGCCGGGTCACACAGAGCTGCTTCCCACCGTGGGCCTGCTGGGTCACATAGATTCGCTTTCCACTGCCCTTGGATTGTTGTGGTACTCATCCCTGATGGGTACCGTGGGCATGCTGGGTCACACAGTGTCACTTCCCACCGTGGGCCTACTGGGTCACACATAGCTGCTTCCCACTAACCATGGACTGCTGTGGTACTCATCCCTGATGGGTACCATGGGTATGCAGGGTCACAGAGAGCTACTTCCTTCCATGGGCTTGCTAGGTCACATAGAGCTGCTTCCCACTAAGCTAGCCGCCGAGTCGTTAAAAGTCCATGGTCAACAGTATTTAGGTCTCCATAATCCGTAGCGTTCGTACATATTATGATTGAGAGAACCACTCCCCAAGACACTCACTGCATCTGGGTATCCATGGAAGTCACCACAAAGTATTTTAAAAGATCTTTCTCCTCAAAAGAGTCCTAATACCGCAAATGGATTGTTAATCGGATGCACGATTTGCAAGATGCTAGTGTTTTAGTGCCGAGGGCCCAGTTGGATTCATGTTTGATCCAACCCAGCCATACCCTAACATTCTCCAAAATTCAGGTGGAGTATGTCAAAAGGACCTCATTGTCACAAGGATCCCGACGCCATAGACTGTTCATCAAACGAACGTCTGATTTAGAAGTTAGAGCCCGTTTTGTGTAACTGGCCAGTACTGGGTCTAGGTCCGGTCCACCCTTGTCAAACTGATCTGTCCCCATTCGGTATGTGCCAACTCGGATCGATCCGGGTTGACCTAGTATGACTTAGGTTCGACCCGACCTAGGTCGAACCACTAGGTCACGTGTCAGCCCGGTGGTCCCACCCGCCTGGCGGCGCAGGCCACCAGGGACACCCGAACGTGGCACAGAGCTGCATCAGCAGGTGAAAAAGCAGGTGGTTTACCCAACGCAGTGCCACATGGCTCCGCAGATCCATCAGTGCAGCGGCTGGTGGGCCGTGGCTTCGCCGCCAGGCATGACATTGGTGCTCACCCCGTCCTCCCGCCCCCTGTCAAATCAGCGACCCCTGCTCCCTCCACGACCGACGCTAGCCGCGGCCTTTCTGCCTCATGGGCACACTGCCAGGGGCGTGCCCCACCACTGTTCTTCCAGTGCCTGGGGTAGTGGCCAGATCTTTTTCCGGGCATGTGGCCAGCTCCTGTGCCGGCGACTGGATGTTATTCGGGCTGTCGGTCACGCACCAGTGGATCATTTCCTGTGTCGTCTATGCCCATAGCCTCCAGGGATCATGTTCTTCTCTATAGTAGGATCCAATATAGATTTTCTATAACTTCAAATTGGGTGATCACAATCAATGTACAAGAGGAGGGGCTTGGGATTTGTTCGTGTCGGCCCACACCCTCCACATTATAGATAAATCCAGCATTCTTGGCGAAAAGTTGTCTAACTGGATTTCATGCCGTAATTTCAATCCTGATCCAAAAAAACAAACCCTCCCAAAAATATATCAAATATTGGATTAACTTGTTCATGATTTGATCCGTTTTTATCATTTCAGGAATGAATTGTGGGAAAAAAATGATCAAAACCACCCCTACATCGTAAATCCAATGGATAACGTCCACGCTTGAAGGTGGGTCGTGTACTTTGTTTCCACAACAGGTTTCCAACGATGCCGCTTGAACATTGTCCTTTGGTTCGTGGTTCGGTGTTACCCATCACCTCATGCTATAATCGGCTCTGTCCTCTAAGGGTTCAATGTCACAACACTCCTTTAGAACTTCGTTTCTTGGCGAAGCTGCGTTGTCACCGCTCCCCAAGATCCATATAAATAAGAGAGGGGGAGGGTAAGTAACGACCCGGGGAATTAATGGGGGCTCATTAATTATAAACCTTCTTAATTCCGCAATGATGTCGTTACTTAAAATTGACAAGTCAATCTATTTATTGGATTGACACATCATTGGACCCACCCCCACTTGTCCTTTGGAGGAAAAGAATTTAAATAAAATAATAAAGTTATTTTATTTATTTATTTTAAAAAGTCCCAAATTGTAACTTTTTGTCCAGACCTACAATGGTCAAAGTAAAGTATCCCTTAATTGAATCCAGGCACTGCAGATTAAATGGTGCCCTCGTATTTTTAATCCGAGCACTGGTTCAAAAGATAGGAAAAAATGCATGCGCGTTTACTGAACGTACCTGAAAAAATGTTTATAAAATTATTAGAAGTCCTCCTCAACCCGCGCCGGTCGAGGTTAGACTCTGCCTAAGAGAAACATGTCCCCAGAAACTCAACGGTACTCTCCAATTTTCAATCCTAGTTACCGGTTGGAAGTTATGGATTTTAACAACAAAATAATTGTTACTTAATTATTTTATTTATGGAAAGAAACTTACTTCCATAATTGGCCCGCGCCTGCCAATGTTTGTATCTTCCTAGAGAAATAATATCCTCACGAGTTCAGAGGTGGTCTCAGATTTTTAATTTGAGTCACCATTCTTGAGTTATCAACATTTGAAAAATAAAATAACTTTATTTAATTATTTTATTTATGGTAATTAAATTTTCGTGTTTTCTCATCGGAGGCCTAAAGATAGACATTCCAGGAGAGGGTAGTGTTACGCATGCGGCGGGCAGGGTCACAAGGCTCGTGACTGCCCGACCCACCGTCCTGATGATCAACAGATGGTCAAAGGACCACCCAGATAGAGACAGAGATTCGATCAAGGAGGTCCACCCTGACCACAGGGAGCACGTGGACAGGTGAGAGCTCAGCCCTAGGAAGCTGAGGCATACGATCATGGTGTTCTGGAGATGATTCAAGGCACAATATGTGTCTACTCCACCATAGCTGCAGTACTTATAGACATAGGTGCCATTCACTCTTTCATTACCACTGCCCTCGTTTGGAGCTCGGATATTCTGACAGAGCTATTGGCTCGATCCTTATGGGTAGAGACTCCAACGTTAGTGTATTCGATGATTACACACTGGTGCCAGCAGTGTGAGCTTACTCGAGGAGTCAAGATCTTTGACTGAGATCTCATAGTAGCGGCGTCGAGGCCTTACAACATCATCTTGGGTATGGAATGGTTATCTATAGTCCATGCTCAGATTGACTTTATTAGGTGCAATGTGCAGTGTGTCTGCACGGATGGAACCGGGTTTTCCTTCACCGGTGAGAAGGGAGCCTTTGCAGCACAAGATGGACTTACTCGGAGGAGATTGAAGCCGTTCACTCATCATTTGGCTAGCCTTACCCTCAGAGTAGTTGATATGGAGAGTCTGAGCTATCCTATAGTGGTGGACCTATATGTGGATGTCTTCACTGATGATGTTCCAAGTCTACCCCCTCGCAGAGAGGTAGAATTTTACATTGACTTGTACCCCGAGACGACACTGATATCCACACTAGTGTATCGGATGGCTCTCGAGGAACTTCAAGAGCTGTGGGTATGGCTAGAGGACTTGTAGGGGAAGAGATTCATCTGGCCCAGTGTTTCTCCCTGGGCAGCCCTGATTCTGTTCGCCAATAAGGCGGATGGGAGCTTGAGGCTTTGGGTAAACTATCAGTGCCTAAACTAGGTGACCATGAAGAATAAGTAACCACTCTCGAGGATTGAATACCTCTTTGATCAGTTGAAGGGATCATGGTGGTTATCGAACATAGACATCAAATCAGGCTATCACCAGCTCAGTGTTCGAGATGAGGTTGTGAAGAAGGCGACTTTCAAATGTCTGTACGACCACTACAAGTTCTTGGTTATTCCATTCAGCATAACCAACACTCCAGTAGTGTTCATGGGACTAATGAACAAGATCTTTCATCCATACCTCAATCGCTTTGTCATAGACTTCATCGAATACATTCTGATATACTCGACTACTAGGGAGGATCATGCCTATGATTTGTGGGTAGTACTGAACACAATCCAAGAGCACTGGATTTATTGTAAGCTCTCAAAGTTCCTATTCTAGATCTGAGAGGTTCACTTTTTGGGACATGTCATATCAGAGGCTGGAGTTGCAGTGGATCCAGCGAAGATTGAGGCAGTACGTTCTTGGGAGCCACCTAGGAGTGTGACAAAGGTACATAGTTTCCTGGGTTTGGCTGGTAATTATCAGAGGTCTTAACCAAACTTCTCCAGAGTTTTAGCACCACTATAAACCTTGATGAAGAAGGGGAAACCCTTTGTTTGGTTGGAGAGATTCCAGTAGAGCTTTCAGGAGCTGGGGTAGTGGCTGAATAGTGCCCCCATCGTGAGGCTTCTAGAGGAAGGTGCATGGTATTTACTCTATTGCGATGCATCAGGGACCAGGCTCGGATGTGTCATGATGCATAATTGAGAAGTGATCACATATGGTTCACGAAAGTTGAGAAAGAATGAGTAGAACTATGCTACCAATGACCTGTAGTTAGCAGTAGTGGTCTTCACCTTAATGATGTGGTGACACAATATGATGGGAAAGAGTTTTACCATGCACTCTAATCAAAAGAGTATTAGGTATATCTTATCTCAGAAGGACCTAAACACGAGACAATGACATTTAATTGAGTTACTCCTAGACTATGACTTCGATATAGTCTATACTCCTAGGAAGGGGAAAATTGTTGCAAATTCACTCAGCATGAGATCTGGTATACAACTGCTAGGCGAGGAGACAGAGTAGCTAACTGCTTTACAGATATCCCTTGTTGATAGAGATGGAGTAGCCTTCCTTCAGTCTCTTACAGTCACTCCCCCACTTCTTCAGCAAGTCAGGGAGGCACAACATGGGAATTCTAACTACGAGACACAACATGCCCAGATATCCACAGGGTAGGAAACTGATGGATTTTCTGAAGGAGGGAAGCACGTCATCCTCTTCAGAGGATGTACTATGGTACCCGTGTCACATCAGGGGGATTTTTTGATGGAGTTCCACACATCCCCTCTAGTGGTACATCCAAGAGTGATAAAGATGTACTAGGATCTCCGACAAGAGAAATAGTGTCCGAAAATGAAGAGGGCAGTTGCAAAGTTTGTCTCTCGGTGCATCACTTGTCAGCAAGTGAAGGTGGAGTACTGGGTACCAACATGCTTGGTTCAAACATTAGAGGTCCCAGAGTGGAAGTGGGATGTGATATCCATAGACTTCGTGGCATGACTTCCACGTATATCCAGGGGACATGACTCGATTTGGGTGATCGTTGAATGACTCACCAAGTCAGCCCACTTCCTACCGATCAGAGAGCCGGGTTTAGTAGAGATCTTGGGATGCCTCTATGTGTATGAGATTGTGAGGGTACATAAAGTAATTTTGACGATTGTCTCCAATCGTGAAACATGTTTTAATTCCCAACTATGGAGGGAGTTATATGAGGCATTCAGAATACAACTTTGTTTGAGCATCGCCTTCCATCCTCAGACTGATGGTCGGACTGATCGGAACATTCAGACCCTCAAGGACATGCTACGGGCTTATTTACTCTACTTCAGTCACAACTCAAAGGATCAATTACATTTGGTGGAGTTTTCATACAACAACAACTATCACTCCACCATTGGGATGACACCTTTTGAGGCACTGTACGAGAGACCTTACAGATCACCTTTGTGTTGGACTAACCCAAGTGAGTCAAAACTCATGGGACTAGAGATTGTATGAGCTACCACAGAGAAGGTTCAGATAATCTAGGAGTATATAAATACTGCACAAAGTAGGCAGAAGTTGTATGAAAACATGAGACAGAGACCTCTGGAGTTTGAGGATGGCGACCACGTCTTTCAACGGGTCTCACCTCGACAAGGTTTGCGGTGATTTGGACGAGGTGGAAAGTTCTCATTGAGATTAATCAGACCTTTTCAGGTCCTCAGCAAAGTTGGCGAGGTGTCTTACCTCTTAGCTCTTCCACCTCAGTTGCACCAGGTTCACAACGTCTTCCACTTATCCTAGATGAGGAGATATGTGCATGACCCTTCCCACATCATCGACCATGGAGAGATGAATGTCGATGATGGGGAGACTTTTATGGAGGTTACATAAGAGATTGAGGATTGACAAGAGCATGTCCTTTGTGGATGGTCGATACCTCGAGTGCGCATTCGCTGGAAGCACATGAACCTCTAGGAGAGAACATGTGAGCGGGAGGCTCAGATGCATGCTCAGTACCCCCACTTGTTCCCTTAGTGTGAGGTGTTGCTTACGGGGATGTAAATCCTGAGGTGGGGAGAATGTAATGACCCAAAATTTCTATGTAATTTTTTTAAAATATATGGAAATTTTACAAGTCCGTAAAAATTGACAACACATGATTCTGAGGCCCGGTGTGCCCACAATCAATTTCTGATGTTTTTTTGGGTACATTTAGTAAATGTATGGGCTGGTTTTTATAACTTTTGAACTAGTTCTTAGAATTGAAATCTGAGGACACCGTTGAACTCGTAGTGCTGGTATTTTCTTAAGAATATTTTCACCTTGACGACAGTTGGTCGAGGGTGGAAGTTAGTTTTTGGGTTTTAAATTGAAATAATAAAATAAAATAAGCTCATATTTTATTTTATTTCGTTGTAACCACACATTTGGGAGTTGAAATGTGGGGACCACCCGACCATAACTTCTTATGAGAGGTTATGTTGGTTAGACCCACCTGAACCTAACCTACCATGAGAGGTTATAGTGGTGGGGACCACCCGAGACTAAACCCCCCATTTAATTGAGAGAAACTCTCAACTCCCCTCATTAATGAGGGAGAGGCTCTTGACCTCCTCTACCTTTATTTGTGCCAACGCACCTTATTAATTGTGCCAAATCCTCCCCATTAATTAATTGAGCAAACACGTCAATTAATTATTATTTTTAAACATTTTTTATTATTATTCCAATGACTTAATAGATATTTCAATCTATTATTTTGGCTACGATTTCACATTGGTGGAATTGGGGAGAGGAGGAGCTCTTGGGAGAAAACTTCTCCAATGAAGAATGCTTCCTCCATGAAGAACGCTGTTGAAGAGCGTCTTCGACTTCTTCCTCGGAAGAACCATGCAGAGACAACCGACATGGTATGTCTTTGAAGACAGACCTTCCCTACTCATCGTCGTCAACGAACCGACACATGACCTTCGTATTGGAGGTGTGTGGCGAATGCGATAAACGACAAAACTCCATCTTCTTCCCCACGACTCCGTCAACGAACAACGAACAAGGTAGGGGATTTTTTTTGATTGATTTTATATTCCTGTGATTCTTTCATTATAAAACAACGAACAAGGATCAACTTCTAACTAGTTGATTTGTATATGTTTTCCTTTTGCGGGTTTTGGGATTAATCATTGCGGGAGGGTTTTTTGTGCTTCGTTCTTGTAAGCCAAATTCTACCACCATAAACATGGAGGGTGCGGACCAAACCAACATGGCCCAAACCCTCCACCATTCTCTTTTGAGGTGTTATTAAAAATGGAGGAAGGTGACATAGACGACAAAGGCGAAGAAGGAAACAACCACGCCACCCGCGGCCTTCGCGACACGCGCCGCCAGTCGAACCGGCCGTGCCGCCTCCCGGCGCCCCGGCCGAACCGCCCCCGCGGTCTCTGCCTTTCTAGCTGAGCCACCCCAGGCCGGGCCAATCCGTCCTAGCTGCGCCGTATGCCGACCAAAACAGCCCTTGCCACCCTGGCCTCCTGGATGAACCAACTCCCGGCCACGCCGACCTCCTGGCCGAACCGGCTGCCGACCACACCGGCCTCTTGAGCTGCCCCGACCACGCCGGCCCGACGGTCCCACGCTGCCACTGGCCGAACCGGCCCTGGCCGCACCTCCATGGCCTGGGGCCGAGCCTCCACCCGCACCCCGCGACCCTCCGGGCCGAACCGGCCCATCGCGGCGCCCTTCAGGCCGAGCTTCCATCACGCCGACCCATGGCCGGTCCGCACACCCACGGCCCTCCGCGACCCATCACGGCCAGCTGGGCAGGGCCCAATGGGCTGGGCCGAACCTAATGGGCTTTCCCACCCAACGAGCTGGGATGACCCAAACCGGGTCCGCCCAGACTGGGATGAGCCGGGTCGGTTCGACTGGGTCGGACCGGACCCGGGCCCACTATGACCCTTTACATTCTTTTGGCCATATCATTGGAACTGGACATCCGTTTGACAAACCATCAGCGGCCCTGGTAATCTTGGAGCATGATGGTCCCTTTGAGTATACCCCACTGTAGTTTGGGGTATAGTTGAGATACATTCAGGTTTGATCGTGCATGAATCCAACCGGGGCTCTAGGACTAAATGGCTAAAAACTCACAGACTGGGCATCCGATTGACGTGCCATCTATTTCCTTGAGACCCCTATGACATGACAGAACATTGAGATACTTCTCTGTGGGACTTAATGACAGTTGGAGTATCGAAAAATAGCTCATGGAGAAGATCCTTCAAGTGACGAGTAAGCATAGTGCAGAGACCTAGTAGCTGGCTGAGACCTGATGATTGCTGACCGTTTGACTTGGAGTGACTCTACTTGCATAGTGGAGAGCACCTGGTTGTGGTAGAAGACCCACGGTGGAGGAGCGTTCTTGGTGATGCGGAAGACCCACGGTACTCGACAGGAGGAATACCTCATCAGGCTACGAGGGGGAGTTCCTAGGTGTGGAGGTAGACCTGCGGTGGGAAGCGCCTATTTGTGACGCAGTAGACCCATGGTACTCGAAAGGAGGAGTACCTCAACAGTCCAAGGTTAGTGGGAAGTGGATCTGTTTGATGTGGTAGGCCCACTGTAGTCGATAGAGGAGGAGTTCTCCAGCAGCCGAGGTTTCGATAATGCGTTGGGGATGTTTCTTGATACTACCCCTAGAATAAAATCATGGTTGAGTTGAGTCATTACTTTTTTGTTTTCATAATGATTGAGACGGATTACTTAATAACTTAGGTATATGTATGGGTATATACCTAAGTATGTTTATCTATTGATTCCTTGCTTTTGGTTTATCCTTGGTGGATTTGGGAGACCTTGAGGGTCACGAGATCCCTACTGAGTATCGTTATACTCATCCCAGCATGGGCTATGCCCACACCTTATTCTGTTGGATGCAGACAACGAACAACGCTGACTGAGGCTGAGAGTACTAGGACTGGACAGTACCAGGAGGTGGACCTTACGACGATTCGGTACATGGAGAATACTGACAGACATGAAGTGATGAGGAGGCTATCTGTACCTACCCTCCAGGTAGGAATCCCAAAGGACAACCCAACAACTGTTTTTTCCTTTCATCAGTTGTACTTGTACTTCCAGTTCCTTGTACTTTACAGTTGGGCTTGTATTTCTGGCCCCTTTTACTTTTCAACACTCTTTTGTTAGACAGTTTACATAGTGTTTTGTATCTATCTATGTGCTCTGTTGTGTTCATTTACAAGTTATAAAGGCAATTCCTTCCCAGTTTTAGGGAATTACACCTTTAGTGCTAGTCTCCAACCCCTGGACAATGGAAGGTGGGCTTGGGGTAGTCACGACATGGGCCTCAGGGGACGGGTTGTGACATAAAACAATTGTAGGGTCAGATGAAAATTCAGTTGAGTATGACCCATTCATTGGGAGATAAGAATTAGTTCATAGAGGGCCCAATATAGACAGTGTATTGTATGTTAGAGGGGAACACACAAAAAGAATTTTTATTCTTGATAGAGGATCCAAATCCTTTCAACCTTTAAAAAAAGTGGAGTTCAATTAGAAGTTCAATGTGTTTTTTAATATACTATGATTTTACTCATAATATTTTTTATTATATACTAAATTAACATAATGTAAATTAAATATTTGACTAATCATGTATACAATTTATTCTACACATGATGATGTTACTAATCCCTATGAAGAATATAATATTAATGCTAAAACTGTAGAATTATTTGGAGATCAAAAAAAAGATGATGAAAAAAATACTGACACAGAATCACATTTTCAAATAAAATTTTCAAGGAAAGAAGTGAGGGTATAAAATTTGAGGTTGGTTGGAATCAAAACGGGAAAACTATTGACCCAAGAAAGTCAAAATTCATTAATTATGTTTGGGTCACCATGAGGATGAATGTGCTGATTGATATAGTTTTTTTCTCCACATCCAACCTATAATTGAGGAAACCATTTGAGAATATATAATGGTAATTTTATGATATACTTTCTCAATTTTATTTAAAACTTATAAAATGAAACATTAATTAAATTTTATTTATTCCTTATAGAGTTTATTTATTTTAGATTATTTCCATAATAAATATTTATTAATATACTATAAATGCCCATAAAGGGTTAAAAACTCTTCTTACCAAGTTACATCTTAGGGATGTTGATGGGAAAGTAAATCACCACCAACCAATTAGTTATGCACAAATTATAATGTAGGCATAATGGAATGGTTTCATCAGTTTTTGAGAGTATAAATAAGTTCAGGTGCATTGTAGTTGATAATATATTACTTGAAATTATTTATTTTATCCAATTTGATTCAAAATTGTTAATTTATGAAATAGAAAAAGAGTTATTAAAATAAATAGTGTTCCTAAAAACCAATGTACCCCTATCGCAATGCAAGGATGGGGTACACTTCAATAGAGAATAAATTGGTATGTATTTTAAATCAATAATAAAATATTTATGTGATATGAAACAAAATATGTTACTTTATTTATATATAGATTGATGAATCAAAATCTGAAGTCACTTTCATCCCATGTCATGTTCTATGGAAGGATGATTGTATAAATAATGATGATACAGTAGTCGATGAAAATACAATGGATGTATGGGAAACATTTTATATATGAAATAATAGTGATTCAGTATGATTAATGACAGTATTACATAAAATTATGTGTTTATGTTCATATGTTTTTTATACGGATATACATAATAATTTGCAGCGATCGTACCATAAGAAAAACTACTTTTTTTTGTAGCTTTGAAGTGACCGAAACAATATGGTCGTGTTAGAGGAGTAGGTTTGGGAGTGTCACCTTGAACATATTTCGAGAAGATAAAACCACAAGAAGATACATATAATATGATGAAATTATTTCAGACAAAAATTGATTATTTTCAAGATATTATTGTCCATTATAATTTGGTAGACCAATATATGAGAAAGGATCAATGTGAACTAGCGGTGGAACAAAAACCCACAAATGAAGAACCAAATGACCATAATACCATTAAGGTTATTCATTCCCCTCAACTGAATGCCTTACCTGATATAATCATTTTTTTCATTACCCTTTCTTCTAAATGTGAATAAAACTTCTTCTAATAACTTTATATTACAAAAATTATTCAAGGAAAATGTGTATGTGATTTCTATATATCAATACCCCTTAATTTCCTTTTTGTGAGGGCTATGATGTATAATATCATGAGAGACAAGATACATAATAAATAACTTCAAAAAAGATCACATGAGAGTAGGGATTGAGGTTTCTCAAGAGCCAACCACAGAGCTTCATGTGACACTTGATAATCTGAATATTGGAACACCCAATGATGCTATTATAAATTTCATAGCATGGTCATATAATATTATAAATATACACGAGTCATGTATTGACCAAATTTTTTCTTATGAAAAACCTATAACAGTTGATGAAAAATGGTCAAAAGTGAAGCATTGTGTTATAGATGGATAAATAAATGAAGAAACAGAATGTCAGATCAAGAAAATATAGTGAATTGAACAATAAATCAAAAGGACCTTTCAGGAGTACATTCTCACCCCAAATCCATATCAACATTTATTATCATTACAAAATCATGAATATACCGAATTTAAAGATGAAAATATGTCTAATATTATATATGAAGAAGGCATATTTTGAACTTTCATTATAGACATAATTGGTCTCAAGAGTATAAATGAGATTCTAATGTTTGAATGTTTGGGAGTATCACTTTTGAAGACATGAATAAGGTAAATTTTCATAATATGTTTGTCCAAATAGTTGTCTAATATGTTGATTAAAGTTAATAACTATTCATATTTTCGACAAGCATTTATATTAACATTATATAAAAGGAAAACCATGTGAATCATGATTTGGATTCATTAATCCCTCTATAATTTCTATATAAGAAACTTCTTTGGAGAATGAAGAAATTGATAAGAAGAAAAATGAGCTATACAATGAATTTTAGAAAAAAAAATAACAGGCTACAGACTATTTTTGATGCCTATAATGCAGGGGTAAAACACTATAATCTAATCATATAAAATAGATTTTTATTTTTTATCAATACATTATTGTTTTTTAGGAAGAACTGGATACAAATCCCACTCAATATAAATAACCCGAATATTTATTTTTTGTGTCCAATGAATGGATATCCAGTAAACCAACCACACATGATGTATATTGTGAATTTGTAATACACAGTAGTCAACATTTTAAAGATAAACATCAAATTATATGTTCTAGTTTGTGTTTTAACAATAATTTACTTATGATACAGAAGTTACTAAATATAAGTTAATTCATGGAATAAAGTTAGTGAATAAATGTAAAAATCCTTTGGATTACAATAATTATAAACAAATTATGGTATACATAGAAATATTTAAATATCAAAACATATTTCAAAACAATTTAATTAATTTTTACAGTGTTTTTACAGATTTAGAAGTAAGATAATGGAATTGGTTTTGGATATTAAGTTTTCAAATTTATTAGAGAAATAATAAATAATGAAAAGGAAAACATCCCCAAATAGGTAATTTCTAAAGGTAATTATAATTTCATTAAAAATATTTCTTAATCATTTGTTTTTATATTTTTTCTTAGTACTACCAATATTTCTGAGAACCTTTATACTCAAAATAAGAATTAAATATGTTTAGAGTTGAGAGGGAAATATACATTATGTCAGAATGTTTTCTGACAAAAAATTTAAGTGATTACCTACTATGTTTGTGATCTAGTATGTGTTATTTAATTAGAAATATATCTTAGTTGTGAATTATTATTATGAAAATACTTTTATATTATTTTTTATTTATTTCTCAAGGTGAATTATAATAGAGGAAAACAATTTTTTTTTATAAATGAGTATAGATCATGGTGTCAGAATGTATATAGGAATCATGAATATGTGACCTACTACAAAATATTTATTTAATTTTCTCATAATTTTATCTAGTTTTTATAGTTAATTTCCTTATCATTTTTAGAATGAAATTAGAATAATTCCCCTTACAGGGTTTTATCATGGGTGGTTCAAAATGATAAAATAAAATAACAATACAATTATTTCAATTTGGTGGGTGGTTGAATTATTTTGTTTATTAAATCATCAATTAGATCCATGATATAATATCAAAAATGATTGTGAAATCCATAAAATAACACTTCATATTTTAATTAGTGAAATAGGGTGACTAAAATCGATTCCTTTGAATGGAAACGATGTGAAATTAAATTACCCCACCACTATATCGCATAGAATATCACAATTAATACATGAGTATTGGTTTTTAACATATCCTTATTATGAATATAGATACTTTTTCACAAGATCAACATCAAAAAATTCTTCCACCAGTTCGCTACTAACGTGATTTTGTACATTCATTATAAAACATTATCCAGGTTCCTAACCACATTAATAAAAAACTCATCCTAATTATCAAGAAAAAATACATGAGAATAGGGATGTTCTAATTTTGATGAAAAAATAATGACGATGTTATGATAGATATTATCATCACACAAAATTCTGAAAATGATAAACTAATATCTTGTATATTCAAAGAAGTATTAATGGATTCCCTAGATTTCAGTTTCATTTGGATACTATAAAGTGAAATACTGATGTTTAATTATGTTAAAAAGAGTTAAACAATTTATAATGGAGTTTAGTGCCATTCGAAAAGACATGGTGGGTCACATTGAAGTTTTTTTTACAAAAAATAAGGTAAATGGTTTTTCCTAGAGTTTTTACTCTAAATGATTATTAAAGGGAAAGATAGATTTTATTACGTTCCATAAAAACTCAAATGTAAATATTTATTTTATTTTAATAAATGAATTATAATAGGTTTACACTAATGGTTGATATTTTCTAGGAATGAATAAAGGGATACACTATTTTTTAATATAATACAATAATATATAATGTGTGGTGATTTTCTTATGTACTAAATAATAAGAGATATGTTTATATATATGTTTTACACCAACCCAGTAGAATAAATGTTTTTTAGAATGTTGTGTAATAAATGAATGTTATGTTATTTTAAATTTCTTAAATGTATCATATTATTGAGATTGTGATTATAAACTAGCTCATATATATATAGAGAGGGTGAATAAAAAATATTATAGTTTGGAATCATAGTTTAAAATAATGGGACTAGGAATTACAATTATCATTGACAAGTGAGTGTTCTAATATTAAGCTGTGAGGATGAGAAAAAATATTTTAATATAGAAAATTTAGTTTGAAGAAACTATCCTTTTTATGAGATTTATAGTTTACAGAATTTAATAAATAAATATCATATAGGTAATCATCATCTATATAAGGTGGTATTTCATATAGTTTAATGTCATGTGGTAAGGACCACTAAAGGAAGTTTAATTTCATATTAGATCGTCAAATATATTTTCTTTTACGGTCATGTATGATTGACTAAATTCCTTGTATTTTAGTTTCATATGTTCAAAAATAATTATAGTTTAATGATATATAACAAGAACAAAATTCTTTTTAGTTGATTGTATAATCATTTTATCTACATTTTTTAGTTAATTTAATCATAATTTTGGTCTAATACTTATTTTGTTAATTTTAAAAGAGATCATGAATAAATGAATTCACCAACAAGGATGATTCACTCATGTACTATGATCATGCACTCAACAAGGATGATGCACTCATGATGATTTAATTCTCTTTTTTATTATCCAATGAATTCAACATTTCAAGTTATAAAACTGAAATATCATTAGATAACCCAGAGTGTTTGATACACTTTAGAATAAAAAGACAAGGTGGAAAAAACTATACGTCAAAGAGATACATGGTCTACCCGATATAGATCAAATTAGGTGGGTTCAGTTAAAAATTTACATTTTATTAATGTATTGTTTTATATTTATGTAAAAATTATTTCTATATATTATTAATAACATAAGAAATGTTTTCTTATATAGGTGGATTCTTTTTATCAAGTTGAGATGGTTTGTTCGTAACTTCTTATGCTAACTAGAGATTGGACATCGAGCCTACAAATAAGATAATGAAAATGAGGAAATGGATCAAGAATGTATACAACCATCATGAAAAGGTGAATTATGATTAATTATTTAATTAATTTGTAATCATTTTATCCACTATTTGTAAATTAATTTCCTTATCATTTTTTTTCTTATACTTCATTATATTTTTTCACAGATATTTTGGGAATTTTTATTTTCCTTTTGAATTTCTACAACAGGCCAGAAAAGAAAGATCACCTTCCTTTCTGATGGAAGAGGAAACCACATACTTCCTGAAACGTGAAGTGTTTAAGGAATCATGATGTTCATTATTCCATCAGAATGGAACATGTTATCTCTTATGTATCTTTTTTTAGATAGTTGAATGAAAAACACACATCACATACTCAATCAGCCTCACCTCAATCTAATACACAGTATACTCGGTATGACTCAGACTATGTTTTTATATTATAATTTACATTTTATTTAAAAAGAATCATCACTTATGAAAACTCATGAAAATGTATTAGTATTGTTTTGATAATTTTGTAAAATAATTCATATGTAAATTTTGACTTGTAGGAATAAGTATTACCTTGACTTGACACATGGTATGTCTTGTATGACTCTAACATTGTGTTTTTATTTAAAATTGGAATTTTAGTAAAAAAAGACAAGTAACATACTCAAAATATAAAAAATTCATTTGAATAATTTTTATAATTTAACATAATAATAAATAAGTAATTTTTGACATATATTAATAATATACACATCAATATGAAACACGATGTAGTTGGCATGACTCAAAGTGTCTATTATCAGTTTAAAATTGACATTTCAGTTCAAAATGTGTGTCAGTCACTGAAAACCAAGAAAACACACCCTGATTGTCTTGATAAATTAGTAAAATGATTCATAAGTCATTTTTGACATAAAGGAAGTAGTCTCGTGACAATCTAATACATGATGTGACTAGTATGACTCAAAGTGATTGTTTTCAATATAAAATGAAATTTTTGTAAAAATCACAAGTGACATGATCAAAGCTAATGAAATGAATTTTTATTGTTTTTATACTTTATGAAAATGATTCATCAATAATTTGAGACATTATGGAATTGGAAACACCAGAATTTGATGCACGATGTGACCGGTTTGACTATAAGTGTGTATTTTTATTTAAAATTGATTTAATTTTAGTAAAAAATACAACTGACATACTCAACACTATGAAAATGAATTATGATTGTTTTTATACATTAGGAAAATGATCTATAAGTAATTTTTGAGTTGTAGGAATATTTCGCAACTCAATATGATACATGGTATGCCCGGTATGGGTCAAAGTGTCCATTATTAGTTTAAAATCAAAATTTTAGTTCAAAACATGTGTCACTCACTAAAAACTAAGAACACACACACATATTGTCTTAATAATTTAGGGTATTTATTCATATTTTATTTTTTATGTGTTGAAATTACTATCACTTTTAACTAACACACGATGTGACTGGTATGACTCAAAGTGCGTGTTTCTAGTTTAAAATGAAATTTTAGTAAAAAAGAAAAATGACATACTCAAAACCAAGTAAAAACATTATTATGTTTTTGATACTTTAGTAAGAGTATCAATGAGTCATTTTTTATGTGTAAGGACAAGCTACATGTCAATCTGATGCATGGCGTGACCATAATGACTCCATGTTTGTCTTTTTAATTAAAATTGACATTAATTTTAGTTAAAACGTAAACTGACATACTCAAAACAGAGAAAACACATTTTTATTGTTTTGAAACATTAGGAAAAATGATACGTAAGTAATTTTTGACATGTAGGAATCAGCATCACCTCAATCCAACACATTATGTGACAAGTGTGACTCCAAGTGTTTCATTTTAATTAAATTGACATTAATTGTAGAAGAAAAAGTCAACTAACATACTCAAAAAAGATAAAAATCACTTATATTGTTTTGATAATTTAGGAAAACAATCCATAAGTCATTTTTGACTTGTATGAATCATCCTAACCTCAATATAATACATTATGTGACTAGTATAACTCAAGCAGTCTGTTATCTTTTAAAAATTGTCATTTTAGTTCAAAATTTCCACTCACTAAATACCATGAAAACATGATCAAATTTAATTTATAATTTATGAAAATTATTCAAAATTATTATTTTTTAATTTAGGAATTAATCTCACATAAAACTGACACACAACATGAATGATATGAATCAAAGTGCATGTTTCCTATTTAAAATTATATTTTAATAAAAAAAGTGACATAATAGAAACTAATCAAACACATTCATATTTTTTTTCATACTTTAGTAAAATTATCCATATTTCATTTTTTACATGTAAGAATTATTAGAACTCCAATTTGGTGCATAGTGTGATTTGTAGTACTCCAAATGTGTTTTTTATTTAAAATTGACATTAATTTTACAAAAAAAAGACAACTAAAATAATAAAGACAAAGAAATAAAATTCGTATTGTTTTAATACATTACTATAATGATGCATAATTATTTATTGATATGTAGGAATCATCCACACCAAAATCTGATAAATGATGTTCTTGGTGTGACTCAATGTGTTAGTTATCAGTTTAAAATTGACATTTTAGTTCAAAAAGTTTCATTCACTGAAAACCAATAAAACACTTGCATATTGCCTTAATAATTTAATAAAAGGATTCATAAGTCATTTTTGTTTTTTAAGAATCAGTCTCACATCAAACCGATGCACACTGGGACTGGTATAACTCAAAGTGCTTGTTTCTAGTTTAAAATGACATTTTAGTAGAAAACACAAGTGACATACTCAAAACCTAGAGAACTCATTCAGATTGTTTTGATACATTATTAAAATGATCTAAAAGTCATTTTTTATGAGTAGGAATCATTTTCACCTCACTTTGATGCAAGATGTTGTTGGTATGACTCTAACTGTATCTTTTTATTTAAATTTATCATTAATTTTAGTTAAAAAAGACAAGTGACATACTCAAATCCAGGAAAAACCTTCATATTATTTAGATACTTTAAAAAAACGACACATAAGTAATTTTTTATTTATAGGAATCATATTCACCTCAATCCGACACACGGTGTGACCGATAGGACTCATAGTGTCTCTTTTTATTTAAAATTGACATTAATTTTAGTAAAAAATACAAATGACATACTCCAAACTGAGAAAACAAATTTGTATTGTTCTGATACATTATGAAAATAATATATAATTCATTAAGGATGTGAAATAAATATCCACACCTGCATCTGAAATGTGATTTACTCAGTATGACTATAAGTGTCCCTTTTAGGTTTAAAATTAACAATTCAGTTGAAAAAATTTCACACACTGAAAACCAAGAAAACACAATTGAAATGTCATTATAATTTAGGGGAACAATTCATAAGTCCCCTTTAACATGTATGATTCAGTCTCACATTAGTAAAATACATGCTGTTGTATGTATTACTCAATGTGTGTCTTCCGAGTTTAAAATGAAATTTTAGTAAAAAACACAAGTGACTTACTCAAAACCAAGAATACACATTTATATTGTTTTAATACTTTATAAAAATGATATATAAGTCATTTTTGATGTGTAGGAATTAGGCTCACCTCAATACAATTCACCGTGTGACCGGTATGACTCAAATAATGTCTTTTTATTATAATTGACATTAATCTTAGTAAAAAAGGCAAATGACATACTCAAAACCTAAGAAAACACCTTTAGATTATTTTTATAATTTATTAAGACAATACATACATCATTTTTTAAGTTTAGGAATTAAAATCATTAAAATATGAAGCAATTTATGGCTTATATGACTCAAAAGAGTTTGTTATCATTTTAAAATTTATATTTTAGTTTAAAAAGTGTCACTCACTAAAAACTGAGAAAACACACTCAAATTTCCTTAATAATGTTTTAAAACAATTTATAAGTCATTGTTTACATGAATGAATCAATATCATGTTTAACCGATACATGAGGTGACCAATATGAGTTAAAGTACATGATTTCAGTTTAAAATGACATTTTAGTAAAAAATATAAAAGAAAAACTCAAAACTGAGAAAAAACATTCTGATTGTTTATATAAATCAAAAAAATAGTCCATAAGTCATTTTTGATGTTTTGGAATTATCCTCTCCTCAATATGACTCATGGTGTGACCGGTACGACTCCAAGGGTGTCTTTTCATTTAATGTTGACATTAATTTTAGTAAAAAGGACAACTGACATACTCAAAACCAAGAAAAATCCTTCAGATTTATTTTATACTTTAGTAAAATAATCCATAAGTCATTTTTTTGTGTATGAATCAGCTTCATCTCAATCCGATGCATGGTGTGACCAGTATGACTCAAAGTGTTTCTTTTTTAAAAGATATTAACATTAATGATAGTAAAAAATAAAACTAACATACTCAAAATTGAGCATGTACATTTGTATCATTTTGATACTCTAGTAAAAGGATACATGAGTCATTTTTGATGTGTAGGAATCATCCATGCCTCAATCTGATACATGAAGTTCCCGGTATGAATCATAGTTTAGGTTATAAATTTAAAATTGACATTTTATTTCAAAGTACCACAAACTAAAAACAAATAGATTGTTTTTATAATGTCTTGATAATTTATAAAAATGGTTCATAAGTTATTTTCAATGTGTAGGAATCTGTCTCATGTTAATCTGACGCACGATGTGACCTTTATGACTCAAAGTGTGTGTTTCCAGTTTAAAATGATATTTTTGTAAAAAAAATGTGTGACATACTGAAAACTAATAGAACACAATTATATCATTGTGATAATTTATAAAAATAGTCCATAAATCATTTTTTATGTGTATGAATCAGTTCCACCTCAATCTGACACACTATCATACCAGTATCGCTCCAAGTGTAACTGTTTAAAAAAAGTGACCTTAAATTAAGTAATAAAGGTCATCTAAGATACTTAAAACTATGAAAATGCATTCATATTTTTATATACTTTAGGTAAATAATCCATAAGTCATTTTTGATGTGTATGAATCATGTTCACCTCAATCAAATGCATGGAATGATCGGTATGACATCAAGTGTGTATTTTTATTTAAAATTGACCTGGATTTTATTAAAAAGACAACTGAAATACTCAAAAATGAGAAAATTAATTACTATTGTTTTTAAACTTTAAGACAATGATCCATATGTCATTTCTGAAATGTATAAATCTGTCTCACCTCATTCTGATACACAATGTGCCCGGTAGACTCAAAGTGCCTGTTATCATTTTAAAAATGACATTTTAGTTAAAAAATTGCCACTCACTAAAAACAAAGAAAAAAGCACTTGGATTGCATTGAAATTTTTTTAAAATGATTTATAAGTCATTTTTATGTTTAGGAATCAGTATAACATCAAAATAACACATGATGTGACCATTATTACTCAAATAGCGTGTTTCTAGTTTAAAATGACATTTTAGTAAAAAACACAAGTGACATACTAAAAATCGAGAAAAAACATTAGGATGGTTTTGATATAGTATTAAAATGATCCATGATTCATTTTTTATGTGTAGGAAATATCCTCATCTCAATCTGATTCATTTTGTTACTGGTATGAATCTAAGTGTGTCGTTTTATTTAAAAGTGAAATTATTTTTATTTAAAAATGAAACTAACATACTTAAAACTTGGAAAACACATTAGGAATATTTTCATAAATTGGAAAAATTATCCACAAGTCATTCTTTATGTGTAGTAATTATAATCACCTCATTATGATACATGATGTGCCCGATATGACTCAAAGTGTATGTTATCAGTTTATAATTGACTTATTAGTTCAAAAAGTGTCACTCACTAAAAACCCAAAAACAGGATCAGATTGACATTATAATTTTGGAAAATGATTCATAAGCCATTTGTGACAAATATTAGTCATTCTCACATCAAAACGACACATAATGTGACTATTCCTCCTCAAAGTGCAAGATTCTAGTTAAAAATGTCATTTTAGTAAACAACACAAGTGACATACTTTAAACCAAGAAAAAACATTTGGATTGCTTTGATAATTTTGGATAATGATCCATAAGTCTTTTTTTATTTTTATGAATTAACATCACCTGAATATGATGCATGGTGTGACCATTATGACTCAAAGTACATCTTTTCAAAATTTAAGTGATCATTTTAGTTTAAAATGTGCATCACATCACCATAACTGAGCAAACAATCCAAGATTGTTTTATCATCAATATATCTACTATTAATTAATTATTTTCTTTATCATTTTTAACATATACTTATTTATTTAATTTTAAAAGAGATAATTCTTGAAGAAGAACAAGAAATGGCATGACATTGAAGAATCAACTAAAACTTAATCCAATACACAATGTTCCTAGTATGATTCTAAGTTTAATTTATAATTAAAAATTTATGTTTAATTTATTTTTTTATACGATTACTAACTTAAGAATTTTTTTTATTATATAGGTGCATTATATTTATTGAACTGTGGTCTGTTCTACAATAACATGAGTGGGGGTTAGGGAAAAAATACAAAGGAACATAAATGTTTTTGAATGTCTGTGATAATTTTTACTTACTCATTTAATTGTATAAAATGATGTTAGAAAATTATATAGTATAACATTTTTATTTTTATTTGTGTTTTAAATACTATTTTATTTTAAATTTGTATTTATACCTATTTTGTCTATTGTTTATATTATTGTTTAGTGTTTTACAATGTGGGGTAAATTTAACATCACACTCTGGTATTCCACTTTATCAATTCTAAATAAAAGCACTAATAAATGGGTTCATTTTTAAGGAATTTTAGAAGTGTTGATAAAGGATCCATTTGTCAAAACTTTTTAACCCTGATAAAGGACCCCTTTATCTATGATTCTGTAGAGTTGATAAAATCCTAGGGTTTGAAATAAGCTCTATTAGTGAGTTCTTTTTTTACGCTGAAAAAGGTCAACTTTAGTACTATTAAAGGCATGTTCCCTAGTTGTGCATATCTAGATGTATAATTTTTTTGTATGGGTTGAGTGGTGCATCGGGGCCAGAATGATTATTTATTTGGGTTATTTTGTACATGTAATTAGAATATCAGACCATGGAAGACCAATTTTACTCCAATATAACCTGAATTACATTAGGTATTGGCAGTATTATCATATAGAAATTTTAGTCTCATTATTTGTTGTATTTAAATTTCTTCTATTCTATGTAAGTTATTTATTTCATAATATTTTTGTTGTTGTTATTATTATTATTATCACCAAAGGTTATAGTCTCCCCAATACCACCCAATAGACCCTCACAAATAGTCGGTAACCTTTTTTGTCTGGGTAGGCACACCTAAGGTCATTTAGTGACCATCAGTCCTAGAATTATGGAGTGCTCTGAGGAAGAAGGGTCTTATAAAGTGTCATTAGAGCATAGGTATTACAAGGTATCACCATAGAAAGTTAATTATAAATTTTTAATAGTTTTTGGTTATTACCTATTATTATTAATACTAGGTTATTAAAAAGTTAAATGTTATTTAGGGAGTGGTAGAATAAGATTCTTGGAAGTTTTTATGGCTTGTTATGAATTTCATGTTGTGCATATGACTAACACCTTCATGAGTTGAAGTATAAGTTACCATGAAAACTAAAATTATTTTTTTCTCTTTCATAATTACAATTAAGTTATTTTATTTTTATTTATTTTTATTTGATGTTATTGATATTTATTTCATACAATTATCCCTGAGGGGAAAGAGTTGGTACTCATACATTATGTTTAGAATGTAGGGATCACATGACATATGTGTGTTTCTTTTTATTATTATTTTTAACTTAGAATAGAATGACGGTTTTTAGATATTTAAAGTGTTAAAAATAGGTGAACCAATGTTTTACTATATAGTCTCTTTGTGGTATTCTACTCAACTGACCAAGGATGGGTAGTGGTTCAGTAATGATAAAGGAATTGACAATTAAAGGTGTTATCAATAACCTATATGGAATTTTCTTTTATATATTCTCGATGGAATTCTAATAATATATCTCATGATTTTGATCATGTGTATGTATAGTGTGTGTAGTTTATAACCCTAGTATTGGTTGGTATGGGGGGTGCATGTTTGGATGATATGTTACATGGGTGGGGTAGAGAAGTGTAAGGGATAGTGGGTCACACTACATATTTTAAATTTTCCTATTGGTGATATCTGTATTGTTATATCAATATTCATTTAGTTTTTAGTATAGCATTGTTGAGGCAAGAAGGCTAACCAATGAGGTTTGAAGAGTTTCATCACTGGATGTATGAGAAGATTAGGGAAGGCTTAATATGAGATATCTGGGGAAAGGATCACATATCTCTAGAAGATTAAGAAATTATAGTGTATTTGATATTGGATTTCATACACTAGGTGTAAGAAGGGTGATTATTTGTGGACTTAGGTGCATGTAATGATTTTTCGCATGGATTATTCTAGGACATTCATGTATTTTTTATTATTTTCTTGAAAATGGAGAGATATGAATCATTGTGTTTCAAAAGTTTGAGGATGGATTATGCATTACCATCAGGGTGTGGGTAAACATATTTAGGTTGACCTAATTATTATAGGTAGTGAACCAGGAATTGACAGCTAAGAAAAATATGATGGATGGGACCATACTAAGTCAAATTGTTCAGTTGAGAAAGACAGTGAGTGGATCTATAGGTAGATAAAAGTGGGAATACAAGGAGACCCATCAAGGAAGTGAGAATATAGGTGTGATGATTTCACTATAGAGTTGATTGTTTATGGAGTGTTTTTAGTGTGGGAAGATGGAAAATGTTCAATACCAATGGGAAGGACCACTAAAAGAGTGTAGAGGATGTGTCCAGATGGATCATCTAGAGAAGTTTTCTCAAAGGACCATTTATATAGCTGAGAATTATATATCTGAGTCCGAATTGGGGATTTTATGTAGGACTAATAGTGGGACCAAAATCTAGTATATCAGATTCAATTTTAAAGTGGGATGTGGTAGTGGGAGATATAACCAACGGTGGGGATAATGGATTGAAGGGAGTACAACTCTACAAGGAGGATAGGCATTGAGAAGTAAATTTTTGGTCTAATTGGTTGTGGTTGACCCAATATAATCTGAGTAGTCCAAAGAGCTGATGATAATTAGATTCATGCAGTTATCATGATGATAATGGTTTTTTGTGATGGGTAAGGGTGCATAATATGTGTATGCGATAAATGTGGGATGTGTTGGAATCATTTATCTAGTGGGAATCGAGTTTGATGTGGAATAAAAGTGGGAATAAAAATTATGAGCAATGATTATAGATAATGATTAGTTACTGTGTGTTGATAGCCAGTGTGTACGGAATATACGGTTGGGATACCATCATTGTGTCAGATAAATTGGGTGTAGTGAGATCAGGTAGGAAATTTTTATAGTGAGGAGTTACCACCAAAGGAATTGGTATGTTGAGTTATTTGACTAGGGTAATCAAGTTATTTGGTAAGGAGATGGATGTTTTCATAATTTTCTTGGTGTTTTGAGAAAACACAAAGTAAAATTCTTTGAATTTAGATAAGAATTGGCTAAAAAGTTTTCTGGATAGCTTGGGGATGAGAAATATTATGGTAGGGAGGTTTTAATCTCTCAAACATTTGGAAAAGTTATTTGGGTTGCATCTTGGATTGAACTCTTAAATTTAGGCCTTGTATAGGTGTTGTAAGTGTTATAATAGTCCAAGGAATGGGCCTTTGGAGTTGGCCCGAACTCATGTGTTTGATTTTTATAAATGTTTTTATGGGATTTATACCATAAAGTTATTGTTATTAAAGGGGTTTGGGGTGTTTGGAAGTTATAAATTTTATTTTATATTGTTTTTGAATTTTTTGGGACTTGCATGACATTTTCACAAATTTTTCTATGTTTGGATAGTAATACATTAGTGATTTATTGAGACTTTGAAGGATTAAGTATAACTTTGATATATTTAGTTAGAATTTTTGTTGGAATCACTATTCATAGTATGAATTCTGGAAAATATTACTTGATTTGGTCTGACTTCTAGAAAGTATGAATTTGGTTAGTAAGTCATCCAAAAAATATGAATTATTTTATTAGGACTTCAAAGTATGAATTTGCTTCAGTATGACTTTAAATTATGACTTTTACAAGGCATTTTCAAAATATGTATTAGATGAACAATGATTCCAGAACCTTCCAAATATTAGATAAATTGTTAAAAATACATTTTAAATTGTATTTAAGGCTTCCTCAGGTGTAGAATATAGCACCCAAATTCACTTAACACCCTCTAATGTTTTCATCATGTTTTTTTGATGGATATCACTCTTAGTTATTAGAAAAATTGTGTGAATTATGAATCGGGAGGGATTTATGTGTAAGGATTACCATCCTTATAAGGCCCCATGTTTAAACATTACTTAATCAAGATATAAGTCGATAATTTGACTTTAATTCATGTTGAGGATCATTTAGATTTAGAGATTTAAAGAATTAGGTCATAACAAATACATAATATATTTTAATATTACAAGTAGGTAATTCTAATCACTATCCTTTTTTTTTCATAAAACAAAAACACTTTAAAATGAAATATGACATCGTTTCATGTTTTAACAACATAACTTTTCCTTGATCCTATCCTTGCCAATATTCTTCACTATGCCCAATGAAAAAAAATTCCAAACATTGGATGAACATAAAAACCTCAGTAATGGATACATAAGGAAAGAAAACTATTAGTCATGTACGAACATGTAAACCATGAAAACTTTATTATAAATTAATACTTTTAACCTTCATGAAGTATAAAAACACTTCACTAAATATATGCTAATTGCTAACCATTTTTGTAAAAAAAATATTACCATAAATCCCATAGAAAGAAATATATGACATATAAAGGTAACTTGGGACATAAAAATACATAAACAGAATAACCATACAGTCGACTTCCACACATATTGCTAAATGGAATAGCCATATGACCAACTTCCATACCCAATGCATTGGATGTTATAACATAACCACCCGTCCTTGTTTTATCATAGAATCACCGGTCATTTGGTTTATCACGTAACCACCCATCATTGGTTTGTCACGTAACCACCCATAAAATGTCCAAGTACCATTATAAAATCATAAAACATAGAATATTTAAAATATCAACATTTCACTAATAAAATTTCATTTGAAATCACAAGAAATCAATTCAAGATATTGAAATATTCAATCCATTTCAAAAACCATTTTCAATACCAAAACACCCAAAAGACAATAAGGGATTTATTTTCCTTTTAAAAACATTAGGGCTTATAAAGGAATACAAATATCAAATAATGGTTATGGAGGTAGAGAGTTCTTTTCAACTGAATATGTTAAAAACATTATTTTTTGTCGTTTAGTAAAATGCTTCGTTGAGAAAAGATTTCCTTTGAATGAAATTAAAAGTCAAATGGTTTTATTAAATACCATATAAAATAAGGAGGTGTATATTATCAAAATATGATTCAATGAATGGAGATTGAGACGAATTCCCTTTCCACTTGGTAAAATAATTAAATAAAAATAATTAATGAATTACATTAAACAAAACTAATAATATCATGAGAATAATAATATTCATGATATAATATGTCAAATGGTAGTATATAAACCATATAATGCAAGTATAAATACTAGATAAGATATCAAAAGTCATTTATCACATAATCCTTGAACAAAATAATCAAGAAGTAGAAGATAAATGCAAAGAATCAGAGTTGGGTTAAGATGTCCCCTTATAAAAAATCAGCAGCCTAATGACGTCACTTAAAAATTTAGAAAATGAGTCGATGAGAGAAAAAAGGGTCCCCCATCACTTGGACATAAAATGGACACAAATAAGGATATAGAAGAACATATCCAACCATTTTAATATTTAAATTAAAATACATAACATAAAAGAAGTTTTTGACTAAAATATGAGGGTTAAAGATTCCATTACATTGGGTCTGATTCGTCATGTATGTTCCTTGTTCTTCCCCAAATCAGGTAACTCCTTTTTATTTAAGATAAAAGGATTTATTGAATTTATTGATGCCCAAGGTGATGATTCTATGAGTAATAGAGGGATATTGGGAGATAATTTGGACAGATTTTCGATGAGCCCGGGGGATTGATAGGTGTGAGAAAGGGTTAGAGGTGATTCCCTTTTACAAGAGGGATGAGGGGCACTTTAGGAAGGTATTGAAATACTATTTTATTATAAAATTATTTTCTATTTAAAATGGTCTCAAGGTAATTTATTTCACATATAATATGTTTTTGGGTCTAATAACTCTCCACCAAAAGGTTTTAGACAACTGTAGGTCACAACATTAACCTTATCTTTTAGCTTTAACCCTTAGCTATCTAATTTGACTCTTACAATGTGTTTTTATATATTCATACTACATAGTTAATATTTTCACTGTAAAATTACAATAGAACCTAAATTAGTTCATTAATGACATTTTCAACATTATATAATTAATATGGACGAATATTATATTTTTAGGACTATTAAATCATTTAATAAAATAGTAATTTTTTTAAAAACTCATTAATGTCAATTTCTATACTAATAGTATCATGATTTTTTAAAAAATACATAAAAACTTGATTCTTTCAAAAAATAATTCATTAATTAAAATATAAAAATTCATACCCTTCATTAAGAGTCATGTATGGAATAAAAAGTTTCAAAAAAAATTATTTTAATAATCATAAACTTATTTATTTAAATAATTAATTAATAATTTAATCACTACATCATTATTGTGTCATAAATAAATTTATTTATATTATGTCTAAAAATTATAAATAAAATACCACGATGAATGAAATATTTTTATATTTCCAATGAATATTTATAGTTGAAAATATCAGTTATATAACCTCATATAAAAATTGTTTTACTAAAAGATACATTCTTATGTTAAATTGTTCATTACTTTAAATTAATTATTATAAAATTTCATTTTCAGATCAAAGTGGCTCCATGGGGTCTAAAAAATCATCCCAAGGATACGCATGGTCAGAAATATCTCATCCAATAGAATTATGACACATGGTAGGGCAGTTTAATATTATTATAATATTAATTGTTTACCCTTATTTACCAGATTTACTCTTTAACCATGGTAAATAAAATAATTTCTGAAGTTACTTTTCAAAATGTTAAAAAAATAAAAGGTACCTATTTTAAAAATTTGGACCTCCTGATTCCAAATATGGAAACCATTTTTCTAAATTCAAAACACAAAGTTTGTATTAATTAATTTAAAATTATTTCCTGTTGTCAAAACCAATAAGCTAGGTTTTAAGAAGTAATAACAATCCAAAGATTGACATGTTTTTATGTCCAATTTAAATGTGAAATTACTTAGAATAAAAAAATGGATTAAATGATAAAAATATTATCCAATTATAATTTAAATCAAATTAAATTTTAAATATAAGTATATAAATAATTTATATGAAAAGATAGTTTTGAATTAAAATTCAGTATTTTTTCACAATTCATTAAAAAATGAACATTAACAAAAAATTCCAAAATTTCATCCAATGTAAATTTTGATATCCCAATTCTATAAAAGAAGTTTATTTTTTAAAATATAATAGATAAAAATAATAAAAACTATATTTAAAAAGGGTTCACCATCAAAACTTGGTAAAAATACTTCTTTTATCCGAAAAAATTGAATTTTTTCTTATATCATATCTAGAAAACATATAGGTTGAATTTAAAAAATTAAATTGAATATATATAATATATAAAAATCCATAAAGAGTGATATGAAAACACAATTATTCTATTTTAAATAGGTTCTCATAATAACACATCTTTGTATACAATTTGTTTTTATTTCAATTTATAATAAATTTGGTAACCACTAAATCATTATTTAAGCATGTGATAACCATATTTTAAAATTAAGTTGATAGTTTTAATTCCCTACATTCCAACTTCTATGCATTAACTACCATTTAAAATAATAATATATTATTGTATTATATTTCATTATATCACAAAGTTGTGTGCAACGTAAGATTTCAAAGAAACCCCTTGCTGCATGTCGAGTAATCTATCGATAAAATAATTCCCTTTAACATAAAATTAATATCTTATTCATAAGTATTAATATAAATCAAAAAGTATTATTCTATAAATACATGTGTTATTACATCCTTCCCCCTTTTGTAAATTTCATCCTCGTAATTTTGAAATTGCGCTCAGAAACTTCATTGAATGTACCACATTAGAAAAAGAGTAAATAAAAATATCACTTTAAATGAAAGAAAGAAACGTAAAAAGGATACTCGAGATAACACATACTAGGATTCCATGTAAGAAAAAAAGAATATATGATAGAAACTAAGTGTCATGTTGTGATGGAGAGTGATAGAAAACATGATCAAGAGAAAGTTAACTACAAAAAAACCATAAACTTGTGATGAGTTAAATGGTCTTTGATTACCTAGTAGGAAAAGAGAACGGAAAATGTTTTTGTTTTATGTTACTTTTCATAAATTTGAGAAATATATTTTTGAGAATTATTAAGAACATAAAGAAATATAATTACCTTCCAATCATACTTTCATCCTTTAATAAATTTCTACCACAAACTCATCTTTTCTCAAAACAATGAGTATTCTTGATGATATGGTTACACCTGAAGCACTAGAATAAATATCTAGAGAATCACATAATACAAAAAATATGGACCATATATTTCCCCTATCTTTAGACAATATCTAAAACCAAAATGGTTAGTATGAGATCAGATAATACCCAAAAAGGATAATCCGGTATACAATGAAATAATACTATTAATCTCCAAAATTCAACAAACAATACTCAAAGTTCAATAAAGACCATTCAATAAACAACTATCCATAAAATTATTCAAATTAATCCACACTAATATTGAAACCCAAAAATCAGAAGGATTTTCTCACGTAGACTTCCACATTAAATCTTATCTTTTATCTCCAAATAACATCGACTACTCTTAAAGTCTCATACTAAAGTGTAATTAACCTATTCACATATTCTCTGTGATAGGTTAAAAATTTACATAAATAACCCAAATCTCTATATGTCCAAAATAAAAACACAGATTCATCCAAAATAAAATTGCAACCATTAATAAAATAATTAAATCCCATATTATCCTATTTTCCTTAGGCATATAGTATTTCCAAAAGAGAGAACGTCTTCCAAAATAACCTTTATCACTTAATCACCAAATCATTTTCCTATACAAAGGATATCCATTTGATAGAAAATAATTTCCCAAAATCAACTTATTCTTGATCCATAAAATCATTTAACTAAAAATAATTACTCATACTAAACAGGGAATTCATGTAGTCTAGTGGTAGACGATAAATCCTAGTCGCACTTTGGCTCTAGGTTTGATTCTCATAGCTTTGTCTGACGCGACGGGTTGTCACAAAGTCGGTGTGTTGTCCTTTTTTAAAAACCGTATAATTATAATAACATTAAAAAAATGATATAAAATACTTAAAAATATCCATAATATGTTTTAACCTTAAAGGTTATTTCATACCTCACATTTTTCATCGCAAAAACTAATAACCCATAATTGCCTCAAAAACAAAAGATCACATGAACCCCTATGGTTATCCATTATGTCCACACAAGAAAATATAATTCTTCCTTTAATGACATTTTCACATATCAAACTTCATGTTTACACATACTAGAAAAATTCTTCCAAATTAATACTATCGTTAATACATTTAAACATATCATCATTCATAGATCCATCATAACTCTTGAATTTCTAAAATGTATACATCACCACCATTGGACATTCTTTATGATCATTTATCCATGTCTTCCATCTTATTCATTTATACATATTTCCTAAAAAAACAATTCATAATTTCCTAATATTTCAGTAATGTCAAAACATGATCTACGAAATAATCCATACCTTTCATAGGTCATTTTCAGTTTCCTAATCTTCAATTGGAATGGAATTTAGAATTGGTAAAAATATATTTGTATGATCCTTTTAATCCCATTCCCAAACATTTTTCATGTGAAATCTATTTTTATAATAAACATGCACACCACATTTAAGACATTCAATAGATCCTTATGAATGAACTTCTTTCCCTTTCCTAGAGTCAGCTGGACGCTTCCTTTTTCCATACAAGGTTATTTCATTATGACCATCATTACCACATCTGAAACATATTCTTGTCCCTTTAAAGCATTTCTCTAGGTGTTTCATTCCAAATCCTTAACACATAGGATTTTGAATATAATTTCCTTTATGATTATTACCTGAACTTCCATTAGGATTCATTTCTTGCATAAATGATTCCTTAGAAAAATCATCAAGGTTTAGGTGGTCAATCATGACTCTAGATAGTTGGTTAAGAATAAACACTAGAGTTCTCATTGCAGATCCCATTTCATTCGATTAATAATTCCTAAAACCACCAAAATTTCCTTCACATCCATTGTTACATTGGTTCCTTATAGATCCATCCATTTACTAAAACCAAAATGGTCAGTGTGAGTATATCAATAAAATCATCATATACTATCATATGAGGAGGGTAAACACCAGGATATACTTATTCATGTTATCTTAAACTAATTCAATTTATCTAAAATTACTATGACTCCTTCTAATATTCTAAACATTATGGTTATTCCACTTATGCTAAATAACACCCTATCCTCTAAAGTTATCTAAACCTACCTATGATACCAACTATAAGGCCCACGCCTTAAAAATTACTTATTCAAGAGATAAACTGGTAATTTGACTTTAATTCACAACGAGGATATTTTTAGGTTTAGAGATTTATATAATTAGGACATAACTTATACATTACATCTTTGAATATTATAAGTAGACAGTTCTACTCACTATCATTTTTTATAAAAAAAAACTCCTTAAATGCAAATATGACATTGTTTCACGTTTTAACAGCATAACTTTCCCTTGATCTCATCCTTGACTCTATTCTTAATTATATCTTGTGAAAAACATTTCAAAACATTATATGAGAATAAAAATCCCAGTAAGGGATATATAGGGAATGAAAATTACTATTCTTGCAAAAACATCTAAACCATGAAAACTTTATCATAAATTAATACTTTTCACCATTAATAAGTACCAAAAAACACCTCACTTAATATAATCTCATTGCTTACCCTTTTTGTAACCAAAATATTACCATAAATCCTATATAAAGAAACATATAACATATAAAGGTAACTTTGGACACAAACATAATTAAATGAAATAACCATACGTTTGACATCTGCACATATCACTAAATGGAATAGGCATTTGACTGACATCCATACCAAATTCATTGGAGGTTATAATGTAACCACCCTTGGTTTATCACGGAACCACCCATCATTTGGTTTATCACGCAACCACCTATCATTGGTTTATCACGCGTCCACCTAGAAAATGTAAAAGTACCATTATATAATCATAACAGATAGAATATTGAAAATATCAACATTTCACTAAGAACATTTCTTTTTCAATCAGAAGAAATAAATTCAAGATATTGAAATATTCAATCCATTTCAAAAACCATTTTCAATACCAAAACACCAAAAAATGGAATAATGGTTTTATTTTCCTTTAAAAAACATTATGTATTATAAATGAATCCAATTATAAAATAATGATTATTAAATAGGGGAGGTCATTGTCACCGATTACATTAAAAAAATTTTCTTTTTGCCGTTTAGTAAAAGGATTCTTAGAAAAAAGATTCCATTTGAATGAAATTAAAAGTAAAAGGGTTTTATTACAAACTATATAAATGAAAGAGGTGTATATTATAAAAACATGCCTCAATGAGAGGATATTGAGAAAAAGTTACTTACCACTTGAGAAAATACTTTAATACAAATAATTAATGAATAACATTAAACAAAACCTATAATATCATGAAAATAAGAATATTCATGATATAATATGTCAAAGGGTAATATATACACCTTATAAAGAATGTATAAATACTATTTAAAATATCCAAAGTAATTTATCACAAAATAAAAGAATGAAATAATCAAGAAGTAGAATATCAACCCATATAATGAAAATTGGGTTAAGAAGTTCTCTTACAAAAATTCAGCAGCCTAACTGCATCACATAAATATTCCGAAAATGAGTCGATGAGATCAAAAAAGGGTCCCTCATCACATGGACATAAAATGGACAGAAATAAGGATATTGAAGAACATACCTCAACAGTTGAAAATTTAAATTAAAATATATAACATAAAATAGGACTTTGACTAAAAGAGTAGGGTGAAAAGTTCTCTTACCTTGAGTCTGATTCTTCACGTATGTTCCTTGTTCCCCCTCAAATCAGGTAAATCCTTTTGATTTATGTTAAAAGGCTTTATTTAATTTTCTTATTCCATAAGTGAGGCTTCTAGGAGTAAGATATAGATGTTGGGATATTATTTGGGTATATTTTGGATGATTCAAGGGGCTTGAGAGGAGTGAGTAAGGGTTAGAGGTGATGCCCTTTTATAAGAGGGTGGAGGATCACTTTAGGAAGGTATTGAAATATTATTTTATTATAAAATGATTTTTGGTCTCAAATGGTCCCAAAGTCATTTATTTCAAAGAAAATATTTTTTGGGGTCTAAAAACACTCAACCAATAGGTTTTAGACATCTCTAGGTCACAAATTTAACATATATTTTAGCTTTAACCCTTAGTTAACTAATTTTGCTCTTACGAGGCCATCTTGTATATTCATACTATATAGTTAATATAGTTACTATAAAATCACAATAGAACCTAAAGTGGTTCATTAATGATATTTTAGAAATTATATAATTTATTTGTCTGAATATTATATTTTTAGGACTATTATGTAATTTAATAAAATACTATTTGTTTTAAAAGCTCATTTGTGTCAGTTTTTATACTATTCATATCATGAATATTTTTAAAACCCATAACAACTTTTTTATTTCAAAAAAACTTCATTAATTAAAAGATAACAAGTCATATGCATCCCTAAAATTTGTGGATGGTATAAAAACATTCAATATAAATTTATGTTAATATTTATAATCTCATTTATTTAAATTATTCATTAATAAGGTAATCACTACATCATCATTATGTCATATATAAATTTATTTTTTTGATGTCTAAGAATTATAAAGAAAAAACAATGATTTATTAAATCTTTTTATCTTTCTAATGAAAATTTATAGTTGAAATGATCACTTATATAACCCCTATAAATATTGTTTTACTAAAAGATATATGTTTATGTTACATTTTTCATTACTTTAAATTAATTCTTATAAAATGTCATTTTCAAATCAGTGTGGCTCCATGGGGTCCTGAAATCGTCCCAAAGATACCCATGGTTGTACATATCTCATAGAATAGGATTAGGACATATGTTAGGGTATTTTATTATTATTAAAATATTATTTTTTTCCCATTATTTACCAGATTTGCCCTTTAACCATAGTAAATAAAATTATTACGAAAGTTACTATTCATGATGTAAAAAAAATAAAAGGTAGCTATTTACACAACTTGGAGCTCATGATTCCAAATATGGAAACAATTTTTCCAAATTCTAAACACATAAGTTGTAGTAATTAATCTATAATTAATTTCTGTTGTCGAAACCAATAAGCTAGTTTTTTAAGAAGTAATAACTATCCAAAGATTGAGACGTGTTTATGTCCGATTTAAAAGTGAAATTACTTCCAATGAACATAATTGGATTAAATGATAAAAATATAATCCAATTATAATTTAGAAACAATTAAATATACAATATAACTTTATAAATAATTTAAATAAAAAGATAGTTTTGAATTAAAATAAGGTATTTTTTCACAATTCATTAAAAAATGAACTTTATCAACAAAATACCAAAATTTCATCCAAAGTAAATTTTTACTTCCCGATTGTATAAAATAAGTTAATTTTTTCAAATAGAACATATAAAAGTAGAAAAAACTATATTTAACAAGGGTTCTCTATCAAAACGTGATAAAACTACACTTTTAAAAAAATAAATATTTTATTTGAAAAAATTGAATTTGATCTTATATAATATCTAGAAAACATATTAGATGAATTTAAAACATTAAATTTAATATATATCATATATAAAAATCCACAAAGAGTGATATGAAAACACAATTATTCTATTTTAAATTGGTTCTCTTAAAAAGACATCCTTTATATTCAATTGATTTTTTTATTTCCATTTCTAATAAATTTGGTAACAAATGAGTCATTATTTAAACATGTGTGAACCATATTTTAAAATTTAGTTTATATTATTCATTCCTTTAATTCCAATGTCTAGGCATTAACTACCATTTAAAATAAAAATATTATTACTGTATTATTTTTTGTTATATCACAAAGTTGTGTGCAACGTATGATTTCAGAGAAACCCCTTGTTGCGTGTCGAGTATGCTATTGAAAAAAGAACCCCTTTAACATAAAATTAATATATTATTTATGAGTATTAATAAAAATCCAAAATATTATTCTATAAATACCTGGGTTGTTACACCCTTCACCCCTTTTGGAAATTGCATTATTATAATTTTAAAATTTGGCTTAGAAACTTCATTGAATGTCCCACATTGGAAAAGGAGTCAATAAAAATATCACATTAAAATAAAGAAAATTACAAAGGTGACCCAAGATAACACATACTGGGATTCCGTGTATGAAAACATTGATATGGAAGAGAAACTAAGTGTCAAGTTTTTATGGGGAGTGATATAAAACATGATCAGGAGAAAGTTAACTACCAAAAAACCATAAATTTGTGATGAGTAAAATGGTCTTTGATTCCCTAGTAGTAAAAGTGAACAGAAAACATTTTTATTTTAAGATCCTTTTCATAAAGTTGAGTAATTTATTTATGAGTTTGACTAAGAAAATAAAGAAATATAATTAACTTTCAAGTATTGTTTCATCCTTTGAGAAAGTTCTACCACAAACTCATCTTTTCTCAAAACGATGAGTATTCATGATGACATGGTTACACCTAAAGTGCTAAAATTAACTTCTAGAGAATCACATTATCCAAAAAAGATGAACTATATATTTCCCATGTATTTAGACATTGAAAAAACTAAAATGGTAAGTATGATATCAGATAATCCCCAAAAGGGATAATCCATTAAAAAAAGAAATACTATAGTTAATCTCCAAAATTAGACAAACAATACCCAAAGTTCAACAAAGGCCATTAAATAAACAAATTCTTTAAAATTATTCAAAATAATCCAAATGAATATTGAAACCCAAAACGCCGAAGGATTTAATCACATAGTCTTATACAGTATATCTTATCTTTTATCTCCAGATAATATTGACTACTCTTAGAGTCTCATACTGAAGTGTAATTAACCTATCACATATTCTCTATGATTGGTTAATCATTTACATAAATAATCGAAATTGATTTATATCGACAATAAGAATATAGATTCTTATAAAATAAAATTTCAAAAATTACACCATAAATTAAATCCCATAGTATTTTATTTTCCTTAGGCATATAGTATTCCCAAAAGAGAGAACATGTTCCAAAATAACCTTTATCACTTCATTACCTAATCATTTTCCTAAACTAAGGATACCCATTTTATAAAACATAAGTCCCCAAAATCAACTTATTGTTGATACATAAAATCAGTTAACTAAAAATAATTAGTCAAACTAACTAGAGAATTCATGTAGTCCAGTGGTAGGTGATAAATCGTAGTCGAACTTTGGTTGTGGGTTCAATTCTCGTAGCTTTGTCTAACGTAATGGGTTGTCACACGGTCTGCGTGTTTTTCTTTTTTAAAAAACTATATAAATCTAATAACATTTAAAAATGATTTAAAATACTTAAAAATATCCATAAAATTTTTTTAACCTCAATGTTTAAATCATACCTCACATTTTTCATCCCAAAAACTAATAACCCATAATTGTCTCAAAAACAAAATATCACATGAACCCCAATGGTTATCCATTATATCCACAGAAGAATATATTACTCTTCCTTTAACAAAATTTTCACATATCAAACTTCTGGGTTACACATACTTGAAAAAGTCTTCCAAATTAATACAATCATTAATACATATAAACATATCTTCATTCCTAGATCCAACAAAACTCTTAAACTCAAAAAATGTAGACATATTTATCATCAAACATTCTTTATGATCCTTTATCCATGTTTTACATCTAATTGTTTTATACTTCTTTCTTAAAAACAAAATCATGCAAAATTTATTAAGATTTCAGTAATGTCGAAACATGAGCTAAGAAATAATACATACCCTTCATAGGTCATTTTTAGTTTCCTCATCTTCAATTGGAATGGAATTAGGAATTGGTAAAGATATATTTGTACGATCCTACTGATCCCATTACCAAACTGTATTTATAGGACATATATTTGTATAATGACCATGAACACCACATTTAAAACATTCAATTGATCCTTATAAAATAACTTCTTTCCCTTTCCTGGAGTCAATTGGACACTTCCTTTTTTCCATGGCAGGTTATTTATTTATAAGCTTCATTAACACATATGAAACATCTTCCCTTCCCTTTGATGCATTTTTCTAGGTGTTTCTTTCCACATCCTTAATAGATAGGTTTTTTAATATACTTAACTTTATTATTATTACCTGAACATCCATTGGGATTCATTTTCAAATAAATGATGCGATAGAAAAATCACCATGGTTCAAGTGGTCAATCATGACTCTAGATAGTTGGTTTAGAATAACCACAAGAGTTATCATTGAAGCACACATTTCATTCAGTTACTCATTCATAAAACCACCATAGTTTCCTTCACATCCGTTGTTACTTTGGTTCTAACTAGATCAATATTTTTACTAAAACCAAAATGGTCACTGTGTGTATACCAGTAAAATCATTATATACTATCTTATGAGGAGGTTAAACACCAAGATACACTTATTCATATTATCTTAAACTCATTCAATTTATCTTTAGTAAATGTGACTCCTTCTAAAATGATAACCATTAGGGTTATTTAACTTATACTTAAACAACACCCTAACCTCAAATTTTTTCTAAACAGAAATCTGACATCGACTATAAGGCCATATCAATAAACATTACTTAATCAAGAGATAATCCAATAACTTGACTTTAATTCACAACGAGGATATTTACTTATTTAGATATTTTGAGAATTAGGTCCTAACTTAATCATAACATCTTTTAATATTTCAAGTATACACTTATATCACTATCCTTTTTTTCATGAAACAAAAAATCTTTAAAATAAAATATGACATTATTTCATGTTTTAACAGAATACCTTTTCCTTGATCCCATATTTGAATCTATTCTTCATTATGTCCTATGAAAATCACTTCAAAACATGAGATGGGCATAAAAATATCTATAAGGGATATATAAGGAAAGAAAAATAGTATTATTGAAAAAAATGTAAACCATGAAAAATTTATCATAAATTAATACTTTTCACCTTTATGAAGTAACAAAAACAGGTCACTTAATATAAGATCATTTCTTACCATTTTTTTGACCAAAATATTACCGTAAATCCCATAGAAAGTAATATATGACATATAAAGGTAACTTGGAAGATAAACATTCTAAAATGAAATAACCATACAGTCGACTTCCTCACATATCACTAAATGGAATAACCATACAACCGATTTCCATACCCAATGAATTGGAGGTTATAATGTAACCACCCTTCCTTGGATTATCATGGAACCACCCATCATTTGGTTTATCACATAACCAACCATCATTGGCTTATCACGTGATCACCCATCAAATGTAAATGTACCATTTTATAATCATAACAGATAGAATATTGAAAATATCAACATTTCACTAATAACATTTCATTTTCAATCACAAGAAATAAATTCAAGATATTGAAATATTCAATTCATTTCAAAAACCATTATCAATAACAAAATACCCAAAAAGGGAATAAGAGTTTCCTTTTCCTTTCAAAAATATTAAGGCTTATAAAGGAATCCAAATATCCAATAACGATTACGGATGAGGAGAGGTAGTTGTCACCACATATGCTAAAAAATTCCTTTTTTTCGTTTAGTAAAACGCTTCATAGAAAAAGTATTCCCTTTGAATGAAATTAAAAGTAAAAGGGTTTTATTACACACCGTATAAAAGAAGGAGGTGTATATTATCAATATATGTCTCAATGAAAGGATATTGAGACAAATTCCCTTACCACTTGAGAAAATAGTTGAATAATAATAATTAATGAATAAAATTAAACAAAACTTATAATATCCTGAGAATAAGAATATTCGTGATATAATATGTCAAAGGGAAGTATATACACCATATAAAGAAAGTATAAATACTAGATAAAATAACAAAATTCATTTAACAAAAACTCCTAGAATGAAATAATCAAGAAGTATAATATCATCCCAAATAATGGAAATTGGGTTAAGAGGTTCCATTACAAAAATTCGGCAGCCTAACTGTGTTACTTAAAAATTCATAAAATGAGTCGATGAGAGAAAAAAGGGTCCCTCATCATTTGGACATAAAATTGAATGTAATAATGATATAGAAGAACAAAGACAAAAATTTGAAAATTTAAATTAAAATAAATAACATAAAATGGGACTTTGACTAAAAGAAGAGGGAAAAAGGTTCCCTTACCTTGAGTCCGATTCGTCACGTATGTTCCTTGTTCTTCCTCAAATCGAGTAACTCCTTTTGATTTAAGCCAAAAGGCTTTCTCGAATTGCCTTATGCCCAAGGTGAGGCTTCTAGGTGGAATAGAGGGTTGTTGGGATCCTATTTGGGTAGAGTTTGGATGATCCAAGCGGCTTGAGAGGTGTGATTAAGGGTTACAGGTGATTCCCTTTTATAAGAGGGAGTAGGGACACTTTAGGAATGTATTGAAATATTATTTTATTATAACATGATTTTCGGTTTCAAATGGTCCCGATGTAATCTATTTCAATGAAAAGATTCTGTTGGGTCAAAAAAATATCAACCAATAGGTTTTACACTAGTCCATGCCACAAATTTAACATTTTCTTTTAGCTTTAACCCTTAGTTAACTAATTTGACTCTTACCAGGTATTCTTGTATATTCTTACAATATATTTAATATAGTTACTACAAAATGAAAATATAACCTCAAGTAGTTCATTAGTGATATTTTCAAAATTATATAATTCATTTGGCTGAATATTCGATTTTTAGGACTATTATATCATTTAATAAAATAGTATTTGTTTTTAAAACTCATTTATGTCAATTTTTATACTATTCATATCATGACTTTTAAAAATACTTCACTGCTTGATTATTCAGAAAAAACTTCATTAATGAAAATATAAAAACTCATAATTATCCATAAACTTTGTGGATGGTATAAAAACATTCAAAATAAATTTATTTTAATATTTATAATATTATTTATTTAAATCATTCATTAATAAGGTAATAACTACATCACCATTGTGTTGTAAATAAATTTATTTATTTGATATCTAAAAATTATAAATAGAAAATCATGATGTAGTAAAAAAATTTATCTTTGTAATGATTATTAATATTCTAAAATATCACTTATATAACCCCTTATAAAAAATTGTTTACTACAAGATAATTGTTTATGTTACATTTTTCTTTACTTTAAATTAAGTCTTATAAAATGTCATTTTCACATCAAAGTGGCTCCATGGGGTCCCAAAATCGACCCAAGGATACACATGGTTGGAATTATTTCATAAAATTGGATTCAGACACATTTTAGTTTAGCTTAATATTATTATAATATTAGTTTTTACCCTTACATACCAGATTTACCCTTTAAACAGGGTAAATAAAATAATTATTGATGTTACTATTCATAATGTCTAAAAATAAAAGGTAACTATTTATAAAATTTGGACCTCATGATTCCAAATATAGAAACTATTTTTCCAAATTTATAACATAGAAGTTTCAGTAATAAATTTAAAAATAATTCCGGTTTTCAAAACCAAAAAGTGGGTTTTTAAGAAGTAATAACTATAAAAAGATTGACATGTGTTTATATCCAATTTAAAAGTAAAATTACTTACAATGACCCATATTGTATTTCATTATATTAATATAATCAAGTTATACTATAAAACCAATTAAATTTACAATCTATCTATATAAATAATTTATATGAAAGATAATTTTGAGTTAAAATGCAGCATTTTTCACATTCATTAAAAAATGAACTTTTTCAGTAAAATACCACAATTTTATCTGAAGTAAATTTTGATTTAATGATTCTATAAAAGAAGTTTATTTTGAAAAATAGAACATATAAAAGTAACAAAAACTAGATTTAAAAATTGTTCTCCATCAAAACACAGTAAAACTGCATTTTTAGAAAAATACTTATTTTATCCAAAAAATTGAATTTGTTCTTATATAAAATATAGAAAACATATAAGAAGTATTTAAAATATTACATTGAATATATATCATATATAAAACTCCATAAAGAGTTATATGAAAACAAAATTATTCTCCTTTAAATAGGTTCTCATAAAAACACATCCTTTATATTAAATTCTTTTTTTATTTCCATTTCTAATATATTTGGTAACCAATGAATAATTATTTAAAAATGTGTAAAACATGTTTGAAAATTCATTTTATATTATTCATTATCTCCATTCTAACATCTATGCATTAAATACCATATAAAATAATAATAATATTACGGTATTATTTTTCGGTATATCTCAATGTTGTGTGCAAAGTAAGATTTTAGAGAAACTCCTTGTTGCGTGTCGAGTATGCTATCTAGAAAAATAATCCCCTTTAACGTAAAATTACTATATTATTCCTATGTATTAAAAGAAATCAAAAGGTATTATTCTATAAATAACTGTGTTGTTATAATCATCATGAGATATGTTTTCATATTTCCCACTACTTCTTTCTACCATACCAAAAACCCAATTTTCCTAGTATTTTTCATATTTTGTTAAATATTATGATTAAAACTATCCAAAATTCATATTTAGTGGAGTCCTAAAAAACAAAATTCTGTGGTTCTTATATAATTCCTATTTATACATGTTTTATGCATCATGTAATAAATAGGTTTGAGATAGATCATGGTTATGAGACTGAGAAGTGAACCTCTTGAAGTATCCATGGTTCCTAGGAGATACTAGGGTGGTATCATGTGGGAAGTTTTGGGTTTAGTCTATTAATTATTCCTTATATAGTTTTATAGTTTAATTGGAATGATTCCATATGTTAAGGGATGGGTATTTTATAGATGTGATGTTGTTGAGGTTTTTTGGTATATTGTGAATGGTGTTGTCCATTGTCACGAGTGGCATTGAATGTTCACCGATGGTGTATCCTTGGATGTTGGTGATAGTTGCTCACTATGGTTGGTCTATGGGGTCATTGGGGTTGTGTCCACATATATAATATCTAATGAGGTTTTTTAGTCTACTCTTTGTAGGTGGTATCCTTCATAGATTAAGTGGAAAAAGTGTATGATGTTGACCATTAGTATAAAGGAAGTTCACACCATAAAGACTATAGTTAATGGTGTGAGAGAAAATCAAATGGGAGTGTTTTGATATTCATGTTGAGAGATATATTAAGAAGAGGTTATGGACAGAATTTTTGATGAGCTAGTGGTTAATCATGGTGGACCAATGATGGACAAGTTAGATATAAAGGATTTATATCCAGAGTGACTTGTCTTTGATTGGTAGGATGAGTTATTTTATAGTATGAAAAAATATTGATGTATATCTCCACACTAGAACTAGTTGAAGAAATAATGAACTAATTTTTTCTTGATTCTCATGGGAGGAGGGGTGTTGTAATTAACTATTTATTTTTTTTAAAAAAAATTATCATACACTGCAACATGTGTGGATATTTGATAGGTTCACCATTGGTGGTGGACTAGTGAGTTTATACTCACACCCTATATGGTCCCTCCAAGATGAATACACAAATTATTACTTGTTAATCAAGTAATGGAAATGGTTCATTATCATTATATTAGTGTATATTGATGTGCAAAGGGTTCATGGCCAGATACAAGATTTTTTATATTGGTTGAGTGGTTCTTTAATTCCAGACTTATGGTTTATTTTATATATTTTAAACATTTATATATATGATCATCCCACATGAAATCATGTTTACTCTTATATGGTCAACATGACATGTGGATATTAGTTATATTATCTTATTGTTAATTTTGGATTCTTATTTCTTTTATTTCAGTTTCCTCTACTATGTTTAAGTTATTACTTTCATAGTGTCTTTGTTGTTGTTGTTGTTAGTATTATTGATGTTATTATTATTATTATCAACAGAGGATATAGCCTCCTCACTATCACCCAATAGACCCTCACTGTTAATCGAAATATCACGATTTATGGGGAGGCATTCCAAAGTGCATGTGGAGACCATTAGTTTGAGTACTATGAAGTGGTTCAGGGAGGTGGGGTGTCATATATTCATTTGGTTTAGAATGATATATTTCCTTTGTAATAATATTTGGTAATTTTATATTGATGATTAAAATTTATCTTTTCAGTGGAGTTGTTTTTAAAATAAATAATATTTATTAAAAAAATATATTATATTAACAAAAAAACGTCTATATATTAATCCTTTGGATGAATTGAAAGGTAGGTGAGGGTTAGAGGATGCTCTTGTTATATAGGACCCCACGTGAGAAGGAAAATTTAAGGTAGATAAATGTATCAAAACATAACATGTATGGTTATTTAACCCCAAAATTACCTTAATATAATTTATGAAGTCTATAAATATCTCATCATGATCTGCCTCTCCATGATCAATTTTTTTTTGTTTGTGGTAAATCTTCAATTTTTCTCAAAAGATATTTCTAGTTGGAGGTCATCAGACAGAGATGATCATTTGAGGATCATCATATAGAGACCTGTATATGAATGTTTTTTACTATTTTATTTTAAATAATTCAAGGAATAGTGGTTTCTCTAAACATACATCCATGATACAGAGTGATCAGACAGAGATGATCAGATGAAGATCAGTAAAAAAAGTTCTCACATATGGTGTTAATCAATATCGGTGACTCAATTCATGGGTTTTATTCATGGTGACTAGTTTTTTGGAGGTTTTAAAATATGTTTTAATAATTTATCATAGTTTTCCTAGGTCATTATGAGGTTAAATGTGAATCTTAAAGGCTAATGAAACTGGTTGACTAGATAGAGACCTCTATAAAGAGGTGTGGTGGCCAAGATCTGTTGTATTTGTGATGTGACTACTATACTGAATAGTGAATGCTTCGTAAATAATTTTCTATGAATATTTAATTATTAATGGGTGTGAGTGAGTTTTTTATTTCTATTGTATCACCTGAAATGAAATGTGTTTGTAATGTTATCCCTTGGATGCAGTACATTTGTTCAAACTATATAAATGGTGTTTTCCCATTATTTTGTTCTTTGTGTGTGAAATGTGTATTATAATTTTTTATATTTATTATGTGGTCCCTTATACGTGTTCTAGTAAAAAAACTTTATATGAGGTGGTTATTGAAAAATCCTTTTCCCAATATACCCTGTATCTTTCCTATTGTTGAGGTTGAGGTAATCAAATGAATCTTCTTATGGTGTATGTTGTTCTTTCTAGGTCATTCTATTAGATATAATGGGAAAAATATTGGTCTTTGTAATTTTATGAGATACTCAACAAGTGGTATCAAAGGGTTGGTTATAATTCACTCACAACAATCAAATTACTTCTCCCCTTGGCTTGGAATATATTTTATTTTAGTTGGTTTTACTTTTATTAGAAGAATAACTTTAGATAATGGAAAGATTCATATCAATATGTTTTATGGAACATACTTTTATTTTCTTGAATGAAACCGAATGATATTTTGATAAAAAAACGTATGAATAATTATTTATCCAGTATTTTTCTAGAAATGAAGGATAAAATGGAATAGGAGAAGTTGGACAGGAAAGCTTTAGCCTTGATTAGGATATCACTTCAGTGGAATGTTGCATTCAAAATTATAGAAAATAAGAATAGTGTATGGGTTATGAATGTGATAGTAAATATTTATAAGAATCCAAAATCTCTTAATCATGTTTTTCATGATTTTAATATTTTTAGCTTCAGGTTACCGAACACAACTCTTATAGCCATTCATTTGAATGGTTTCAATTTGATATATGAGTAACTTGATACAATTAAGTTAATCATTAATGATGATGTTTGAGAATTACTTGTTCATTACTCAGTTCTATAGACCTAGGATTCTATGGTGATAATAGAGAACAAATCTAGTGGTAAGGTATATATTACGTTTTTGTTCATTCTAAACTTATTAATTAATTGGTAGTTAAGGTGGAAAGATGTTGAGACTCCATCCATAAGTGCTCTTAATGCTTTCATATGTGGACTGTCACCTCAATGGAAGGATAATTATAAGAATAAATATTCATATGATAAGATACAAATAATAATTCAAGGAAAATTTACTAGTTCAGGTCCTACATGTTGCCTTTGAGGGAATAAGGGACATAAAAAAGAAAAATTGAGAAAATTAGATGGAGGCTTAAACTTCCAGACAAATAAACTTAGTATTTATAAAAAATTTAGGTTCCAGTTTGATACTATGTTTGGTCATTCCATTGGATTCATGGGTTATTGACTCGGGTACATCTTTTCATTCAACTAATGAGCATGGGTTCATGGTTGACTATGTACTGGGAAGCATGGGAAAAGTATAACTTGTGGATCCTAGACCTCTAAATGTAGTCGGGAGATGTAATGTTAACATTTTAATAAAAAATGGAAGTTTCTTAAGACTAAAATATATTATACATATTATAAGTCTTCAAAATAACCTCATATCAGTGAGATAAATTGATGATTCTAGATTTGGAATGAATTTTTCGAACTAATTTGGAAGATCTAAAGAGGGTTAATAGTTATTGGTCATAGAGTAAATAATGGAACCTTATACTTTACTGGATGCAGGGATGATGTTATATTGGGTATAATCAAATCATTAGGTGGTCTTGAAATGTGGTATTGTTGGTTTTCTGACCTCAGTGAAAATAATATGAAATTTATAGCGGTTATGGACATACATAATCTTTATCAAAAACTTATTTGAATATGTGATAATTTTATGATTTTGAAACAAAAGAATCCATTCAACTTGGATGGAAGGAAAAAAAGGTATTTAAATTTAAAAATTATTCATTTTGATGTTTGGGGGACATCTCATATCCACTTGAATGGAGGATGACTTTATATTATAACCTTCACTGATTATACATCATTAAATGTATAGGTTTACCTATCAAAGAATAAATATTACATGTTTCAAGAATTTATTTAGTGGAAAATTTTGGTGGTGAAAGAATATGAATGATAGATGAAATGTCTCTAGAAGAAAATAGTGGTAAATACACAAGACACATATTTTGTAACTTTTTTCAAAATATGGGAATCAGGCATGAGAATATTGGTCTAGGAACTCCAAAAAAAAATGGAGTAGCTTAAAGGATGAATTAGACTCTTCATGAAAAATCTTGGAGTGCGAGGCTTCTCTCTGAAATTACTAAGGGAAATTTAGAAGAGTTAATAAATAAATTAGTGTATTTGGTGAATATAATTATTTATTTAGATGTGGGATAAGATTTGATGGAATAAATTTCATCTAGAAAGATACCATAGGTGAATCCTCAAAAAAATTTAGAAGTGTCTCATATATTCATATTGATGTTAAATATACTGATAACTTGGAGATGAAATCTATGGTGTTTTTTCTTGTCAAATATGGTTATAAGAACTTTTTTTATAAAATATGGTATGAAAATAAGAAACAATTCATTTGGAGATGATTTATTATTTTAAATGAATAACTACTATATAAAGACTAGGACTAGGATAAGAAGAATGTTGAGGACATATCATCTATTGAAGTTCAAGGACATTGTAAAGAGGTTTCCAAATGAAATATTAGTATAAAGAATTCATGGGAGACATTAGAGGTTGCAACTCTGATAATCAGGATACCAGAGAGAGGACAATCATATATATTACTATTAGATGACGAATATTCATACACAACATTACTAGACAGATAATGTTAAGATAGATGGATATTAGATATAGATATTTGAACAAATGAACCTAAATTTGTTTTAAGGATATCCACTCATATCAAAAAAACTATTTTAGAAGTTTGGTGTTGATATGAACTTTCTAAGTCTATCAGCATAGGGGAACCAGAATGTATGGAAGATGTATATATTCTAAAAGATATGAAATAGTTGATTCATCCATGGAAGAGGAAATAAATTCATTAAATCTCAATAACACTTGGGTGTTTATTGAACTACCGACAGGAAAAAAGAGATTTGAAAACAAAATGGGTTTTTTCATTTGAAAGTGGAAGATGAATTATAAGGTATAAATTAATACTGATGGTGAATAGATTTCATAAAAAATAAGTGATATACTTTTCTAAATTTTTCTCACCAGTATTGAAGCACACAAATATTTAGACAATGTTTAGCATTATGTTTCTAATGATTTAAACATAGAGAATATGGATGTAAATAAATCATTGGTTCATGGGGATTTGGAAGAATAAATTTACATGGTTCATACCAAGGGTTTTGAAGTTCCTCAAAAGAAGGATTTTGGTTATATGTTGAAAAGAATTATTTATGTATTGATGATAAATCCAAGATAGTGGAATCCAAAGTTCAACACTCTCATGCATGAGGAATGTTTTACATGATGTGATTCTAATCATTCCTATTATAGAGATTAATGTAATTATAGAACATAAATCACACTATTATTGTATTTGGATGATATATTTATTGATTTTTCATATTTCCATCTGATTTAGAAACTAAATATAATGTTTAAAAAAAGGATTAAGATAAAGAACATTAGATAAGATAAGTATATATTTAGGATGGGAATCAAGAGGGATAGGAAATATTTCCCTTTTTTATCCTATATGGAATACATAAGTAAGGTCATTGAAGGATTCATAAATACTAGTTATAAATATGTTTTGACCACCTCCATCAGCCATTTTAATCCTTCTAAATCAAAGGAACCATCAAAATATTGAGAGGTTTGTGACATGGGAAATGTTATTTTTTCTATAGTTGTATGAAGTTTTATGTATGGTTTATACTGGACTATGAAATTATTTTTTACTGGGAGTTTTTATCCATTTCATGTAAAATCATAGAAGGAAACATTGGAAATCTGTGAAATGGATCATTCAATACATAAAGGGGTCAAAATATGTAGCTTTTCGATGATGATGATTAGTTGAAGGGTTTGGTATGTGTGAATTTTACTTGATACATAGACTGATATAAAAGTAATATATAATTTTTATTTAAATTTGATCGAATAGTTTTTAGATGGATAAATGGTTTTTAGCATATTGTTACATAATCTATAATATAAACAAAGAATATAGATACTAAAAAACCAGAAAATATTTTATATGTTTGTTTTTTTGTTGAAGGAACTTGGAAAGGGATCAAATAGAGGAATTTTATTTTGTGATAGTCCATGTTTCATTCATCTTTCTCACAACCCGGTTTTTCAAACAAAAATGAATCACATTAACCTAAATTATCACTTTATTTTAAGTATATCAAATAATACAATTTTGGAGTTATAATAGGTTTCTGGGAAGATGAATCATTCTGATATTTTTATAAAGGTGATAGTTTAAGAATGTTTGGGGAAACACTATTCCTTTATTGAACATGTATGATCAGATGGAGTGGAGTACACTATATGCATCAGATAGAGTATGAGATCATTTGGATGGCTAAAGAAGGATTAAATTATAAATCAGTTTCCAAGTGGGATATTTTTGAGTTTTTGGAAAATATTAACTATCACCAAACAGATATTTCCTAATGGAAATCATAAAACTGAGATGATTGAATGGAGATAATTTAACTAATAATACTAAATGAATGTTTCATGTTCTGTTGTTTAAGAGTGGTCATGGAATAAATGTTAATGGTATAGAATTCCATTGGATAGAGTCATTAGAATGAGATTATTAGATATAGATCATCAGAAGTATTTCTCACATATGGTGCTCTATGAGGGTGGGAAATCAATGAATGGATTTTATACAAGGTGACTGGTTACTAGTGGTTTTAATAGATGGTTCGATAGTGAATTTTAGGATTCCCAATCCAATGGGAGTTTGATTGTAAATATTGGAGGTTGGTACAATTGATTGACCAAATACAGGCCTCTATAGAGATGTGTGATAGCCCATATCTAATGATCATGTGATGTGACTCCTATTATAAAAAGTTTTTGTTTTTTAATTAATTTTTTAAATTTTTTAATTTAGAGTGGGTATGAGAGAATGTTTTTTTATTAAATTATATCTCCTGAAATAAAATATGTTTTCAGATTTTTTTCATGGATGTTGGATATTTTCTTGATCCTTATAAAACTTATTTATCTATTTATTGTTTGTAAGAAGTGTGTATCATCATGTTTTATGGTGATTAGGTGTGATATAATCCTTGTTGTAGTAAAAATAAAATAGAGGATGTGATTGTCAGATAAACCAATGCTCGATAGAGCATAGAGTTTTTCTATTACATAGGATGAGGTAACCAGATGAATCTCTATATGGTGTAAATTGTTCTTTCCAAGTCCATCTATTGGATAAAATAGATGAAGTGTTGATACTTGCAATATCTTGGGATATCAAACAAATTGTTAACATGAAACTTATATATGTTATTTTACAATTCATAAAGAATATAATGGAATTTTATTAGTAAATATGTAAAAAATATATTTTGAATAAACCTAGAGAGAAGTTTAACATACCAAATCTTATCTATATGTTTTTAAGTATTAGAACATAAATTAAAAAAATGTTTTTATAAGTTAATCCTTGTTTCATTATGGATCTAATAAAATACATTTCATATAAATTCAAATCTTATTTTTATTTATATTTTATAGAGAATAATTTATAATAATTTATAATTTTATGATTTAATTTAAACCATGAAGAATCTTGTTTTAGAACTGTATAATGTTGTAATTGTTATGAAATAATGAATCTATGAAGACAAAAAATGTGTTTATCTAACTTACAGATCAAATTTTATTAATGAGATAAGTTCCTCTCAATTCCACATTCTCTCAAACTTTTTATGGATTAATTTTTTTGATCTTGGACTCAAAATTCTATTTTTGTGATCCCCATATCAAGGAAAACATTCTGTAAAAATTCAGATGAAATTGTACACATCCTCCCTTTATAAAACCACTATGAATGGAGATTGGTAGCGGTGTGGAAAGGTAGTGGAAGAGGAATGGGAACCATATTAATAATGAGAAAATGGTGGATAGACAGCCATGTAAACCTAGTCATGGGTCATGGTTCAACAATATATTGTGTGGTTCAGGATCCACCTAACCATTCGGTCTTCACAACAACCGGATATGGTGTGATAATATGGCCCTAAAGAGAAAAAAACAAGGCCGACTTGTTGCATGAAACATAACTATATAATCATCTAATCGGGTGGCTCCCATCAAGGGGAGGTGGTGTGGCATGGGGGTGGTCCATAGACATAGTGAGGTCATCCAATAAAATGATCAAATATCCAAGGACTTACAGTTTTGTGGGGCTATTTATAGTTCACATATATAGAATGTGGAGGTTACACATGGTACCCCTCATAAAAAGAGAGAGGTGGGTGGGGGTGCATATGGGGTTTCATTTAAATCCCAAAAAATTCTTTGGACTCATATCAATATCCTGAACATAATGAAATCTCATTGAAGTCATTTTTTAGAAGTTTGGTAGACCAGAATAATGAATATTGATGATTATTAAGTAAATTATTACATTAAATTAATAATAATTTATCATTTGAGATATTGAATAAATGGAAAGGAAAGAATTAAATTGATATTTTATATGTTGTCTTAAAGAACTAACTTAATGATAAATGTGAAATAATCCAAGATAAATTTTGGTTAATTTTTATTTAATTTTATAAATGTTAAGAAAAAGGGGAATTATTATTAAACTAATAATTATTTTTCTTAAGAATATTTGGACGTTGAGAAATAATATTATAGGAAAGGGTTAAATATGAAGAATTATTCATGAGGGAATTTCATTAAAAACATAATGATTTACTTTCTGATATTTTGGTGGTATTAAAGGTGAGAAATTATTCAAGTATGATGTAATAAGTTTAAAGAGGTGATATTAAATACAAATAAATAATATGAATATGGTTTTGAATTAAAGATGATATAATTATGGATTAATGGGAATAAAAAGGGAATTATCAAGAGTTTTTTTATAATATTTATCATCATGAGGAATGTAAGTTAATTACATATGTATTGGTGATTTCATAGGATATATATATATATATATATATATTTGATGATTTCACTAAGATGGTAATCCAAATACTTGGCCTGTTAACCTATATATTTAAATATATAATTTACTAAAATAGATGAAAGAGAATTGTGAGGAGGAATTATAAGATGTTGGTCAATATTACTAATGCCTTGATCTATTAAAATAAATGAATTAATTATAATATTAATGGTAGAGGGATATCCTATAAATGATAAAATATTATATTGATGGAATTATAGAAATTTAATGATCGAATTGTAATTCAAGGAAATATAATGAAGATTGATTACCATACCCTGATATATTAAAGTGGAGTGACCATTTAGATGGGTGATAGAGTTAAATATAGTAATGAAAAGAGTATTTTGAAAATACTTTGGAGCCTATAGGATAAGCTATATATATTATGATAATCTGAAAATTCCAAAAACTATCATTTAATGGTTGTTGGATCAAAATGAACTATGAGTATATACATTCATGGAGAATGATAGAATGATATTTTGGACTGTTAAATAGAAATAATCATGTGTCTGATCGGTAGATCATTGATTTCATTGGTATGATTTATTTTTCTACTCATCTTCTTAGAATTTGATTTAGTCCAATGTCCATGTGATGTATTTTAATGGTCAGTGGATATTGGTAGCATCAAATAACTACTTTGATTTTCCCTTACACTCTCCCTCTAACTCATGTTAGTGTGATATAGATATATTTACTCCTCTCACCCACCTTCCTAGGTAGGGACTCAAAATGTACTATATGTGTATTTATTCTCATTCATGAATAGTATTGGGTTAGGGGTTTTAATGATACATAGTATTTTGATATATGTTGATTTACCTAAAGTGTTTGTGTAACACCCGAGACTTTTATGAGAAATATTTTGTTTTTATGCTATATAATTCATCAAAGGAATCTTTCACTACACACAACACTAGCTTGGCTTGCTTTACACGCAACCGCGGTCTTCCTCGATAGCTTACGTCGTACGCAATACCGAGTTTCACTAAACAACGATATGCTATTAAAATATTATTAAAACTAGCCGTTATGAATAGTAATAACCACTCTTTTAAATTTTGTAAATTTTATTTTTCAAAATGGATTTCATTCTTGGATTCGGAATATTGAAATTAGTTTAGGGTGAAATTTTGGTACTTTTCGGATAACTTTCATATTCTGATGAATAGTGAAAATTATTAAATTTTAATTAAAAACAACTTTTTTTAATCGAAATAATTAATAGTGATAAATTATTAATTTGAGTGGTTTTAAAGTATATTTAGAATATATTTTTACAATTTAATACAATTTTGTTCATTGGATGTAATTTCACATTTAAACCAGACATAAACAAGTGTCAATCTTGTGATAGTTATTATCTTTTAAAAACACGCTATTTGTTTTGACGACGGGAATCAATTTTTAAATTAGTTAATGTAACTAATATGTTTTGAATTTGGTAAAATAAACATCATTTTTTAATTAATAATATCAAATATATCTTAGGCCTAATTTTTGGAATTTTTCTGGAAACTTTCATTTTTTGATGAATAGTGAAACCACTAAGTGGTAGTTAAAAAACTGGATTTTTCATAAAACTTAATTTTACCGCTTCTTTGAGTGGAATTTCAAAAATCCGAGAGACACGGTTAATATTAAGGACTAAAATGTGGTTCAATGAGATGAAAATAATTTTTGGTGAATAGTAACTTTTTACTTTTTTTACCACGGTTAAAAGTAAATAGGGTAATTAAGGGTAAAAGTGTTATTATTATTACCCTAACACATGTCCTAATTCTATTGGATAAGTGTAATTAGACCCAAAACAACCTTAGTAATAAAATATGCCCATTTAGGCCCACTTGGATTAGATTAGGACATTTATTATCAATTTATTTAAAGAAGGGTTAAAATAGTTAAAATCAAAGTTTAATAACAAAGGAATTTTTAATATAGGGTTATAAATAAGATAAATTCGACTATAAATATTCATTATAAAGCTAAATTTTTTTTCTACATAATGGTATTTTATTTGTAATTTTTAGACTTAAAATAAGTTAATTTATTTATGATACAATGATGATGCAGTAATTATCTTATTAATGAAATATTGACACAATTGATGTTATAAATACCCAAATAAATGTAATTTGAGACTTTTTATGAATTCCAATAATTTTATATGTTAATATGAAATGTTAGTATTGATTTAATTAAATGTTTTCTAACTAATCATTCTGTTATGATTTTCACAAAAATCAATTACCAAATAGTGTCAAAATTGACATAAAATAGTTTTTAAAACAAATACAATATAATTAATTGTTATTTTATTCCTAAAAATCTAAGGTTAGGAATAATTACTTAGATAAGGTTATATATATTAATAATAAACAACTTGGGGTTCTTGTGGCTTGATATAGTATGTTTATTAACCTTATATTGTAAGAAAACAAGAAGACACGGTAAAAGTTAAATTATCTAACTTAAAGTTAAATCTAAATTATAAGGTTAAAATTGATACCTAAACTTGTCTAAAATATATTTTATGATAGTATTTCGACCCATACCCACCTTATATTCTAAATATATCAATTTGGATCTATTAAAAACCGAATTTGACTTTATAATAAAATAATATTTTTAGTTATTCCAAAGGTGCCCCTCTCCTCCCTTATTAAAGGGCACCTCCTCCCTCTCTTCCTCACACCACATTGAGCCTTAAAGCTTGGCCAACCCCTGACAATATCTCCTCTCCACTTCCCTAGAAACATCCTAGAGGTCCTGGTATTGTTCAAAGACCAATTTTAGTGCCCTAAGAGGAGATCTCAAAGAGGCGCTTCAAAGAAGAGGTAATGTTCGTTACCGATTCTTTCATCTTTATTTCTTCTTCCACTTATTCTTATTTAATTGTTTAATTATGAAGTAATAACATCAGTATCACTCATATAATGATATGTTATTATATGTATGAAACAACCCTATTTCACCATCTATCCATCCTACGGAAAACGAAATCACCATGCGTGCGTACGTACGGAATACTGTCTCCACGCCGTGGTGTAATCTATTTTCCACCACCACCTTACTCGGATGGGTATAATGGTGTAAATAATAACTATATATGATTATTGTAAAGTGATATTGATTCTGAAATAGTATACATACACTCCAATACAATTCCATGATCATGGGAACGATATCATCGCTCGTGCGTACGTACGGAATACCATCTCCACGATGTAATGCGACTCGTTATACATGATCTTCATTGAATAATGATTATATAAATGAATTGAATTAATGAATATGATATATATTACAATAATACCATTTTGGAAATTAGGTATCTATAACCTAAAAATAAAAATAAGAATTTATTCGACAAAACACGCATAAGAACAAAAAGTAATAAACACCCGAATAACAAGTAGTAATGAAATATTACTAATAAGAAGCTAAGAATATGACCATATATGGTATCATAAAAATAAATATGATTCTAGAATAAGTCAATAACATTATTTAAATCATTATACAGGAGGTTTGGGCACTTACGAAGCAAATCATACCTAAGGTAAGGGAAAATATCACAATCTCATTTTATCTGAGATTGTTTATACTTTGGTATTTAATGGGGTGTATTTTATCATCCATATCCATGTTTCCTCAATATGTAATATTGTTTCCATCCACCTACAATTTTTTAAATCCAATTTTACCCTTCGGTGAGTTTTTATTAAAAGGTATGAAAGGAATCTTTTGTCGTTTTTCGTACGAGGTACTTTTTGACTTTTCCAACAAAAGTACGAGAAGAATGTTTTTTAACTTATACGGCATGAATGGATTTTTAAAACATTATTTCCAAGAATATTCCTTTAAAAAATTTCAAGTTTATTTTTAATCAACTTCTTTTATATTTAAATTGTATGACATGTTAAGAAAGGAAAAATGTTTTTGAAGTAGAAAGGATATTTTCCTCAAGAATGGAGTTCAGGTGTTTTATCAAAATTATTTTCCATTTAAGATAATATAGGGTTCTGTTTATATATCTATAATTACATTGATATGATTATGTTGTGATTGAAATATTTTTATGAATTCTTTTATCTTATATGAATTGTTTTATGATGTCATGATGTTTAAGATTCCCATTTTTTATTACATGGGTTATGCTATGATGTATGGTTTATGATATTGTGGCACACATAAGAATGGTATCATTATGAGATGGGTGGGAACTATATCTCCCTCCAATGCATTGGGTAAAGATTTTATATCTCATGAGATAGACATGGCTGGAATGGAAGGTTAAACCAGTTCAGTAAAACCGAACAGAAACGAGGAGTGAACTCGGTTCAGAAATGTACTTTGTCCACTAAGATAGTCTTGGCAATGAGTATTGACTAACAAGAAACGATTCTATATGATTATGTGTGTATGCCACAAAGTTTCATGTTTTAAGTTATGATTATTGGGATTTCATTTCACTACTATGATTTATCCCATGTTATGAAATTATGCTCTCTTTTGCAGGTTAAGGTTTCCAAAATGTTATGTTCTTATGAATATGATGTGATTGATATTTCTTTTGTTTACCCTTACTGAGCATTTGAGATCACCCTTTTGTATGTTTTCTTTCCCCAGGTCAGGAAGATGGTTATTAAGTAAGATATGCCAAAAGGGACTATAGATATGATGAAATAAATGGGAGACAATGTAGACGCTTTATGAACCAGTTGTTTATGTTTCCCAGTTTCTAAAGACACTATACCTATATGGTACTTTCATGGTTTTGTTATATGTTGTAATAAGTATGCTTCAAATTTGAAGTAATAACAATGTATGTAACATATGGGTCATTATAGTTTGACTACACACAGTGTTACTATAGTGACTTTCACATAGGATTGGGTTCGGAGTAAAATTGATATTCAGTTGTGTTTTATCACCCATAGATCTAGGTTGAGGAATATTGGATACTAAGATACAAATATACTATGGGATGGGTGTGGAGGTATTCCTCTAGTATCTCATAATAATGTATCTATGTTGAATCATTGACTAGAGTGTTATTATAATTAATCCCCTCAATAGGTTTATATTTTTGCACATTGGGTCTTAGTAAAAAAGTATTATTACTCATCTAAATGATCTTTGGTTATAGATCATAGCACAACGGGGATTTTAGCTTGACATAGTTCAGAAGGGACCTTCTTATTCTGTTTTATAAGAATGGATACTCTAAAATTATACATATGTAACATTTTTATTTTGAGAGTGTAGTGCATTTTAACTCTCAATATATTTATATGGATTGGTTATGAGTATCATTGTGATTGATGATGATGTGTTTTGGTATTAGTTTTATATAAACTTTTTTTTATTGATTATTATATTAGAAAATAGTTTTCAAGGGGTAAAATCACTTCTTGAGATGACCATAATGAATAGTATTTCTCACCCCAATCCATGAAAAAACACATTGTCCATTCTTGTGTCCAATATTATTAGAATATATAGATAGTGGATGATCTTGGGGGTTGGATATGCACACTAGAAGTGGTGGTTGGTATCATAGAGTCTTTTTTAAAATGACCACACTCAAGCCATTGATATTCAATCTAATTTTTTTTGGGATGAATTGTTGAAACTAGTGATTTATTTGATTATCTTAGAATATACTATGAAGATTTATATATATATGAATATGTTATATTTTATGTTTTATTATTCATTTATATTATATTGAGTGATGTAGTATGATAGAAGGGGATAGGTTATATATAGAGATAATTCCTCCCTTAATTTTGTGTGGATACCTCAGCACTAGTCACTAGTCCATGGTCTATTGAAAGAGGGTTTGGGGAGTTCACTTATTAGTATTTAATGTTTTGATAAATTAAACCAGACCTCTATATTTTATAGTATATCATAAGCATTAGTTGTTATGTAGTTTTTTTCGGTATCACTAAGTTGACCATAGCATAAAATACATACATATTACATCATTTCAAATTAATATTCAATACATATCATAATTATACATGCTTGAGGACCGTAATGGTTTAGTGTATTTGGATAGTAGATACATAATCAACTTATTTCCTAATAGATATTCAATTTATCCCACAAATTTCTTCATTTTAGTACCATTATATACATATCATACTTAAAACATTCCATAAAAAACATGGGAAGAAAAATATAATAAAGGGTGATATAAAATTCTTTGTAAGTTTAAATATGGTAGATACCAATCATAATATATAATAATACTATCATAAGGTTTTGATTAGCTAATAAAGTTAATGTTCTGAATGTAAAATATTCATAGCCAGAAAATATTAATTTAGAAACTCTAAAATTAATTCTAAATCATGATTAATAAGTGTATAAAAGCAATAATCCTTATTCAAGAGTCATAACATCGGTATCTGACTTCATAAGAATATGAAATTATAATCTTGTGAGCATACATATTCATAATCATGTCCTTGAAAAATATTGTGATCCTCGATAAAATAAATCCTACTCAAATAGAAAAATGTGAACATAGATATTCATCATTATATACACACATAATAATGGGACCATATCTAGAACCAATCATACCCACACATAAAAATGTGAGCATAGCTATTTTCAATAATTTCCAGGAATAATCTTGTTATATTAGATGTAAGAAATCATACTAATGCATCTAAATGGGAACATAGTTATTTTAAATAATGTATAAAATTATCATCATAATCATAATAATAATCATCATCTCATGATAGATCTATATCACATTACCCGAGGATGGGATTTTCGATGGTTTAAGATTTTTTTTCACTCTCTCTCTATGTTCTCTCGCAACTCTCTCAATCCCAAGGCGATCTTCCTCATGCCCAGGCATTTGGATTCTCATAAGTTCACGACGCCACAGATGACACAGCTTCTCCTTGTGCACAGTCATTATGTGGCTACGCCAAACGGGGAGACACCCGAAGATATCTCCTGTAACCATATTTATACCAGTCGAGCCCAAGGTATTTCATTCCTGGATGATTTAAAAAGCTCTGACAAAGTCAATGATTTCAGGACGAATGCCCCTTTGGTAAAGCGACTGGATGATGGTGGTTATCTGGTCAAAGAGGACCCAGACCCTCTGCATCAATGTGCAGAACAGTGTAAATTATCAGTGATGGGTCGTATCTCCTACCACAAAGGTAACCGCCCTTGGAACCTTACTAAACTTCTTTCACGTAGTGCACACTGCTAGAATACTGCAAATTTGAAATTAATCCCCATAGGAAAATGATATTTTCACATGATGTTAAGATCACAAGATGTTTTTGAATGAATTTGTAAGACATTTAATCTCAACCTCACGCCGGATCTACATAAAATTTTAGAGTGGGACTCCATATTTAATATGCACAAAAACATGGACACTTTGGCACAAGTCTGGATCAAATTTCAGGGACATAACTTGTTTTTTTGGCACCCAAAAATACTGAATGATATTGTCTCCTGCATAGGAACCCCTTTTATAATTGATCACAGGACCTTACATGCTGACTTGGGTCTACTTTCCAGAGTAATGGAAGAAATAAACCTCGACTCAAAACTTCCCTACTCAATTAACATTAATTCCAATGAATAAAAAACTGAAATAAGAGTGGAATATGAGAGAAAACCCCCTTTTTTATGATCATTGTAAAATCATAAGGCATACCATCTTCAACTATAGGGTGATTAGGAACCAGGTAATCCAATCATATGAGAATGAATGGAAGGAAATAAGGAAATATAAAAAATATAAAGCCCCCATGATAGACATTCTGGAAGTATCCAAAAATAAATATGATGTTTGGGTAAAAAAACACACTCTTTGACACACATAGAAGATAGTTCAGGAACTAAATGGTTGGATGAAGTGGAGAAAGAAGAAAATTCTATGAATGATCAAAACCTCTCAATTGAAATTAAAAACCTTTTCCTCTACACTATTAGAGTATCAACTGAGCCGGAATATATTTCTAGCTATCAACATGAACTAGAAAAGCAAAATCTCCAGCATCTAATCTTGGATATAGGGAATTTTGCATCTAATTAACTGAAGAAAATAGTCTGTACTACTTGTACTGCCACCCACAATAATGATGTATTCACAAAATAAAATGTTGTTGGTGACACTATAGACTTAGGCACCAAGCATATCCAGATTTCTGCCACTTCTAACTTAGGTACTCAAAAGGTCAACCATGAGAACCCCCAGTCCTCTAGCTCCTTGGTGAAACCTACCTCCATGGACCTAGAAGCTTGAGAAGGCATAAAAAAGATCCCAGCATCTGTTTTATATGATAATTCAGCTTTAGTTCAAGTACCCAAGCATATGCAGGTTTATAATGTTCCCCCGAAGCAGAAGCAGAGTCTCTCTCAGAACACTATCAAACATCAATCTTCTTTGGATCTTCCTATCCCAGGTACTTCTTCTCCTCTTTCTTATGCTTCTATGGAATATTCCATTTTCCCTAAAAAACTGCTTTATGATCAAAATTAATCCTTCACTGATGTTTTCTCTAAGAATTCCATTTTACAAAACTCATGCAACTGAACCACTACTAACCCATCCCATACTTTTGCAAAAAGAAATACCTCTTCTTTGGACAGTAGCATGGTTTTAACTACAGGTGACACCAAAATTGAAAAGAAGCATGATATCAAATCACATGACCATAATACAACTCCATCTCCCACGGCTCACACTTCCCCCCATTAACTGGGTTGTTCTATCCGAGTCACAAAATGATGAGAACACTCCTCATGCTAATAAGAAAACTGAGCCTACTTCTCATGAAAGTCCACCTTATGTTATGTCGACTGATCAGAAGGATACTAAGGACTCCCTGGAATAGAAGCATACTACCATGCTACTTTCCACAGTGGAAACAATGTCTCAAGGATAAAAGGATTCTATAGAAACAATTGTGACTATCTAATTAAAATACCCTACAAATAAGAATAATCTCATCTCTTATAATGCTCAGGAATAAAACACTAACACTGAGGTTAGAATGTCTAATAGAAATAAGGGATCTGGGAAAAAGAAGAATGGGATTTGTAACTCCAAAATCATATTTAAATGAAGATCATTTTTTGGAATTGTCAGGGTATCACCAATTCTGACACCCTCAATGTTTTGAAAATAATGATTAGCACGCACCAACACATTCTTTTTCCTAATGCTGAACATAAAAATTTCTTTCTTCTCTAAATATTCTCACTTATGTCAAAACAATTATGTTTTTGATGGTGCATTCAATAAAAATATTAATTATGATTCTTTATGTATTTTTGCACATGTTTCATTACCGGATATTGGTGTTTTTAATATCTCTAATAAGATTGTCACTTGCACCCTTACTATTAATGGTACTCACACCTTATGCTCCTTTGTTTACACTAAGAATAGATATCAAAAAATAAGAACACTTTTGAATGAACATTCTTATTTAGCCTCAAACATCAATGCTTCTTGGTTTCTCATGAGAGACTTTAATGCTATTCTTAGCTCTAGTGAAATGATTGGCACATATCACACTTCTATTTCCATGAGAGAATTCAAAACATCTATTGATGACAAAAATCTTATTGAAATTAACCTCACTGTAGCAAAATACACCTAGTATAGAAGGCATTACAACAAAGTGGTCACCTCCAAATTAGATAGAGAATTTACGAATGTCCCTACTTAAAACTAATGGGACACTATCTCCAGCATTACTCTTCACAGATTGAGCACTGATCATCATCCTATCCTAGTCAACCTATCCTCCAAACACATGAAAACTTGATTACGTTTCCGATTCAATAATGTGTGGCTACTTGATTAAGAATTTAATAATATAATCCAAAATTTCTCATCCTCAATGTCTCATAACAATGGGGTCTTTGACTGAAACCTCATACTAAAACACCTCAAACAGATAGTCAAATATTGGCGCAATTCCAAATCCAAAATAATTAACAATGACATTACTCCTCTTGAGAAAGATCACAATGAAGTGAAAAACAAAAACACCAACTCTAATATCCACACTGATCCTAAGCAAGAAATTGACATTGCGATCCAACTCAATTCCATTCTCACTTTTAAGGAAAATATGAGAAAGCATGCGTATAAAGTCAAATAGTTAACTGATAGGGACAAAAATATGAAGTTCTACAAGTCTCTCCAATGAATTAGGATGGCCTACAAAATGATAAACTCTCTAAAGGATGTAGATATGATTCTTGAAAAATATGATTACATAGCTAATCATATAGTCTTCTACTATGAAACCCTCTTCAATGGACCTGATAATAACAAATACCTCATCCCTGAGGTCATTCCATTTTTGATCACTGATGCAGACAACTCTTTCCTTCTTAACCCACCGCTGGAGCATGAAAGCGAAGACATGGTCTTTAGTCCAAACCCTGATAGTGCCCCCGGTCCTGATGGATTTAACAATGGTTTCTTCCAAAACTATTGGAATGTGGTTCATATCGATGTTTTCAATCTAGTTAAGTCATTTTTCATGAAGGGGGTGTTACCCCATGATCTCAATGGTCAGTTCCTCACCTTAATCCCAAAATCGGATAATGCCTATGAAATTCACCTTTTTAGACCCATTTCTCTTATCAACACTCTCTACAAAATCATCACCAAAATCATTGCTAATCGGTTATCTAGTATTACTGACAAAATTGTCACTTGGAATCAGTTTGGCTTTATAAAGGGAAGATCCATTCAAGATTGTATCTGTCTTGCCTCTGAGTGTATCTAAAACTTGAATAAACATAATAGAGGAGGCAACAAAGCTATTAAACTGTACATCAGAAAATACTTTGACACCATGGATTGGAGCTTTATCTTTAAATTCATTCAAAGTTTTGGTTTTAGTGCCAAATTTATCACTGCTATCAGAACTCTCTTCAACTCAGCCACTATGTCCATATTGATCAATTATTCTCCCAAAGGCTACATTAAATGCCCCAAAGGTGTTAGACAAGGTGACCCCCTATTTGTCATTCTCTTCTTAATAGCTGATGACTACCTCAATCGTCTGATCAATCGGCTAGTGGTCTAAAATAAACTGAAACCCTTTCATGTCTCCAAGAATGTAAATGCACCCACTCACCTCATTTATGTGGAAGACATCATCCTTTTCCTCTAAGGTGACAAAAGAAACATTCTTAACCTCAACAATGTGTTATCTCACTATGAAGATGTTTCTGGTCAAAACACAAGTTAGAACAAATCTTGTATCTTCTTTGGGAATAACTTCCCCCTAATAGAAAATGTAACATCATCAGTGATTTGGGGATTAAGGAAGGCTCTCTCCCTTTCAATTACCTTGGTGTCGCCTTATTTTGGTGTAGAACCAAATCCTACCACTTTGTGGCTATTTTTGATAAAGTCCTTAGACAAATTTTCTCCGAGAAGGGTAAGTCTCTCTCTATGGACGATAGATCTTGCCTTGTTAATTCCACTATTGTCTCTAAAATGGTCTACTCTATGATGGTATAGAAATGGCCTATTAGTCTTACAAAAAAAATGAACACAGCTATTAAAAACATCATTTGGACCAGTATTATTATAAAACAGGATCTTGTGATTGTCCCTTGGTCCGTTTGATTCAAACCCATTGAAAATGGTGGCATTGGTATAAAAAATTTAAAATCCTGTAATGATGATTTTCAAGCTCAGCTCACCTAGAATATTTTTCACAATACTTCTGAATCCATAACCTTTATCAAGAATAAATTCCTCAAAAAACATAAGACTAGAAACTTGACCTTCATTAATTCTTCGATTTTTCCCACCCTCAATCTCTCCTTCGCTAACATTATGAATAATTCCATATGGATGGTTTACAGAGATTCCTCCATGAAATTGTGGCTAGAAAATTGGACTAGAATGTCTCTAATACCTATGATTCCTCCTGATCAAAATCTTGAAAACACCAATAACTCTATCAAAGACACTTTAAATTCTAAATATGATCATCTTCCTGATCCTATTTTGAATCTCATTGAAAACTATCCATTTTCTTTCAACTATGATTTCTTAATTTGGGAGGCTTTTCAAAATTGTATGCTTACCTCAAAGCATTACTATAATCATAATTGCTGCAAAAACGAGAGTGAATTCATCTAGATTAAACACTTCAACAAACCTAGGATAAATCCCTCAAGATTCTGTCTCATCTGAAGACTTTCTCACAATAGAATTCCCACTGAGGTTTGTCTTCAATCGTTTGGAATCCAGATTTTCTATAAATTTAAAATATGAAACCAATAAATATAATATTCTAAACACCTCTTCCTTTCTTATTCTACTTCTACTTCTCTTTAGAACTATATTTTTGACATCTTTAATTGCATATGGTTGATTCTTGACACTGTCAAAACTCGACTTATGAAATGTGCAGAGATGGAGGGATCTCAGCAAATGAGGAATCAATTCCTTGCTGTAGTTACTAAACATCACAATGTGATCTAGTTTGATCGAAATGCTATTACTCATAAAACAACACACTCAATCTTAATTCAGGTCAGACCTGAATCCTCATTTCCATAAATGAATCTGCTTTTCTACAAAAAGGTCATTGTCACAAATCTATGCATGACTTTGGAATCATAAAACGTCTTCAGATCAACGAAAACTTCTTTCATCCGCATCACACTCTCAAGGTCTTCTAGAGAGCCCCTCTCCCTATATGGATCAAAATCAACACTAATGGTTATTCCAAAGGCAATCCAGGGCCTGCTGGATGTGTTTCTATCTTCAGGAACCATCTCGGTCAGATTCTAGGCTACTTCATGTGTCATTGTGGAATTTCCACCTCCCTTTAAGTTGAGATGTTTGGATTGATTCATGCGAAAAAAAATTCAATGAGCATTGGTTTGAACAACCTTTGGATTGAATGTGACTCGATGACAATCGTTCATGCAATTTGGAATGGTTTAACTCATCTAGCTTGGCCGATTACTACCTGTTGGATGGAATGAAACCGTTCAATCACCGATCTGAACTACATCATCACACATGTCTATCGGGAATCAAACATGGTTGCTGATGGCATAGCCAACTTGGGATTTAATCAAGACATGACTTTGTGTGAAGACCTCCCTCCTTCTCTTATTCCATTCCATGTGAAAGATTGTAAAATGATACAGTATTTTCTTCTCTTGTAAACATTCTTTTAATAAACATTGTGCCTTGGCCACTTAGGTCAAGGCATCATCCTCCATAAAAAAATATCTATATCACATTACCCAATGCATTATATGTGTATAATGTACCCACCCATCAAATAATAATACATTCATATATATATATATATACAACAACAATATGAAAAAAATTATCATTTCATCATAGCTTAACCTGCAAAAAATAAAATAGGATACAAAAATATTTTACCATAATAATCAATAGCCATGTTGATAAATAATAAGGATTGTATCATGTGATCATATCACCGATGAATCATAAGTAACATCTATGGTTTTTTCATAGATGAAAATACCATTAAAAGACCACTATAACATTTACTACAAAAAATAAACATTTTATTATGAAATAAATTATTTAAAATATAAAAATTTATAAAATATTATGAAAAAGGGTTCTTTGAAAAGAACCATAGAAACATGAAAAGGGATGTTCAAATAAAAATGTATTCATGGAAGTGGTAAATTTCATTCATGAGGTATACATTAAAATATAGATTTATCAATTGTTTCATGTACCAAAAAGAGGATAATGATAGAAAAATCAGAAAACACCCAAAAAATAGAGGAGAATAAAATATATTGGGATTGAAGGATAAATATCATACAATTTAACTCTATGTAAATTTAACAAAAACAAACATAAAAAAGAAATGTGATTGTAACATAAATCCATTACCTCATGTCTCATCATACTTCATACATGTTTAAACATAATATATAATAAATATATATTTATTAAAAATATATTAAAGAATAATATTCATACATAAATTACTAAGTATAGTTCTTTTATAATTTCAAATTATGCTTTTATTAATAATTTCCACATTATAATGAACAATCAGATGAAAACTGGTTTGGTTTACATGAATGTTTTGGTTCAATTGTTCTAGTACTTTCACCTCATTAAGGATTTAATCATTTTAAAATTATTATTTAGGGAAAGAAATTCATATTTATAAATTTTATACACTTGTATAAGAATTCATATAAGTTAGTTATAAAAAATTAATTACATCACTTTGTGGAGATGGTAGTCCGTACATACACAGGGGTGATGTTTTCACTTTATCAATGGATGGAATGAAATAAAGGTAAATAATAACTAAAAAATATAAATTAAAACTTAAATAATAAATATCATTTATTATTATTAAATATATCCTAACTAACATCCTATTAAATTAGAAATGAAAAAATAATTGCATCACTTTGTGGAGGTGGTATTCCACACGTATGGAGGAGCGACGTTATAATTTTATAATGAATGTAATGATTAGAAGGTAGATAAGATATTATCATTAAATAATAATAATTACGTCATAAACATCATATATAAATATATAATATATCATAATAACCAACTGTGAAATATGGTTATAAAAAATGAATTATATCGTTACGTTGAGGTGGTAGTCCACATATACAAAGAGAGATACTTTCTTCTCTCATTTGATGGAAAGGGGGTGAAAAAGGGTTTATAATAATCATAATAACATATAATTATTTTTATAATACTTTATATATCATTTTTGCATTGATACATTATATTTATTTTAGGTAGAAGAAGAAATAATCTTTGAAAGAGTTGGGTAAGACGATTACCTCTTCTTTGAGAAACCTCCGTTGGCTTAAAAATTAATCTTTATTTGGGTTGTCTTAGGGGAATAAAAAAATATCTACAATGAAGTGAAGAAATATAGTAAGGTGTTAAGGTATTTATTGTCTAATTAATAGTTCTAGAAATTTGTGACTAATGGAGAAATGGAGGTTCCCTTCTGTAAGTGAGGAAAAGGACGCCCATTGAATTATTTAAAAGATTTAAATATAATATATATCATAATCATGTCAGGTGGAACCAAGGAACACAAAATTTTAATATAAGATAATATAAAGTTGAAATAAACTCAAAAAATACATTTATACAATTGTTGAAACATTTTAAGACTTACATCCCAGTTAAACCAATTTAAACCCATTTTAAACTTAACCATGCTAACTTATGTTTTTTCCATGATAACATAATTTTATGAAAAAACTCAAAGGGTAATTATAAAAAATATTAAATTTATTATTTAAAAATTGGAATCAATTTTATTATATTCAATTTATATAGGTTGAAGAAATTACTTTCAATATATGAACAAAAAACCCATGAAAAATAGTTTTTAGGAAAATTCCACATTTAGGTATAAAAATAATTCTACATTTAAATCAGGTAAAAAAGTTGGTTTGCCCAAATTTTTATTTTTTTCTTAAAAATAAATTATTTTTTTAGACTTTATATCAAGACAAAACTTAATGGAACCATTCAACCATACCACTAAATTCAAGGACTTGAAAATAGTTTTAAATTTGAATAAAATATACCTTTTATTCACAAAAGTAAAACTTGGGTTACCAAAATAAATATAATGTTTTAAAAACATATTTTACTCCATAAACATATATTTGGAATAGATCATGGTTTTACAATTTATTAACTCATTCTTACATCCTAATAATGTCATAAAAGTAACAATATTTAAAAAATCTATATTTTTAACTATTTACGAAAAAATAAATCTTTTCTAAAAATTCCCAAAAATTCATCCTAAAAATATTATTAAAATATGATTTAAAAAATGATATTAATTTTTATAAATACCATTATTAAAAGTATAATAAATTAATTATAATATTCACACACAAAATGAAATAAAAAACATTTTAAAGAAAATGTATTTTTGAGGCATAAAATGACTTTATTCTCATTCCATGCCGAATAACCATTATTAAAAAAATGTAATATATATTATTTAAAAATTTAATTAAAATAATTCATCCATGTTGATTAATTTAATTTATTATGATAATGAAACATTATGTACATAAAAACAGTTTATCAGAAAAACATATCTTTCAACCTTCAAATACTTTTATTTTATTTTCTAATTGATACTTATAAAATTTACATAAAAATTTAAATTTTAATAATTATTTTTAATTTATTTTATTTTTTTTCTCAAATAATGACTGGTTTAATTAAAATTTGGAAAATTAACTTCTGAATAATTAATTTGGATAGATATGAATGAAAATCATAAATTTAAAAGTTTTCTTTTTTGATTATGAATTTTTAGTTGGAATTTTACTAAGTGTTTTATATTTTTCAGGTAAACTTTTTTTACATCACCTTCTCCAAACCTCAACCCCAAACTCAAGTCAGAAATCCAATTTTAGGGTCTTGCCAGAAAAGATAAAATGGTGGGCTATCTCAAGTGCACCATTACACATAGGCCACTCATATCGTGTGCAAGCAGGTGCATGAATGGGAAAAGGAGTGAACTAGCACATGAGGTAACTTCGTGTGGTGGTGAGAGGAGAGTTTCAATTACACATGGTGGTGCATAGTGATGGTAGGTTTCTTCTAAACCCTATCAGACATCACTTGACTATTTTGGAAACAAGATTTAATATATGGAATCTCTCAACCAACTAAAATATTGATATGATATGACTTCTTCTGCAACATTGTTCACAATTTATAAAAAGCAACATCATCTCACCTTTGGCACATGTGGCTCAAAGAGAACATCAAATCCACCACCTAAACCACTTGAAATCACTCGATTGTCTCCTAAACTCACTATAATACTCTATGGAAGCTACTATTGAGATCAAGATCACCATAAAAATGCAATAATGAATCTTAAAAGTTCCATGAATGACTTTTTGAGGATCTAATGGACACAATATAACACATATTGAAGACAAAAGAAGTTTACCAGACCTATAATGAATTTCACCAAATAACTCTTTGGAATCTATTAAAAGAAATCTGAATTTAAGAAAAATTGTACTCTTGATAATGGAAACACCTTACATCACCATAGGATCACAATGTGATGTTTTTGAGGCTTGAGAAACACCATGTATGAACAATGACCTCGATTCAGTTACATTGAAGGCTGGATAGTAAAGGTGAAGAGAAACAGACTTGGATACACCATTGCAGATGCTGTTACACCATAGTGTGTGATATCCAACTAGAATAAAGTTTTTAGTGCCACTAAAGAATTGAAAGCCACTAAATTTCATGCTTCTCCCTTGCATAGTATAAGACCTTGATTTTGATCTGAGAGATAATGATTTATTTTGGGATGAGTTGACGTAACATGCTCCTCTGTTCCCTAAGTTGTTCAAAATAAGGTTGTATCATGCGTATTTGGATTACACCATGGAGGTGCCTATTATAGAAGTGGAAAAAAATTATCTATGAACCTGCAGCCATGGGGGATATGTCTATTTCATATTCATACATAGCCATACAAAATGAAAATTAAGTAATATAGGTTATGCCATAGTATTCTTGTCCATGTCGTTGATGGTTTTGGTGCTGAAATTTCAGATTTATGTATATCCTCGGGATTTCTATGGGATGTTCCCCATGTCTCAAGTAAAATTTAAAAAAAATATGCATGCAAGAATCACCTACACACTATGAGTTCCAATAACTACTTAAAAAATGATGAATTACTAGATCATTTTTAAAGGTGGAAATTTTGAGACAAATATAAGATTTAGGAATTAGAATAAAGCTAGATGGATAATAATGTTCCTATAAATAGAGGTATATTTCACCAAACTGAGTGTATGATCTCAATGGGGAATAAGATATTACTGCTCGGTTTATTTTTATGTTATAGTCTTAGGATTTATTACTTTTATATATGTTCATGTACATATTTTTTATTAAGATGATACTTCCATTCACTCTCTTTATATATTTCTCCATTATGATATCTTTCACTTTAAATAGAGAGTGACTGGCCTGAGACTTGGCCTTGGGGGTGGTTTTTACGATGTTCCTAAATTCATTCACAACCATTTATTTATTATATTTATGGTATGTAAAATATAAAGGATTAAATATGGGTTCATCAATCATCCATCTCTCTTTTATGATAATATTAAACTCATTTTATTCCTTAATTAGCTTTCTTTCACTCCCTTATTATAGAACAAATTCCTATAATGGAGTTGAATTTATTCAAGGGATGAAGTTACACATGATAGAGTCAGGTCGTGGAAGGTCTTGATTGAGGTGTGTCATCAACCTTAACTATTGGAGGAGGTGAAGTTGGGTTTTCCAAAGATGTCTCCTAGGAATAGTAATTTTTACAATGAAAAATTAAGGATGGAAGATTGTGAAAAAATTATCAAGTATAATTTAATAAAAATTAATTAATAAGAAAGAAACCTGAGTAACCAAACCAAGAATCAATACCATTAGTATATAACATTAATTCATTCTATTTTTCATGGAAGATGCTCTTTTAGGTTTAATTTTATACTTCATTCTCATTTCTCCATATTTTTATTTTCTTTTATAAAGTAATAAAATACTAAAAATATAATAATTAAACTATGAATAGTGTTTAATTTACTATGAATATCCTCAAGAGAGACAACCTTAGTCAACCACTATGCTATACTAGAAAAAATATAGTATCTTTTGAACTGCCATATAACATGCATGTAAAAACTTACCGTAGTTTTTGGGGATCTAATAAGTTGATCATTCAATTTTTTTTTTCAATTCACTTTTTGTAAATGCTTTCACTATTTTATAAAAAATATCTACCAAAAGTTACAATGATTTATTCAAATGACTATTATTATTCATGGGTAGTTTACTCATAGATGCAAGGAAATTTGGTTTAATGCCAAGGAGGCCCACTTGAAAAGTATTTATGATCTCACTATTTTTGAGAATAATATATTGAATGGATATGTTACATGCATCCCATTACATGAACTTATGGAAACGATTAATCAATTCAACGATTATTATCAAAGACTGAAGGATGAGGAGGAAGTACCTGTAACACCCGAGACTTTTATGTTATATAAATCATCAAAGGAATCTTTTTCTACACAACACTTGCTTGGCTTGCTTTACACGCAATCGCGACCTTCCTCGATAGCTTGCGTCGTACGCAATACCGAGTTTCACTAAACAACAATATGCTATTAAAACTAGCCGTTATGAATAGTAATAACCACTTTTTGAAATTTTATAAATTTTATTTTTCAAAATGGACTTCATTTTTGGACTCAGAATATCGAAATTAGCCTAGGGTGAAATTTTGGTATTTTTCTGAAAACTTTCAATTTTTGATGAATAGTGAAACCACTAAGTGGTAGGTTAAAAACTGAATTTTGCATAAAACTTAATTTTACCGCTTCTGTGAATGGAATTTCAAAAATCCGAGAGACACGGTTAATATCAAGGACTAAAATGTGGTTCAATGAGATGAAAATAATTTTTTGGTGAATAGTAACTTTTTACTATTTTTACCGCGGTTAATAGTAAATAGGGTAACTAAGGGTAAATATGATTTTAATATTACCCTAACACATGTCCTAATTCTATTGGACAAGTTTAATTCGAACAAAAACAAACTTAGGAATAAAATATGACCATTTAGGCCCACTTGGATTAGATTAGGACATTTATTATTAATTTATTTAAAGAAGGGTTAAAATAGTTAAAATCAAAGTTTAATAAGTAAATCATTTTTAATATAGGGTTATACATAAGATAAATTCTATTGTAAATATTCATTAGAAAGCTAAAAAGATTTCCTACATGATCGTATTTTATTTGTAATTTTTAGACATCAAATAATTTAATTTATTTATGACACAAAGATGATGCAGTAATTATCTTATTAATGACATATTGACAAAATTGATAATATAAATACCAAAATAAATGTAATTTGAGACTTTTTATGAATTACACTAATTTTCTAGGTTACTATGATATATTAGTGTTGATTTAATAAACTTGGTTCGAACATATAATTCTGTTATGACTTTCAAACAAATCATATATCAAATAGTGTCAAAATTGACACAAAATAGTTTTTAAATCAAATATTATATTATTAATTGTTATTTTATTCCTAAAAATCTAAGGTTCGGCAAAATGACTTAGATAAGGATATATATATTAATAATAAACAATTTGGGGTTCGTTTGGCATGTTATAGTAAGTGTATTAACCATATAGTGAAAGAAAAAAAAGACACGGTAAAAGTTAAATTAATTAACTTAGAGTTAAATCTAATTGATAAGGTTAAAATAATACCCTAAACTTGTCTAAATCCTATTGGTTGATAGGATTTCGACCCATACCCACTTTAGCTTCGAAATAAGACCCTTTGGAACCATTATAAACCGATTTTGACTTTAATATAAAATAATATTTTGAGATATTCCTAAGGTGCCCCTCTTCTCCCTTATAAAAGGGCACCTCCTCCCCCTCCTCCTCACACCAATTTTGAGCACTCAAGCTCGGCCAAACCCTGCCATTTTCTCCTCTCCACTTCCCTAGAGTAATCCTAGAGGTCCTGGTCTTCTCCAAAGACCAATCATAGTTCCTTAAGTGGAGGATTCAAAGAGGCGTTCCAAAGAAGAGGTAATATCCATTACCGATCTTTTCAATTTCTTTCTTCTTCAACTTCTTCTTCTTTAGTTGTTTCATGATAAAGTAATAACATCAGTATTACTTACATACTGATATGTTATTATAAATATGAAACAACCCTAATTCACCTTCTATCCATCCTACGGAAAAATGAAATCACCGCGCGTGCGTACGTACGGAATACCGTCTCCACGCCGTGGTGTAATCTATTTTCCACCATCACCTTACAAGGATGGGTATAATGGTGTAATGAGTAACTATATATGATTATTATTAAGTAATATTGATACTGAAATAATATATATATATACTCCAATACAATTCCACGATCATAGGAACGATATCATCACTCGTGCGTACGTACGGAATACCGTCTCCACGATGTGATGTGATTCGTTCTACATGATCTTCATTTCATAATGATTATATAAATGAATTGAATGAATGAATATGGTATATACTACACTAATACCATTCTGGAAATGAATTATCTATAAAGATAAGAATAAGAATTTATTCGACAAAACACGCATAAGAACAAAAAGTTATAAAGACCCGAGTAACAAGTAACAATGAAATATTACTAACAAGAAGCTAATAATATGACCATATATGATCTCATATCAATATGTATGATTCTGGAATAAGTCAATAACATTATTTAAACCATTATACAGGATCTTCGGACACGAACAAAGCAAATCGGACCTAAGGTAAGGGAAATATCACAATCTCATTTTTATCCGAGATTGTTTATTCGTAAGTATTTACTGGGGTGTATTTTATCATCCACATCCATGTTCCCTCAATATGTAATATTGTTTCCATCCACTTGCAATAGTTTAAATCCAATTTTACCCTTAGGTGAGTTTTTAGTAAAGAATATGAAAGGAATCTTTTGTCGTTTTTCCGTACGAGGTACTTTTTGACTTTTCCGACAAAAGTACGAAGAATGTTTTTTTAAACTTATACGGCATGAATGGATTTTTAAAACATTACTTAAAAGAAGCTTCCTTTACAAGTTTTCAAGTTTATTTTTAATAAACTTCTTTTATTTTAAAGTTTTATGACATGTTATGAAAGGAAAAAATGTTTTTTTGAAGAAGAAATGATATTTTCCTCAAGAATTCAATTCAAGTGTTTTATCAAAATTATTTTCCATCTAAGATAATAAAGGGTTCTGTTTCTATCCATATTTTTACATTGGTTTGACTATGTTGTGATGGAATTATGTTTATGAATTCCTTTATCATATATGAATTGATTTATGATGTCATGATGTTTCAAGAATCCCATTTTTGTTATATGTGTTATGCGATGATGTATGTTTTATGATTATGTGGCACACATAAGAAAGGATTCATTATAAGATGGGTGGGACCTATATCTCACTCCAATGCATTGGGTAATGATTTTATATCTCATGAGATAGACATGGCTGGAACGGAAGGTTATTTCGGTTCAGTGATACAGGACTGAAACGAGGAGTGAACTCGGTTCAGAAAGGGACTTTGTCCACTAAGATAGTCTTGGAAATGAGTCATGACTAACAAGAAATGATTTCCATGATTATGTGTGCATGCCACAAAGATTCAAGTTTTATGTTATGATTATGGGGATCTCATTTTCACTTCTATGATTTATTCCATGTTAAGATATTATGATCTCTCTTGCAGGTTTTAATTTTCAAAAAGATATGATATGATTTTTATTTCCTTATTTGCCCTTGCTGAGCATTTGAGCTCACCCTTTTATGTTTTCTTTTCCCCAGGCCAGGAAGATGGATATTAAGTAGAATATGCTAAAAGGGACCCTAGATATGATGAAATAAATGGGAGACACTGTAGAAGATTTATGAACCAGTTGTTTATGTTTCCCAGTTTCTAAAGACACTATACCTATACGGTCCTTTGTGGTTTTGTCATATGTTGTAATAAGTGTGCTTCAATTTTGAAGTATTAACAATGTATGTAAAGTGTGGGCTGTTATAGTTGGTATCAGAGGAAAGGTATAGTCAACCTTTGGAAACTAGGATGTGAAAGCCTTAGTAAGAACCCTAAGAATAAGTCTAAGCATAGAACACAATCTTAGAAATGGCCATGAATAACCTAGGATAAGACCATAAGCATGAAAATTTTATTCTTGAATTATGTGGTTTCCTATTATAATTAGTGTTGCTCACACTATTCTTCTTGGTTTTAGTCAATGGATGGAACCCGAAGGAACCGTGTTAATGCGGAATGCGATGGGCAATGCAATGATTGTCCCCCTGAGCAACCAAACGATATGGGAGCTGGAATGCAAAATCTTGTAGCCATGCTCACACAACTTTCTCAAGCTATGAATCATGCAGGATTTCCAAACGAGCAAAGGAGGGAGCAACATTCTGTTGAATCCTTCATGAGGCAGCGTCCACCTTCTTTCAGCGGGTCTACTGATCCATTAGTTGCTGAACAATGGATTAGTACTACTGAAAAGATATTTTCAGTTATTCAATGTTCTGAGCATGATAAAGTTATCCTAGCAGTGTATCGTTTGGAAGGAGATGCGGATCAATGGTGGAATCTTGTTAAGAATACGAGGCAAAGGGATGAAATTGAGTCTATGGAATGGGACGAGTTCAAGAACTTATTTTTCAATAAGTACTTCCCTCGTATTATCCGAACAAAGATGGAGAAAGAGTTCCTTGAACTGAAGCAAAGGGATGATGAATCTGTTAGTACCTATGAAGCAAATTTTACAAGACTTGCAAGGTACGCTTCTGGTATTATTATCCAACCTGAGAGTAAGATCGATCGATTCTTTAGTGGCTTAAAACCAAGTCTTCGAAGGGCGTTAGCCATAAGGGACTTCAATAGCTACGAAGAAATCGTTCGATGTGCTCTCAAAGTCGAGATGGAGATTGGAGTAACCCATCAGTCACATGGGTTTGATAAGAAGAGGAAGATGGAATTCAAAGAAAAATCTAAAGAGCACACGGAAAAGAAGATGAACTTTCCCTTATGCTCAAAGTGTGGAAAGAAACATGGAGGGAGTTGTCTTAAAGGGACAAGTAAATGTTTTAAATGTGGAAAGGAAGGTCATCGGGCATTTGAATGCCGTGATAATGGGAAGAATATGTCTAATGATGCAAACAAAGGAAGGGATACACAGAATGAACCTACTACACTTCAATGTTTCAAGTGCAAGGAGATGGGGAATTATGCCAATCAATGCCCAAATCCAAGGGTTGATGATGATGGTCGACGTCAACAAACTCTTAAGGCTAAAGAAAAAGGAAAGTCACATGCAATCTCTATCAGCGATGTGGAGTACGATAACGATGTGGTGAAAGGTACACTTACCATCCACTCTAAAGTAGCAAATGTTTTATTTGATTCTGGATCCACCCACTCTTTTATTTCTGAAAAATTTTCTAAGGGTATCACCGTATTACCTCAACAATTAGATGTTGAGTTAGCTGTGACAACACCTAATGGCACATCAATCGCATCAGAAGTTTATAATTCTTCTCCGATCGAAGTTTGTGGGAAAGTGCTTCCTGCAAATCTTGTGATCCTTCCTTTAGTGGAATTTGATGTGATTCTTGGCATGGATTGGCTTTCTCTACATGGAGCTCATATCAATTGCCAAAGAAGGGAAGTCACATTTCATATTCCAGATCAACCTACGATCGTCTATCAATGCAAGGATGAACATAACCTTCCAGTGGAAATTTCTTCCATCTTATGGGTATTGATTCCACTAAATGAAGGTTATTTATCTCAAATAGTTGGTGAGAAACTCACGATTAAGAATATGCCCATTGTACGGGAGTTTGATGATGTCTTTCCGGAGGAATTACCGGGTCTTCCACCAAATCGTGAAGTTGAGTTTTCAATAGAACTCGTACCGGGTGCTTTGCCTATTTCAAAGACACCTTATAGAATGGCCCCAATTGAGTTGCAGGAATTGAAGAAGCAACTCCAAGAGAATCTTGATAAGGGATTCATACGCCCTAGTGCGTCACCTTGGGGAGCACCTGTTCTATTTGTTAAGAAGAAAGATGGATCAATGAGACTTTGCATTGATTATCGAGAACTTAACAAGATCACTATCAAGAACAAATATCCTCTCCCACGCATTGATGACTTATTTGACCAACTACGCGGAGCTCAATACTTTTCCAAGATTGATCTTCGTTCAGGGTATCATCAATTAAGGGTCAAAAGGGAGGATATACCAAAGACGGCTTTCCGTACAAGGTATGGACACTATGAATTTATAGTGATGCCATTTGGTCTTACTAATGCCCCTGCTATCTTCATGGATCTAATGAATAGAGTCTTTAGAGACTATCTTGATCAATTTGTGGTAGTCTTTATAGACGATATTCTTGTCTATTCAAAGAGCAAGGAAGATCATGAAGATCACTTGAGAATTATATTGAAGACCCTGAGAAAGGAGAAGCTTTATGCCAAATTTACCAAGTGTGAATTTTGGCTTCAAAAAGTTGCATTTTTGGGTCACATAATCTCAAAAGAGGGGATATCTGTGGATCCAGGAAAAACAGAGGTTATCGAAAGATGGTCGAGACCAACAACAGTAACTGAGATCCGAAGTTTTCTTGGTTTGGCTGGATATTATCGACGTTTTGTAAAAGATTTTTCACGATTATCTAATCCACTCACCAAGTTGACTCGGAAAGGAGTTAAGTTTGTCTGGACAGAGGAATGTGAAGAGAATTTCAAGGAGTTGAAAAGAAGGTTATCCAGTGCACCTGTGCTCACACTGCCTTGTAGTGGAGAAAGGTTTGTGATCTACAGTGATGCATCCAAGAAGGGATTGGGGTGTGTTCTTATGCAAAATGATATGGTGATAGCTTATGCCTCACGACAGTTGAAAATCCATGAGCAAAATTACCCAACACATGATTTGGAGTTGGCTGCGGTAATCTTTGCATTAAAGATTTGGAGGCATTAACTTTATGGTGAAAGGTGTGATATTTATACTGATCATAAAAGTTTAAAGTATATTTTCACACAAAAGGAGTTGAATATGCGTCAAAGAAGATGGTTGGAGCTGATTAAGGATTATGACTGCTCAATCCATTACCACCCTGGGAAAGCAAACAAGGTGGCAGATGCATTAAGTCGACAAGACCATGCTAGTTTATCCATGATGAGGATCACAAAAGATCCAATATTTATGGATTTACAAAGGATGGATCTTGGAATTATAATGGAAGGGAAAAAATCTTATCTTTCTCAAATGAATGTTCAACCATCTATACATGTGAAGATTAAAGAGGCACAGAAAGAAGATGTCGAGTTACAAAAGAAGGTGAGAAATGTTCCTGAATTAAACCTTGATTGTGATGGGATAATAAAGTTCAGGAATCGGGTTTGTGTTCCTCCCATCCCCGAATTAAAGAAGGAGCTGCTGGATGAGGCTCATAGTTCTTCATTCTCTATTCATCCTGGAAGCACGAAGATGTATAGGGACCTGAAAGAGTACTTCTGGTGGGATGGCATGAAAAGAGATGTTGCTGAATATGTCTCTCGATGCTTGGTTTGTCAACAAGTTAAAGCTGAGAGACAGAAGTCTAAGGGGATGTTACAACCATTACCCATACCCGAATGTAAATGGGAAAACATCACTATGGACTTTGTCACAGGACTTCCTAAAACATCCAAAGGCAATAATGCTATCTGGGTCATAGTTGATCGTCTTACAAAGTCTGCACACTTCATTGCTATTAGAGAGGATTTCTCTCTAGATCAGCTTGCCAGGATATATGTAAAGGAAGTGGTAAGATTGCATGGAGTACCACTTTCTATTATATCTGATCGGGATCCGAGATTTACCTCGAAGTTCTGGCGAAGTCTTCAGCATACTCTGGATACAGAGTTGAGTTTCAGCACTGCTTATCATCCCCAGACAGACGGTCAGTCTGAGAGAACAATTCAAACCCTAGAAGATATGTTGAGAGCTTGGTCTATGGATTTCAAAGGAGGTTGGGATCAACACCTACCTTTGGTAGAATTTTCTTATAATAATAGCTTTCACTCCAGTATTCAGATGGCTCCTTATGAAGCTCTCTATGGAAAGAAATGCAGGACTCCAACTTGCTGGGATGAAGTTGGGGAAAGAAAGCTATTAGGACCTGATCTCGTTGATGAAATGGCAGAAAAGGTCAGATCTATTCAACAACACATAAGAGCAGCTCAGAGTCGACAGAAAAGCTATGCCGACAACCGAAGAAAAGACCTAGAGTTTGAAGTGGGTGATAAAGTGTTCTTACGAATATCTCCCTGGAAGAGGGTTATGAGATTTGGAAAGAAGGGGAAGTTGAGCCCTAGATATATCGGTCCTTTTGAAATACTGGATCGTGTTGGGAAGGTAGCTTACCGATTGGCGCTTCCACCGAATCTCTCTCAAGTTCACGATGTGTTCCATGTATCTCTCCTGAGAAAGTACATACCAGATCCTTCACATGTACTCAGCTCAGAAGTTGTACCGCTGGAGCAAGATCTTTCTTATGAAGAACAGCCGATAGAGATTCTGGATCGTAGCGAAAAAGTCCTACGAAACAAGACCACTCGCTTGGTGAAAGTTTTATGGAGAAACCACCAACTTGAAGAAGCTACATGGGAGCTTGAGGATATGATGAGGGAGAAGTATCCTCATTTGTTTGTTGCAAAGTGACGAATTTCGAGGGCGAAATTCTTTTTAAGGGGGGTAGAATGTAACACCCGATACTTTTATGTTATATAAATCATCAAAGTAATCTTTTTCTACACAACACTTTCTTGGCTTGCTTTACACGCAATCGCGACCTTCCTCGATAGCTTGCGTCGTACGCAATACCGAGTTTCACTAAACAACAATATGCTATTAAAACTAGCCGTTATGAATAGTAATAACCACTTTTTGAAATTTTATAAATTTTATTTTTCAAAATGGACTTCATTTTTGGACTCAGAATATCGAAATTAGCCTAGGGTGAAATTTTGGTATTTTTCTGAAAACTTTCAATTTTTGATGAATAGTGAAACCACTAAGTGGTAGGTTAAAAACTGAATTTTGCATAAAACTTAATTTTACCGCTTCTGTGAATGGAATTTCAAAAATCCGAGAGACACGGTTAATATCAAGGACTAAAATGTGGTTCAATGAGATGAAAATAATTTTTTGGTGAATAGTAACTTTTTACTATTTTTACCGCGGTTAATAGTAAATAGGGTAACTAAGGGTAAATATGATTTTAATATTACCCTAACACATGTCCTAATTCTATTGTACAAGTGTAATTCGACCAAAAACAAACTTAGGAATAAAATATGACCATTTAGGCCCACTTGGATTAGATTAGGACATTTATTATTAATTTATTTAAAGAAGGGTTAAAATAGTTAAAATCAAAGTTTAATAAGTAAATCATTTTTAATATAGGGTTATACATAAGATAAATTCGATTGTAAATATTCATTAGAAAGCTAAAAAGATTTCCTACATGATCGTATTTTATTTGTAATTTTTAGACATCAAATAATTTAATTTATTTATGACACAAAGATGATGCAGTAATTATCTTATTAATGAAATATTGACAAAATTGATAATATAAATACCAAAATAAATGTAATTTGAGACTTTTTATGAATTCCACTAATTTTCTAGGTTACTATGATATATTAGTGTTGATTTAATCAACTTGGTTCGAACATATAATTCTGTTATGACTTTCAAACAAATCATATATCAAATAGTGTCAAAATTGACACAAAATAGTTTTTAAATCAAATATTATATTATTAATTGTTATTTTATTCCTAAAAATCTAAGGTTCGGCCAAATGACTTAGATAAGTATATATATATTAATAATAAACAATTTGGGGTTCGTTTGGCATGTTATAGTAAGTGTATTAACCATATAGTGAAAGAAAACAAAAAGACACGGTAAAAGTTAAATTAATTAACTTAGAGTTAAATCTAATTGATAAGGTTAAAATAATACCCTAAACTTGTCTAAATCCTATTGGTTGATAGGATTTCGACCCATCCCCACTTTAGCTTCGAAATAAGACCCTTTGGAACCATTATAAACCGTTTTTGACTTTAATATAAAATAATATTTTGAGATATTCCTAAGGTGCCCCTCTCCTCCCTTATAAAAGGGCACCTCCTCCCCCTCCTCCTCACACCAATTTTGAGCACTCAAGCTCGGCCAACCCCTGCCATTTTCTCCTCTCCACTTCCCTAGAGTAATCCTAGAGGTCCTGGTCTTCTCCAAAGACCAATCATAGTTCCTTAAGTGGAGGATTCAAAGAGGCGTTCCAAAGAAGAGGTAATATCCATTACCGATCTTTTCAATTTCTTTCTTCTTCAACTTATTCTTCTTTAGTTGTTTCATGATAAAGTAATAACATCAGTATTACTTACATACTGATATGTTATTATAAATATGAAACAACCCTAATTCACCTTCTATCCATCCTACGGAAAAATGAAATCACCGCGCGTGCGTACGTACGGAATACCGTCTCCACGCCGTGGTGTAATCTATTTTCCACCATCACCTTACAAGGATGGGTATAATGGTGTAATGAGTAACTATATATGATTATTATTAAGTAATATTGATACTGAAATAATATATATATATACTCCAATACAATTCCACGGTCATAGGAACGATATCATCACTCGTGCGTACGTACGGAATACCGTCTCCACGATGTGATGCGATTCGTTCTACATGATCTTCATTTCATAATGATTATATAAATGAATTGAATGAATGAATATGGTATATACTACACTAATACCATTCTGGAAATGAATTATCTATAAAGATAAGAATAAGAATTTATTCGACAAAACACGCATAAGAACAAAAAGTTATAAAGACCCGAGTAACAAGTAACAATGAAATATTACTAACAAGAAGCTAATAATATGACCATATATGATCTCATATCAATATGTATGATTCTGGAATAAGTCAATAACATTATTTAAACCATTATACAGGAGCTTCGGACACGAACAAAGCAAATCGGACCTAAGGTAAGGGAAATATCACAATCTCATTTTTATCCGAGATTGTTTATTCGTAAGTATTTACTGGGGTGTATTTTATCATCCACATCCATGTTCCCTCAATATGTAATATTGTTTCCATCCACTTGCAATAGTTTAAATCCAATTTTACCCTTAGGTGAGTTTTTAGTAAAGAATATGAAAGGAATCTTTTGTCGTTTTTCCGTACGAGGTACTTTTTGACTTTTCCGACAAAAGTACGAAGAATGTTTTTTTTAACTTATACGGCATGAATGGATTTTTAAAACATTACTTAAAAGAAGCTTCCTTTACAAGTTTTCAAGTTTATTTTTAATAAACTTCTTTTATTTTAAAGTTTTATGACATGTTATGAAATGAAAAAATGTTTTTTTGAAGAAGAAAGGATATTTTCCTCAAGAATTCAATTCAAGTGTTTTATCAAAATTATTTTCCATCTAAGATAATAAAGGGTTCTGTTTCTATCCATATTTTTACATTGGTTTGACTATGTTGTGATGGAATTATGTTTATGAATTCCTTTATCATATATTAATTGATTTATGATGTCATGATGTTTCAAGAATCCCATTTTTGTTATATGTGTTATGCGATGATGTATGTTTTATGATTATGTGGCACACATAAGAAAGGATTCATTATAAGATGGGTGGGACCTATATCTCCCTCCAATGCATTGGGTAATGATTTTATATCTCATGAGATAGACATGGCTGGAACGGAAGGTTATTTCGGTTCAGTGATACAGGACTGAAACGAGGAGTGAACTCGGTTCAGAAAGGGACTTTGTCCACTAAGATAGTCTTGGCAATGAGTCATGACTAACAAGAAATGATTTCCATGATTATGTGTGCATGCCACAAAGATTCAAGTTTTATGTTATGATTATGGGGATCTCATTTTCACTTCTATGATTTATTCCATGTTAAGATATTATGATCTCTCTTGCAGGTTTTAATTTTCAAAAAGATATGATATGATTTTTATTTCCTTATTTTCCCTTGCTGAGCATTTGAGCTCACCCTTTTATGTTTTCTTTTCCCCAGGCCAGGAAGATGGATATTAAGTAGAATATGCTAAAAGGGACCCTAGATATGATGAAATAAATGGGAGACACTGTAGAAGATTTATGAACCAGTTGTTTATGTTTCCCAGTTTCTAAAGACACTATACCTATACGGTCCTTTGTGGTTTTGTCATATGTTGTAATAAGTGTGCTTCAATTTTGAAGTATTAACAATGTATGTAAAGTGTGGGCTGTTATAGTACCATTGGATGGGGTAGAATAAGACTCTCCCTTAGTCCAGTCTATTTTTTCTGAAGAAGTCCAAAACATTTAAGGCCATACATGAAATATATAAACAACCAAAAAATATCAATATCAATATTTAAACCTACCATGAATATTAAGAGAGTGGTGATAATGACTCATGTGTCGACGCAACATGATCTCACCATCTTTAAAGAAGAATCATTAGTACCACTATACCATTACCTAGCTTTGAAAGATGAAGAAACTAACAAAGTGGTGGATTTTGAAGAAAGAATAGAGGATCCTAACTACCTACCTCCACTGAATACAACTCATCCATTATAGTCTCTTTCAACTAAATGTTAAATTGAAGCCAAACCAACCTAGAGAGATAAAGTTTTCATGAACTCATTCTCAATTTTTTTATTGAAACTGAATTTAGTGTCACATTTCATTGTTTTTAATTTTCAAATTTATAATAACTTGTTTTTACTTGGATAAATACAAACAAAAAGAAGATTCACCTAATGAGGAACACATAAAGCTACCTAAACATGTTAAACAATTTTTTAGAGGGAGTCTATGAGGAGATAGACGAGTCATTTCCTATGGAAATTGAGATAGTAGTTGCTTATCTTAAAGGGGAAAAACTTGATATTAAATATTCATTATTTAACTTTGTTCTAATATAATTACACTCTAATATTCCCTTTGATTATTCCATTGATGTAGCATACCTTGGTAAATCACTAGAGAATGAAGAAGTGATTGTGAAAGTGGAAACCAAAAAGGAGGATGACCCATCTTTTATCCTACCCCCACCATGAAAATAATGTCGTATTTCTATGGGGATAGGTTTTGGGTACTCTATTAATAGATTTCTGAAAAATAAGAAGGAAGAAGTAAAATTTGGATGGAAAAAGTATTGGTGGTTTAAATCAATGAAACTCTACACAGTATCAAAATTTTAATAATAGCATGCACTACCCATCTAGAGGGAGTAAAAACCCCAGGCCCATTTTGGGGATCAAAAAAAGAATTATGTTTCTTCAGTATTATTTTCATCTTGGAATATTACATTCAATTTCATTCTTTGGAATTATTTTTAGGAATATATTAAAATGTATCCCAATCCCCATAATTCTTTTTGAGCTTTAATAACCTAATCCTTGTTCTTTAATGAGTGATTTTATTTTATAGGTCCATGCTGATGATGGAAAAAGGTATCCCCACAAACTTCAAAATGAAGGATGACTATAATTTCACTAGAAAGGGGAGTTCATTCATAAATTAGTTATATTTTAATAGTGTATTTTTAAAAAAATGTCATGATCTTTAAAATAGAATTTTCATTCCAAAACAATTTTTTTTACTTTCCAAATATAAGAGACATGAGATTCTTTGGAATCCCATGATTCCATGTTTTAGATTTCAATCATAATGATTTCTATTGAGTAAGATAGAGAATTTAATGATTAGAGTAAAGAATAGGTATTAATTTGATGAATCATGATTTGAGTAGTTAGTGGATTAATTTAAATGAAATTTACCTACAATTTTTCATACATTGAATTTCTAAAATTCATGTCTATTGATTTATTATTTTTATTGAATTCCACGTGTGATAGTTCAAATTCATTTTTTTTCATTTGTAAGAGTATTTATAGACCTAATAATTTCCATTATATCGTGACCATATTTCGTGAGATATCATGGGGAATTCCACCTACTATAACTTTTATTAGAACTAATCAAATTTATAATATTACAAAGTCACATTTTAAATTATTGAGGCATTTCTACTAATTTATCCATTTTCCTTAAGACCACCTCTTACATTACTCAAAATATCGAGGGACCAAGAAAATTTCAGACCTAAAATTTATTAAAGAAAATTAGACAAACAATTCTAGGAATTACAAGGATTTTTACAATGAAGGGAGTGTATGTCACATCTCATATCTGCATAATCTCCATGATTTATCTCCTTAAAAATGAATCTACCACTTGATTTCCTTCTTTGTATACATGGAATATGATCAAATTGACGTGGTTTACATGATTGATAAATTGAATTTAGTGAAGGAGGATTATACCAGGAACATTCGTAATACCATATTTCCAATATTTGATAGAATTTTCAAATTCATATTCAACCAACAATGAATTATAATTATGTTAAATAACAAGTTTTATGGATTTAATTATCACCCATAATTCTTCCTCATATGCCACAACAATGTCAATATAATGTTGGAAACTACCTTTTATGAAACCATTATGGGTGAGAAAAACACATGTACAACCTGATTGTCCTGACATTGTAGATACTACACCATTAACATTAAATTGTATCCATGAGGGTACTGGGGGAATCCAATGAACATATTTTAGAAAAAATAGTTTCTTAGGCCTTCAGTATATATCCAATAATCATTATATGTTGACATAATTGATATTATTATCCATGTCATCAACCTACACACCTTCTGATGTATGGACCTTTTTGTTTAGTGTGATGACTCTCTCATGGATAGTAAGTGATTAATTTTCAAAGTTGAAGTCATTACTTAAAGATTACATATTGAAAAAAATTGAGGCAACCGAATTTAATAGTTGGTTATATACATACCCACTCATACCATTATTTCTTATTGATTCCATGAGATCTTAAAGGTTCATGTTTTTATAGATCCTAATGTTAAACAAGCTACCTACATAATTCCATTGCTTCTAAGAAAATCCACATTCCGTAAAAATGTGATGTATATTATCATCACCCTTTAGGAATAAGTGGCATTTCGATTCTACATGACGCCTTGAATTCTTCAACTGATCATGTTTGGATAACCTATATTTCCATATTTTCCATTAATGAATGAATATTGAGGGTTTTACGAATGGAACCATAAATTTCAACTTCCATGATGGTGGAATGAAAGGTAAATTACATTCTATCATGTAGTACACTCTTATAATAAATTAATCATTTCTATAGGATTTATATATGAGTGTGTTTGAGTCAAGGAAGGCATACCTCTTTATTTACAAACCAAAAGGGTAGGTCATAAGTTAATTAATGTTGTTATTGAGTTCCAACAGCTCTGAAATTATCATATGCTTCCATATAAAAGCACCTTCATAATTTATTCGTGTTTTATTTTCATCCATGTTTTATTCCTAAAATTGAGATTATATTTTTAACATACCATCCATTTAGAATTATTCATAATTTAATTATAATAATTCTTGATTTAAGTCTATACAAAAGATGGAAGATAATATGGATACCAATATATTAGCCTCTTTTGAACTTGCTTTATAAAAAATTAATAGAAGAGTCATTAGAGGTCAAAATATTCCATGAGAATGTTTTAAGAAATTCATAATTGAAGATTCTAATATCTTTGAAACCAAGGCCTCCCACTTAAATTTGTTTGATACATTACTTACAAGAAATAGAAATTAATTTCCATTCATGTATTGAGCCGGTCAATATAAATTTCTTGATCTTGGACTGAAGTTCCCTAATGAGGCTACTAGGCCATATATATAAATAGAAAGAGTAAAAATAATTGAGGTGATCTTCCTCTTACATTAATCATTTTTTATCTTTAAGAATCCATGAATTCCTTATTAGGAATGAGCTACATTAAAGGCCAATAAATCCTAATCCAACACTACTCTATGTATTGTAAAAGAAATTTTATTGTTCAAGTGTGGGGGTGAGGGATGTCATGGTGGATGTGATGAACTACATGGAAAGAAATAAGTTTGGGGTGCTATTTTGAATATTAGAGATGGTTTATGATATAATTTACTATACATTCATTGCTACCCCTTTTAAAAAATATAAACTATAAAAGGGTTGTGACTGGGGAAATAAAAAATTACCATTACTGGACTAACGATTTTATCATATGGGGTTAGGTGGGGGATGTGATATTTTTTCCAATAATAACTTTCTAAAATGTAAAAAAAGTCTGAAAAATTAGTTTGAAGAAAGATAAAACTGAAAACATTAAAGAGGGTTTCTATAATACTTTGAGTTTTAATTACATAATAACCTTTACATTGAGATTGGGAAGAGGGATTGGTCATTTGTATGGGGAGATTTCCATTGCACTTTTCTTTTGATATCATGTAATATGATTTATAGTTAACACTTTATTTGAGACTAAATGTTTTGGATAATCATTACCCACCAAACTTAAGCCGCAGAGTAATATTATCCTTAATGAAATGTCCTCATGATTGTATATTATTTTTATCTTTATAGAGTGAATAATTTTCTTCCTTTTCAAGATTATGGGATGGAACATGTATTCAAGGTATGATCATAACTCAAGTTTTACATGTTACCTTGAGTGATGAGTAAAAATAATATAATGTGAGGTAGATCATGATTATCAATCCTAATAATAGTGGATTGTGATATTTAAATTAATTCAAGGATATGATTAATTAATTTACAAAGGAAAACATAAAATAATTAGGTTAATTAGTCTCTCTAGAAAGTTTGAATTTGGATTGATGTTTTATATTAAAAAGAAAAGTATAGTTTCTGTTGGGCAAAAATCCCTCAAGGTAACATTGCAGCATTTTTGGGTTGATTGTGTTTGTTGACAAAGCAGGTTTCCATGGAGAATTGTCGAGTTCCCAAGAAGTTGTTGACATTCCATGTTGACAAAGAACTTTGACAAAGGAAAGGACGATCTTGAGGCGGTACAAAAGAGCAGTACAAGGTGGCGCCGTTTTCCAGTGTTTGCCAAATTTTTGGGCCTGAAAATCGCCAATGGAAAATGGAGTGATATGTTGTTGGCGAAGGTTGAGGAGAGAGAAATGAAGGAGGTGTGCGGAAAAATCAAGCGTGGCGCGCAAAACTAGAGGGTTGCGCGAAATATTGAAGTGTGGCGCGCAAAACAGCGGGTTGCGCGAAATTATATTTCGCGCAAAAGATGTTTCAAGGCCGAAAGCTTGAAAATCGGTAAAGGCATGAGGCGCGCGAAATTTTGGAGGCGTGCGCGGAAAATTGAAGTGGCGCGCGAAATAGCAGATGAAGTATTTCGCGCAAGAGGTGTTTCGAGCTCCGAAGCTCGGAAAATGGCAAAGGCATGAGGTGCGCGAAATTATGGAGCAGTGCGCGGAAAATGGTTGTGCGCGGAAGATTTGTATTTCGCGATCAAAGCGGATTACGCGCTCAAAGAGGGTTTTTCGCGCGGGGTCGATTTTGCCTATAAATATGAAGTGACCCTCCTCCATTCAGTAGAGTTCAAGACATAGAAAATACCCGAGCTCTGGTGCGCGAAATCGAAGTTAGAAAGGGTGTTGCGCGTAAACTTAAAGTTTGCGCGTAAAGTCAGCTATTGCGCGAAAAGCTAAGGCTGCGCAGAAAATTTGTGTTGGCGCGTAAAAGGAAGATTGCGCGAAAAGTGGATTTCGCGCAAAATCAGTGAATTGCGCGCAAGGCAGTTTCGAGGCTGCGCGTAAAATTTGGAGGTTGCGCGAAAAAGGAATTTCGCGCAAATCATAGAAATTGCGCGCAAGGCACCGTAAGGGTTGCGCGTAAAAATTGAGGTTTCCCGGTACATCCGGTGCAAAGTGAGATTCATCTGCGGGTGAAAGTTGGACTTCAACAGAGCATCTACATACAGAGGAAGATGCATTCCTTCATGAAAATGAAGAGACCTACAGGTCTATAAACTGTGAGTGAATACCTTCCAAGAGCAGTGAGCTTAGGAAGAGGAAGAAGGTGATCCTCTCCACCGGCAGTGAGCCAGAGAGAGAGAAACAGGGAGTGACCCTTGGGAAAGCAGTGAGCTGACCCTAAACATTGTATAGGCAGTGAGCCTGGGCATAGAAGTGATCTAGCCCGAACATTGTAATCCGCAGCTAGTGAAGTTTAGTGGACTTGGTACGAACGGCAACCTGTCGGCGTATGCTCCTTGGACGTAGCCCTTAGCGGTGAACCAAGTAAAATTGTTGTGTCCTGTGCTTGCTTTACTTTCTGTTTATATTGTGCAGCAGGAAAGAGAGAGAAGAGTGTTTTTCTTAACAGCGAAACAAGATCAGAAAGGGCTTTAATTTTTAATTAGTCATACCCTGATTCACCCCCCCTCTCAGGGTATTCAGCCTAGTGGACCTAACAAGTGGTATCAGAGGGAAGGTTAACAGTTGGTCTTCTCTCAATGGAGGTCACTAATCATAGAGGGATTCCGATCTTCGACGGATGTAATTTTCAGATATGGAAGAATCGAATGCAACACTATTTCCGATCTCTGGGAATGGATGTGTTTTCAGTAGCTATGCATGGTATCACAGCTGATATTACTAGTGGTGCATTATCAGAAGCTGAGCACAAAGAGTTGGATGCTGATTCCAAAGCAATAAACGCCTTAGGTGGAGCCCTCTCTAATCCCATTTATACAAAGGTGATGTCATGCAAAACGTCACATGCCATGTGGGAAAAACTTTTGAATATTTATGAAGGGGATACCAAAGTCAGAGAGGCAAAGCTGCAAGTGTTGTGGAACAAGTATGAAGATCTCAAAATGAACCCGAATGAGTCCGTTGATGCATTCTTTGACAGGGTAAATGCTGTGGTAGAATACATGCGGGGTCTTGGAGAAATTATCGAAGACATTAAAATCGTAAAGCGCATCTTGAGAAAGCTTCCACCTCGGTTCAATCCGAAAGTTTCTGTGTTGGAAGATAAAGATCCGAAAGAGCTAACATTGGATAACCTACACAGCACTCTTGTTGCATATGAAATGAGAAATGATGACAACGATGCTGTGGAAAAGGGGAAATCCAAAGAGGTGGCATTTAAGGCCATGAAGAGGCTCACTATTGAAGATTCTCAGGAGGAAGAAGAGTCAGATGAGGTGATGTCATTCCTTTCTTCAAATCTGCAAAGAGGAAAAGGAAAGTTTAAAGGGAAACTTCCACTAGCATGCTTCCGATGCGGAAAGGTTGGTCATCTTGCTGCAAGATGCCCCAAAAAGTTTCAAGAAGAAAGCGATGAAGATGAAGTTAAGACTCCCATAAAAAAATCTTCAGCCTATGTGAAAGGGAAGAAGCAGTTCAAGAGAAATTTCTTTAAGAAGAAGAATCTTCTTTCCCAAGAAATTGACAGTTCAGCTGAGTCTGAGGGTGAAGAAGTTGAAGAGATAGAAAACTGCAAAGATCATGGTCAAAATGCGATGGTGGCTGTTGCTAGTAGTGATCTAGAAAAGAAAGAAACCGAAACTGATGAAGAAGAAGAACAAATTGAAGGGAGAGTTGACATGGAAGCTGAATTAGAAGCAGCTCTTGAAGAGATAGATGTTTGGCGAGCAAAAACAAAGAAAGCCAACAAGATAGTACGTGATGCCAAACTCTACATGCAACAACAAGAAGAAGAGAAGTCTGAGCTTGAGAAAGAAATTGAGAATCTTAAGTCTTCCAGGCCAGAGCGCACAGAAAATGTTGATGAGCATAAGCTCAAGATTGAAGAGCAGAAAAGGGAGATCGATTGCTTGAGTCGAAAAGTGAAGGATCACGTCAAGCGTATTGAAGAGCTTGAAGAGGAAGTTGTCGGTCTGCGAAAAAAAGTTAAAGACCAGGAAAAACCTTTGAATCCCAACACATTCTTGGGAAATCAGGTCGTTACGAAGACGGAAAAGAAGAAAGAAGAGCCTAGTAGTTCAGCAGGAAAGAAGCAGCAATTGAACTCATATGTTAAGGCTGATTCACGACTTAATCAGAAACAAAAATCTGCGGCAGTTGAAGTTAGACCACAAGCACCTGTCCCGAGATTGAAAGTGGATTTGAGCACAAAGAAGGATCAAAATACTCAGAGATCCAAAGGGGAAACTCGTAGTGCTGAAGTAACACGAAGGAATGCGCCTTATATCAGGTGTTATTGTTGTGGAAAGATGGGACATTCACAGTATGTGTGTTCCATAGCCAAAAGATATCGAAGGGAACAAGAACATAGATGGCATCCAAACAGAGAACGGTTTTCCAGAACATTTTTTGAAGGACACTGTTTTTGGTGCGGAAGATTTGGACACATGGCTAGGTACTGCACTCCGACCATTCAGAAAAATGTGCCAAAGCAGAATCAAAATGTTCGCAAGCAGCAGATCAGTAAACCGACAAATGAGTTAAAAGTTCAGAACAGATTTGCAGTTTTGCAAGATGAAGCTGGTCCATCATACTCTGAGAAAGAACAGAAGCCTCAATCCATGCCGAGTATGAAAGAAAAAGTATGGACTAGGAAGAAGAAAACTGAGAAGGCCGTAGTTGCTGAAATTGCCCTTAAAGCATCAGATCGTTCTGGTGTTTGGATCCTTGACAGTGGTTGCACATCCCACATGACAGGTAATAAGGATCTGGTTACAGGCATAAAATATGACAAAGAAGGAGTTGTCAAGTTTGGAAATGATGAAGGCCTGAAGATTGTTGGCTCAGGAAAAGCCAAGTTTGGGGGCAAAGAAATGAGACATGCTGATGTCTTGGTGGTAGAGGGTCTCAGTCATAATTTGCTTAGCGTCAGTCAACTATGTGACTCTGGGCACTCTATACTTTTTACCAAGAATATGGGTATTGTTAAAGGAAAAGATGGAATAGTCATTCTTCAGGGAAAACAAACAAAGGGGAATCTTTACCTGGTAGCTGGGGAAGAAGATTCATGCCTTTTATCCAGAGAAGAAGAAAATCAGCTGTGGCATAAGCGACTTGGTCATCTATGTCAACCATCTATGGAAGATATGGTAAAGTGTGATGCTGCTAGAGACCTTCCCAAACTATCACGTGATCGCACTCATACGTGTGATGCTTGTCAACAAGGGAAGATCATCAGGAAGACATACAGGCCAAAGGAACAAAAAGCAACTCGAGTGCTCGAATTGGTGCATGCTGATGTATGTGGACCTATCTCACCACGAGATATAGATGGGCAAAGGTACTATGTTCTTTTCATTGATGACTACAGAAGAATGGCCTGGGTATTCATCATTACCCATAAGACAGAGGTGTTCAGTTGCATAAAGCAGTACAGGAGGGAATCAGAAAAGATGCTTGGGCAGAAAATTCTGAAGTTTCGTACTGATAACGGTACAGAATTTACAAACAGTCAGGTTGAAAACTATCTCGAGAAACATGGGATAAGGCATCAAGTTTCATCAGTAAGAACTCCCCAACAGAATGGAGTGGTAGAAAGGAGGAATCGGATCATTAACAACATGGCCAGAACAATGCTTATTGATAAGGACCTACCAGAGAAATTTTGGAAGGAAGCAGTTTTGACATCGGTCTATGTTTCAAACAGGTCCCTGTTATGTCCGAAGCAAGGGAAGACTCCGTATGAACTGTGGTACGGAAAGAAGCCAACGTTGAAATACTTTCGAATCTTTGGAAGTAAGTGTTTCATTCTCAACAAAGAACATCATAGGAAGTTTGAGGCACGAGGAGATGAAGGGATATTCCTTGGCTATTCAGGGAAAAGCAAAGCATATAAATGCTTCAACAAGAGGCTGGGAAAAATTGTTGAGAGTAATGATGTCACTATAGTCGAAAATGAACAGACTGCTCAACGACCCAGTGAACAGTTCCTGGATGAATGTGATGATGAGGTAAGCAACCCAGGGGGAGCAGAAGTGGCAGAAGCTGACTCAGAAGAAGATACTGATGATGAAGAGGAAAGTGTCAAGTCGGTGTCTGCGAGGAAGACAAAGAGTCGAGCTGAGATTGATAGGCAGAATATCATTGGTGATCAAACAGCTCCAGTTCAGACTCGAAGAATGAAATCATCACAGCAAGCATCGTTTTTGTCTCAAGTGGAGCCGAAATGTTTTTCTGATGCAGCTGAAGATGAAAACTGGGTTCAGGCCATGAATGAAGAGCTTGATCAGATTGAGAAGAACTAGACATGGGAGATTGTTTCGAGACCAGCGAACAAGAATGTCATTGGGACCAAATGGGTCTATCGCAACAAGATGAATGAAGATGGCACAGTGATTCGGAACAAAGCACGACTAGTGTGCAAGGGGTACTCCCAAATCGAGGGAATTGATGTTGATGAGACATTTGCACCGGTTGCAAGGCTGGAGACAATAAGATTATTCCTAGCCATCGCAGTGCAAAGGAAGTTCAAAGTGTTCCAGATGGATGTCAAATCCGCATTCTTGAATGGGGTTCTGGAAGAGGAGGTGTATATTGAGCAGCCAGATGGTTTTCTCATTCATGAGGATGAGAACAAAGTTTGCAGGCTGAAGAAGGCATTGTATGGGCTGAAACAAGCACCAAGGGCATGGTACTCAAGGCTTGATCAGTACTTGAAGAAGCTTGGTTTTCAGCGTGGAGGAGTTGATTACAATCTCTATTTCAGTAATGACAGTAATCAAAGGATGATGGTGTTGGTTTATGTCGATGACATAATATTTGGTGGATCAGATGAAGCTCAGTGCAGACAGTTTTCCGAATTCATGAAAAATGAGTTTGAAATGTCAATGATTGGAGAGCTAACGTTTTTCCTTGGTCTACAGGTCACACAAGGAAGGAATGGAACATTCATTTCTCAATCTAAATATGCCAAGGAGGTCCTGAGAAGGTTTGGAATGGAAAATTCCAAGGAGATGAAGACTCCGGTGGCTACCCGGATGAAATTATCAAAAGATGAGGATGGCAAGGCAGTTAATATCACAGAATACAGGCAAATCATTGGAAGTCTGTTGTACTTAACCGCAACAAGGCCTGATATTGTTTTCGCCACATGCCAAGCAGCGAGATATCAAAGTAATCCCAAGGAAAGTCACATGCTCGCAGTAAAAAGAATACTTCGGTATATTAAGGGCACGGTGGACTTCGGCTTGACATACAATGACAAATCTCAGACAGAGTTATTGGGGTACACTGATGCAGACTGGGCCGGTTCAGCCGATGATAGAAAATCAACGTCAGGTGGTGCATTCTATCTTGGTGGATTGTGTATTTCTTGGCTAAGCAAGAAACAAGATTGCATTTCATTGAGCACCGCAGAAGCTGAGTATATTGCGGCCACTCAAGCATGCACACAGTTATTGTGGATGAAGCAGCAGCTTGAAGATATGGGAGTTGAAGTGAAGTCTCCGATCGGAATCCAGTGTGACAACTCAAGTGCTATAAATCTTAGCAAAAATCCCGTCCATCATTCAAGGACAAAGCACATTGAGATTAAGTATCATTTTATCAAGGAGAAGGTTGAGCAGGGAATTGTAAAGTTGGAGTACGTGCCTACAGAACTACAGGTTGCAGACATTCTGACAAAGGCCTTACCCAAGGAAGCTTTTGAGAGGCATCGACTGGCTCTGGGAGTTCAGTCGATTCCCCGCACTTGAAATAGTATGGATGTGGGTCCCCCACCCCCCCCTCTCCCCGAGGTATGGTGTGTTTTTCCCTAATGTGCTGATATGTGTTCTCTACTATGTTACAGACTACAAAGGCGTGACCTTTGGGTTCGTTGACAAAGGGGGAGAAAAGTGCTTGAAAAGTGCTTGACAAAGGGGGATAAAAGTGTTTGTTCAAGGGAGAAAATAGTGCGGAGATTTGATAAATCATACTTGTTACGGGGAGAAGCTGACAGGTGGAGCAGCCAGAAAGGGGGAGCAATGAGAAAGGGGGAGTGTATGAAATCTGACGATGCTAGACGTGATCGATCAAATCATAGAAATCACGACAGCTAATTATCGTGATAAAAGCAGAACAATGGTGTTGGAATGGTGTGAGACGGTGTCCAGCTATCAACAATTGGTATCAACTTAAGAATTCACCAATTGGTATCAGTGTGGTTCAACAACTGGTTTTATTTTAAGAATTGGTATCAGGGTGGAATCGACAATTGGGGTCTGACATGAAGTGATTCATTGATGAACTTTTCATACTACTCTTGTTTCTCACGCCGAGCATTGCTCATGTGGGCTTAGAGTACATGTTAAGTGAATCCTTGAACGCTATCATAATCGCAAGAGGCGAATGGTGGTAGCAGCTGGAAGAAGACTCAGTGAGGTATCAAAGTGCAGAAAATATTTCTGAGCAGAGTTGTGAAGAGTTGTCAACAAACCCAAAGGGGGAGATTGTTGGGCAAAAATCCCTCAAGGTAACATTGCAGCATTTTTGGGTTGATTGTGTTTGTTGACAAAGCAGGTTTCCATGGAGAATTGTCGAGTTCCCAAGAAGTTGTTGACATTCCATGTTGACAAAGAACTTTGACAAAGGAAAGGACGATCTGGAGGCGGTACAAAAGAGCAGTACAAGGTGGCGCCGTTTTCCAGTGTTTGCCAAATTTTTGGGCCTGAAAATCGCCAATGGAAAATGGAGTGATATGTTGTTGGCGAAGGTTGAGGAGAGAGAAATGAAGGAGGTGTGCGGAAAAATCAAGCGTGGCGCGCAAAACTAGAGGGTTGCGCGAAATATTGAAGTGTGGCGCGCAAAACAGCGGGTTGCGCGAAATTGTATTTCGCGCAAAAGATGTTTCAAGGCCGAAAGCTTGAAAATCGGTAAAGGCATGAGGCGCGCGAAATTTTGGAGGCGTGCGCGGAAAATTGAAGTGGCGCGCGAAATAGCAGATGAAGTATTTCGCGCAAGAGGTGTTTCGAGCTCCGAAGCTCGGAAAATGGCAAAGGCATGAGGTGCGCGAAATTATGGAGCAGTGCGCGGAAAATGGTTGTGCGCGGAAGATTTGTATTTCGCGATCAAAGCGGATTACGCGCTCAAAGAGGGTTTTTCGCGCGGGGTCGATTTTGCCTATAAATATGAAGTGACCCTCCTCCATTCAGTAGAGTTCAAGACATAGAAAATACCCAAGCTCTGGTGCGCGAAATTGAAGTTAGAAAGGGTGTTGCGCGTAAACTTAAAGTTTGCGCGTAAAGTTAGCTGTTGCGCGAAAAGCTAAGGCTGCGCAGAAAATTTGTGTTGGCGCGTAAAAGGAAGATTGCGCGAAAAGTGGATTTCGCGCAAAATCAGTGAATTGCGCGCAAGGCAGTTTCGAGGCTGCGCGTAAAATTTGGAGGTTGCGCGAAAAAGGAATTTCGCGCAAATCATAGAAATTGCGCGCAAGGCACCGTAAGGGTTGCGCGTAAAAATTGAGGTTGCCCGGTACATCCGGTGCAAAGTGAGATTCATCTGCGGGTGAAAGTTGGACTTCAACAGAGCATCTACATACAGAGGAAGATGCATTCCTTCATGAAAATGAAGAGACCTACAGGTCTATAAACTGTGAGTGAATACCTTCCAAGAGCAGTGAGCTTAGGAAGAGGAAGAAGGTGATCCTCTCCACCGGCAGTGAGCCAGAGAGAGAGAAACAGGGAGTGACCCTTGGGAAAGCAGTGAGATGACCCTAAACATTGTATAGGCAGTGAGCCTGGGCATAGAAGTGATCTAGCCCGAACATTGTAATCCACAGCTAGTGAAGTTTAGTGGACTTGGTACGACCGGCAACCTGTCGGCGTATGCTCCTTGGACGTAGCCCTTAGCGGTGAACCAAGTAAAATTGTTGTGTCCTGTGCTTGCTTTACTTTCTGTTTATATTGTGCAGCAGGAAAGAGAGAGAAGAGTGTTTTGCTTAACAGCGAAACAAGATCAGAAAGGGCTTTAATTTTTAATTAGTCATACCCTGATTCACCCCCCCTCTCAGGGTATTCAGCCTAGTGGACCTAACAGTTTCTCATTTATAATGGTTTGAATTTAATAAATGAATTATAAATATTGGTAAATTTTTTTCCTACTCAATTTTTGTTTAGATTCAATTCTTTAGGTCAAGCATAGTTCAAGTGTTGGAGTATTTTATTCTCATAAATTTTATATGAAAAAAATTAAATTTAAATAACGATTTTTAATGATTTTCTATTGTTTTGAAAAAATATTAAATTGTTAAATTAAAATTAAGTAAATTTTATGTAGAATAAATAAAATTTATAAAAAAGAAATAAAATGATAATTTTAATATTTTTATTTCTTATTATGAATTTTGGAAGGAAATTTAATATGTATTTTATATTTATTAGGTAAAAAAATTGGCCAACACCGTGGACAACCCTGAACCCACAAACCAAGTAAAATAGATAGTCCTAGGGTCCATTTAAGAAAGATATATGGGAGGGATATATTGGGTGTGATAGGGGATATAAGATGTCCATAGGATGGGTATGAAAGTGAACATGCGGCGACAGATAGAGAGGATCACTAGATCAGGGTGGTGCACGACAACGATAGGGTTTCAAAAAACCGCATTCAACATTACTAGAAAATTTTAGACATTTTAAGTAATATATGTAATCCATTTAATGACCAAACTACTGATAAGGGATGGATTATTCCATGTCATTGTTCATAATTTAACAAAAGTAACATATTCTCACCATAGACACATGTTTCTCTACTAAAACATAAACCTCTGCCACCTCAGCCACTCGATATCATCATAACGCCACTTATACTCACTAGAAAACCCCCTATAAGCTACTATCAATATCTATCATACCATAAAAGGCCACAGATAAAGCACAGTAGTGTCATGGATGACCTTTGGAGGCTTGAGCAACCACCATGGAACAATGTGGTTGAAGGAATCATGTGTCTATGGTGAGAATATGTTACTTTTGTTAAAAGGCCAAAATTACACTCTGAAGATTGAAAGCCCCTTTGAGCACCACAAAATAACAATGTGACCATTGTGAGGATGAAGGAATCACATGTGAGGACAAGAAACTCAATCCGAATATAGTGAAGGTTCAATGATGAAGGTGAAGATACAAAGACATGGATATGACATTTTTGATACTACTACGCTATAGTGTTTTATGGATATCCATAATTAAGAGTCTAGTGGTGTTATATAATTGGAACAGAATGATATTCTATAATTTTTAACCTTGCATATTAGCAACCCCAGAGTTCAAACTAAGAGATAAGGTTGTTTTTTGGGATGAGTTGCTTCATTATGGTCTTCTATGGCCTAACTTGGTGAAAATAAATCCATGTCATGGGGATCCAAACAATTCCATAGAGGTGTCTATTATGGAAGTAAAAAACATTTCAGGGAAGAATCTTCATCTATAGGGGATATGTCTATGTCACAACCATGTGTAACCATGTAGAAGGAAAAAATAAGGAATATAGGCTACACTGCAGTATTCCTGTCCATGTCACAGAGGGTTTTTAAATTATCAATTTTGACACCTGATATCCTTTGGATTTATATAGGATACACCCAAAGTATTAGGATTAATTTAAGAAACATATGCATGTGAGCCTCAGCATCATAAAAGGTGGTCAAAACACTCCTTAAAATAAGGATGACACACTGAAGAATTTAACATGTTAGAAACTATTAATAATTATAAGATATTTTAATTCTAATGAAGATATATGGATAATAATTTTCCTATAAATAGAGTAGTAGAAGGACACACTGAGAGGAGGATCTTGAGGGGGAGTAGGTTTCCTCTTCTTAGTCTATTTTTCTACTACAACATTTGGAATTATTTTTTCCATGTAACTTTATCTTTATATTTTTATTAAAGTGTCTCTATCATTCTCATTATCCATCTCTTCCTTGGTCCCTTTCTCTATAGTGATCTATTACACTCTCAATGGAGATTGGATGACCCAATTCTTGGACATGGGGGCGGTTTTCTTATTTTTCCAAAATTCTTACAATACCAATTCTTTATTCTATATATATTGAGGGAAATATCATTACTTAATTATTGGTGTAGCGATTATATACCACCCTTTTGCGAGCCTCTAAAACACATTGTATTATTTAATTAACATTATTTACCTCCCTTCTATATGAAAAAACATTTCAAACAATGTATTTGATTTTATTCAAGTGATCTAATGGAGTACGATGGATCTAGGTCTGGGAGGGTTACACACTCTCAATTAAGGTGTGTCATCAACCTTGACTATTAGATGAGGTGAAGCTTTGTGTTCTAAAGAATTATCCTATGTACAATAAAATTTACACTCTAAAATTAAGCATAGTAGTTCATGAATCAATTTTTAAATTTAATTAAAGAAAAAATAATTAATAATTAATGAACTCGATTAACTGACCAAAGGAACAAGACCTTCTACTTTAACTTGCATTCATTATTTTTTTAATGGAATATGCGTGTTATGTTTAGTTTTGAATTCCATTCTCATTTACCCATATTTTTGTTTTCTTTAATAAAATATGAAAATACTAAAAATAGATTCATTGTACTAGAAATACCATTTGATTGACTATAAAGTTCCTCATGTGTGATTACCTCGGTCTACCACTATGTTGCAATATAAAAAAATACTAGCTTTTTCACCACCCTATGGTTATAATGTAACTAAACAATTCATAATCCATTAATTCCTTTTCTAAATTTATAAAAATAATTTTTAATAATTTATTTGGTCATATTCATACCTTATAATAAAACATCTAGGAGATAAATGTCACATAAAAATAATAATAATTAAATATAATGTTGCAGTTTGTTTAAACTCGATGTTGTGTGTAAGGAAACCTATTGAACACTTCACATTTATTAAAGAGAAATATATCATATAATCAAAGGGTGTTACATTATTCCCCCATTAAAATAATTTCAAACACATAATTTCATCACTCCAATAAAAACAACATAGGATACCTCTATCTCATCACATCCTTGGGTTTCCACGTAGCTTCCTCAAATTTATGGTTTTCTAAAAAACATTTACCAGGTGAGTGGTCTTGTTTTGAAAAACATTAACTATTTGATCTATAATCTACACTCATTGTTACTCATAAAAGAGATCAAGCTCTATTTTTATGACCTTTGAGTTCAGCACATGTAAAGGATTATATATGTACTTACTTAGGATAGATACATGAAACACATTGTGCAATTGAGAGATATTTGGTTAAAGCACAAATTAATACAAAACCATCTCGATATGATCAATAATTTTGAAGTAAATAATATTTATATATATTTTCATTCCATTATTCTCAAATATCATAGCCTTATTAAAATGAGACATTATTATGAATCCCTAAACACCAACTTTTTACTCTAGATCTAACTAATGATTGTCAGCATAACTTGGCTGTTGACTCTAGTCTGTCCTGATGTGTTGTTGAATGGATATGAAATTATCTACCATTTCAAAAACTATCTTTGGTCCCAATATGTTTAATTATCTAACTCCATCCCATCATATTGGAGTTATGAACTTTCTTCCATGGAGGGATTCATATGGAGACATCTGAATGCTTGAGTGAAATAAATTATTGTAAGAAAACTCAACCAGATAAAGTTATTGATTGCAAATACCCTTTAAATAAATAAAAAACACTCTAAACATGTCTTATAGGGTTTTAATTGTCCTATCAGATTAACCACATATGAAAGGATGAAATATAGTTCTAAATTTCAACTACATAATCAAATATTGTTGAAGTATTCTCCAAAACTTCAAGGTAAACCTCATGTCCTCACCAGATAAAATAGAATGTGGTACTATATGAAACCTTATAACTTAATTAATTTATATATTATAAATATGATAAAGATATAAATATTCTATAATGGAAATAAAATTCACTGATTTTAAAAGGTGATCGACTACAACCCAAATAGCATTGTTCCATTTAGATATTTTGGGGAGTCTGATGATGAAATACAGCGTAAGGTTTTCCCGTTCCCAATATTGTATTGATAATTATTGTAACAGTCCCTTAGAAAATTTATCTTAGCCTAAAAAGTTTAAGATACCAGACATCAATATACATACTCTATAATATCACATTTCATGTTATCCGACCAGAAATACCCATAAATGTTTGTACGTTAGGGATAAATAGAGAATAATGAACTATGAGATTCATCCAATAGCTCCTACATTAGGTTTTTTTATTGAAGTGACAAATTATTGGTTCCTGAAATTTATCATTCCATCACAATCATGGTTGAACTCATTAACATTTCTTTCCTCATTTTATAATTGAAATCTGCTTTCTTGATCCATAACTAATGATATCATGATCAAAGCTAAATCTTGGAAACAATATTGAGCTCCTTGTAGTTGATCAAACATATAATCGATATAAGGTAGAGGATACTTGTTCTCAATAATTATCTTCTTAAGTTTATGTTAATCGATTAAAGTTAGGATTGACCCATCTATATTCTTAACAGAAATAACATGTTCTTCCCATTATGATGCACTTGAGGAATATGAATTCTTTTTCTAGAATATCCTTGAGTTGTATCTTAAATTTATATAACTCAATTGGGGATATTTAATAAATAGTTTTTGAAATATTAGTAACACTAGTTATGAGTTATATTGAAAAATAAACTTCAAGATCCAGTGAATACCAAGAATGTCTTCAGAAAATACATTAGCATATTCCCAAAAAATAGTAATATCTTCACTTTTGAGTTTATCCACAACTCTTTTAGATAAATATCCCCTACGAATAGGTAATAAGTCCCATACAATATATTTTATTCCATTGTAATTTCATGTTCATATTTACACCTATTGATGATCATAGGTTGATTCAGAGTATCAAATGTTACTTTGTTATTCTATAAATTTATAAGGGATCCATATAGAGAGAGTTGATATATGGTAAAATTCACATCAAATGCAACTAAATAATAATAATAATATTTTTATAAGTCACATTATTACAATAGTTTCTTGAAATCCCCAACTCTGGAGTTAAGGATAATTGTTCCTTAAACATTATGATCTACTTCAATGATTTACATGAAATAGTCCATTCCTTAGACTAGGAGTTATCTCTTGGATTAGGCCATTGTATTAGATAATTCCAAGGTTCCACATATATAATCCAATGAACTATTAGTGGTACCATATGATTAACCTCATTTACCTCCACTAAACTCTTTATTTTACATTATAAATTAATTTCTTTATGCCTTTATTTTCCACACATAAAAAATATTCTAATTACATTGACACATTTTTATAGGTGATTCTTTCCACATTTTTGACATGTATAACATTAAATAATCATTCCTCCATGGTCTTCATTAACTGATCTCATTCGAAACTCCATTTCTATATTATTAGGTGTGTTAGAAAACTCACCCAAGTTAAGGTTACCAAATATATATCAATATAGTTTGTTTGGAATAATCATAAGATTTTACATTCCTACTCTTATAACATTTAGTTTTTTTGTGAGGAAGATCATTGAATTTTCCATCACATTCATCATTAAAATGATTCCCATGGATACAAGCATTGAATAAAAAGACATAGTTTGAGTCTCAAACATCAATAATTATAGTAAATAATAACATATTTTGAAAATAATTATTATTATGTCCAAAATTTTGAAACCTTATTTCAACCCATGACACTTTAAGTTCATATCATATCACTATGGATTGTCATCAGTTTCCATTGGTTCTACCAACTCATTCATACTAATTTTTAATAGATTAAATAAAATGTAACCCATGAATATCCCATAGGAGTGTATATCTAGGTGTGCGGTCTTAGCCCCACTCATCATGCACTAGTGACGATCACGTAAATATTTAATCTTCCCCTTTCTAATTTCAAACCCCTAGGTGAATCTATACCATAACCATATCCATATTTTTGTTTCCATAAGAGGATATATTTTCTAATAAAACCAAAAAATATATAATTTACCAAAATATTAGGATGTTATCCTATATTAAGACTTATCCTCATGGTTTTCAACGATGTTCTCTAATCTTAGTCATTAAAAATAACTAAACACTCCCCTGACACCAACTGAGTTGATATGAGAAAAACATACCTTAATATCACATCATTTTAAATATTGAATAAACATAATATTTATACAGGACCAAGGAATTTAACGGTTTTTTATAGAATAGATGTATAATAAATGTATTTCAAAAAATATCCTCAACGTCTCCCACAAAGTTCATCATATAAATACCCTTCTATTCGTATCATACCCAAAATCTTCCATCAAAACCTAAGGAAGAAAAACATAATATAGGGTGATCTTAGATGCTTGATAAGGGTAAATATAAGATATATCAATAATAATATATCATAATATGATCATAAGTGTATGATAATTTAATCAAGTGCATATTCTCAATAAAACATTTTCATACATAAAAAGAATTATATCATAAAATCCAAAATGAAGTCAGAAGCATGATTAGTAAGGGTATAGAAACAACAATCATCATTCAATAGCCATAATATAGACATGTGTCATCCTAATTGTAATAAATAAAAATATTGTGAAAAAATATATTTGAAATCATGTCTGTGCATGATATTGTGAGCACAATTAGAAGAAATCATACTCATGCATCAAAATGTGAACATATATATTAAAATTCAAGCCTATACATAATCTTGTGAGGATACCTAGAATAAAACAAACTAACATATGAAAATGTGAACATAGTTATACACAATCATCTCCACACATAATCTTATGAGCATAACTACAAGCAATCATACTTACGCATCAAAATGTGAACATAGTTATTTGTAATAATACCCATTCTTATCATCATCATCATCATAATATCATTAGATATCTATATATCATTACCCAATACATTGCAGGGATATAATATAGCCACCAATCATATAATAATAATATATTTATATATAAGTCAGTACATCTTGAAAACATTTATCATTTTGTCATATAATAAACTATGGGAAAAATGGGTTTGATAAGTATTTAACCATCATAATAAATAACCATATAGAGTAATAATAATGGTATTATAATTGGATTGTATCTTCTGTGAAGAACAATTATCATCAATAGTTATTTTCATCAATGAAATACCATTAAAAGATTAATTGAACATATCTTAAGGAAAATACACTTTTCATTTTGAAAGAACATATTTAAAAAATTAATATATATTGAATATTAGAAAAAAATTATTTGAAAACAACCATCGAAACTTGTAAATTAATCTTTAAATAAAATAGTAGTCATAATGATGGAAAAATTCATTCATGCGGTATATGGTAAAATAATAAATTTATTCACACCATTAGTATAATGTACCTATTTTAGAAAATAAAAAGAATATTATTTTGAAATTTTTGTAGAGAAATTAAATTATGGGTAAAAATAAAATTAATAAATCATTTTATAATAGTAAAAACATTCTTGAAAACATTTCAAAGAAAATATAGACATGGAATAAAATATTCTCATCCAAAGAACAAATAAGTCAAATTTTCTAAAAAACAAATCTCAGTAATTTTGTATACCAAAGAGATGAGAATGAGAAAAATATGAAAATTAAAGAAATAACCAAATTATAATAAAATTTATGGGTTTTAAAGGATACATATAATATAATTTATCCCAATGGAAATTTAATATGAACATCCCTGAAAAGAAATGAGATAGTAACATAAATCCCTTACCTCAAGTCTTATCTTGATTCATACACATTCAAAACTCATGTATAATAAATATAAATTTAATATAAATATATTCCATTACCATATTAATATATAAATTAATATTCATCATCTCTTTATAATTTTTAATTATCCTTTTATTAAAAATTTATTTATTAAAAAATCATTCAAGTGAAAAATGGTTTATTTTAAATTCATGTTTCATTTTGAAGGTTTTGATAATTTCACCTTGTTCATGGTTTTACTATATATATTATTAACCATTAATTAATTATAATATTGATTCATTTTATACACTTTTATAACCATTCATATAATAGAGTTATGAAAAATGAATAACATCACTTAAATGAGATGGTAGTATGTTTCTACACTCGGGTAATGTTTTAAATTTTAGATGGATGGAATAAAAGAAAGGTAAATAAAAATTCATTATCAAAGAACCATAATTATATCATAAATATAATATTTTTTTATTAAATTTATCCTTGTTACCATACATTTAATAAAGAAATGAATAATGAATCACATCACTTCGTGGAGGTGATTGCTCACACGTAGGCATGAGCGATGCAGTTGTTTTACAACAGAAGGTAAGGTAAGAAGGTAGATATAAGATTATAATATAAAAATAATTATTAATTAATAAAAATAATATATAGATTAATATCCAACCATGAAATATCGTAATGTAAAATGAATCATATCGTTGCGTGGAAGTGGTAGTCCACATGTACGTATGAACGATACTTTCATTTATCTTTTGATAGTGATGAGGTGAAAAATGGTTTTACCATAATCATAATAACATATAATTATATTTATTATGGTATATTAATCATTTTAGGATGAATAAAAACACATTATAATAATTATAAGAAATAATATTTGAATGAGATGAGTAAGAAAACTATATCTTTTTGAGAAACATTTTTTCGCTTACACCTTAAGCCCTTTTATAATGGTATTAGGAGAAGAAAAGAATACCTGAGGAAATTTGATGGAATATAGTAAGGTATTAATGAAGTTATTTTCTAATATAGAGTGATAAAGCTTTGTGAATAAAGGATAATAGGAGGTTCCCTTTTTTATGCGGTTGAAAGGAAACACTTTTTTTAAACGATGTTGCCATGGTCAAAGGTCACACTTGGAATTAATTGAAATATTTAAATATAATATATATAATAATCATGTCAATTGGAACCAAGGAACTAAAATTACAATATAATATGTGATAAAATTGAGATAAACTCATCTATTCACATTTATAAAAGTATTAGAGACATTTTAAGCCTTATATTCTAGTTAAACCAATTTAAACCCACTTTAACTTTAATGATGATAACATAACTTTTTACCATGATAAATTAAATATATAACCAAAAAGAAAAGGGTAATTTAAAAAAAATGATGATTCAGTATATTTAAAACATTTTTTTAGAATAAATTTCTATAGGTGTCAAAAATTATATTTAATAGAAGAACACAAACATAAAAAACAGTTTTTAGAAAAATACCCAATTTAAGAATAAAAATAATTTTACATTGAAATCATTTAAAAGAGATTATTTAAAACATATTGGTTATATAATTTAAAAATTATGGTTTTTATACTTTTAGATCATTCTAAATCGAAATGGACCCTTCCAACCATACTAATAAATACAAAGGACCAGCAAATATTTTTAATTTGAATAAAATATTTTTTGTTCACAAAATTCAATCTTGGGTTCCAAAATTAATAAAAATTTAAAATAATTATTTTACTCTATAAAAATATATTTAGTATAAATAAAAGTTTTAAAATTTATTAATTCATTTTTATATCATAATTATTTCATAAGGCTCACAGTATTTGAAAAATTTGTACTTTTCACTATTTATTTAAAAATCAATATTTTCAAAAAATATCCCAAAAAAATAAACCTAAAAAAATTATGAAATACTAATTCAAGAATTTATATCCATTTATTAAAATAAAATTTATAAAATTCACATCAATTAATTATAATACTTGGGTACAAATTCTAATAAACCTCATTTTGAAGAAAATGATTATTGAAGCAAAAATTTACTTTATTATCACTCCATGATTAATAAACATTATTAAATGAATGATAATATATTTTATTCAATATATTTTAAAATAATTTCATTAAAATAATTCATAAATAAATATTAATATAATTTATTAAGACGAAGATACATTAAACACATAAAAATATTTTTTTCATAAAAACATCTCTTTTAACCTTCAAATGAATTTCTTTTCATTTATATCCTATTGATTACCAATGATTTCACTTTATACATTTATATAAAATAAATTTTCATAATTTAATTTATAGTATTATTACCCTCTAAACTAATATCTAGGATATAACTATAAAATTTAAATAATAATAATTCAATAGTATATTGGGATTTATTTAAACTCGATTTTGCATGTAAAGAAAGATATGAAACAATTCAAATTTATTGAAGAGAAATTTATCATAAAATAAAAGGTTATCATAATCAGATTTTCCGACATGTACTTATTTCAATTTATTGCACCCCATTTCACTAGGCTTCTAGTTTGATAAATTTTTCATGTCACCCTCTCTATATCATGACGTAATGAAGATATGTTTTCATATATATATAATTTCAATTGATAAACCTCTATTATTAATTATGATATGTAAATTTATATTTCTTACCCCCCACCAAATAGGGAATCATAAATGATTTCAAACATATGGATATCATAAATTATGATATGTAAATGCATATTATCCCCCCCCTAAATAGGGCATCATAAATGAGTTATAACATAGGGATATCATACGAAATGATATAATGGATCCCATATATTTTTATAAGTCATGATTTTTGATATAGGGTTCTCTTTTTAATCGATGTGATTCTATATACAGCCTGGGAATGTCATAGACAATGATATAATATTAAGTCCTTCAATAGATGAATCAAGGAAAGTGACATAGGTTTTTCATTGGAAAAATTATCAATCTACAATATTTTACCAATAGTAAAATTCTAAAAATATGTTGATGTTTTTGGTTATGATATTTTATTCTTCACATATGTGACCTTTAATTATTTTAATTTTCACATATAAAACATATTAATATAGTGATAAAACTCATTTTTATTGAATAGATTCGAATAAATTCTATAAAACCATATGTGATTTTCAAATCCCTCATGACCCACCTTGGTTACTCACCATCAAGCATATAATGTCTATCTTGATTAAAGAATGACAGTGTAGCAACCCTATCCCGAATACCTAAACATTACACGAGCTAGGTCATTAAAACACAAAGGGAATTCTATGATCCCCATGGTTTGGTGAAAAGAATTTTGGGACTTGATATACTATTTGGTAATGATTTACATATTTTTATTTTGAGAATAATTTATGTCCCTAGCTACCTAAAAATTCAACATGACTCATTTCTATATTGGATTTTCAATAGATAAAACATATAAACTATTCACTATAATAATAACCCATGAATTAGGGATACCTAGAAGAACTAACATATATAATCAAAAAACTCTATAAATAAATATAAATAGAACTACTCAAGTCATAGATCAAAATATATATAATTGGCCATAAAATTCAATGTGGCCAAATAGAGCCTACAAAATGTAAAAAAAAACATAAATAGGTTATATACCAAATGAGTAATCCAATAAATATTCCATTAAATCAAAAAACATAGTGGACACCAAAAATTGCCTTATTACATTGATTCTATGAAAAATATTGAACATCCAATAACAGTAAGAAAACTTGTTTATGCCCGAAATACACTATATGAAACAACATTTCAATAGAGGTATCTATACTGGGTGTGAGCATAAATACTCAGTTGATCACCATATATGGTTTCTAAAATCACATGATGAATAAATGGTTGTATTCTCAACTCATGTAGTGAATAAAAAAAATTATACTACTGATTATTAGGACATTAAAAGATATCTTATCACATAATTATTGTTCCTCTATATAACATTAATGTGATAATGTTATTATAGTATTTGTCACATAAAAAGGTAATATAAATTCCCCACTATTATGAGAACCTATAGATATTATGAAAATATTTTAAACTTATGTTCTATGGTATATATTTTATCAGTGAGACATAAATGAGGTTTTACTATAAGCTGTTAGAGGCTCAAAAGATATTGAGACTTCTTCTCATGAAGTTCACACTTGGTAATCTCTAAGAAGGGAGGTCATGAGAACACACCCATCAATAGGAATTCCACATGTTTTATGTATTATTAAATATTTCAATAAAAATTTGTGTAGTGGTCCTTGTACTAGATATTATTATTGATGTATCTCATGAATTTCATACTTTGATGCTTAGATGAAAACTGTAATGATATATGATTTTTGTGAGTAAAAATAAGTTGGGTGTGTCATAAGTGATATGGATGTAATTTAATAAGTCAGGAAAGGAATTTTTTACCATAATTATTAATGGAATAAGATATCTATATCCATTTGATTGAAATTGAAATGTATAATATAATTCATGGTCATGGTAGTTTATAGATGAGTTCATTTTGAAAATTTTAAGATAGATGAATCGATCATATTGGGTAATGACCCAAGTGTACATCATGAATGATGAGATATAAATATTAAAATGGAATGTATTACATAGAATCACTCATGGGAATGTTTTTTTAGTTTCTACATTAACTTCTTTCTCTATGGGTGTCTTGATGTGTTGCTAAATGTGGATCTTAGACATTAGGTAAGTTCACTTATTTCCTCTGATAAAGGGGCCTAGAGGGTCACACACTAAATTTATGTAGAATCTAAATAGATTGTATTGAATTTAAGATTTAAAAAGTATTACTATTTTTTTCATCGTAATAATTATTAATGGAAGGTAGATCTAACAAATTCAATCATGAGATATTCGATTTTAAAATATGTTAGTTGAATTTTATCTCTTGAATATTTATTCACAATGTAATAAATAGATAAATATTTATCCACTAGTTTAATGAATAGATTAATATAAATATTTTTCTAGTTTCATTAATATCAAAATAAATATTTATTCACATGTTTCGTGAATATGTTATTTATTTATTTAGTAATCAAATAATATTTATTCGAATAAAAATTGTATTATTCAAGTATCAATAAATTCCAAAGAGGATTAACAGGTCGAGTTAAGGGCATGATGGAAATGATATATTTTATTTAATATCATTTAAATGGGTATTAATTTATTTATTTATGAAATAATAGTTAAATAAATACATATGAAAAAATAATAATATTATTGTTATTAATATTATTTGAAATGGGGATTATATAGAATAAATAAATTGATAAAATTTCATTATGTGATTATCAATTATTTTAAACCTATGTATAAATTCAAAATTATATCATTTGTAAATGTGGTGAGACCTATTGTTCATAATTAAATCCACTATATGATTCTCTTAATTCAATAGATAATAATTTTCACATCCTCCTTGTCAATGACAATGGGAGAACAAGAGAAACTTATTGTTGTGATCAATGATGAATAGTGTAAAACACTTGACTCTACCAGACTAGCACCTAGACCGTTAAGAACAGTGTTTATAGATCTATGTAGAACATGTTTATACACCTATTGAAATACTCAATTGGATTCAACCCTGCAATGAAAACTCATCATGAGTGTCAATGGAGATTGATCAAGAGAATTACCACATTTTAGGTATTTCTTTTTAAAAATTAATTATAAATTAAATATAAAATATCCTCTCATGTTAATATTAGGGTGTATTCCCCATTTTCCTTAGATTTTATCCATTGATATTAACAAAAAATAAAATTTGGGCACCCACTCGATGCTTACGCTATACCCTAAAAACATTCACTCGTATTAGAGCAATCACATTCTAATTTACAATTATTTATAAATTCATTTGACAAATTCCATGAAATTTTTGTTAGCTTTCATATTGATATTTTTTTCTTAAATAATTTATTGAGATAAAATATTCATCAGAGTTCATATGGCCCAGAATGGGCTGAAAATACATTAACAATGCTCAATGATATCTTTTATAGGTTTAGAGGATATTGATTGCATTAATCTATTACATGATGTGTAATGGTTAATTACACATCGTGTACCCATGGTTAAGTCGCATAAGGATAGATTAGTATAAATCTCATCATGTTATGTGACTCATTATGTGGCATCATTACGCACCATGTATTGACCACAAATGCAGCATGTGGTTTAGCAGGGGTTTCATGACATGTAGCTTGCATACTTATTGTATAACCCCACATAATTAAACATTTTGTGTAATTTTCTTCGATTTATATGGTTAGTATACAATTTCATTACACATTTTTTATTTATGGATAACTTAGATACATAGAAATAAGATAACTACATGGAATTTAGCTAGCATGCACATGCCATGTAGCATGTTCCTACCCAAACAAGGTACACACTGAGTAATTTTTATCATCTTTTTTAGGTCAACATGTGATGTTATAAATTAAATATAAATTCTAAAACTAAATGATGTGTAATTTTCTCTATACACAACATATACTTCATGTTCATTTACAGTGGTACATGATGCATATATTTATACAACGTTTTTTGGTCACACACTCCATGAAGATTACATAGTTGATCTATGAAACTACATGTTGTTTATATCATGAAATTTCATTTGGGCTTACATGCCATGTATGTATATAGTGTATGACAAGGAATATACATGGAATGTGTCACATAACATGTTGATTGATAGTACATGTTGTGTAAGTGTTAAAGTTATGGAAACTTAATTTTAATATTACACAAAAGATACATGTTGTGTGGGCTCCCAAGTACACGTCGTATATTTAATTATTTTAACATTAACATTAAGTTTATTTTATTCATTTAAAATAATAAAGGATAGGATTTTAAATATGTATTATGGAATTTTATGATATAATATTAATATAACAAATAAATTTACTTATTTATTTATTTACTTATTTATTTATTTATTCTAGTAAATTTGTCAAAATTAGAATGAATTGAAAAGAGTGATGGAAATTCTAAATATATAGTCATTACATGTTGTGATTGATCATGATCTTCAAGGAATTGTGTATGAGTATTATTTTTGTATTTCACTTAAATATTTATTATATGGTATTATGTGATAATTCTTTATTAAAATAAATAAAATGATTTTTGAATCAGCCATCCCTTATTTATAATGTACAGATCTATGTGTTTAATGTTTATTTCATGCAATAAAAAACCTTAGGTTCCCCTCACATAAAACTCAGTTAGAATTTTTATAGGATAGATATCCATGAAAAAGTATTTATTTCAAGTCCCAGGATTATATGAATCTAATATTGGAGATGTACAAGATAATGTAGAAATGTTGCAACTTGAGTCTAGTGTGGGATCAAGGAGTTATTTACCCTGGGGTTTAGGTTAGTTTCTAACTTATCAATAAACCAAATGGTATATTAAATTTCACGATCCTTTCATTTTTTTCAATGAATGGTTATTTATATATATGTGGGATTCATGTTTTATTAGTATGATTAGACACAATCACATAAGATAAATAAATTAATTATCATTCTACGATAAAATAAAAAAAATCAATATATGTAAGATATTTTAACAGACATTTTTATTTAATAGTGTAAGTTACACATACTATTAGCAGTCATTTGAAGAAAAAAATAAATAATATTTATGCATATACTAAATGAATCCCTTTAATAATAATATTTACTCATAAAATGCCTTCCATTTTATAAGTTAGGATGCAACTGTAGTTAGTGTGTCGGTTTGTCCAGGTTAGAGGAATTTTGAAATATTTGGAAGTCTTAATAAATATAATGGGTCAACATAACCAAATTGTTATTGAGTTTAATGATCATAATATAATTAATACAATTTTTTGTAAAGTGTTTTAAAAATATATTTATAGGATTTTATAATTGGGGATTCCACTCAACAGATCAAAGAGTTGTTAGTTAATGAAATTGTAAAGAAAATCCTTCCTAGATACCTTTGCATAATTTTAATATCCATAGTATAGGATATAATATGGAAAATAATGATCCTTTATTATTGAATATTAAAGAAACTATATATTTCCAATGCAATGGTTGGGTTTTCATGGTATTGATAAAATATTGAGTGATTAATTAAATTAATTAATTTTATTATAAATGATAATAAAGCTAAGTTACTAAAATATGGTTTAATTTAATATATAAAATGGTCATAAACATAACAAAATAAGTTTCCATGTGATTCATCTTGTAGAAACATAATCTCTTAATTAGTGTTAACTTCTAGGAGTAGTACGATCGCTTTCACATTGTACTACATTAAGAGTGGATGTTTTATATATTGGAGTCCCAAAATACTCATGATCCTTTTGTGGATGAAAGTGAGGAGACAAAATGCATTCAATAAAAAAATTTATGATGCATTGGATGTCCAATTCCTAATGTTATCATCCATAACAAGTGATATTCATAATATTCCTAAAGACAAGGATGCCTACTCAATGTTTTCTCATATTTATTATCCCTAGCAGGAGAAAACAAGTCAAGAGGGGTATGAAATCTCCTAGGAACAATGTATTTGAATGTTATGAGACATAGTTATAAGTTGACCTCATGTTGTAAATATGATTATCTGTAATGATCATATATAAATTTTGAGATTCAAACTACCAAAAGAATTTTTAATAAACACCATTCCCCCAAAATTTCTTCAAGATTGTCACATTTTATTGCAATTTTCAACAAGAAAAATGTAGATAAAATGATATTGGATATATTGACCTTGATTATCCAATAATATAAAGATATAAATCATGAAAAATCATATATCCTTATTGTGAATAAAATTAATGGAAGGGGAAAATGTTTTAACTAATGTTATAAGGTAATGGATTCCCCACAATCCCCATTGAAGAAATTAAAGACACATAGGGAGGATAAAAAATAGAATTTTGTATGCTTTTCATATCCAAATAAGGTACACAAGAAAATTAATTGTGCCTTAAAAAATAACAAAGGGGAATCATTGGTTAATTTTTTTTAATTGTAATAAATCTACTTCTAAAAATTAGGTATTAGATACATATTTTGGTTCTCATATTTGTATCCAAATATAGGTTTCAAGTAGATACTAAAAAATTTCTAAAGTTGAGGTGGATCATAGAGTTTCTAAGGGAGTGAGACTAGCTTATCCAAATATAGAAGAATAAATTATCACATTTCTGACTAGACTAGTTTTAGTTTTGAAGATATATTATCATGTTTCTAGTGTAACTAAGAAAATTATTTATGTGCCTAGTTTCAACATGGATGAAATTATTTATATGTTAAGAAATAGAGAATGATAATTTTATAAATGTAAAATATGTTGTGGTTTGAAACATGTGAATAATGATCTTTACATACTATAATATTAAAATCACATCTCTGTAATAGATAAGGAATCAAGTCCACATGATTCATAACACACCCAGTTGTGGCATTACCAACTTGATCATATAAATAAGAAGCATTTGAAAAAATTCTATCGAGAAGAGTTTTCATATTTTTTTGACATGAGACACTTGGATATATGTCATTCTTGTTTACAAATAAAAATGACCAAATATCTATTTCTTTTAAATGGTTAGAGTGATACAGAGACTCTAGATTTAGTTCAAATTGACGTATATATACCTTTTCCAATAAGGGATAGATGTGGATACTCATACTTCATAAATTTTATTGATTAATTCAGTAGATATGGATATATATATATATATAATGAGGTATATTTCCAATTCCACTAATAAATTTAAGGAATTAATGAATGAATAATAGAATCAGTTTGGTAAGAAGACAATAAAACTTTTCACGGGATGAGGTAGCTGGTATCTTAAAAAATCATTGATTATCTAGAAGAGTTTGGAATATTCTTCAAAATGAATCCTAAGTATACACCATAGTGTAATGGTTTTAGTGAAATGAGGAATCATTCCATATTAGTCACAATAAAATTAGTGTTGAGTCATAAAAATCTTCCATTATCCATTTGGGGATACACATTACTAATTGTGGCATATATACTAAACTGTGATCCAGTGAAAGTGGGAAGAAGAATTAAATATGAGTTATTCTATAGAAATAAATATTTTGTAATTCCCTGACCCTAGATTCATGGATCCAGTGTGTTATTTTAATACATTGACCTGATTATAAGGAATCAAATCCCAAAGGACTATTCAATTTGGTAGTCATGGAAAATATATTACATACATGAACATTACATTACATTTCAAAACATAAAATAGATAATAGATAATCCTTTTAGAATTCCATTATTCTCCTAGATTAACTCTTAATATCAATTATAATATGCATATTGGTATTATAGGAGAATAAAACATAATAAAGGGGTAATCTTATATTATTATTAAGGGTAAACAATATAGTATAAGCTATTGAATATTAGAATAAAATTTTAAGTTAAGTATAAAAATGAAATACAAGACTTCTAAACATAATCTTTAATATAACAAGGAAAGAATAAATAAAATAATTCAAATTAAACATTAACATTGATATTCTACTAATATAATAATCACATGTAATATCAATAAATAATCTTATAATGAGGGAATGCATAATGAAGGATGTCTACACTGTCAAGATATATCCTCAAGATAGCTACTGTCAAGATCTACCCTCCTAAAATTTTAAATCTATGGGTAGAAACCTATGTTGTTTTTGTCAATATCTATCATCCTGATAAGATAACTATTTTCATGATCTATCCTTATTACAGTTTAAGTCTATGGGTAGAAACCCATCTGATTTGTGTCAAGATCTATCCTCATAAAAAGATATATACTTTCATGATTGATCCTCGTGATAGTTTATATCTGTGGGTAGAACCCCATCTGATTTGTGTTAGGATCTATCCTCCTAACAATTTAAAACTTCTTGGAAAAAAATGCAAAGGTTTTTCACCATCTAATTTCATCTCATGAGACCCATTGATACATCTAGAGGCTATAGCGGGAATTTTCCATCACATAATAATTCCAATGGATTTTTCATATGAAAACATAAACAATGTAAACATTCTTATTAAAAGCAAGTATACTGAATGTGTAAACTTTAACCATAAACCCATAATTGTATCTAAATAGAACATCCATAATCAAATTGATCATAAACCGTTCAATAAAATATGGTAAATGATACCATAAGAGGTTAGCCTCGGTTAAGGGTAAGATATAACAAATGATGTTGACATAGATTAAAATACTCTAATAAAATAATTAAAAATAATATAATAGAAATACACATTTTTAACATTGAAATAATTTATTCAAAAGCCACACACTTATAAAAGAATAAATTTTAAAGAGATTTTTAAATCAATGTGGCCCATAAAACATTAAAACTTTTGAAATTAATTAACATTTTGAAACATTCATGTCTAAATAAATAAATCCTTAAAACCATTTTGAAATCATGGACATTAATGAGAAAGATTTAGAATAATAAATCTTTAAAAAATTTAAAAAGATGTTTTAGTTTAAGAGTCTCTTAAATAAAACCATAAAAATAATCCTTTCAAAAATATATTAATGAAATTAAAAATAGACATACAATTTACTTTATGTTCCTTTATATATATAAAAATAAATATGTATGATAATAATTAGAATATTGAAATGGAGAAAAGATTAATTATTAAAACATTAAAATCATCCCATACCACTTTGAACATTTAAATAATAAGCCCAATATATTTAAATGAATATTTAAATACCATGAATGTAACGTCTAGGAATTTTCAATTAATTTTTTTATATGGAAATATTTTGAGGCTGTAAAATTCGATGGCACGTGATTCCGAGGTCTGGAGAGCTCGGATCAGAATTTTGAACATTTTTTAAGGTATGTTAAGTAAAAAATGCGAGTAGGTTTTTCTATATTTTGAATAGTCACCCAGATTAAAAATATTAGGGTATCGTTGAATTCAGAATGATAGGATTTTCCAAGAAATGACTTAACTTTTGCCAGCAACGGACAGGTGGAAAATTTATTTTTTTTGAGTTTTTGAGAAAAATAATAAAATTATTTAGATGAATTATTTTATTTTCCTTCTCCCTTTGGATTAGAGGACGAACACACTGTAGGGAAGTGATAGGGTGGAGAAGATGCGCATCAATGAGGCTCATTAATGGATCATTAAACTCATAGCATAATGACGCTTTATTGACACGTAATAGTTAAAATGTTTCTTAAAACAGTGTAATAACGCAACACCACATAATTATGGGAACACTACGATGTGCTACTATTTATAATTCGATGCACTGGAAAAATATGGATCAATGAAATTGGATTTTTATCTGGAAAACCTCTGATGGACTTCTACACTAGAAATGAACAATGAATTCTGGCGGAACTTCATCTTCTTCATTACACCTTTCAAAGATCAGAGTTGAGAAGCGATGCCAACGTCTTAACCCCTCCAGGAAAAACGAGCGGCAACGAACTTCAAAGAGGTAGGGTTTTTTGTTTCATTGTTCTTCCCCATCCATTTATCAATGAAAAATGTGGATTAACCCATGAACAGGTTAATCCACGGATCGTGTGTTATAACGGGAGGGTTACTTTTTTTTTGGGGGTGATTATTCGAGATTAATCTTGGAATGAAAGATTAAACACAAACCTCCCCGAGCCTCCCCTTTGTTTCAACCTCTAACACAGAGATCCTGGGAGGACACGAACAAGGCCCGGGCACCTCCTCTTGTGTGTTATTGGTGTATGAATTCTCAAATCGACAGAAAGGCTGATTTTAAGGCTTCACGGTAAAGACATCCTCGAACGGAGATAGTTGGCATAAGCAGCGCAAGAAACAGACCACCGAAGCACATCCAGTGGCCCACCAAATATTTTTTTAGCACTAATAGTAGCATCTGTGGCTAGATTTATCGATCGAGAGGCCATGACTCGTTAGCCACGACGACGTGCAGGAGGACACAACGCCATGTGGGAACCACAAGGAGGGGTGCCCCGCGTCCGGGCCACCTGGAAGACTAGAGGATCCACAAACCATCATCCATAGTAGGAGTCGGATGCGGTGCCAGGAGGGCACCACAGAAGAGGTGTTGCCTTCCCTTGCGGGCCGCGTTCGAACTGGAGGGGATGCAGCTGGAAACCGCATTATAGGGGCTCACAAAGGCCGCATTGCATGGCCGGTCCCCTTGCTGGTGGGATGAGCCCCAAGAGAGTTGGACCAGTGCCAGTGGGTCAGAACCGCGCCAGTGGGATGGACCTGCACCGGCAAGCTAGATCTATGACCCTTTAGGCCTGGCCAAATTAGATAGGGTCGGTAGGCGACCCGGTGGGTTGGACCCTCTGACAACCAGGCTAGGTCCAGCGAGGCCTATTAGGCATGGACCACTAGCCATTCCATAATAGACTGACCCCGACCCACACCAGGTCATGTTAGGTCTGTTAGAATGAACCTGGGTAGGTGGAACCCCAGTCCCGGTTGGTTGGGTCGGTTCGACCAGGTCTGATCGGGCTAGTCTCAACCAGCCTCGTAGTTACTAAAATGCATGTATCATGCAAAATGTACATCCTATTGAAGAGTCGTTTACGGAGTTGGTACCCTATCTGTGAGGAAAATATTTTGGAACTCTCTATGGTGACTTTTGTGGAAGGTGAGATGTGATGAAGTGATTGAGAAGGGGTCATCCCATGTGCACTACGTACAGAACCCTGCGAATGGCTGATACCTGACGACTGCTGACTTTCACCCCAATGGGAAGCATCTCTGTGTGACTTTGCAGACCCACAGTGGGAAGCCCCTATGTGTGACATCGCAGGTCCATAGTATGCGACAGGTGGGAGTACCTCAGTAGGCCATGACTAGTGGGAAGCAACTCTGTGTAACTTTGCAGGCCCACAGTATGTGATGGGGAGGATCACCTAAGAAGTCTATTGTTAGGGGGAATCACCTATGTGCAACATGTAATTCCCACTGTACTCGATATAGGATGAGTTATATAGCATCTGAGGTGTTTGATGTTTGTGACTGATGATGCTACTATTACTACCCTAGAATATATCTAGTGTGAGTTTTCTTGTGTTCTGTGATTTACTTTGAGGAATTATTGTGTGTTATTTCATTTTTGTTTTTGGGTCCCCACTGAGTACTGTGTTACTCACCCCAGAATGGGCTTCACCCACACATGTTGTTTCTGGTGTAGACATCCGTCGTTTTGACAGGGGTGCTCAGGGATATGGGACTAACAGAAGCTACTATAGTGGACTTGGTGGCCTAGGACCAGGCGGGGCCTAGAAGGACCGGTCGGACAAGACATACTAATTCTGGTTCTAGTGTCTTCACTACTCTCAAGAATAGGTGGGTTTTAATTCATATTTCCATCATAATTACATTTTTTACTTTCTATTTTCAGTTCTCTGCTGGGTTTCTATTCCAGACAACTTCCTTTCAGATGTATTGCACTCACCTTTGTTTTAGTGGTACTTGTTTGCTGTTTTCAGTCTGTTGGGATGTGGTTGTGTGTGTGTGTATGAGAGTAAAGGTACATAGGAAAATTCCTCACACTACAGGTTGACACCTTCGGCACTAGTCGCCAGCCCCTTGCCTTCGGGAGGTGGGTGTGGGGTAGTCACGGCACGAGCCCTGGGGGACGAGTAGTGACAAATTTATATCAAAGGGCGGTCGGTTCCCCCTCAAAGACCGGGAGTCTAATGTTTTTTTTGGGGAATCATTTTTAAGTGTTGTGAGTTCAAATTTCAGATTAGGGGTGTCCAGTGTTGGCACGACGACCGACGTATCCATACACGAAGACCTTAAATTCTGTTTTAGGCTCAATACACAAAAAAACTGGTTGCATAAGTGTATTGATTTTTAGAGTCAGCTCAACTAGTATAACCTTCTTACGGTGGTACATCTTGATCTATATCAGGATTCCTCGATGTGGATGACTAGCTAGGATGCCGATACGGGGTTGTGAGGACTTCCTGCCTAGCGATGTGGCGTCCGTTCTGGGACCAGTTCTACAAATGCCCCCACCGGGTGGTGAACCAGTGTTATACCACTCAATGGTTAGCATCTACTGCCGGTGGTTCTGGTATAGGATGTTCTTAGGCTTAGTTCCCTACATGTGTTTCAGAGATAGAGACCTCCTAGGTTCTGGGGAGAGACGGATCCTCAGGGTTCTAAGGATTGGCTAGAGGCTATGACGTGGGTCTTCCTCTAAGTGAGGACACTGCCTGACTAGATGGAGATCTTCGCAGTGAACCTTCTGAAGGGCTTAGTAGGGATATGGTGTGGTTTGACCATCCAAACTCATGATGAGGATACCCTAACTTGGGTTGAAATTGAGAGGCTTTTTCGGGAGGACTTTTTCCCTGTGAGGTTGCCCTCTGTGCACAATCAAGAGCGACTTCACCTACAGCAGGTCAACATGACAGTGGATGAGTACTTGGAGAGGTTTATGAAGCCTTCTCACTTCTACACAGACATGGTGTGAGACTCTTTCTTCAGGGATCGAGCCTTTGATCAGGGACTCAGGCAGGAGATTAGGGATTCAGTTGTGTCTCCCAGCATCCCTTCCCAGGCCAGGGTCCTTGAGAGAGCCCTTCTGATGGGGAGCTTCTTGGCAAAGCATGATCCAGTAGTTAGAGCTTCCAGTAGACCCTTGACGGAAGAGTCTTCTAAAGGAAATATACAAAAGATGCATGGGACCAAGCAGGATAGATCTTTTAGAGGCCGACCCTAGTGCTCAGGGCCTGCAGTGAGTGGCTCCCAGGCCAGATGGAGTCAAACATGGGGCTAGGATTTTCATTTCATGTGATGGACAGGGACACATGGAATGTGACTACCCAACCCATCGTACAGATTACTAGAAGATGTTTGAGGGGCTTCTGAGGTAGTGACAACGGTTCAAGCGAGGAGGTTCATAGGGCAGCAGACATGGTAGGGTATCTGGAGGAGAGGTTGGTGGGGGGGGGGTGGCAATTTGAGGTGTTACTACCACCACCCCTAGGTGGTACACACCAATCCCAGGGAGCAGGCAGACACGGGAAAGCTCAGCTCCAGGAAGTAGAGTCTTGCTACAATGGAACCCCAAATAAGATCTGAGGTATGATCCGTGTCTTCTCCACCAGAGATGCAGTACTTATTGACACAGGTTCTAGTCACTCCTTCTTTGCCACGACTCTCGTTCCGAGTTTGAAGATTCCAGTGTAGCTTTTGGCTTGATCCTTAAGGCCAGAGACTCCTACATGAGGGGATTCAATGATTACACATTGGTTCTGGTAGTATGAGATTACTATAAGAGGAGATAGATTTGGCTGGGATCTCCTAGTAGCAGCGTCGAGGCCTTATGAGGTCATCTTGGGTATGGACTAGTTATCCACTGTTAATGCTCAGAATGACTATTTTAGGCATACATTGTAGTGTGTAAGCACAAATGAGACCAGGTTTTCCTTCACCAGTGAAAAGGAAACCCTTGTAGAATAGGATAGACTCTCGAAGAAGAAGGGTGCAGTCGATCACTCACCAGTTGGCTAGCCTCACCCTCAGTGTAGTGGAGGAGAGGAGTCCAAGTTTTCATGAAGTGGTGGATGAGTATGAGGATGTTTTTATTGATGAGGTTCTAGGACTATTTTATCGTAGAGAGGTAGATTTCTATATCAAACTGTACCCCAGAGCGAAACCGATATCCACACTGGCATATGAAATGGATCCCATAGAGCTTCACGAGCTAAGGCTACAACCGGAGGACTTGCGGGAGAAGGGGTTCATAAGGCCCAACACATCTCCATTGGCAGCCCCAGTGCTTTTTGAGAAGAATTAAAATGGTAGTTTTAGGTTGTGTGTGGACATCTGGTGCCTGAATCAGGAAACTGTGAAGAACAAGTACCCACTACTGAGAATTGATGACCTCTTCGACCAGCTGAAGGGAGTGGAGTGGTTCTCAAAGATAGACCTCAGATCAGGCTATCACCAACTTTGGGTACGGGACAAGGATGTACTGAATAGGACCTTCAGGAGCCGTCATGGACACTTTGAGTTCATGGTATTGTCTTTTGGTGTGACAAACACCCCAACAGTGTTCATGGGCCCTATTAAAATGATGTTCCAGCCATTCCTCGACCGATTCAGCGTGGTCTTCCCCAATGACATCTTGGTGTATTCAGCGACGGAGGAGTACCACTCTATACACCTCTGGATAGTCCTCGATGAACTCTAAGAACACCAGATTTATAGTAAGTTCTTGAAGTGTCGGTTCTAGATAAGGGAGGTCCACATTTTGGGACACGTCTTCTTGGAGGCTGGAGTGGTAGTTGATCCAGAAAAGATAGAGGTGGTTCTTTCTTAGAAGTCATCCAGGAGCATGACTAAGGCACAAAGATTCTTGGGGATGGATGGTTACCATCGAAGGATTGTTTCGGAATTCTCCAGAGTAGAAGTAACCTTGTCAGCTTTAAAATGTAAGGGAAACCCCTTTGTGTGGATTGAGAAATGCCATCATATTTTCCAAGAACTGAGGTGAAGACTGACTAGTTCCCCCATCTTGAGACTACAAAAAGAGGGTGTTAGGTATGTAGTTTACTACGATGCATCAGGGTCCGGGCTCAGTTGTGTCCTAATGCAGGAGAAATTGGTGATTGCCTATGGCACATAAAAGTTGAGGAAGCCTGAGTATAACTACACGACCCATGACCATGAGTTGGAAGTAGTGGTCTTTGCGTTGAATATGTGGCGACACTACTTGGTGGGAGAGCGATTCACAGTTTAATCTGACCAAGAGAGTCTCCAGTATATATTCTCCCAGAGGGACCTAAACCTAAGACAACGGTGATGGATATAGTCCCTATAGGAAAATTATTTTGAAATAGTCTATACTCTTATAAAGGAGAACGTGGTGGGATACGCGCTCAGCAGGAGGACCGGGTTGCATCTACTGTGTGAGGTGACAGAGAAGTTAGCCGTGATGCAGGTATCCCTCATGGATCATGGTGAAGTTTTTTTTACCTCTATTATATGGATGTTACTCCCACACTCATACATTGAGTCCGAGAGGCGAATTGGAGGACATTGACTGTGAGGCCTGACATGCTCATATATCCTCATTACGGGCTCCAAAATGATTTTCTAAAGGTGGGGAGAATGTACTTCATTTCAGAGGGTTCAACTTAGTACCAGTGGTGTTGTGGGAGGAGGTGCTGAGGGAGTTCCATAAATCACCTCTAGAGGTACATAATGGAGTGAGAAAGATGTTCCACAACCTCCGACTTCTGTACTGGTGGCCAAGGTTGAAGAAAGTTGTGGATGAGTTAGTTTCACGATGCCTCATTTGGCAGCGAGTGAAGGCCGAGCACCAGGTTCTGGCATCCGTGACTCAACCAACTGAGGTACTAGATTGGAAATGGGACGGTATCTCGATGGAATTTGTGATGGGGTTACCATGTACGTGTAACAAACCGAGATTTTATAAGATACACTCTTTTTAATTTCATTCATATGTTCTATTTTACGACACAACAAAATTATCTTGCGCTATACACAACACTGTATTAGCTTGCAGTATACGCAACACTTTTCTTGGCTCTTGTTACACACAATTTCAAGTTCGTTTGATAGAAGTTATTCTACGCAACATTGAGTATATATATATATATATATATATATATATATTCAATGTATAAATAAAATATGGTTGGATTCTGTTATACGCAACAACAACGGAGTTGTGCACTACACACAACCCTGACTTGGCTTGCATTACACGCAATCACGACCTTCCTCGATAGCGTGTGTTGTACGCAATACCGGGTTTTACTAAACAATGATATATTATTATAATATTGTTATGAACTAGCCATTATGAATAGTGTTAACTAAAATTTTAATTTTATAAAATTATTATTCATCTTACACATTTCTAGAACATGGTATAAGAACAAAGTAAATTTTTCGGGTAAAATAAGTATTTTTCAAAAAAATGCAGTTTTTCTGCCTTTAGATGGCGCACCCACATTAAATATAGTTTTGACATGTTTATAAGTTCAATTTGACAAAATAAAATTCTTCTTTTGAATCAGGATATAAAAATTTACATTAGATAAAGTTTTGATATTTTTCCGATAACTTTCATATATTAATGAATAGTAAAAACACGCTATATTTTAATTAAAAACAACTTTTTTCATCGTAATATCTTATGTAGTTAAATTATAATATTGAATGGTTTTAAAGTATAAATAGAATATAGTTTTACCATTTAATATAACGTATGTCATTAGCATTGATTTTACCTTGAATTCGTAGGTTAAATCAATTCAATCTTTTGCAATGTTTTAAAGAAAAACCCGTTTTCTTTCGACAACGGGATTAATTTTAATTTAATTTATGAATCTTTTGTGTATTGAATTTGGAAAAATGGATTCCATATTTGGAATAAGTGGGTCCAAATTATGTTAATAAGCTAATTTTTATTTTTGGGCATTGTGAATAGTAACTACGGTAAATTTTATTTACTATAGTTAAAGGTAAATCGGGTAATTAAGGGTAAATATAAGATTATACATTTACCATAACACTTGGAAAAATCGTATTGGATGGATAAAAGTAGACCCATATAACCTAAGGGTCGGATTAGATTCATTTTATGGACTTTTTTCTAGGAAAATAATTTAATTATTATTAAAACCAAAGAATGTGACAACATGTCACTTTCTTAAATTTTATAAGTATAATAATTTTAATTTAGTGATAAACTTCATGAAACTTCGAACATGAATACTCTCCAGAAAGATAATACTATTATATACATCATAGGAATTTATTTAGAATTTTTAGGGATTAAATAATTATCATTTATTATGACACAAAGATGATGCAGCAATTGTCTTATTAATGAAATATTGACATAATTGATGTTATAAATGCCCAAATAAATGTAATTTGAGACTTTTTATGACTTAAATTAATTTTATAGGTTAATATGACATGTTATTGTTGATATAAGTAACTTGGTTCGAACTTATCATTCTGTTATGAATTTCATAAAAATAATGTACCAAATAATGTCAAAATTGACATAAATTAGTTTTTGAAACAAATATTATATTATTAATTGTTATTTAATTCCTAAAAATCTTAAGGTTAGGCCAATTGACTTATATAATGATATATATATTAATAATAAACAACTTGGGGTTCGTTTGTCTTGTTATGGTAAGTTTATTAACCATATAGTGTAAGAAAACAAAAAGACACGGTAAAAGTTAAATTATTTAACTTAGAGTTAAATCTAATTGATAAGGTTAAACTAATAACCTAAACATGTCTAAATCCTATTGGATGAGAGTATTTTGACCCATACCTACATTAGCTTCGAAATAAGACCCTTTTGAACCATTATAAACCGAATTTTACCTTAATATAAAATAATATTTTGAGATTTTCCTAAGGTGCCCCTCTCCTCCCTTATAAAAGGGCACCTCCTCCCTCTTCTCCTCACACCAATTTGAGCATTCAAGCTCGGCCAAACCCTGCCAAAATCTCTTCTCCACTTCCCTATTATCATACTAGAGGTCCTGGTCATCTTCAAAGACCATCCTTAGTTCTTTAAGTGGAGGTTAAGAAAAGGCGCGTCAAAAAAAGGTAATATCCATTACCGATCTTTTTCAATTTCTTTCTTCTTCAACTTCTTCTTCTTTAGTTGTTTCATGATAAAGTAATAACATCAGTATTTCTTATATACTGATATGTTATTATAAATATTAAACAACTCTAATTAACCTTCTATCCATCCTACGGAAAAAGGAAATCACCGCGCGTGCGTACGTACAGAATACCGTCTCCACGCCGTGGTGTAATCTATTTTCCGCCACCACCTTAATTGGATGGGTATAATGGTGTAATGAGTAACTATATATGATTATTATAAACTGATATTGATACTGAAATAGTATACATACACTTCAACAAAAGTTCACGATCATGAGAACGATATCATCGCTCGTGCGTACGTACGGACTACCGTCTCCACGACGCGATGAGATTCATTCTCCACATTAACCATTCATGAATGATTATAAAGTATATATAATGAATAATAATGAAATATATGACATGTTAAATCTACTGGATTTATGAATATATATATATATGTATGTCATCATTCAAGACAATAAGGAAAGGAAAACAACGTTCATGCGTACGTATGGACTACCGTCTCCATGAACGGTGTGTTTCATTTCATTTATCTATCTATTATATATATATATTTATACTGAATATATATATAAATAATGTTTTATATTCTGGAATTAAGTAAATCATGATATAAGTAATAATAATGTCATGAACAACAAGTCCAAACACCTATGATAAATGAAACGATTTTACCCAAAACGCTTCTTTAACATGGAATTTACAAAATAATGGGTAATATAAAGTCATAAGTGAACCATATATGATATCATAACAATGAATATGATTCTTTAATAAGGTAATGATATTATTTAAATCATTATACAGGAGGTTCGGATACGTACAAAGCATATCAGACATAAGGTAAGGGAAAATATCACAATCTCATTTTATCTGAGATTGTTTATACTTTTCTATTTACTGGGGTGTATTTTATCATCCACATCCATGTTTCCTCAATATGTAATATTGTTTCCATCCACATACAGTTTTTTAAATCCAATTTTACCCTTCGGTGTGTTTTTAGTAAAATATATGAAAGAAATATTTTGTCGTTTTTCGTACGAGGTATTTTTTGACTTTTCCGACAAAAGTACAAAGAATGTTTTTTTAACTTATACGACATTAATGGATTTTTAAAAAATTATTTCCAAGAAGCTTACTTTACAAGTTTTAAAGTTTATTTTTAATCAACTTATTTTAGTTTAAAATTGTATGACATGTTAAGAAAGGAAAAATGTTTTTGAAGTAGAAAGGATATTTTCCTCATGAATGAAGTTCAAGTGTTTTATCAAAATTATTTTCCATCTAAGATAATAAAGGGTTATGTTTTTATCCATATTATTACATTGATTTGATTATGTTGTGATGGAATTATTTTTCTTAATTCCTTTATCGAATATGAATTGTTTTATGATGTCATGATGTTTAAGATTCCCATTTTTATTACATGGGTTATGCAACGATGAATGGTTTATGATTTTGTGGCACACATAAGAATGATATCATTATGAGATGGGTGGGACCTATATCTCCCTCCAATTCATTGGGTAATTATTTTATATCTCATGAGATAGACATGGCTGGAATTGTAGGTTATACCAGTTCAGTGAAACAGGACTGAAACGAGGGTGAATCGGTTCAGAAATGGACTTTGTCCACTAAGATAGTCTTGGAAATGAGTCTTGACTAATAAGATATGATTCTCTATGATTATGTGTGTATGCCACAAGGTTTCATGTTTTAAGTTACGATTATTGGGATTTCATTTCACTACTATGATTTATCCCATGTTATGAAATTATGCTCTCTTTTGCAGGTTAAGATTTCCAAAATGTTATGTTCTTATGAATATGATGTGATTGATATTTCTTTTGTTTACCCTTACTGAGCATTTGAGCTCACCCTTTTATGTTTTATTTTCCCCAGGATATAAAGAAAGGTTTTAGTTAAGAAAAAAAATGGAAGATCTTTATGGGATATGTTGAAGATCTTTCACCATAATTAGAAGATTACGTTCCGAGTTTCCAAAGATACTAAACTATTACGGTCCTTGTGTGTGTGTTTTTGTTATGTAATAAGTATTCCGCAAAAGTAATGTAATGTCCATGTACGTCAAGATTAGGGTCTCTATAGTTGGTATCAGAGGAAAAGGAGGTAGGAATGTATCCGATCCTTGGGAACTCTCACATGTGAGCGTTGGACGAAGCATGGCTCTCCACCCAAGGGCTTCATGAGGAAATGGATGCCACTGGGGATGGTGGTGTGTCCTGCCCAGGGGGTGTAGACACCCATGGAGTGCTCTGATAGGTGTGAATTATAGTCCACTGGAAGTAATTCCAGACCATTACAGTTGGTATCAGAGGAAAAGTTTAGTCAACCTTTGGAAACTAGGATGCGAAAACGTTAGTGAGATCCCTAGAGATATTTCTAAGTTATGTCTAGGGATGTCCCTAAGGATAAGTATACGTATAGGATATAGTCCTAGAACTATGGTAACGATATTATATTAAACCAAAGATGTTAGATATTGAAGTTACTCCCCCTTTATTATGATTTTTGCCTCTAACACTATTCTTTTGGGTTTTAGAAAATGGCTGGAAACAAGATGATTCACGATAATGGAGGATATAATGGACAATGGAATGATATTCTTCATCAGAAACCAAATGAAATGGGATTTGGAAGTCCAAACATCATTATTATGCCGAATCAGAAATCTCATAATATGATCAATAAAGTAAAATTTGGTAAGTTTCCTGACTCATCTAATAAGAGAAAGATGGAGTTTCAGGATGATCATAGAGGAAAGAAAGTTCAATTTCCCCTATGTAAATCATGTGGGAAGAGGCATCAAGGAGAATGTTTCAAAGGAACTGGAAGATGCTTTGGGTGTGGAAAAGAATGACACAAAGCCAATAAGTGCAAAGGAAAAGGTTCAGTTAACACCAGGGATGAGGATAATGGTATTGCTACGACATAAACAATGGTTAAATGTTTTAAATGTGGAATGTACGGGCATTATGCAAACCAATGCCCTAAGGAAAGTCTCATGAAAAGAATCAGTATGGTCTTATGGGTAGTATTTATGTTGATGATGATGAAGAGACTACAAATGATATGTGAGATGAAATAATTGTTGAAGCTCGGTCAATGGTTTAAGAATGTAGTGGAATGATTACATGTTTATCATGTGTAATGTTGTATAAGTAATCTCATGGTACTATGGAATAAAGAGACATCTAAATATTGTTACACTGTTGTCTTTCCTTGAGTTTTGAAAGTGTATGATTAATGGTACCAGTATCCATGAAAGGTTATTCAGATATTTTTGAAATGTAGATGATATGCGCATAATGAAGGGATAAGGAGAAAATTAAATGTTTGATAGTATTCATGAGCTCATGACTGATATAAGGAAATAGTTATATCATGGTTTGAGTATATAGAATTTTGGGTTTTTGGTATGTGGAATGAGTTAACTTTTGACAGCACTCATGTTTTTACTAAGATTCAATGGGTATTCATTTTTCAAGAGAATACATGATTAAGGCCTTAGAATATTTGGAATGTGACCAACAAGACATATCTTATGACATATGGGGATCAACGATGGTATTAACATGCTTGTTATATGAAATCTCTGGTAATCGTTTTCACTATATTATGAGAGTGGACTGCAGTATTATACACAAGCCTAAAGATTGGAATGGATTATGTTGGACATAAGTTAGTATTGTTTAAGGATAAAAGTTTTTTACGATATTATTGATGGGATGTTATAGTAATATAGTTTTAGAAAAAGGACAACCTGCAGGACGGGCGACATCCCATCGCGTCTGACAAGGTCGTAGGAATCGAACCCACAACCGAAGTGCGACTGGCCTTCATCGCCTACAACTGGCCTACAGGAAGTCCCTGTTTAGTAGAAACTAGTTTTATTATATTAAGCAGTATGATATATGAAGTATAAGTTCATTTTTGGAACCATATACGATTAACCATAATATGGACTTATAAATTTTGCTAACCTTTTGTTTGAAAGAGATGGAATGACCCATCATTATATCACATGATCTGCTAACACATCACGAATAAAAAATTCAACTTCATTTCTTTAAGAGATGAAGTGGAAATTGTCCAAAGAACGACAAACGGTGAGACTATACCAAAATCACAAAAGTATTTCTTCTAATTCAAATTTCATCAACTTTAGGGAAATGATCTTGAAAACCAAAAATGTTGTCCTAGTGCTCTTATATCTGATGAATCAGATGGTACCTTAGATCATCACAAATTTATGGCTTTGTGATTGCTGGCTCTTCCATAGCCATGTTCTCTACCACTCTCCATCAGAACATGATGATTAGATTTCTCTTCCATATCCATATTTTCACCTATATTGAAACCCAGTGATTAGTTTATTTGGGTAACCATTACATTTCATACTTTTGTTTTTAAAGATTGGTTTTGGTATTCCTTTTTATGATGTGGGTTTCTAATAAAGAAACTTTTGAATAGTAAACCATTTATAACCCCGACGAATTTCGAGGGCGAAATTCATTTAAAGTGGGGTAGAATGTAACACACCGAGATTTTATAAGATAAATTCTTTTTAATTTCATTCATATCTTCTATTGTACGACACACCAAGATTATCTTGTGCTATACGCAACACTGTATTAGCTTGCAGTATACGCAACACTTTTCTTGGCTCTTGTTACACACAATTTCAAGTTCGTTTGATAGAAGTTATTCTATGCAAAACTGAGTGTATATATATATATATTCAATGTATAATTAAAATATGGTTGGATTCTGTTATATTCAACAACAAAGGAGTTTTGAACTACACGCAACCCTGACTTGGCTTGCATTACATGCAATCGTGACCTTCCTCGATAGCGTGTGTTGTACGCAATACCGGGTTTTACTAAACAACGATATATTATTATAATATTTTTATGAACTAGACATTATGAATAGTGTTAACTAAATTTATAATTTTATAACATTATTATTCATCTTACACATTTCTATAACACAGTATAAGAACAAAATAAATTTTTCAGGTAAAATAAGTATTTCTCAAAAAAATGCAGTTTTGCCGCCTTTTGATGGCGCACCCACATTAAATCTAGTTTTTGACATGTTTATAAGTTCAATTTGAAAAAATAAAATTCTTCTTTTGAATCATGATATAAAAATATACATTAGATAAAGTTTTGATATTTTTCCGATAACTTTCATATTTTAATGAATAGTAAAAACACGCTATATTTTAATTAAAAACAACTTTTTTCATCGTAATATCTTATGTGGTTAAATTATAATATTGAATGGTTTTAAAGTATAAATAGAATATATTTTTACCATTTAATATAATGTATGTCATTAGCATTGATTTTACCTTGAATTCGTAGGTTAAATCAATTCAATCTTTTGCAATGTTTTAATGAAAAACCCATTTTATTTCGACAACGGGATTAATTTTAATTTAATTTCTGCATCTTTTGTGTATTGAATTTGGAAAAATGGATTCCATATTTGGAATCAGTGGGTCTAAATTATGTTAATAAGCTAATTTTTATTTTTGGGCATTGTGGATAGTAACTATGGTAAATTTTATTTACTATAGTTAAAGGTAAATCGGGTAATTATGGGTAAATATAAGATTATAAAATTACCCTAACACTTGGAAAAATCCTATTGGATGGATAAAAGTATACCAATATAACCTAAGGGTCGGATTATATTCATTTTATGGACTTTTTTCCATGAAAATAATTTAATTATTATTAAAACCAAAGAATGTGACAACATGTCACTTTCTTAAATCTTATAAGTATAATAATTTTACTTTAGTGATAAACTTTATGAAACTTCAAAAATGAATAGTATCCAGAAAGATAATACAATTATCTACATCATAGGAATTTATTTAGAATTTTTAGGGATTAAATAATTATCATTTATTATGACACAAAGATGATGTAGTAATTGTCTTATTAATGAAATATTGACATAATTGAGGTTATAAATGCCCAAATAAATGTAATTTGAGACTTTTTATGACTTACATTAATTTTATTGGTTAATATGACATGTTATTGTTGATATAAGTAACTTTTTTCGAACTTATAATTCTGTTATGAATTTCATAAAAATCATGTACCAAATAGTGTCAAAATTGACATAAAATAGTTTTTAAAACAAATATTATATTATTAATTGTTATTTAATTCCTAAAAATCTAAGGTTCGGCCAAATGACTTATATAAGGATATATATATTAATAATAAACAACTTGGGGTTCGTTTGGATTGTTATGGTATGTTTATTAACCATATAGTGTAAGAAAACAAAAAGACACGGTAAAAGTTAAATTATTTAACTTAGAGTTAAATCTAATTGATAAGGTTAAAATAATAACCTAAACTTGTCTAAATCCTATTGGATGAGAGTATTTCGTCCCATACCCACTTTATCTTCGAAATAATACCATTTTGAACCATTATAAACTGAATGTTACCTTAATATAAAATAATATTTTGAGATTTTCCTAAGGTGCCCCTCTCCTCCCTTATAAAAGGGCACCTCCTCCCTCTCCTCCTCACACCAATTTGATCATTCAAGCTCGACCAACCCCTGCCAAAATCTCTTCTCCACTTCCCTAGTATCATACTAGAGGTCCTGGTCTTCTTCAAAGACCATCCTTAGTTCTTTAAGTGGAGGTTAAGAAAAGGCGCGTCAAAAAGAGGTAATATCCATTACCGATCTTTTTCAATTTCTTTCTTCTTCAACTTCTTCTTCTTTAGTTGTTTCATGATAAAGTAATAACATCAGTATTTATTATATACTAATATGTTATTATAAATATTAAACAACTCTAATTAACCTTCTATCCATCCTACTGAAAAAGGAAATCACTGCGCGTGCGTACGTACGGAATACCGTCTCCACGTCGTGGTGTAATCTATTTTCCGCCACCACATTAATTGGATGGGTATAATGGTGTAATGAGTAACTATATATGATTATTATAAACTAATATTGATACTGAAATAGTATACATACACTTCAACACAAGTTCACGATCATGAGAACGATATCATCGCTCGTGCGTACGTACGGACTACCGTCTCCACGACACGATGAGCTTCATTCTCCACATTAACCATTCATGAATGATTATAAAGTATATATAATGAATAATAATTAAATATATGAAATATTAAATCTACTGGATTTATTCATATATATATATATGTATGTCATCTACTTACTTCCATTCAAGACAATAAGGAAAGGAAAACAACGTTCATGCATACGTACGGACTACCATCTCCATGAATGGTGTGTTTCATTTCATTTATCTATATATTATATATATATATACTGAATATATATATAAATCATGCTTTATATTCTGGATGTAAGTAAATCATGATATAAGTAATAATAATGTCAAGAACAACAAGTCCAAACACCTACGATAAATGAAACGATTTTACCCAAAACGCTTCTTTAACATGGAATTTACAAAAGAACATGTAATATAAAGTCATAAGTGAACCATATATGATATCATAACAATGCATATAATTCTTTAATAAGTTAATGACATTATTTAAATCATTATACAGGTGGTTCGGATACGTACAAAGCATATTGGACATAAGGTAAGGGAAAATATCACAATCTCATTTTATGCAAGATTGTTTATACTTTTCTATTTACTGGGGTGTATTTTATCATCCACATACATGTTTCCTCAATATGTAATATTGTTTCCATCCACCTACAATTGTTTAAATCCAATTTTACCCTTCGGTTAGTTTTTAGTAAAAGATATGAAAAGAATCTTTTGTCGTTTTTCGTATGAGGTACTTTTTGACTTTTCCGACAAAAGTACGAAGAATGTTTTTTTAAACTTATACGGCATTAATGGATTTTTAAAACATTATTTCCAAGAATCTTCCTTTACTAGTTTTCAAGTTTATTTTTAATCAGCTTCTTTTAGTTTAAAATTTTATGACATGTTAAGAAAGGAAAAGTGTTTTTGAAGTAGAAAGGATATTTTCCTCAAGAATGAAGTTCAAGTGTTTTATCAAAATTATTTTCCATCTAAGATAATAAAGGGTTATGTTTTTATCCATATTATTACATTGATTTGATTATGTTGTGATGGAATTATTTTTATGAATTCCTTTATCGTATATGAATTGTTTTATGATGTCATGATGTTTAAGATTCCCATTTTTATTACATGGGTTATGCAATGATGTATGGTTTATGATTTTGTGGCACACATAAGAATGGTATCATTATGAGATGGTTGGGACCTATATCTCCATCCAATGCATTGGGTAATTATTTTATATCTCATGAGATAGACATGGATGGAATGGTAGGTTATACCGGTTCAGTGAAACAGGACTGAAACGAGGGTGACTCGGTTCAGAAATGGACTTTGTCCACTAAGATAGTCTTGGCCATGAGTCTTGACTAATAAGATATTATTCTCTAGGATTATGTGTGTATGCCACAAAGTTTAATGTTTTAGGTTATGATTATTGGGATTTCATTTCACTACTATGATTTATCCCATGTTATGAAATTATGCTCTCTTTTGCAGGTTAAGATTTCCAAAATGTTATGTTCTTATGAATATGATGTGATTGATATTTCTTTAGTTTACCCTTACTGAGCATTTGAGATCACCCTTTTATGTTTTCTTTTCCCCAGGATATAAAGAAAAGTTTTAGGTAATAAAAAAAGGGAAGATATTTATGGGAGATGTTGAAGATCTTTCACCATGATTAGAAGATTACATTCCGAGTTTCCAAAGACACTAAACTATTACGGTCCTTGTGTGTGTGTTTTTGTTATGTAATAAGTATTCCGCAAAAGTAATGTAATATCCATGTACGTCAAGCTCCGGGTCTCTACAGTACACCTAGATTTAATGACTCCATTTGAGTGTTCGTTGACCGACTCACCACGTCAGCTCACATCCTACCCATCCGGGAGTAGGGGATGGAAGAGGGCTTGGGACACCTCTACATCCAAGAGATAGTGCATCTTCATGGGATTCCTTTGACTATCTTCTAAGATTGTGACGCCCGCTTTACATCCTATTTGTTGAAAGGATTACAAGAGGCGTTCAGGACGCATCTATGCTGGAGTACATCATTTCATCCCCTGATAGATGCTCAGACAGAGCTGACCATACAAACCTTGGAGTACATGCTTCATGCTTGCATCCTTGACATTGTTCATGGTTTAGAGGACCACCTACCAATGGTGGAGTTTTCATACCACAATGATGATCACTCCACTATTGGTATGGCTCTATTTGAGGCCTTGTATGGGTTGCTTTTCAGATCACCCATATGCTGGACAGACCTAGGGGATTCGACAATCATGGGCCAAGAGATGGTACAAGCTACCCTTGAGAAGGTGCAGATCATACATGAGTAGATGAGGACTGCACATATTAAGAAAATGTCTTATGCCATCAAGAGACGGAGACCCTTGGAGTTTGAGGAGGGAGATCATGTGTTCCTTCGGGTCTCACCCGATGAAGATGGCCGAGATTTGGACGGTGTAGAAAGCTATGTATGAGGTTCATTTGACCATTTTAGATCTTGAACAGAGTTTGAAAGGTGGCATACCACCTAGATATTCCCCCACATATGCATCATGTGCATGATGTTTGGTATGTTTCGAAGCTGAGGAGGTACATGAATGGTTCATCACACATCATCTACTAGTGTGAGCTAGACATCGATTATGGGGTGACATTTGCGAAGTTTCCAATGGAGATATATGATCAAATAGAGTTGGTCCTATGCAAGCGGTTGATTCCTCTAGTGTTCATATGATGGAAGCATGGGAATGTTCAGAAGAGAACATAGAATCGGGAGGCTCATATTCATGCTCAGTACCCACAACTTTTTTTTAGTCGTAGTTTTGGATTTCGGGGAAGTAAATCCCAAAGGTGGGGAGAATGTTACATCTTGGAATTTTTGTGTAATTTTTTTTATTTATATGGAATTATTTTGAGACTACAAATTTTTATGGCACGTGATTCGGAGGTCCGAAGATCCCAGAATGGAATTTTGAACTGTTTATGGTACGTTTAGTAAATGTGCGAGAAGGTTTTTCTTTATTTTGAAGAGTTTCTCGGATCAAAAATATGAGGGCACCATTGAATTCAGAATGATGGGATTCACTTTGATATGAAATAACTTTGGCTGGGAAGGGGAGAGAGTAAAATTTATTTTTTATAAATTTCATGAAAAATAATAAAATAATTCAAATGAATTATTTTATTTTCTTTCTCCCCTTGGAGTGGTGGATGGTGATGCTATGGAGCAGCGACAGGGCCGCAACAATGTGCATCAATGAGGATCATTAATTTCCTGTTAAACTTGTAGCATAACGATGATTTAATGATTCATAACAGTGATGATGTTTCGTAAAACAACATCATGATGCCACACCGCATCATTATGGGAATTCTACGATGTTCTCCTATTTATACATTGAAAGACTGAGAAAATATGGATTAAAGAAAATAGAGGATTCTTTGGAGAACCTCTGAAGGAAATCCACCCCAAGAAAGAATGAATAATACTAGAGAAACTTCATCTTCTTCACCATGGAATTTGAAGATTGGAGCCGAGAAGCAACACCGACATCTTAACCCCTCGAGGACGAACATGCGACAACAAACTTAAAAGAGCTAGGGGTTATTGTTTCATTGTTATTCCCCATCCATTTCTAAACAATGAACGCGGATTAACCCATGAATAGGTTAATCTGCTGATCCTGTGTTATAATGGGAGGGTGAATTTTTTTGGGGTGATTATTCTGGATTAAACATTGGAATGAACGATTGAACACAAACCTCTTCGAGCCTCCCCTTGTTTAAACCTCTAATGCGGAGGGCCTGTGCCGAAATGAAGAAGGCCTGAGCACCTATGCTCGTGTGGTTATGGTGGATGCATTCTCAAAGTGATGGAAATTAAATTTTGAATCCTTCTTGATAAAGACATCGTAGCCCAGAGACTGTTGGTGCAAAAAATGGACCACCGTAGTGCGTTCGGTGGTCCGCTGAAGCTTCTTCCAGCATGCTGACATCAACAGCCACAATGGCGGCCGACTTTGTGGAGGCGGTAACCTGCACCAGTGGGCCTCATTGACCCCGAGGCCGCCGATCATCAGGTGTGGCAGGCGCGTAGGAGGACGTGGTGCCTAGTGGGTGATACCTGGAGGGGTGGCCCGCTGACGCACGCCTATTGTAGGGCGTGGAAAAACAATTTTTTCGCTAAGTTAAAATGTAGTAATGTGGTTTACCTAGGATGTCTTCTTAAGAGGATTGCACACAAAATGGGTTTTCACTTTAAAACGAGTGTAAACATGTTGTGCTTTTGAAAGAAAATTTGAAATTCAAATGATTGAAAAACAATGATATTAAAAAGGTTATTAGGTCGGGGTTGGTTTCCTAATTGTAATGCAATCCTTTTTCAATTTAATTCAAACCACTTCTTCTTTGTTGATTAAAATGAGTTTCCACAATCATTTCCTATCACTTCCTTGGTGAAATTATGATGGTGAGAGAAACCTTACCAAGATCTCGGTTTGGTCAACTCTCATTCCATGTGTAAAATAGTTTTATTGAATATCCTTAATTTAAATGGGCAATACCCAATCAGGTTTTTTATCCCAAACAATAAAGAACATTCACTAAACCTTTTACACGTACCAACGATCATCGAGTACTTCACCACTAATCCTTAGTCTATTCCATCGTATATAAACCACAAATTAGTGGAGGGAGATTATGATTATTTTACGAAGAAAAAAATCAATAACGAAATTAATATTCAAGAACGATACCACTAAATAATAAAATACTCTATAATAAATTGAAAACAACTTTGAAGAAGAAAGAAATTTATTAAATTACGTCCAATAACTCAAGCATTACAATGTAGAAAACCTACCCTTTCCCAATCACTCAAAATGTTTACCCCACCATAGTAAGGGAAATCGAGATGAATGGGGAATAATAAGACATTAAAAAACTATGAAAAATAAAATAAATAAAAGAAAAAGCCGAAAATTTCTTCTTCTTGGTGTCCCAGAAGGAATGGGATGGAATGAGAGATGATTTGAGAGGGTGGAGCTCTCCACCTTTTATAGCCAGAATATTTCCCCTAAATGTTGACGCTTTTTATCCCCACTAAATGACATATTCACGCGTTGGGACCTTCATGAATGTTGTTTATAATTATATTGGGCGTTTCCCCCCAAAATCTCAGTGGATTTGGACATGTATTCCGAGAGTTAGGGCCGTTTGAATCTGAGTATTTATTCTGTCCAGTCAGACTCTTCAAATCGGAGACCTCCGGATTATGGTGATTTAATGACCCTTTAAATGGTCAATTTATGTGTATTTTCCTTCATTAAAGATGATCCAAAATACCTTTCATGTCCCCCCACCGATGTTCATAACAATTGGGCCCACCATGAATGAGTTATGAGGCCCACACCAAAACTATGCAGAACTGCACACAGTTTTCTTGATCAAAATTGTGAGCTTCTTTGGAGCTTCCATATGGTCGATGCAGCTATTGGTCCAAAAAAAGTAAATGAAAACCTAGATTTTAGAATCTGTAAAAGAAAGTTTTTTTCAATTTGGATTAGTTTAGATAATGTTATGGACAAACTACAGAAATAATTTAAAACTGTTAAAAAATCTGAAATGGCCGATTATTACTATTCTGCTCAAAATAACACCAATATCATAAAAATGAAACAATTAATCTTAGAGGAACACTTTTGTGGGTTAAAAAAAATGATATTAAATATAAATTAATTGAAAATATTTTCTCTATCACCAGCATATGGGCTACCTGGATGGCCGGAGGCACCATGGTAGGGGTCGGACGCGGTATCAGGAGAGTGTCTCACAAGAAGTGTGGCCTGCCCTTGAGGGCCTCCTTTAGACCGGAGGGGACTCGGCTGGCTGCCGCGTCCCAGGGGCTCAAACCGGCCACATCATGCTACCAGTCCGCTAGCCAGCCGTCCGAGAACCTAGTAGGCCTGATCGGACCCGCGCCCCTTCGGGCCAGGCCAAATTAGATCGGGTCGCATGGCGACCCAGCTGGTAGGACCCTTTACCAACTTGGCCGAGTCTAGGGAGGCCTATTGGGCGTGGCCCACTGGCCAAGACAGACCAGATCGACCCAGACCCACACCAAGTCAGGTCAGGTCTATTAGAATGAACCAAGGTAGGTATAACCCACGGGCCAGGTTGGTCAGGTTAGTCTGACTGGTTCGGATTGGGCCTGTCACAACCGGTCCCCGGGATACTAAAACACCCATATCTCGCAAACCGTATGTCCGATTGATGAGCTGTTTGCGGCGTTGGGACCCTACCGATGATGCAGATATTTTTGGAACTCTATATGGTGACTTTCGTGAAAGATGAGATGTGATGAAGGGATTGAGGAGAGGTTTTCCCAAGCACACTATGTATAAAACCCTTTGATTGGCTGAGACCTGACGACTGCTGACATTCGTCCCAGTGGGAAGAACCTCTGTGTGACATAGTAGACCCATGGTGGGAAGATCCTCTCTATAAATTTGCAGGCCCATGGTATGCAACAAATAGAAGTACCTCAGTAAGCCATGACTAGTGGGAAACACCTTTGTGTGACTTTGCAAACCCATGGTATGCGATGGGGAGGAGTACCTAAGCAGTCTAAGATTAGTGGGAAGCACCTGTGTGTGACTTGGCAGGCCCATTGTACTCGATTGAGGAGGATTTCTCCAGCATCCAAGGTGTTCGATGTTTGTGATTGAATATTCTACTGTTACTACCCTAGAATATACCTAGTGTGAGACAAACTACGTTTCATGATTTACTTTGAGGAATTAATGTGTGTTCTTTCCTTTTTTGTTTTGGGGTCCCCACTGAGTACTGTGTTACTCACCCCTGCATGATCTTTTCATGAACTTGTTGTTTCTGGTGCAAATGACTGTTGTTTCGAGAGGGGTACTCAGGGAGAGAAGACTGACGGAGTCTACGACAGTGGAATTGGTGGCCTAGGACCAGGCAGGGACCAGTAGGACCTGGCGGATAGGACATACTACTTCTGTATCCAGTGGCTTCACTACTCTCACGACCATGTGGGGTTTACATTTGATGTCCATTAGAGTTTCCTTTTTGTACTTGTTGTTTCAGTTCATTGTTGGGTTTGTATTCTAGACCACTTGATTTCAGTTTTACTGCACTCATCTTTGTTTTAGTGGTACCTGTTTCCTCTTTATAGTGTATTGGGATGTGGTTGGGTGTGTGTGCATGTATACAAGTACTTAGGAAAATGCCTCCCACTTGCAGGTTGACGCCTTCAGTGCAAGTCGCCAGCCCCTGGCCTTTGAGAGTTGGGCTTGGGGTAGTCACGACATGGGCCCCAGGGGACCAGTTGCGATAATTAAGATAAATTTATTTATTACATTAAATATAATAGGGGCATTACATACATTGCATAGAAGAAACATGTGGTGAAAATGGCTTATATCTCAGGAAAATTAAAAGTGAGATGCAATTCTCTTACCTTATCTCGGATACTCTCCATACATGTCTTAAACTCATGTATAATTGTTTTAAACATATTATTAACTTCTAAAATAATCATAATAATTTTTATTATATCATAAATGATTCATTTATGACTTTATATTACCAGTTTATTATTAATTTCCCAGTTAAAGTGACGTTTCGGGTAATAACCACTTTGTTTAGCGTACATGTATTGACTTGTTATTTTTTATCGTATTACATTGATCATGATTTAGTTACTTCAATGATGTATAACATGATTTATATATCATATATATTCAGAATATAAATATATATAATAGATAGTTATATGAAATGGAATACACCGTTCATGGAGACGGTAGGTCATACGTACACATGAATGTTGTTTCTGTTTTCTTACCATATTGAATGGAAGAAAGTACATGAAATATATGTGTATATATATATATATAATATTCTAGTAGAATTATTATTTCAAACATTTTATACTTATTTATTAGGTACATTTTCATAATCATTCTCAAATGGTTAACGTGGAAGATGAATCTCATTGCGTCATGGAGATGAAAAGTCATACGTACGCATGGGTGATGATATGATTTCTTTAATGGTCAAGGAGTAATAAAATGGATGTTACATTTATTATAAAAATTAAATCTCATTTCATAATAATTATTTTTATCTATTATATTATTCATTATACCCATTTAAATAAATTAGTTACGAAAAACAGTTTACTTCAGGGTGGGGAGACAGTAAGCTGTACACATGCACGCATGGTGATATTGATTTTTATAGGATGGGTAAAAGGAGGAATATGGTTGTCCTATAATCATAATAACATCTAATTATATGTATTATACTATATATGTTACTTTTTTATGGAAAAAAAATATAAATAGGAAGTAAAAGAAGAAATGAAATTGAATTGAATTGGTAAAACAAATACCTATTCTTCGTGTATCTCCTTTTGATTTGTACAAAAGGACAACATAGGTTGGATTTATGACAAAATTATGGACTCTAGGATGATGTTAGGGAATTTTGGAGGATAAATGGGTAGGGTTTTTTTGAACTAATGGTCTTTAGATGTGTGAATAAAAGAGAAGGATAAGTATCCTTTTGTAAGAGTGGGGAGAGGCACTTTAGGAATTTCCAAAACTATTAATTTAATATTAATATATTTTCAAATTGAAATATATCCAAAATGAGTTATTTTGAGGATAAGATGATTATGCGTCAAAATCCTCTTAACCAATGGTTTTTGGATAAGTTTAGGTCACAAAAGTAATCTTATCTTTTGGTATTAACCCTTTGATAAATAGTTTAACTTTTACCATGTCTACATGTATTTTTAAACTATTGGGGTAATCTAGTTACTATAAAATTCCAAATAAACCCCAATTGGAGAATTTATGAAATATTTAACACTTTCCATTTTAGTTGGGTTAATTGAATATTTTTATGACTTTTATATCATTTAATAAAATAATATTTATTTTAAAATATTATTCATGTCAATTTTGACACGATTTAATAAATGATTTTTGTTAAATTCATTACAACTTGATTCCTTAAAAACTACATTAAATCATCTCTAACATTTCAATGTCATACAAAAAAATAGTGAATGGAATTAAATATTTCCAAATACATTTATTTTAATATTATTACTATCATTCAATTGATTTTTCTTTTAATAAATCAATTACTGCATCATCATTATGTCACAATTAAATTTAATTATTTACTTTCTAAAACTATAAAAAAATCATTATTTATATAAAATTTTCTTGTTTTCATATAATGTTTATAGTCGACCATAACCCTTATATAAAATCATATTAAAAATTATATATTTATTAAAATTTGAATATTACATTTTTTACGCTTCTTAAAATAAAATATAATTAATGTCCTAATCCAAAAAAGTGGCTTAAAAAGGATCATATTTTCGAAATAAAGTTGATTGTGGTAAAAAAATATACTTATCCAATGAAATTAGGACATGTGTTAGGTTAATTTTATATTATTATAAAACTATTTTTACCTTTAATTTCCCAATTTACCTTTAACTGTGGTAAAAAATATTCAAAAGTTATTATTCAAAAAAAATTTATTTTTATCCTATTAAACCATATTTTTTATAATAATTAAAACCATGTATATCCATTTTTAGAAATTTAATTCACAAAAGCGGTAAAATTACGTTTAATTCTAATCCCGTAGATGTGGCTACAAGGTGGGTAAAAGAGACGTTCAAAAGTTTAATAATTTTTTTATCTAATTCTATTATAAAAATGATTCCAATTAAAAAAATTGGGTAAAAAATATATTATTTATATATTATGACATTAAAATCCATTTAAAGTAAAACAATTATTTAAATGAAAAATTCAATTTTTTAACGATAATGGAGTGTTTTCACTATTCATTCAAAATTTAATGTTTTCCGAAAAATAAAAAAATTTCACCCCAAGATAATTTTGATATTACAAATTAAAAAATGATGTCTATTTTAAAAAATTATATTTTTAAGAGTGTATAAAATTAATTTTATTATTGTTCACAAAAGGATATTAAAATTTTTTATTTTAAGAAAATAATATTTCTAAAGATTAAACTATTTTACTGAAACTTATGCATTTCATTATAAATATGTTTTAGTTATGTCAGAACATTATAAATAACATTTAATGATTATTTATTACTATTCATATTACTATATTTAATAGATATATTATAAATATATCGTTTAAATAATTATAATACTAAATTGTTGTTTCATTGAAACTCAATGTTGTGTATAACACAAGCCATATCGGTGTCACATGAAATATAATATATTGAATTTCTATAGAAAGATAATGTACTGTGAAATCATGGGCTGTTACAACCTCCCCTCCTTCAATAAATTGGGTCCCCCCAATTTCAAATTGTACTTCGAAAATAAATGGTTGATACTAGAAAATACCTTTGTAGAAAATCCATATCAGAAATTAGGATAATAAAATATACTCCTAATAATAGGGAAAGGGAAATGTAAAAGTCACCACCATATTAGTCTTTCAAATAGGATAACATTAGTTGAAATTAGTTATACGTACATGGAGGAAATCATAAATATTTATAGGGAATGATTGAGGTTATAAATCATAAATAATTGAAACATCAATGGAAAACTAAAGGGCTCACAACCATAAATATATGATGATTTAAAATATCATCGGTTCAACAAAACATAAGGTTTTTGGAAAACATATTTTTTTAGTTAATTTTTCCTATGGTTGGTGAATTATTTTACAATCGAGATAAGAACTCGATAGAACTTACTTAATTTCAATCCATGTATCAATTTTATCCTTTTGTTGTGCTTCGATCTATTTTCACTTCATTGTATTCACCTAGAGTTGGATATTCCAGATTATTCATTATACACGAATCACTTTTAATGAATCATGCGGTCCATAAGTATTTTATTCATATTTTAAATGTTTACTAAAATAAAAAAGGTTAACCCAATGTATCCAATAAATCATACTTTATACTCAAATAGTAATATCCAATTTTTAACATAATCCATTCCAACCTTAATACTTGAACAAAATACTTCCATCCAAATTCACTGTCTAAAATGGTCTTTAAATTTCCAAAATAAATATTAACATAAAATTCCACAAACAACATAATATAGATCTTATTTTCACATACCAAATATTTCACCACCTTTAAATTCTTAATGAAAACTCTTATTCTTCTAAATACTTAATGGAGAATTATTGTAGAATAATTATTTTATATCTTATTAATATTATAATGATATAACCATTTGATGTAAAAATTCATGGATCCAAATAAAAAATAACCTTAATAATTCCACTTCACTCTTAAACCACTAACTACGATTCAACATCTTATTCCTTAATACCTCCTTCATTTCATTTTTCATGTACAGCTTCTTTATTATCAGTTGTATAACCATTACTTGTATAACCTTGATGATTATAACCATTGACCAAAACATAAAGAACAATGTGAGAAATATTAATCATAGTGATATTGTAATGAAAAATAATTTATATGATCTCTAAAAGATACAATATTCCTCTCAATACATAAGTCCATAGGATTAAACAAGGTTAACCATTACCAAATCCAAAGGATGATATCTTATACATAGACTTATCCTAAAGGTAATTCACAGGGTTATGTTTTATAATATATGTTTTCTAAATCTAATTTTCTATGTTGTTTTTAATCCTCCTTTGATACCAACTATAATGCCCCAAACCCATATTCCCGAAGCTGGTGCATTATTTTAATACATTAGCATGATTACAAGGAATCAAATCCTGAAGGATTGATCAATTTAGTAGCCTTAAAAAATAGATTACATACATGAACCTTACATAACAATTTTAAACTTAAAATATAAAATAGATAAAACTTTGAGAATTTCATTATTCTCATATCTTAACCATTCATGTCAATCATAATATACATCTAGGTATCCTGGGAAAATAAAACATAAGAAAGGTGTGATCTAGGATACTTATTAAGGGTAACAAATATATAGGAAGTGATCATAAATAAGCACAAACTTCTAAGGTAAGTATAAAACTGAAACACAAGAAATTTAAACATAATCTTCAACATAATATGGAAAGAATAAATCAAATAATTCCACTTATACATTCACAAGGATATTCTACTAGTCGAATAATCACTTGAAATATCAATAACTAATATTATAATGGGGGAATATATAATGATGTATATATGCAATATCATGATATATACTCAATATATATATTATCAAGATCTAACCCCATGATAGATTAAATCTGAGGGTAGAAACCCATATGATATTTGTCAAGATCTGTCCACCTGAAAAGATAGTTACTTTCATGATCTGTCCTCATGAAATTTTCTGTTTGTTGGTAGAAACTCGTCTGATTTGTGTCAAGATCTATCCTCCTAACAAGATAACTAATATCATGATAATTCCTCATGATATTTCAAGTATCTGTGTATAAACCCATCTGATTTGTGTCAAGATCTATCCTCCTAACAATTTAAACCTACTTGGAAACAAACAAAAAGGGTTTATCACCAACTGATTTCATCTGATGAGACCAACTGATGCATAGAGGGGATATATGGGGAACCACCCCTCACTTTATATGTCTAATGTATTCATCATATGAAAACATAAACAAAATAATCATTAGTATTAAAAACTAGTATATGGAAGATGAAAACATTAACCATAAACAAATAATGTTATCTAAATAGCACATCCATAATTAAACTGATCATAAAACATTCCATAAAATATGGTAAATGATATCATAAGTGATCAACCACAATTGAAAATTATATTTAACAAAGTATATTTAAGTAAATGAAAATAGTCTAATAAAATAATTAAAATAATCTTGATATAAATACTATTTTTTTACTTTGAAATCATTTATTCAAAAGCCCTACACTTATAAAGGAATATATTTTAAAGTGATTTTTGAATCAAAGTTTCCCATACCACTTTGAAACTTTTTAATGGAATTAATATGTTAAAACATTCATGTCCAAATAAGTAAATCCTTAAAAACATTTTGAAAACATGGACACTGATGAGAAATATTTAGAATAATAAATCTTTAAAATATTTAAAATGATATTTTAGTTACAGAGTCTTTTACAAGAAACCATACAAATTTTCCTTTACAAAAAAATTGAATGAAATCGAAAACAGACATAAAATTTTCTTTATAATTCTTTTATATATGTATATATCTATAAATAAAAATATATGATAATAACAAGAATATTTAAATGGATAAAGGATTAATTCTTTAAACATTCAATGAATCCCATAACACTTTGAAAATTTAAATAATAAGACGAATAACATCAAATGATTCTTGAAATACCATGATGAAAAATTTATTCATGATATGAAATATAGTAGTGTAAGAACATAAACCACATAGAAGAAACATTTGGTGGCCATGTCTTATATCTCACAAAAATTAACAGTGAGACGAAATTCCCTTACCTTAGGTCTGATACTCTTCGTACATGTCCGAAACTCCTGTATAATTCTTTTACTAATATTATTAACTTCTACCAAAATAATAATAATTTTTATTATATCATATATAATCCATTTATGACTTTATAATAACAATCTATTAATAATTTCCCAATTAAATCAACATTTCAGGTAATAACCGCTTTTTTATCGTAAATGTTTAGACTTGTTATTCTTGATCATTTTACTTAGATCATTATTTAATTACACCAATAATGTATAAAATTATTTATATATAATATATATTCAGAATATAAATATATATAATAGATAGATATATGTAATGTAATACACCATTCTTGGAGATGGTAGGTTGTACGTACGTAGGAACACTATTTCTGCTTTCTTATCATATTGAATGGAAGAAAGTAAATGAAATATTTGTATATATATATATATATATTCTTACAGTAGAATTTTAATTTCAAATATTTCATAAATATTCATTATATCTAATTTAATAATGATTCGTAAATGGTTAACATGGAAGATGAATCTCATCGCATCGTGGAGACGGTAAGCTGTACGTACGCACGAGTGACAATATCATTTTCTTTAATGGTAAAGGGTTAAGAAAATGGATGTTATATTAATTTTACATGTTAAATTTAATTTTATATTAATTATTTATAGCCATTATATCCATCATTATACCCAATGAAATAATTTAGTGATGGAAAATAGTTTATACCACGACCTGGAGAAGTTAAGTTGTACGTATCCTCGTATGGTGATATTGTTTTTAGTATGATGGGTAATATGAGTAATATGGTTGTCTAATAATCATAATAACATATAATTATATGTATTATAATGGAGTGATTTTTTTTATGCAAACAACATAAAAATATTAAGTAAAAAACGAAATGGAATTTAATTGAACTGGTAAAACACTAACATCTTCTTCGAGTATCTCTTTTTTATTTTCACAAAAGGACTCCATAGGTTAGATGTATTCCCAACATATGGCCTCTATGATGAATTTAGGGAATTTTTTATGATAAATTGGATGGTTTTTTCCAAACCTAAGGTATTTATATGTTTTAATAAAAGAGAAAGAGGGTTTCCCTTTTATAATTGAGGGGACATTCACTTTAGGAAACTCCAAAACTATAATTTGATATTATTTTTTTCTATTTAAAATATATAAAAAGTGATTTATTTAGATAATAAGATATTTATGGCTGTAAATAACTTCAAACATTGATTTTTAGAAATGTTTCGGTGAAAAAACTGACCTTATCTTTGGGATTAACCTTTAGTTAAACAGTTTAACTCTTATAGTGTCTACTTGTATTTTTACAATATAAGTTCAGTATAGTTACTATAAAATGAAAAAATGACTCCAATTGGATAATTTATGAAATTTATAATACTATACAAGTTAGTTTTATGATCATTTTATTTTTATGACTTTTATATCATTTAATAAAATAGTATTTATTTTAAAATCTCATTTAGGTCATTTTTTACACTATTTAATACTTGTTTTTTTTAAGTCATAAAATCTTTATTTCATTAAAGAGACGAAACTAACTGATTAATTACATGTCAGTTACATCCAAAAAATTATTTTATAGAATTTAATATTTCATATTGTATTTATTTTGATATTATTACTATCATTTAACTTATTTTTCTTTTAGTAAATCAATTAATGCATCATCATTGTGTCACAATTTAATTTAATTATTTATTTCCAAAAATTATAAATAAATTACCAATTTGAAGATAAAAAATTTAGATTTATAAATACTATTTATAGTTGACCCTATCACTTAAATAAACTCATAATAAAAATGATATAGTTATTATAACTTGAATATTACATTTTGAACTCTTCATTAAATAAAATATCATAAATACCCTAATCCAATTCAAGTGCCTTAAAAAACCATATTTTAGACCTAAATTTGATTTGGGATGAAACTATACTTGTAAAATGAATTTAGGACAAGTGTTAGGGTAATTTTATATTATTATAATATTTTTTTACCTTTAATTACCATATTTACCCTTAACCATGGTAAATAAAATTCAAAAGTTACTATTAACCAAAAATTATTTTGATCCTTTTAGAAAAAAAATTTCATACTGATTACAAAAATGTATTTCCATTTTTTTATATTCAATTCACATAATAAGTAAAATTATATTTAATGTTAATTCTGTAGATGTGGCTAGAAGGCGAGTAAAAGAGACTTTCAAAGAACAATAAAATTTTATATCTAATTATATTATAAAAATAATTCCAGTGAACTAAAATAGGTTAATATATGTATTATTTACATATTATGACATTAAAATCAATTTAAATTTAAATAATTACTTAAATGAAAAAGTTTATTTTTTAAGAACAATGTAGTTTTTTTCACTACTCATCCAAATATGAAAGTTTTCAGAAAAATAACAAAAATTCGCCCAAATAAATTTTGATATTATGATTTCAAAAATGATATATATTTTAAAAAATTAAATTTCTATGTGTTTCTAAATTTAATTTTATAATTGTTCACAAAAGGACAGAAAATGTAGCTCCTTTACGAAAATAGTTTTTCTAAACATATAAAATTTTTTCCGAAACATATGAATTTCACTATAAATATGTTTAATTTATGTGAAAACATTATTAATAAAATTTTCAATTTATTTATTAATATTCATTTTACTATATTTAATGGATAAGTTATAAATATATCTTTTAAATAATTATAATATTAAATTGTTGTTTCACATAAACTCAATGTTGCATGTAACGCAAGCCATGCCTATGTTGCATGAAATATAATCTATGAAATTTATTTAAGAAATATAATTTACTATGAAATCTTGTGGTGATACATATTATTTGTCACATTTTCATGCATGTTTGTGTGTTAGGTGTTTTTATAGATAATCTTAGCAACAAACTAGCATCATGAGGCTAGAAGTTCATCTTTATAATGTATCCTAAAGAAAATAAATGAAACTATCTATAAAATATCTCATATAAAAGGTTTATAGTTGATATAAATTCCATTATTCTTAAAAGGTAACATATCTCTAAAATATATAATTGGATCAAGATATACTTTAATGAAGTTAAATCACGATGTGTACAAGAGTTGGCATCATAAAAAATTCCAAAAGACATGGTGGAAGTGATTGGTCGAGAGACACAAGTATTGTATAAGAGTAATAGGTAGGTTATAGAACAATAGAGATATGGTTTTCCAGTAACAAATGATGGTGAAATTTTATTATTTTAAAATAATTAACCTCTATTCTATAAGTAAGTTTTAAGCATCATCGAAGTTATAAAGTGGAAATAAACCCTTAATTATAAAATGGATTCCATGTACCAAAACCAAGTTTCGGGTTTTGGTCGATCTCCAAATATATATAAAGCTCATTGGGTGTAAATGGGTATTCAAAAAGAAAATATACATGGATTTTAATGTTGGTGCCTATAAATATTGATTGGTTGTTAATGGTTTTGAGAAATAGAACGATATAGACCATAAAAAAACATTTTCATAATTTTTCATGATGAAATCCATTATAATTTTAATTTCTATTATAGTATTCCATGATTATGAAATTTGGAAAATAGATATCAAAATTGCTTTCCTTAATGGAAATATTATGGAATATATCTATATGTTACATCCATAATGGTTTAATGTGTAAAAGGATTCTAGTAAGTTATGTAAGTTGAAAATATCTACATATGGGTTGAAGAGAGAATTAAGATTGTGGAGAATTTATTTTTTAAAATCCGAAATAGAATTTGGTTTTATTAATAATTAATGAGATCCTTGTATCTATAAGCAATTTAGTAGGAGCGTAGTAGTCTTTTAGGGATATATATTGATGATATATTACTTATATGAAGTGAGATACATGTATTATAGTTAATTAATACATGATTGGATATATGATTCTCCATGAAAGTCTTAAGTTAATCAGACTACATTATAGGGATTAATATATTATGGGATAGATCTAGGAGACTTATTGAACTAATTCAAGGTATATACATTGAAACAATATTTAAAATATATAATATAGAAAAATCCAATAGAGTATTGTTTCCTATGTCACATAATATACATCTCCCCAAGAAAGTGTGTCCTTGGACACAATAATACATATAAATAACGAGTAGAATAAAATATGATTATATGGTTGGATATATCATGTATGTTATGCTATGTATTTGTACTACAGTTTCCTATTTCTTTATCATGGTAGTAATATATCAATAAGACATAGGGGAGTCATATTTGTAAACTTTAAAGACTACCTTGAGGTACCTAAGGTGTACAAATGATTTGTTCCTATTTATAGAGGCAATGAGGAACTAGTTGGGAGTTGATACATATATTTTAGTTTATAAATATATATGAATGGTATAAAATTGAAATCTATATATGTGGTTTTCATTAATTGAAGATTTGTGAGCTATAAGAGTTTTAAACAGTTAGTGGTAACTAATTCATATGTAGATTCTGAGTATATTAAAGCTTCTGATGAAGTTATAGAATCCATATAGATATAAAACATCATCAATGAGCTTAATATTATACCTAGTGGTAATGATCCCATCAATTCATATTGTCATTTTACTATATCAATGTTTTTATCAAAGGAGACTATATAACATCAATGAATGAATCATGTAATTCAAAAGTATAAGCTCTTGAGTGGTTTTACTCAAAATGGTGAAGTCATGGTAAAAAATAGGCCATAAAGGAGAATTTTTTAGAACAATTTGTTAATGCGTTATCTAATAAGAATACTGGATATCATGTGAGAGATAAAAAATGAAAAGTTATTAAACATTATATATAGTTGAAGTTGGATTATATTGGAGCTGGTTCCATTTAACCAATTTGTTTATTTTACTTTTTATTACCAAAAAATTAGAATTTATCTTTTCAAAAAATTATTTTTCTTATATTTAACATCAATGTGATAATATCCTAGATTATTTTTCATATTTAAGGGTTATATAATTTTCCCACTATAATGAGACCCTAGAAATGCAATGAAAACAATATTAAACACATTTCCTATTTTTTAGAAAAACATTTATCTAATGGGAAATTTTTTTTTTGGTTATTCGATGTTGGAAGCTCATAAAACATTGAGACCTCTTCTTATGAAGTTCCCACATGGTGATGTCCAATAATGGAGGTCATGAGGACAAACCCATCAATAATAATTTTATATATTTTATATGTAATTGCATATACCTATTTTTGAATGTGTGTATTAGTCCTTAGACTATAGATTTTTATTAATTCATATCATGAATCATGTACTTTGATATATATATATGAAAACCATGAAAACATATTCTCATGAAGAGTTAGAATACACTGGGTGGATCAAAACTGATGTGGAATTACTTAAATATTCAAAGAAATGATTTTTCCTTATGTATTAATGGAAAAAATATATCTCAGGTCCTTTATTGAAATGGAATTGTTTGAATAAATCCATGGATATGATAGTTTATAAATGAGTTCATTTTGGCATGTCAAAGAAATATAAATCATTCATATAAGGCAATGACAGAACTATAAATCCTACTTGATGATATATCTATAGAAAAAGAGATTATATTATATAGTAGAATTAAAAATAATGTTATTATAGTTTCTACATTAACTTCATTCACTATGGGTTCATTAATGTGTTGCTAGAAATTGATCTTGGACCTTAGGCAAGTTCACCTAATTCGATTGAGAATGAATCTTACAGGTTCATGAACTAAGTATCCAGAACCCCATTAAATTCTATTGAATTTAATATTTATTATATATATGAATCTCAGTTTGTGGAATAGAATAATTCATGTAAAGTTGATCGTATTAAAGAAATCATGAGATATTTTAGTTTAGAAAATGTGTACTGAATTTTATCACTATTTTTTATTCATAAGGTAATAAATAAATATTTATTTTTTCACCATTTTAGTGAATAGATTAATATAATTATGTTGCAACAACAACCCCAACAGTGCAAAGTTGGTTCTTATTACAATTTCATTGAAATAGGATACATGTAAACTGCATCCCATTGTAATGAATAGTTTAGTAGTCTTGGTTACCTATATACATACACGGTTCTTATATTATAAATGAATACACAAATTATAACATAATCTTTTTCAAGGATAATAACAATATCCTTTCTAGAGTATCCTTGAATATCTTTCTTAGCACACATTAAGGAATCCTGGGGAAAAAATAATAAGGGTGTGATCAAATTCTTATTAAGGGTATGTAAAATGGAAGAAATAATTAATATGTAAGAATAGTTATTATGTAAAGGTAATAGATGAAGAAACATTCCATGTAGTCAATAAACTAATAAGGTAGTGTGTAAAAAATATGACAAGGTATATAACTGAAGACAAATTCCATTTAAATAACTGGATAAAGAATAATAAACATGGAATAAAAAATGATTGAAACACATGAAAATTAATCAATGAAACGACAATGAAAAGAATACATAGATTATTTCATACTTAAAATATTTTGGATAATAAATACTAAATCAAAATGAAGAAAATGATTATTTTTTGGTCATCATGTCTCAGGCACATGAAATACTCTTCAGTCAATATATATCCTCCAGACAGTTTAAAACTATAGGTATAATTTATTTTATTTTCTAACTAAATTATCTTATGGGAACATGTTGATGCATCAAGAGGCTATATAAATTTTGGTTCCCACCCATCACTGCATTTCGAATAAATTCCTTATATCGAATAATTGATTTAATTAATAAAAAATACACCTTATCAAATATAAATAATGAATAAAGAATATGAATTTATCAATATTTCCCCAGATAATAAAATAAATGTCAATGTAAAATCCATATATAAAAATGGTATACGGTTTAGTAAATAATAATATCCATGAAAAATGATATGGTTAATTTGGGTAAATTAAATGTCTAATGATCATAGGAAATTGGATATTTAAAGGGGACTAACAAAGGTATCACATAAGTGAATATCAACATTATCATTGGCAAAATCAATCATAAACCATCTAGAGGAAGAATAAGGATGGTATCAATACAACATATCCCTAGTAGAGTAAAAATAAAGGGATTTTTTATTTATTAATATAAATTCTATAAAAGATATTTTAAAAACATTCTTGAGGAAAATATCCTTTCATTTTGAATAAAATTTATAAATACATTTATTTTAAAGTCACTTTTAAAAACATTTTCATCAATAAGTAACCTTTTAAACTTGTAAAATAATCTTCAATGAAATGATGGTGGGTAAATTTGTACATGTTGTAGAAGGTAAAAAGAACATTCCTTTTTCATTGTTAAAAGGTTAAAAAATTTCTTATTCATAAAGAGATAAGAATATTCCTTTGAAAAAAATTTAAAAGGAAGAAGGGGTAAAAATGTATTTAATAAATCATTTTTAAAAGGTTAAAAACATTTTGGAAAACATTATAATATATCATGGTTTTTAGAAGAAAACAGGTTCTCCGACTAATGATAAAAATGAAGTTGGGTTTTCATAAAAACATTTTAGAAAACATTTTTAGTACCAAAAGTGGGAAAATTGTACTATTCATTAAAAATTTTCATGAATAACCATAGGATATGAAAATGAATGGGTTTATTTGAAAATTGTTCATATAAATTAAATTAATTTAATTTACTAAATAAGTAATCCTAATTAGAATGAGATTCTTAAATAATCCCTTAAAATGGTCATAAAGTTGAAGTGAGAATTAACCAATTAATTGATTATGAGTATTAAATAAAAATCTACATGAAATAAGTGGAAATAAATTAATAGATATTAGAATTAATTATTTTAGTACCCCCTATTTCTGGTATGTAACCCTTACTTGATGCTTTTCATGGTTTTAAAGTTATGGGGGTTGAATGGGAGAGTCGGGAGAACTTGGATTGATGTTTTAAGGTAAAGAGGAAGTCGCACGGGCAGTGCATGGTTTATCTAAACTGTGCGACCAAACCGTGCGCAGTGGGTCTTAGAGGTAGTAGCTTCCGCACGGTCGGTGCATGGTTTGTCTAACTGTGCGGCCAAACTGTGCGAGAAGGGTGGTCAAGGCAGTAGAAAACGCACGGTTAGCGCACAGTTTGTTAAACCATGTAGACTAACCATACAAGCACTTAAATGAGATCCTTAAATTTTGGATCTCACGCATGTTTTCCTCTAAATGCCTCGTTGAAGCTCCTAAGAGGAACTATCTCGGGATTTTGGTTCTCCTATGGTCAAAGAGGGTTCTCCCTTCGTTCCGGAGGTGATCTGAAGGCTTCTATTGGAAAATTGAACCCAGATTCTTAAGGTATGTGATCCTTCTTGATCGGTTTCTTAGATCTACTTAGATCTACTTCTTCTCTTCTCTCGATTTCATATATCTACATCTGTTATGGTTAGATCTAAGTGTTTGAAAGCCAAATATTATGATATTTGGTCTTGGTTGTGTTAGGAGAGGATATCTAAGGAGTATTCGTGGAGAATCTACCAGGTTGTCTTGAGTGTTCTTCGACCGTTGTGGTTTTCGTCTAAACCTTTGAGGTAGGAGGCTTCACTCTCGACTCCTCTTGTTATAATTGATTGTCTTAGTTTCAAATTGGGTTATTTGAATGTAATTTATTGTGAAAATCATGGAATAAATCTTCTTTAGTGATGATTTATTGGTTTTAGTAAAATTGTGTAATATTGGTGATTTGTTGTGAAAAATGATTTGGATTATTGAATTTAAAATGATGATTTTAAATTACAGAATTTCTGGAATTGTAAATTATTTGATGAAATATGGATTTTCAATAAAAATTGTGTTTTATTGAAATGGTTTGGTATTGAAATGGATTTGATGAAATTGGTTTATTCTTTGGTTTTCAACAAAAGTATAGTATTATTGAAATGGTTTGAATTGGTTGAACACACTCTGTTTTGATGGTAATGGTTTTCAATAAAATGTCTTTTATTGAAAGGACGGGTTAGGCATGATTGTTGGGAATGTGTGGTCTGTGTTCATGTTGCATTTTTCGAGGCTTGGTTGAAATATGACCTTGTGATCGGTGCCAAACGTTTAATGGCATATGGTAACTATATGTACGAGGCTTGGTTGAAATATTACCATGTGCTCAGTAGCAAAGGTGTAATGGAACATGGAAAAAAAATTAACTTGTGATGACTTGGTAGACCGACAAGAGACCACTCATGAGTATGGAACTATCATAACAAAGCATGCATGGTTTATTTCACAGGTTTGTGAAATGGATGGGTATGCCAAAACGGGATGTTTGTGGAATGTTTTGAAAGCATGTTGGGTTATTTTTCTTGAAAAATAAGTTGTTGTAAAATGGGTTTCAATTTTCACTTGGTTTCTTTTGAGTATGAATGGTTTTGGAACTTGTTTATATTTAGTTATAAAATACTTTTGAGAAAATGATATATATAAACTATTTTATAATAAATGTGGATAACTCTTCTATCCTAGTGGCATGGGTAGGGAAGTTATTGGAGAAAACCTACTGAGTTTTATACTCACCCTTGCTTTGGCACTTTGGTGCTTTTGTAGATGTTTTATTCCGAGACACAGGTAAAGGTAAGACATCTCATTACTAGGGGTTCGTGGTGATGCTTGGGAGATGTGGTGGTTTTTAGAGCATGGCGCTCAGTGTGGAGCCGTGGAGTGTATCTTGGTTGTTTTGAGTCTTTTGTTAGTCTTCCTCTTGGTACTTTGATTTTGTGTTGGTTGTATTGGCTTATGTAATAGTGTAGTTCCTTTTTGGTAATACATGAGTTGGTTGTTTTAATAACATGCATCATATAGTGGTTACTAGTGGATGTTTTGGTTTATTTTCTTAAAGGGTAAATAGTCCCCCAATTGTATTTGAAAAATTTTGGTATTTATTGCCAGCCTTTGGCGTCTTGGGGATGTCGCTTAAGGCCTAGTAATGACTCATTGAGCTCTCATGCTAATGAGAATTGGCGGGTCATTACAAATGGTATTAGCTTGTTCAGTCCCTGCCTAACAAGTAGTCATCAATGTTCTTGATCCGGGAGTTGAAAATTCATTCTTGTATATTCCTTGGGTCGAAATCTTAGACAGAAGTAGGATTGTCCGAAAATGAAATTTATAACATAAGAGGACGTATCTAACTCGTTTATGTTGAAATTTAAGTTAACAGGGTGTTGGGTACATAAGTATTTTGGATACACTTCTAGAATCTTGGAAATCTCATTGTCATGGGTTTAGCCAATGAGATAACCATGACTTGCATTGTAGATGAATGACTTCCCACAAGGATTTCATATCTCATTGTGAAGAATGATTTATGATTTTGGGAAAAGTGAATTTTTTTGAAAAATGATGAAATTATTTTCAAATGAAAGATTATGAAAAGACGATATTTGGTGTATTTTGAAAGTGGCTGGATTTTCAAAAATCATGTTAAATGTTTTCAAAAATTTGAGAACATGGGAGAAAGAATTTTTTGGAAAACTCTGTTGTGATAGTTGATATGATATAATTTGAAATGTGAAGCCATCGGTTTCTAGAGAGTGAGATTGACAGATGTTATTGTTGGTTAAGAAAATGGAACCCAGTAGGCATCGTCGAAACTAACCCGAAGAAGCCGCGGAGAACGTGGTTGCACTAGAACCACGTGTGAAACAAGTGCTGGTTCAGAGTATTGTCTAGGATTTTAAAGCTGCAGATACGGGGAACCGGAGGAATGCACCACGACATGTGGATCATACCGTCCAGTTCATGAGGTAGAATCCACCGAACATTCATGGTGACGATGAACACGAAAAGCCGGAGGTGTGGCTAAGTAGGATGAATCATATCTTCGATTTCATCAGCACTCCAGTAGAGTTGAAAGTAAAGTTGGCAACCTATATGCTTGAGGATCTTGCATGTTAGTGGTGGGATTTAGGGGTGCATAATAAATTGGATGAATGTATTACATGAGAGGATTTTGAAGAATTGTTCAACAAAAAATTCTATCCTCACATGTTCAAGATCCAGAAAACAATGGACTTCTTTAGCTTGAAGCAAGAGGGCCTCTCGGTCACAGAGTATGCATATAAGTTCATGAATTTAGTCCGTTTTGCACCAGAGGTTATGGCAAGTGCTTCGTTGAAGGCATGCATCTTTGAATATGGGCTAAGGCAGGAGATTTGATTGAAGATTATGGTGCTTTGTATTACGGATTATACAGAGATGGTGAACATAGCTACAGTGGATGAACGTGATATATCGAGATCGATAGGAGAAGGAATGTTGATACCTATGGGAAACGGTGGGAACCCAATCGCCATGAAAAAGAGGAAATGGGACACCTATTTCCAGGGTGTAAGTGGAAATTAGAACCAGATGGTTGGATCAGTAAACCTTCCTCAATGAACCCAGATTAATGCAGGTTGCTTTCAATGTGGTTCAACTGACCACATAAAGCGAGAGTGTACAGTACAACCTATAGCATGTCACAATTGCAACAAGATGGTGCATCTTTAGCACTATTGCCACAGTGCTCCTAGGTCCGGTGATCGGGACACTTCTCAGGTGTTGCAAGCATCGTATGCTTCGACATGACGAGGACAACAGAGTCAGTCTCATCAGCATAACAGAAGTATCCATGGTGATTCTCAAAATACCATGACTCCTCAACGAGGGCAATCTCAGCAAGGCAACAAGAAGAGTAGTGCATCGACGAAGCAATTGTATGGAGCTGAGAAAATGATGGTCGATGATCAAGCTAGACCATCTACGGTGAGAGGTATGATTATTTTGAATTATACCCTTGTGCTAGTGCTCTTTGATACTAGTGCATCACATTCCTTAATTACTTCTTGTACTGTTGTTTTGCTATGTTTAAAACTGGAAATGATTCCTTCTGTCTTGAAACTGCAAACTCCTCTTGGTGAAAGATAATGTCAATCCTTCATGTGTAGAGCATGTGCTATAACTATTGATGGAGTTGAGCTGAAATGGGACTTCTCCATGTTGGAGATGGATGTCTATGACATAATCCTGGGTATGGATTGGTTGACAATGTTTAAGGCTCACATCGACTGTTATGGGAGAACGATTAGTTTCACAACTGAGGACAACATCAACCATATCTTCAGACGAGAGAGAATGGTATAGAAAGATGCAAAGATCTTGTTGGAACCAATTGTGGGAATGATCTCTTACCATTTGGAAGTGTTGAGTTTGGCATCAATGGAAGAGATTGAGGAAAGTATTTTTCCATCTGTTCTGGATCAATTTTCAGATGTATTTTCCAAAAACATCTCAGGGTTACCACCTCTTAGGGAAGTGGAGTTTATGATTGATCTCCTTCTCGGGACCAGTCCTATTTCCCTTCCATATTAAAGGATGGCACCAACAGAGTTACTGGAATTGAAAGTCCAGTTAGAGGAGCTGGAAAGCAAGGGTTTCATTCAACCAAGTACATCTCCATGGGCAGCACCAATTTTGTTTGTGAAGAAGGTAGATGGAACTCTTCAGCTGTGTTTTGATTATCATATGCTTAACCAAGTTATGATAAAGAATAGATATCCACTTCCATGCATTGATGATATGTTCGATCAATTAAGGGGAGCTAATTGGTTCTCCAAGATTGACTTGCGATCACGATATCACCAATTGTGATTTAGGAAGGAGGATATTCCAAAGACAGCTTTCAGAAGCAGATATGGACACTATGAATATGTATTAATTCCTTCCGGTCTAACAAATGCACCAACGGTATTCATGGATTTGATGAATCAGATATTTTAGCAATATCTGGATTCTTTTGTTTAGGTGTTTGTGGATGATATCTTGGTGTATTCAATGACAAGTGTTGAGCATGAGGTGCACCTAGAAATAGTGTTACAAATTCTCAGAGAACATCGTTTTTATGCCAAATTATTAAAGTTTTATTTTTGGATACAGGAAGTACGTTTCCTTATCCATGTCATTTATGAGAAAGGTGTTTCTGTTGATCCCGAAAAGATATAAGCCATTATCTCTTGGTAACCACCAAAGAATGTGTTCAAGATACAGAGTTTTCTTAGTCTAGCTGGTTACTACCGACGATTTGTGAATGATTTCTCACAACTATCTTCACCAATGAAAACTATGACTAAGAATAATTCTCTCTTCCAATGGACGGAATAATGTCAAAAGTCCTTTCAGGAATGAAAAGTTCGGCTTATATCAGCACCTATCTTTAACATTCCAGAACCAAGACAAGGGTATTTGGTGTATTGTGATGTTTGGGATCAGGGTTGGGTTGTGTTCTCATGAAAAGATATCATGTGGTTTCTTATAGCTCAAGGCAGTTGAGGGTTCATGAGAAAAATTACCCAACACATGATTTTTAGTTATCTTCAGTCGTCCATGCTTTGAAAACATGAAGACATTATCTCTTTGGTGAGAAATTTACTATGTTTACGGATCACTAATGCTTGAAATGCATTTTTATACAGTGATATTTGAATCTAAAGAAAATGAGATGGATAGAGTATCTCTAAATGTTTGACATTGACTTGATGTACACACTCGGAAAAGGAAATTCGTTGGTGGATTAATTGAGTAGAAATTCATATGTTCAGTTGGGGAAAGAAGTTTTAGACGAATAGAAGTTGATGACGGTCTTGGAAGACATTCCTGTGGAATGTGAAGACCGAGGTGATGTTGCTATTTTCTTTTCAGCTACACTTATTCCTGATTAAGTAAATATGATCGAAGAAGAACAAATGTCTAATGCAAAATGTCTAGTTATAAGTTCAAAACTCAATGGTCGGGAGACCAGTGATGGCTGGAAAATTGATTGGGGTTCGGTTTTGTATTTCAGAGATCATATGGTTTTACCTATAGTTTTTATTGAATAACTACTTCATGAATACCACCATTCAAGATGGGTTGTACATCTAGGTACACAGAAGATGTATAAGGCGTTGAAGGTGCAGTTTTGGTGGAGTGGCATGAAAAGGAAGGTGGCTAAGTTCATCTCATGGTGCTTAACTTGTCAGCAGGTTAAAGTAGAGCATCAAAGACCAGCTGGTATGTTACAATCATTTCCTATCCTAGTGTGAAAATGTCATCAGATAGCAATGGATTTTGTAACAGGTATTCCAAGAACAGTCCGGAATCCCGATGCCATTTGGGTGATAGGGGATTGTCTGACCAAGTCGGCTAATTTCATCTCTATTCGTGAAACTCATACGGTAGAAGATCTTTCAAAAATCTATATCCAAGAAGTGGTAAAGATGCATGGTGTTCCATTGTCTATAGTCTCAGATAGAGATCCCAAGTTCACATCTCGTTTCTGGAAATCATTACAGCAATCCCTTGGAACTCAGTTGACGATGAGCACGGCGTATCATCCCCAGACGGATGGGAAATCTGAGAAGATGATACAAATGTTGGAAGACATGTCGTGGGCTTGTGCAATGGATTTTGGTGGCTTAATGGAGGAGTATATACCCTTAGTAGAGTTCTCATAAAAAATTATCTATCAAGCCTCGATACGCGTGGCTTCGTTTGAAGCATTGTATGGGAATTCTTGTCATTCTCCACTATACTGGGTGGAAACAGGTGAAACTTCACTAGTTGGGCCGAGCCTTGTCCAAGAAACAACGGAGAAGATCCAATTGATTAGAAAGAGGATGGAGATGTCTCATAGTCGTCATAAATCTTATGTAGATCCATATCTAAGACCGTTGTCGTTCATTGTGGGTGATCATGTCTTCTTGGGGATATCTCCAAGGCTTGGACATCATCGTTTCAGGACGTAGGGAAAGTTATCGCCCAGATACATTGACCCTTTTGAGATACTAGAACGGGTTGGAGAGGTGGAATATCGGTTGGCATTACCACCACGGTTTACTTCGGTGCATAATGTTTTCCATGTATCTCAGTTGAAAAAGTACCTGCCTGATCCTGACCATGTGATCAGATGGGATCACGTTGACCTAGAGACGATTGCTTCGTTGATACATATCCTGGTATAGATTGTGGATATGCAAGAGAAAGTATTGCGGCGAAAAATCATTGGTCTAGTGTGGGTTTTATGGAAGCACGGTCAGATTCAGGAAGAGACTTAGGAAGGTGAAAAAGAAATGAAAGAGGAGTGGCAGGAACTCTTTCAGTTGGCTGAAGGTTTTCTACATTCCGAGGACGGAAAGACCAATGGTGGGTAGAATTTAGTACCCTCAGTTTCTTTTATGTAACCCTTACTTGATTATTTTCATGGTTTTAAAGTAAAGGGGGTTGAATGGGAGTCGAGAGATTATGGATTGATGTTTTAAGGTAAAGGGGAAGTCGCACGGGCGGCGCATGGTTTGTCTAAACCGTACGGCCAAACTATGTGCAGCGGGTCTTGGAGGCTGTAGCTTCCACATGGTCGACACAAATTTTGTCTAACCGTGTGGCCAAACTGTGCGAGAAGGGTGGCTAAGGCAGTAGCTAACGCACGGTTAGCGCACAGTTTGTCTAACCGTGCATACTAACTGTGCAGGCACTTAAATGAGATCCTTAAATTGTGGATCTCACGTGTTTTTGCCTCTAAATGCCTCATTTAAGCTCTTAATCAGACCTAACTCGGGATTTTGGTTCTCCTAAGGTCAAAGAGGGTTCTCCCATACTTATGATGGCGATCTGAAGGCTTCTCTTAGCGAATTGAAGCCAGATTCTTAAGGTATGTGATCGTTCTTGATCAGTTTCTTAGATCTACTTAGATATACTTCTCCTCTTCTCTCAGTATCTTAGACCTATGCCCTTTATGGGTAGATCTATGTGTGTGGATTCCAAATGTGATGAGATTTGGTCTTGGTTGTGTTAGGAGAAGATATCTAAGGAGGATTCGAAGAGAATCAACCCAATTGTCTTGAGCATTCTTCGACCGTTGTGGTTTTCATCTAAACCTTTGAGGTAGGAGGCTTCACTCTCGAATCCACTTGTTAGAATTGATTGGATTAGTTTTACATTGGGTTATATGAATGGAATTGATTGTGAAAATCATGGAATAAATCTTCTTTAGGGATTATTTATTGGTTTTAGTAAAATTGTGAAATCTTGGTTATTTTTTGTGAAAAGTGATTTGGATTCTTGAATTTCAAATGATGATTTTAAATTATAGAATTGCTGGAATTATAAATGGTTTTATGAAAGATGGGTTATCATTAAAAAGGTTGTTTTATTGAAATGGATTGTTATTGAAATGTCTTTGATGAAATTGGTTTATTCTTTGGTTTTTAATAAAAGTAAAGTTTTGATGACATGGTTTGAATTGGTTGAACACACTTGGTTTTGATGGTAATAGTTTTCAATAAAAGGTTTTTTATTGAAAGGATGGTTTTAGCATGATTTTTGGGAATGTGTGGTGTGTGTTCATGTTTCATTGTACGAGGCTTGGCTGAAATATGACCATGTGCTCGGTGCCAAACGTTTAATGGCACATGGTAACTATATATACAAGGCTTGGTTGAAATATGACATTGTGCTTGGTGCCAAAGGTGTAATGGAACATGGGAAATAATTACCTTGTGACGACTTGGTAGATCGATGAGAGACTACTCATGAGTATGGAACTGTCATAACGAAGCATGCATGGTTGATTTCACAGGTTTGTGAAATGGTTGGGTATGCCAAAACGGGATGTTTGTGGAATGGTTTGAAATCTTGTTGAGTTATTTTTATCGAAAATAACTTGTTGGAAAATGGGTTTAAATTTACACTTGGATGATATTACATATTAAATTGGTATAATTCACATCATATATAATAAATTAGGTGCACAATAATAAATTACTTCTCAATGAATAGAAATTGAGATGAAGTCCCTTACTACTTGGTAACTTTTGAATTAGAATACCCCTGAATGAAATAATTTAAAACAAAACTATAAGTACCATGAAGATAAATACATTCACGATAAAAAATAAAATAGGGGCAGTATATACACCACAAAAAATAATTATGTTGTGAAAATTGTGTATGCCTCTTGGAATGAAAAGTGAGTCAAGAATCCCTTGCCTTTTGTTTCCTTTCGGGTTTAAATCCTTTAAATTCATGTATAATGGTTTTATAAAAGTTACTAATTTATAAAAAACTATAATAATATTTATAATTTCATATATTATCTTATTACAATATATTTTTACCCGTTTGTTAATAATATTTCATTATTTCCACAATTTCGGGGGAAAATCTCCAAATTTTTTGGGTATGTCTTGACTTGTTACTTGTTGTTCCTATTAATTTGATCATAATTTCAATGTATCCATCTTGTAAAAAATGATTTAGATATCATATATATTAATTATATGTGTATTTATAATAATACATATTATTTGGAGATAGGAACAGAAATGTACCGTTCATAGAGACGGTAGGTCGTATGTACACTTGAACGTACTTCAATTTCATTATCGTATTAAAAAGCATAAAAAGTAAATTATATATATCTCTGTGTGAGTGTGTGTGTATTATAATTAAATTATCAAATTTATTTCATATATTGCACATATTTTTATTAATATCATTCTTATTAGATTCCATGTATAGTATGAACGAATAACATCGCTTTGAGGAGGAGGTAATCCACACATCCACAAACGATGGTATCGTGTTCCCACAAAATGTAAATCATAAAGTTATTTTTTATATAAAAAATAAAATAGACATAAAAATATTATATATATCATATATATGATATAAAAATATTATTTCCATCACAACTAAAATAACGACAGGTGGTAAAGGAAGAATGAACAATCATCGTTTTGTGAAGTGGTAATCCTTCGTACACTCGAATGGTAAGTTCCTTACCGATTAGATAGAGATGTGTGTATGTTTATATAGATCCCTTAGAATAAAAAAATAAAAGTATATTTAATATTATTATTTAATTATAAAATCATGTAATAAGAATAATTTAATAGTTTTAGAAAGAAATAAAACAAAAGTGATCATTGAAGAATGTAACATTGTTTTTGGGTAACTCCTTTTGGTTTATACCAAAAGACTTTATTTCTAACGCCCCGACCCCAGAAGCCTAGAGTCGGTGAATTATTACGTATCGTTGGCATGATCACAAAAGATCAAGTCTCGAAAGATCGATTAGTTTAGTAGCCTTGCAAACACAAGATATATTCATAAGTCTTACATTACATCATAAATTGAAAACTACAACAACATATTATCTCCATAGACCACACTCATATCCCTTCATACTATCCCTGTAGGTCATTCATAAAATACCTCTTCAAATCATGGGAAAAATAAAACATATAATGGGGTGAGCTCAGATGCTAAGTAAGGATAACAATATAGCGGAAAATTTCATAAATAATCATAAACATTTAAGGCAATGTATAACTGAAACAAAATCCTTTTAAACTTGAAATTCAGCATATTATGGCAATGATAAAATTAAAAAATTCCATTTACTTATTCACATGGATATTCTACTAATAGAATAATCACATGCAATAACAATAACCACTTTCATAATTATGGAATGCATAAGGCCAGACTATCATAACCACGTAGTCCAGGCCTTGTGCCAAGACTAAAAATAAGATTTTGTCAAGCCCTTGTTCCAAGACACAATTTTGTCTCATGAGACCTACCGATGCATCAAGGAGCTATAGCGGGCTCCACCCGTCACTTACTAAGTCCAATGTATTCCTCATATGAAAAGGTTTAAACATAACATAAACATTCGTATTTGAAAGTATCATACGAAATGTAAATACTTTATCCATAAACCATGAATGGTATGAAATAACCCATCCACATTCAAACATATCAAAAAACCTTAAATACAATATGTACATTTTTTATCATAATAAATCAACTTCAAATAAGCTTAAAATCCATCAAAGGATGTTGACATGGATGAAATCAAAACTATTTTAGAGAAATATCTCTCTCTTTTTTTGAAATCATTTAAAAGTCACATAATTATAAAATAAAACATTTACATTGAAAATATTCTTATAATCTTGTAAGGTAAGCTTCGAAGATCTTATAACGGCGGAAAATAGCCACACCCGCCGTATAAGTTAAAAAAAATTCTTACCTTAATTTTGTCGAAAAGGTTTAAAAGGACATTGTTTGGAAAACGACGGAAAGATTCCATGATAAACATCTTATAAAAAGTCAAAAAATGGTATAAATGACTTTAACCCATTGTCTATTAAATAGTAAAAATGTTTTGAAATAAATTTTTATGAAACATGGATGTGGATGATAAAGGGGTCCTAGTAGATAATTACATATAAACAACCTCAGATAATAAAGAGATTTTGAAATTAACCCTTACCTTGTACTTTTCCTTAGTCGATGGTAGGATAAAATCCATTATAATGGTGAAATAATTGTTATTAAATTATACAAGAATCATATACATTAATATTATATCATATATGATCTTTTAACATTGCTTTGTTAATAATATTTCGTATTATAGTTGTTTCGGGTGTTAACTGAATCGTTTTCCTTTATATGATTTGTTCTGTAAGCCATGATTATTATGGATAGGTTGTATATTATTCATATGAAGAATGATATCAATTCTTTAAACATTTTTTTTAATCATCAAATGAAAATTATTCTTGAATGGATACGATGGGGAATGAATCTCATCGCGTTCGTGAAGACGGTATTCCGTACGTACACACGAGCAACAATATCATTCTTTTGATTTTAAAATAATATATAATTGGATGTCATATCATATATACAGAATCATAATAATGTTATATTTATTATTTACATCAATTACACATCATTATTATACCCATCCAAATAATAATGTATTGAATAACAATTACACCACGACATGGAGACGATAAGCCGTACATACACACGTATGGTGACATGTCATTCAAAGGATGGATAGAATACTGAATATAGTTGTACCTTATTTATAATAACATCACAGTATATAGAAGATATTGGAGTTATTATTTTAGAATTTAAAAAACAAAGAAAGAAGAAGTGGAAGAAGAACGGAACTTGAAAGAGGGTGGTGAACACATTACCTCTTCTTCGGGTTCTTCCTTTTGATTTGATCAAAAGCGCTCCTTAGGTTAGCTTTATGATCAAACTAAGGCTTCTAGGTTGAATGTAGGATAGTTGAGAGAGTATTTGGGCAGGGGTTGGCAGAGCCAAATGGCTTTGAAGGAGTGAAATTGAGAGAAGGGCAGTTCCCTTTTATAAAAGGGGTGAGGGGAACCTTAGGAAAAACTAGAAATATTATTTTATAATAAATTCATATTCGGTTTATAATGGCTCAAACTGATTTATTTTGAATATATGGTGGGGATGGGTCTCAAAACACCCAACTAATAGGTTTTATATAGGTTTGGTTCATTATATTAACTGTATATTTTAGTTTTAACTCTTAGTTAATTAGTTTCACATTTTCCATGTCTCTTTGTATTTTTATATTATATGGTTAATAAACATACTATAAAATTCCAAGAGAACCCCAAGTGATTCATTAATGATACACCTATCATTATATAAGTCTTTTGGCCAATCCTTTGATTTTTAGGAATATAATATCAATTAATAATATAATATTTGTTTTTAAAACTCTTTTATGTCAATTTTGACACTATTTGGAAAATTGATTTTTGTGAAAATCATAACAGAATGATTACTTAGAACACAGTTAATTAAATAAATCCTAACATGCATATTAACCTAAAAAAAGTGGAATTCATAAAAAGTCTAAAATTATATTTATTTGGGTATTTATAATATCAATTATTTTAATATTTCATTAAAAAGGTAATTACTGCATCACCATTGTGTCATAAATAAATTAAAGTATTTAATGTCTAAAAATTATAAATAAAATATCATTATTTAGGAAATATTTTTATCTTTCTAATTAATATTTATAATCAAATTTATCTTATGTATAACCCTATATTAAAAATGTTTTAGTTATTAAACTTTGATTTTAACTCTTTTAACTCTTCTTTGAATTAAATAATAATAAATGTCCTAATCTAATCCAAGTGGACCAAAGAGGTTCATAATTTATTCATAAGGTTTTTTTGGTCGAATTAAGATTATACAATAGAATTAGGATATGTGTGAGGGTAAAAATAATATCATTTTTACCTTTAATCACCCTATTTACTTTTAACCATGGTAAATAAAAGTAAAAAGTTACTATTCACCAAAAAATATTTTCTTCTCATAGAACTACATTTTACTTACTGATATAAACCATTTCTATCAAATTTTTGATATTCAATTCACAGAAGTGGTAAAATTAAGTTTTATGAAAATTTGCACAAGTTCTGAGGAGGTGGGTAAAAGACGGTAAAAAGTTCTATTAAATTTTATATATCTAAAATTAATATAAAATGATTCCAATGAATTATATTGAAATTATATAGGTATTATGTATCTATTTTTACCTAAAATAAATTTTAATAAAATAAATAATTATTTATATAAAAAGTCTATTTTAACCTATAACTCAGTGTTTATCACTATTAATAAAAAATTGAAAGTTTTCAGAAAAAAACAAAAAATTCACCCTAGGCAAATTTTGATATTCCGAATAAAAAATGGAGTCAATTTTGAAAAATAAAATTTATAAAATTACAAAAAGTGGGTATTATTATTCATAATGGCTAGTTTCATTGGTTTTGGTGTGTTAGAACTCGAAGTTGCATACAACAAACACTATTGTATAATTCAAATAGTAGCGTACCGTGGAAGCTTGGGGTGTCACATTCTCCCCTCCTTCAAATAATTTAATCCTCGAAATTTCTAGAGTATTATTACATAAAATGACTCGGGTGGTTCTTCATCATATGTTCCTCAGGTTCCCACGTTGCCTCTTCCATCTTATGGTTTCTACATAGAACTTTTACCAGACGAGTCATCCAATTTCTCAACACTTGTTCTTGGGTATCAAGAATCCTAACGGGCTCTTCGCAATAAGAAAGATCATGTTCCAGTTCTAATTCCTCATAGGTGAGTACATGCATTGGGTCAGGCATGTATTTTATCAACAGTGATACATGGAATACATCGTGAACTTTGGATATACTTGGTGGAATTTCCAAACAGTAAGCTACAACCCCAATTCATTCAAGAATTTCGAAAGGTCTGATGTACCTGGGACTCAATTTACCTTTCTTACCAAAACTTATAACTCCATTCTATGGAGATATCTTCAAGAAAACATGATCACCGACTTGAAATTCCAAATCCTTCCTTCGATTATCGGCATAAATCTTCTACCTACTTTGAGATGCTTTGATGTGGGTTTGGATTACCTTCACCTTTTCCATTGTTTCCTCCACAAGTTGTGGGCCTATGAGTTTTCTTTCACCAACATCATCCCAACAGGTTGGTGTGCGACATCTGTTTCTGTATAATGCTGCATATGGTGCCATCTGAATACTTGAATGGAATCTATTGTTATAGGAAAATTCTACCAGGGGTAAATATTGATCCCACATACCCTGAAAGTCAAGTGAGCAGGATCTCAACATGTCTTCTATGGTTTGAACAGTTCGTTCTGATTATCCATCTCTTTGAGGGTGGTAGGCAGTGCTCAAATGAAGCTCAGTATCAAAGGCCTTCTAAAGACTTTTCCAGAATATTGATGTGAAACGTGGATCATGATCAGAAACAATCGATTGGGGTACTTCATGAAGTCTCACATCTTCATTAATATATAGTCTTGCAAGACGTTCAAGTGGTAGATCTTCTCTTATATCAAGATAATGTGATGACATGGTAAGATGATCAATAATGACCCATATTGCATCATTCCTTATGGGAGTCTTTGGTAGTCCCATGACAAAGTACATCGTAATATTATCCCATTTCCACTCAGGTATGTGAAGAGGTTGCATGACTCCTCTAGGTTGTTTCCTTACAGCTTCCACTTGTTGAAAAACCATACATCTCGACACAAAATCAGCAATCTCCCTCTTCATGTTGTCCCACCAAAAATGTTCCGTCAAATCTCTATACATCTTGGTGATCCCATGGTGTAAAGAGAAATTAGAACTATGAGCATCATCCAAAAATTCCCTTTTTATATCAGGTATGTCGGGGAAACATAGTCTCTTCCCAAATTTCAAATTTCCATCTTCATACACAAAGTCACTCAATATCCCATCATTCACAGCTTTAATCTTCTTTTGAAACTCATCATCATTGGTCTGAGAACTCTTTATCCTATCTAGTAAAGATTTTTTGGCAACCATTTTAAAATGTATTGATGTTTCACCTTACATGGTTATTCCCATATCCATCTTCACTAGATCCATGAAAATAGGATCCCTTTCAACTCTCATCATGTTCAAAACTCCATGATCCTCTCTACTCAAAGAATCTTCCACCTTATTTTCCTTCCCCAGGTGTTAGTGTATAGTGCAATCATAATCCTTGAGTTTTTCAAGCCATCTCCTTTGCCTCATGTTGAGTTCTTTCTGTGAGAAAATATACTTCAATCACTTATGATCGGTATATATCTCACATTTTCACCATAGAGATAATGTATCCATATCATCAAACCAAAGCTTACAACTGATAACTCAAGATCATGAGTAGGATAGTTTTTCTCATGATTTTTTAGTTGTCGTGATGCATAGGAAATAACCCTATCATTCTGCATAAGGACACAACCAAGTCCTTTCTTTGATGCATCACTATAAATAACAAACCCATCATTCCTCGATGGTAGAGTCAAGATAGGAGCAGTGACTAATATTTTCTTCAGTTCTTCAAAAAATTCTTCACACTATTTTTTCCATACAAATTTAAACCCATTACGTGTGAGCTTGGTTAATGGGTTAGCCAATTGAGAAAAATTCGGGATGAAACACCAACAATAACCTGCTAAACCAATAAAACTGCGTACCTTGGTTATACTCGTTGGTGCTGGCCATTCATGGATTGCTTTTGTCTTAGAAGGATCAACAAAGATTCCATCCTTAGAGACAATATGGACAAGAAAATAAATCTCTTGAATCCAGAATTCACACTTGCTAAACTTCCCATATAATTCATGTCTACTAAGAGTCTTTTGAATAATGTGCAAGTGATTTTCATGATCTTCGTAGATTTTGGAGTATACCAAGATATCATCAATAAATACCACTACAAATTCATCAAGATATTCCTTGAAAAATCTATTCATTAGATCCATGAATACAGAGGTTGAATTGGTCAAACCAAAAGGCATTACTATATCCTCGTAATTCCCGTACCTGGTTTGAAATGCTGTTTTTAGAATGTCTTCCTTCTTCACACACTACTGATGATATCCAGATCGATGGGCAATCTTTGAAAAGTATTGAGATCCATGAAGTTGATCGAATAAATCATCAATGCAAGGAAGGGGATACTTTTTCTTTATTGTTATAGCATTGATCTCCCTATAGTCAATGCACAACCTCATAGATCCATATTTCTTTTTAAAAAAAATAACATGGGCTCCCCTTGGAGAAACACTAGGGAAAATAAATCTCTTATTACTTAATTCTTCTAGTTGTTTCTTTAGTTCCACTAATTCCACAATGGCCATTTTATAGGGGGTCTTAGATATGGGCCTTGAACCTGGAATTAGGTCAATGGAAAACTCTATTTCTCATTTTGGAGGATGTCTATGTAAATCCTCTGGAAAAACATCAACATATTCTTGAAAAATAGGTACATCCTCTATTCGAACATTCCTTTCCTCATCCACAATAATTTCATTCTCTTCCAGCCCAATAATTGAATTTAGTTGAGCTACTATTTTTGGATCTAGATAAGAATTAGGTGGTGACATTTCTTCCCTAAAGATAAGGTACTCCTTATCATCATAAATTTTTTTGACCTCCTTATAACAATAACTTTTCGAATCATGGTCTGAAATCCAATCCATATCGAGGATTATATCATATTCAATCATTGGAATAATGATGCGATCAGTAGATAAAGAACATTTATATGATCTAATGGGAACTGATTCCCAAAACTTTGTTGCAATGATACTTGCTTTAAGATTTTTGATTGAGAAATCCCTTATAAAATCAAATTGGAAATATCTAATTTTCTTTGAAAACTGGGAAGATATGAAACAATGCAATGATCTAGAATCAAATTAAGTATTTTCTAAACTTCAGGAAACCATTAAATTACCTGCCACTACGTCTTTAGGTGCTTCAACCTCAGTAGTAGTGATAGCATAAGCTTGGTCTTGATCCCTTGACCTCTTCTGAGGTATGTTTACCTGACGGTTATGACATTCATTTGCATAATGTCCCATCTCCTGGTAATTGTAGCACTGATCATCGGTAGCTTCTTTCTTCCCCTTGCAATCACGATCTTGGTGGCCTTTTTCACCACACTTGTAATAGACTCCTATTCCCTTCAAGAAAGTACCAGGGTTTTTCTTCCCATATTTACTGCAAGATGGATATTAAACTTTTCCCTTATTCCCATTATTTCAATTTCCAGAGTGATCAGCATATATCTTCTTCTCTTGCTTTGCTTTAAAGTTGTAAGACGTAGAGATTTAATTTTCCATCTTGATAGCACATGAGAAATTGTCTTCGTACATTGAGAAATATTGTTATACTAATTCTCGATAGAGAAATGGTTTTAACTCATCAAATAAACGATCAATCTTACTCCTCGGGTTATGTATATAATCTGCTGTATGCCTCGATAACCTTGTAAAGTTAGCTTCATACTTTGTGACATTCTCATCCTCCTTTTTCCTCAGACTGAGAAATTACCTTTCCATATCTGCTCGATGTTCATAAGGAAAGTATTTTTCTAAGAAAATATCTTTAAACTCCCTCAATTACATACATGATACTTCTTTATCTTCCTTTGTTTTTTGAATCAAGTACCTCCATTGAGGCGGTAAACTTCCATGACAACTTTTTCCATTTCGCTACTCCCCAAGGCATGAAATATTTTCTCTAAGGAATTGATCCATTACTCAGCTACTAGTCAATGTGTATCCCCATTAAACATTGGTTGTTTTGCCTCATCAATCGATCTAACATTGAACCTCCACACTGTGTATTACGGTGCTCCATATGGGTAAGGTTATTATTCATAACCTGAGTGAGTTGTCCCAGTATAGTGATAAACTGATCAGCACCTTTTGTATCACCATCTCCACTATAATTATCTTGAGCAGGAGGGAAATACCTACATGGAGTCCATGCATTGATACAGTTTCCATTTCTTCCACTAGGTTCCATTTCTAAAAATGGCATAAACTAGATTAGTTTATGAATCGAAATACATAATTCCATACTTGTAAAACACTTAACATAAATTGAACTGTTTATGGATATAATCCATAATCATAAAAAAGGTTTTCTTTGAGGATGTATATACTCATAAACCCTTCATAATGGTTTGTAAAGATAATTAGAATTATCCTAAGCATATCCCCTGGGAGTGTCGTAACCAAGAGTACAGCAAGGCCCATTGTCATGCACCAGTTCCCATTCGAGTCTAGCTCAAAGCGGTGTTTTTGGGTTTTACCCCTGGGTACATTTGTGTTAGAGCTGCCTCTACCTTCTCATATCCATACAGGGATGTATTTCTCGGAAAACTCACAAAATCTATAAAATACCAAAATTCTAGGAAGTTCTTCTATACTAATCCTTAACGTCTATCTTAAGGCTATGTTCTCTAATCATTGTTTACCCAAATCTATCTTCCAAGGTTTATTACTAAACTTCCTCTGATACCAACTATATTTCCCCGACCCCAGAAGCCCAGAGTCGGTGCATTATTACGTATCATTAGCATGATCACAAAAGATCAAGTCTTGAAAGATCAATTATTTTAGTAGCCTTGGAAACACTAGATATATTCATAAGTCTTACATTACATCATAAAGTGAAAACTACTACAACATCTTGTCTCCATAGACCACACTCATATCCCCTCATACTATCCCTGAAGGTCATTCATAAAATACTTCTTCATATCTTGGGGAAAATAAAACATAGAAAGGGGTGAGCTCAGATGCTCAGTAAGGATAACAATATAGCAAAAAATTTCATAAATAAGCATAAACATTAAAGAAATGTATAACTAAAACAAAAGCCTTTTAAACATGAAATTCAGCATAATATGGAAAAGATAAAATGAAATAATTCCATTTAATTATTCACATGGATATTCTACTAATCGAATAATCACATGCAATAACAATAACCACTTTCATAATTATGGAATGCATAATGCCAAAATATCATAACCACATAGTCAAGACCTTGTGCCAAGACTACAAATAAGATTTTGCCAAGGCCTCATTCCAATACTATAGTTTGTCTCATGAGACCTACCGATGCATTGAGGATCTATAGTGGCCTCCACCCATCACTTACTAAGTCCAATGAATTCCTCATATGAAAAGGTTTAAACATAACATAAACATTCGTATCTGAAACTAGCATATGAAATGTCAATACTTTATCCATAAACCATGAATGGTATGAAATAACACATCCACAGTGAAACATATCATAAAACCTTCAATACAATATGGAAGTTTTGTATAATAATAAATCAACTTCAAATAAGCTTAAAATCCATCAAAGGATGTTGACATGGTTGAAATAAAAATTATTTGAGAGAAATATCTCTATCTTTTTTTGAAATCAATTAAAAGTCATGTAATTATAAAAGAAAACCATTAATTTGAAAATATTCTTGTAAGCTTGTAAGGGAAGCTTAGACAATCTTATAACGGCGGAAAATAGATGCACCCTCCATATAAGTTAAAAAAACATTCTTTCCTTAATTTTGTCGAAAAGGTTAAAAAGGACCTTGTTTGGAAAACAATGGAAAGATTCCTTTATAAAAATATGATAAAAAGTAAAAAAAGGGTATCAATGAATTTAACCCACTGTCTACTAAATAGTATAATGTTTTGAAATACATTTTTATGAAGCATGGATGTGGATGATAAATAGGTCCTAGTAGACAAATACGTATAAACAACCTTGGATAATAAAGAGATTGTGAAATTAACCCTTAACTTGTACTTTTACTTAGTCTATGGTAGGTTGACCTCCTATATAATGGTGAAATAACTGTCATTAAATTATACAAGAATCGTATACATTAATATGATATCATATATGATCTTTTAACATTTCTTTGTTAATAATATTTTAGTATTATAGTTGTTTTGGGTGTTAACTGATTCATTATCCTTTATATGATTTGTTATGTAAGCCGTGTTTGTTATGGATAGGTTGTATATTATCCACATACAGAATGATATGATGTCCTTATACATTATTTTTAATCATGAAATGAAAATTGTTCTTGAATGGATACGATGAGGGAATGAATCTCATCACGTTCATGGAGACAATATTCCGTACGTACGCACGAGCGACAATATCATTAATTTGATATTAAAATAATATATAATTGGATGTCATATCATATATACATAATCATAATAATGTTATATTTATTATTTACATCAATTACACATCATTATTATACCCATCCAAATAATAATGTATTGAATAACAATTACACCATGATGTGGAGACGGTTAGTCGTACGTACGCACGTATGGTGACATGTCATTCAAAGGATGGACAGAATAATGAATATGGTTGTACCATATTTATAATAACATCATAGTATATAGAAGATACTGGAGTTATTATTTTAGAATGGAAAAAACAAAGAAAGAAGAAGTGGAAGAAGAAGGGAACTTGAAAGAGGGTGGTGAAAACATTACCTCTTCTTCGGGTTCTTACTTTTGATTTGATCAAAAGGGATTCTTAGGTTTGCTTTATGATCAAACTAAGGCTTCTAGGTTGAATGGAGGATAGTTGAGAGAGTATTTGGGCAGGGGTTTTCCGTGCCAAATGGCTTTGAAGGTGTGAAATTTTGAGAAGGGGGAGTTCCCTTTTATAAAAGGGGTGAGGGGCACCTTAGGAAAAACTAGAAATATTATTTTATAATAAATTCATATTCGGTTTATAATGGGTCCAAACTAATTTATTTTTAGGATAATGTGGGTATGGGTCTCAAACCACCCAAAAAATAGGTGTTATACAGGTTGGGTCATTATAGTAACCTTATAGTTTAGTTTTAACTCTTAGTTAATTAGTTTCACATTTACCATGTCTCTTTGTATTTTTATATTATATGGTTAATAAACATATTATAAAATTCCAAGAGAACCCCAAGTGGTTCATTAATGATAAACCTATCATTATATAAGTCTTTTTGAATAAACTTAGATTTTTAGGAATAGAATATCAATTAATAATATAATATTTGTTTTAAAAACTCTTTTATGACAATTTTGACACTATTTGGAAAATTGTTTTTTGTGAAAATCATAACAGAATGATTACTTCTAAAAAAGTTAATTAAATCAATAATAACATGTAATATTAACCTATAAAATTAGTGTAATTCATAAAAAGGCTCAAATTATATTTATTTGGGTATTTATAATATCAATTATTTGAATATTTCATTAAAAAGGTAATTACTGCATCACCATTGTGTCATAAATAAATTAAATTATTTAACATCTAAAAATTATAAATAAAATATCATTATGTATGAAATATTTTTATCCTTATAATGAATATTTATAATCTAATTTATCTTATGTATAACCCTATATTAAAAATGTTTTATTTGTTAAACATTGATTTTAACTCTTTTAACTCTTCTTTTAATTAAATAATAATAAATGTCCTAATCTAATCCAAGTGGACCAAAGAGGTTAATATTTTATTACTAAGGTTTTTTTTGGTTTAATTATTCTTATCCAATATAATTAAGACATGTGACTTGGTAAAAATAATATCAATTTTACCTTTAATCACCCTATTTACTTTTAACCATGGTAAATAAAAGTAAAAAGTTATTATTCTAAAAAAATTATTTTCATCTCATTGAACCACATTTTACTTACTGATATCAACTGTGTCTCTATGATTTTTGAAATTCAATTCACAGAACTGGTAAAATTATGTTTTATGAAAATTTGCAAAAGCTCCCAGGAGGTGGGTAAAAGACGGTAAAAAGTTAAATAAAACTTTATATATCTAAAATTAATATAAAATGACTCTAATGAATTACATTGAACTTATATTGGTATTATGTATCTATTTTTACCTGAAATAAATTTAAAAAAATAAATAATAATTTAAATAAAAATTCTTTTTTAACCAATAACTCAGTGTTTTCACTATTCATCAATAATTAAAAGTTTTCAGAAAAATAAAAAAAATTCACCCTAGGCTAATTTCGGTATTCCGAATCCAAAAATGAAGTCCATTTTGAAAAATAAAATTTTTAAATTTTCAAAAAGTGGTTATTACTATTCATAACGGCAAGTTTGATTGGTTTTGGTGTGTTAGAACCCGAAGTTGTGTACAACACACGCTATTGTAATATTCAAAGAGAAGAGTACCATGGAAGCTTTGGGTGTTACATTATTGGTTGGATTTAATCCAATATGGATTATTATATGATGATTTAATGTACGTTTGGAGGTTATTTGGGTAGGTTTTGGATGATCTAAAGGGATTGAGAGGTGTAAATATGTGGGAGGGGTGAGTTACTTTTTATAGTGTATGTGGAGTGATATTCTGGTAAAACTTTTAAAAAGAAATGACACCCACTTTTTCCCATGTCAAGTGGCCCAAATAATTAATGAAATTATAAAACACAGATGATATTGTAGAAATATAGATATATAATTTACTTTCTACAAGTTTCTATGTCATTTTGGGCCTTAAGTTTAAGGTTTAGTCTATTGTTAATTTAATTTTTCTCTTAAATGTTGTAAATAATTTTAATCAATTTCTCTAGTAGTTTTTTTCTTGTAAAAAACTAAGTTGAAATAATTATAAATTATAAATTATTTTTATTCCAAATATGGAATAGTTTTTTCAAATTTCAATCACATATGTGGAAAAATTAATTTAAAATTAATATCACAGATGGAATTAGAAAGAAGGTTTTTAATGATAAAAAATTAAAATGTTTGCTATGTTTTGATATCCAATTTCAAGGTGAAATTGATTCTAATGATCTAAAGTGTATTAATTATGTAAAATTTATCAAATTAACTTTTTAAACCAATTAAAATATAATTTATGATTATAAATAAATTAGATAAAAAAATAAATTTTCAATTAAAATTTAGTATTTTCCACTATTCATCAATAAATTAAACTTCACAGAAAAATACAAAAAATTCACCCTAAGATAATTTTGAAATTATAATTTAAAAAAAGAATTTTATTTTGACATATAAATTTTAAAAAAGTTCCAAATTTTATTTTTAAATATGTTTTTTAATCTAAAGGGAGTAGAATTGCCTTTTGAAAAATATTGATTTTTATGGATGAAATTCTGTTTGTTCTTGTCTTATACTCATAAAATATATTGGACGAATGAAAAAAAATATTTTTTTAATAATATCAATATATTACATTAATATAATTTAATAATTTTAATTTATTTATTTTATTATGATAAAATGACTTTGTGATCATGAAAATATTATTTTTATAAAATAATTGTCTTTATATTCAATTGGTTCTCATATTAATTTCTAATTAATTGGAAAACTATGAAATTATTTTATATTCTCAGAAACCATATATTTTCATAAGATAGTAAATACTATTCATTTCCACCAATTTAATGGTTAGGTTATATATGATTATGTTAAATAATAATATTTTAATAATATATTACTGTTCTGCAAAACTCGATCTTGCATGTAACGTAAGTTGTCGAAGAAACTCGTTGTTGTGTGCAATGAAAGATAACTAACTATTTCTTGAATTTCCAGCAATAGAATATATTAAAAATATTAATTATACCATATTATATTGAGAGGTCATAGCCATTAAATAAAATTAACTTTTTTTTATAATTTTTGGGGTGTTACAAAATATGTGTCTTTCTGAATGAAAATTAAAATAAATATTTATTTATGAGTATAGTGAATATAATATTTATTTATTTATTAAATTAATAATATTTATTTTAATAAATATTTTATTATTCAATGCTAAATAAATTACATGGGGAATTAATGAGTCAAGTTAATGACTCGATGGTAATGATATATATTTTTTGACATTATTTAAATGAGCATTTATTTATCTATTTTATAAATAATATTTAAATAAACACATGTAATGGAAATAAAAATAATATTATTATTTGACATAGGGATTACATAGAATAATAAATTAATGAAAGTTTGTAACATCCTGACCCCGGTGCAACCCATCGATGCCAAGAGCCGGTTGGACACATGACCTCAGGTGTGCCTCCTCGTACCCCAGAGGCTTCTTACTAGCAACATGGTTCTAATATCGATCATGGGGAGACTATAGTCTATTTTATCAGAATAATACACTAGAATAAAATAATAAATAATAATATAATAACATAATCATAACCAGAACAATACCAATATCTCAAGATGACCAAACTAAAAATACAATATCCAAACTAAACAGTAGATATGCCATGCTATAGTATGTGCCAAGTGTTAAAATCAAAACCAACAGTAAAGACACTAAAAAATCCAAAGCAGGCCCCAAACCATGTTTGGTTCCCTTATCCATGCTCCATCCCAACACATCCATTTAACACATGTACATTTCCATTATCCTATCTTATAGACATGATGTCTATTCGGAAACTGATCGGCCATCCCATGTAGAGTGTGAGTACAACTCAGTTGGCCACCACTGACGACGTCTATAAAAAATATCAAGTCAAACGGTGTATGTAATTTTAGAAAGAATAAATAAAATCACTAAAGTAAATAATTTACACTTATTAAATTACTCTTTATTTTACCACATAACTCTCAGGTTCCTGGGGACACTTGAACTCCCAATAAATGCTTCAACCCATGACAGAGTCTGATCCATATCACAAATTTAATTCTCAAATCAATATAATGAAATGGGATTTCATAATCCATTCATTTCAATTCAATATCATGGAAAATTGAAAACATGGTATAATGCCATCTATTTTTTTCTAGGTCGTCATGCTTAGGACCTCATGGGATTTTGATACAACAGACCTTGTCCCACACATGAAAATAAATTTATCAATTTGGGATTTTGACATAACATTTCTTATCCCACACATTAATATCAATTTAATCACAATGGGATTTTCATTCAACAAGCCTTGTCCCACACATGAATATCAATTTTGTCACTATGGTCTTCTAACATAATAGTCCTTATCCAACACACAAATATCACATAATCACATATATCAAAACTCATATATACCGCAATGTCATATAAATCATGATTAATCAAAATTAATCATTTTACCACATTTTACCATCACAATACTCCATTAATTAATTCATAAATTAATTAATCCAACTCCATGAATTCCGTAATCACAATAATTGACTAATTAATTAATTCAATAGTTAATTAATTCAATTCAATCAATTCCAAGGTTTTATTAATTGATCCAATAATTAATTAATCCAATTTCACATTCATAACAATCCATTAATTAATTAAACAATTATTTAATTCAACTCTACATTCTCAACAATCTATTAATTAATTCAATAATTAAATAATTCAATTCCATCAATTACCTAATCACCAATTCCATTAATTATTTCAACAATTAATTAATTCAATCAAACAATACCAATGTACCATTAATTAATTAATCAAATTTAACAAACTCAATATCTCATTAATTAATTCAAAAATTATTTAATCTAATTTTTTCAATTATATAATCATGACATTATCCATTAATTAATTCAATAATTAATTAATATAATTAGTAAATTCCATAATCATAACATCTTGTTAATTAATCAAACACTTAATTAATCATTTTAATACCCTTAATCAATTCAAAACACAATTAATCACAACAATCTCAATAATTTATTTTACAATTAATTAATCTCATCAATATCATTAATTAATTAAAAAATATATTAATCCTATCATTCCAATTAATTAATTCCACAATTAATTAATCCATTCAATATCATTAATTAATTAAACAATTAATTAATCACAAAAATTCTATTAATTAATTCAATAATTGATTAATCACAACAATTCTATTAATTAATTCAAAAAATAATTAATCCAATTTTACCAATTTCATTATCACAACAATCACTCTTAATTAATTTAACAATTAGTTAATATAATTAAATAATATCAATATCCCCATAATTAATTCAATAATTAATTATTCCAATTCTATCAATTTCATCACCATATTAATCACCATTAATTAATTCACCAATGAATTTATCCATTTCATTCATTTTCATCATCATAATAGTCTCTAATAATTAATTCAATAATTAATTAATCCAATCCATTCGTTCTCATCATCCTAATAATCCCAATTAATTAATTCACTAATTAATTAATATAATTCATTCATATGTACAATCACAAAAAACCATTAATTAATTTTTCAATTAATTACACCACTTCAATCAATTCCATAATAAAAAAAATTACCAAATAATATATTCAACAATAAATTATCCCAAATCCACTCTAATAATATCACAATAATTAATTCAACAATTATTTATTCGAATTTCATAGTAATAATATTTTAGTAGTTAGTTCAATAATTAATTACCCCAATTTCATGATTCCAAAATCTCAACAATTAATTCAATAACTAATTATCCCAATTTCACTATCACAATATCTAAATAACTAATCGAATCAATTACATTAAATAATTCCTTAATTAATTAATCAAATAAATTCCATTAACAAATTCCATAATTAATTAATCCAATGAAAAATATTTATTCTCCAATAATTAATTCAATAAATAATTATTCTGAAATTCCGCAATTTCAATATCCTAATAATTAATTGATCAATAAATTATTCCCAATTCATATTCCCTTAATTGATAAATTTACCAAATTAATTAATTAAATTTAAGAAAATTTAGTAGTTAAATGAACCCTATAAATTTTATAATTACATACACATAATTGAAATCAATACTATTGGATTTGAATGGTATACAACCTACCTGAAATTGGGAAAAAACTCCCCAATGAATATCGCTGAATTTTAAAATGTAATAACCACGAACATGATGAAGAGCATGATCTAGATCTGAAACCAAAATTCAAAATCAAAAGAATCAAGATCCAAAAAATCCTAGATCTAGATCCTAAAAAACTAGAACTAGATCCTACTATATAGAGTTTAATCACCCCTTAAATATGTGAGATGAATGGGAGAAGAATGAGGAACCAACTGAGCTTATGATCTCTTACTGGGAGTGGTGCAGATATTTAATTAGGTTTTCGAATCTCTAGAAACTGAGGTCAAGAGTCCTAATAATTCATATAGGATCCTTCAAAATCATGACGTATCAATAGGGGTTGAGTGGGGGTCTATTTTTGGTTAATATAGGGGTTCAGGTAATTAAAAATATAATTTTGGGCCTAAATAAAAACCCACACATGATTTATGGGGTAGGGGCTCACACTTTACCCTAACTATGCGCCTTATTCATGTGCCCCTTCTAGGGGTTCATTGTTTCTCCTAAGAGTTTGTATAGTTTGAAAACCTATGCACTATCTATAAAATTTCTCTATGTACAGGGTTATATGTTTTTCAAGACTGGGGTGCACGGTTTGGGAAAATCGTGCGCCAACCGTGCATTTCCCCTTTTCCTTTCGTAATTTCCAATTTTTCACCCAAATTAATTCTAAGGTCAAAACCAATCAATGTATGATAAAAAAACAAAAAGTAATACCTGAAAACAAGCCAGAGATATTTTCCTAAAAGGTAGGGATCTTATAATCTCCTAACCTTATAACATCTTGTCCTCAAGTTGTACTCCCAAGCATCCTTAAGATTCCGAGTCAAAATGATCAGGTCATTGGGCCCACATATCAAATTCTCTTTCCCAATTTTCCTCTTACACATTAACTTTCTAAAAATATGAATTATTAGCATGGTATTTACCCAAAATACATTCTCATGGTGATCCAATACATGAATCAGATTCTTCTCAAAGGACACATCGGTCTAAAACTCACCATCCACAACATACCCGATGTGTTTCCCAACTCACCGTTCTCAAAAACCACTGGAAAAACACCCATAAATTAACCTTATCCTTTCCATTAAAACCATATATAATGGAAATACATCCACCACCTCCAAAGCCCATATTTCCTTTCCCTAATAAATTTAAACATTCACATTATAGGTTTCTCATTGGAATTCTAATTCCACCACTTCCAACCCATAGTCATTGTCAATACATCTTCTACCAACACATCTCTACCAAATTTTGGAATTTATTTAACACTAATTTGTCATGTAACTCAACCACCACTTCCCATGCATCAAACACAAGTAAAACGCTATAACATGAATGTGGACTTCTATCCTATCATAGGACAATAAAACAACATCAAATGCTACCTGTTCCTGGCTTCCGAGTGTGGATCACATAGTATTCATCGACCTCTGGTCTATCATGAGAAACTCATCCATAAAATATTGATTGTGTACATCCCACCATATATCTCCATATATACTATTTCACAAGTGAAACCTATAAGAGGCCTCATATCCAACCCAATCAAATTCAGGTAGCTATGAGTAAATCCAGAGCATCCTCAGTATACCTGGGATGATGTAAATGTAGTAAACATGATTATCATTAAATAAAAGTACGATAAGAAGTCATCAGTGAAAACCACCACAAAGCCTCCATCACCAATGTTACCTCCTATTAAGGAAACACCTTAACCTGTTGAAAGTACGAGCCTTCACATCCTATCAACATCTCACCACACCAATCCAAAACCAGATAGTCCCTCACCCAATATACAACCGAGTTTCAAAAAATTGTGTTCTCACTACCCAAAACAGCCTCATCAAGGTACAAATTAACAACACAAATTATTCTCATTTCATAACATTAACACAGTTAACAAGAGTTATTTACACAGAATAATAACAAGTCTTTTCCCCTTTTCCACACCAAATGGTCAAACCTGAGGCACCATCACTACCCTTATCCATCCTACATCTATGTCATAAAGGTAAAATCATTCTCATTATTCAACTTTCTCATTAAAAGACCATTTATTATCATCTTTATCATTTTAAAATCCTTATGAATTAAAAATTAGGCACCTTTTTCAAGTAAATTTTACAAGAAAGGGAAAATATCTCAAGTTCAACAACTTACCCAAAACCTATTTTCCCATGCGTGCCTATAATGATTCATGTCATGAAATAATCACGACTGCCTAGAATTATGCATATATACTCAACTCTCATTCCATACTGGGCCACAAGTCAAATCTCATAAATATTCAGAAATAATTATCACATCACACAGCAACTGTGTCACCCAAGGTTGAATAATATTCAATTGTAACAACAAAAAATATTAACAACAATCCCACACTAGGTACTTGGGGTCTCCCCCATACATGAGTTAGCTACTCTTATGCAAGAGCTCATAACCAAGGCTTGAATCTTCCTAGTCTCTTGTCCACATTTCCTAAATATTAATACAAAATAAAAGAAAAGAAAAGAAAGTTGGTCTCTGATACCACTTTGTAGCATCCCGACCACAGTGACCCAAGTCGGTCAGTCCCATGACCTCAGGCACACCTCCCCATATGTTAGAGGCTGGTGACTAGCATTGAAGGTCTAATATTAATCATGGGGATACTATACACACATTTATTAGAGTAATACACAATTATAAAATAAGAACAATAACAGAATAATATAATCATAAACAGAATAATATCAGTATCTCGAGATGGCATAACTAGAATACAATATCAAAAATAAATAGTAGATATGTCATTCAAAAGTATGTTGCATGTTTCAAAATAAAAACCCAAAATTGAAGACACTGACAACCCTCAAGAGAGTCCTAAACCACGTATAGTTCCCTCATCCATGATTCCTACAAACTCATCCATCTATCATCGGTCATTTTTCCTTATCCTATCCTATAAACATGAAGTCTATTTGGGTATCGATCAGACAGCCCATGTAGGGTTTGTGCACAACTCAGTAGTCCACCACTAACAGTGTCAAAAAAATATCCAATAAATTTTTTCATGAAATAGAATAAAGAATAAATAAAAGTAATAAAGTAAATAGTTTACACTTATTCAATTATTCTTTATTTTACCAAAAAATAAATGGTTTCTCGAGGACACGCAAACTCTGAATACATGTTTCGACCCTATATGGATTTTGATTCAAATCACATATTTAATTCTCAATTCATTATAATGAAATGGGATTTCATTATCCATTCACTTTAATTCAATATCATGCCTAATTGGAACCGTGGTCCAATGCCATCAATTTGGTTATAGGTTGTCATGTTAAGGTCCCCATAGGATTTTGATGCAGTAATCCTCTTCCCACATATAAATATAAACGTATCACTATGGGGTTCTTACATAGCATGCCTTGTGTGACACACGAATATCATTTTTATCATGATGGTCTTTTGATACAGCTGTCCTTGTCCCACACACAAATACCAATTTTATCACTATGGACTTTTGACACTACACGCCTTGTCCCACCCTTGAATATCAAAAATTCACATGTATCACAATTCACATATATCATAATGTCACATCATTCATGATTAATACACATTAACCATCTTACCACATTTTACTATCACAATCTTCAATTAATTAATTCATAAATTAATTAATCCAATGCCATGTATTCCATAATCACATCAATTGACCATCTAATTAATTAAACAATTAATTAATACAATTCAATCAATTCCCATGTTTGATTAATTGATCCATATATTAATTAATCCAATTTTACACTCATAACTATCCATTAATTATTTCAACAATTAATTAATTCTATTCAACATTCCCAGAAACCCTTTAATTTATTCAGAAATTAATTAATTCATTTCCACCAATTGGATAATCACTCATCCCATTAATTCATTCAATAATTAATTAATCCATTTTAAAAATCCCAATATTCAATTAATTAATTAAATAATTAATTAATCAAATTAAACAATCCCAACATCTCATTAATTAATTCAATAATTTATTAATCCAATTTGTTCAATTACATAATCATGACGTTCTACATCAATTAATTCAACAATTAATTCATCTAATCAATAAATTCAACAATCATAACATCTCATTAATTAATTCAAAAATTAATTAATCCTGTCGATATTTTTATTTAATTCAACTATTAATTAATCTCAACAAAAAAATTAATTAATTTAATAATTAATTAATTCCACCAATCTCATTAATCGATTCAGAAATTAATTAATCATATCAATATCATTAATTAACTCAATATATAATTAATCCCTTCAATATCATAAATTTGTTCAATAATTAATTAATCACAACAATTTCATTAATTGATTCAAAAAATAATTAATCAAATATAAAAAATTTGATTATCTCAAAAACAACTCTTAATTAATTTAACAATTAATTAATCTAATTCAATAATCTCGATATCCCCATAATTAATTATTCCAATTCAATTAATTGAATCATCACAATGATTTCTATTAATTAATTCATCAAATAATTAATCATTTTCATTCATTTTCAAAATCACAACAATCCCTATTAATTAACTGACAAATTAATTAATCTAATTAATTCACCAATTTATTAATCTAATTAATTCATTTTCATCGTCACAAAAATCCTGATTAATTTATTCACCAATTAATTAATCCAAATCATTCGAATGTATAATCACAGAAACCCATGAATTAATTCATCAATTAATTAATCTATTTCAATAAATTCCATAATCATTACAGTTCCCAAATAACTAATTCAAAATTTAATTACCCAATACCACAATCAAAATGTCATAATAATTAATTTAACAATTAATTATTCAAATTTTACAATCATGATATTTCAATAATTAGATCAACAATTAATTACCTCAACTTCACGATTATAATATCTCAATAATTAATTCAAAAATTAATTTTCCCTATTTCACTATCACAATATCTTAATAACTAACCACAAAAATTCCATAAAATAATTCTTCAATTAATTAATCACAAAAATTCCATTAGTTAATTCCAAAATTAATTAATCGAATTCATGATCTCTATTCTTCAATAATTAATTCAACAATTAATTATTCCCAAATACCCAATTTAATTATCCCAATAATTAATTTATCAACAAATTATTCCCAATTCACATTCCATTACTTAATTAATTTACCAAATTAATTAATTCTATTTAGAAAAATTCAATTTCTCAAAAAAGCCAAGAAATTCCATAATTAAATACATATAATTGAAATCATGATTATAGGATTTTAATAGTATACCACCTACCCTAAAATGGTGATGAACACTCACGAATGAATATCCCAAATTTCAATTGGAACAATAAAAAATGCAATGAAGAAGATGATCGAGATCTGAAACCTAAATCAAAAATCAAAAAAATATAGATTAAAAAATCCTAGACCTATATCCAAAAAACAATATTTATATCATAATAAATTGATGCTAATGTTCCATTAAAAATTAGATAATAATGGTAGAATAATGAGAAACAAGTATGGATTAGGATCTCTTATATTGTGTAGTGTAGATCATTAATCTATGCTTTGAATCCCCAATAAAGAAGGATGGGAGCCCTAGGAAATTTCATGGGAGCCATTTAAATTGAGTGGAATTGTTATGGGTTATGTTCAGGTTGAATTTTGGTTAATATGGGGGTTTGGGTAATTATAAATCTAATTTTACAGCTAAATAAAAACCCACACACAGTTTGCTGGGTAGGGGTGCACGGTTTCCCCTAATTGTGTGTCTTAACCATGTTCCAATTCTAGGAGGTGCATAATTTCTCCTAATAGGGTGAACGGCTTGAAAAAACATGCCCTATCGATTCCATCCCTCTCTATCAGGTTTTTCAGGGTTTTCTGGGACAGGGTGAACTATTTTGGAAAAACTGTGCACCATTCGTGCACTTCCCTCATTCCTTAAAAAATTTCCAACATTTCATCCAAATATACACCAAGTTAGAACCCAATCAAATTATTCTCAAAAAAATCCAAAATAATTCTTAGAAACAAGCCCATGAAATTTCCACAAATTTTTCGGATCTTATAATGGCCATTGTGAAACTATAAATTGTTTTAATCGTAAGTATAAGTTAAAAATTATATCATTTTCAGAGACGGTGAGACTTGTTATTCACAAACCAATTATCACTATAATTATCTTAGGACTAGAGAGAAAAATCCCTTAATTCTCCCACTAATGAATCTTTATAAAATAAGAGAAACTTCTTATTATGGTCATTGGTTAATATCATAAATCACATCATTTTACCATGCTTTCTCTCAGAGATTCAAAATCAATTTTATGAGATTTAAGAATTATGTGTGGATACATCTAGAGGAATCCTCAATTGGATTCACCCCTATAATGAAAAAATATCAATAGAAACAATAAAAATTAATCGACATGATTATCATGTTTGAGGTAATTCTATTTTGAAATTAATTATAAATTAAATGTGAAAGATCCTCTCAAGAATATTATGAGGTTTGTTCATCATGTTATTCTTGTTTTATCCATTTATATTAATGAAAAATAATATTTGGGCGCCAAACCAATGCATTATTGTTCCCTAGAACCTTCATAAAGATGTATATACATGAACATGTCTTCTAATTTACCTATGAAGATAATAGATAAATTTAGTAGTCAATAGTGAAATGTGTCAGCAAAAGGAAATAAATAACTCATAGAGGGAAACTAAGAATAACATGTAACTCCATATCTTGGGAGGTTCCATGCCTGACTTACCTACTCTGGTAAAAAAATAGAATCTCATATGAACACATTTTACTTAGTTAGGGTGAAACAATCATACCATCTGGGGAAAGTCCATTCACGTTTACCAAGGTGATTCAATCTTGCAACCTATCCATTTGGGATATGAGAAAGTGTATACCGATTTAGGTGAATTTTATATCCTATACCATCCATATAACCATCCCACTACTGATCTTCATACCTTCTCATGTAGTCTATAAAAATTTTATATAACACTTCACAACATGATAAAAATATCATTTGTCCAAATTTAATATATTTTATATATTTTATATCATTTAATATAATATTATTTATTTTAATATAATATTAATTTCAATTTTGACACTATTCATGACATTGACTTTTATGAAAACCAATAAAAAAAGATATCTGAAAAGTAAAACTTTTAAAATATAAATAACAAGTAAAATTTCCTATTAAAATTATTTAATGAAATCAATTATCTAAAATAATATTTATCTTAAAATTTGTAAAATCATTTATTTGGTATTCTTATTAATTAAACAATTAACGCATCATCGTTTTATAAGACATTAAGGAAATTATTTATTTATTAAAAGTTAAAAATAAATTATAATGAAAAATATAAATATTTTATATTTAAAATTACTATTTATAGTTGAATATATGTTTTGAATAACAACATATTAAAAATTTAATACTTATTAAAATCATTAGTATGACATATTTAACTACTCTTAAAATAAAATAATATAAATGGATTAAAGTCATCCAAGTGGATCTCGGAGGCTATAGAATCAGAAAAAATATGATTTTGGTCAAAAATAACTCATCCAATAATATTTTGATATGTGTTAGGATAAATTTTTAATATTTATAATATGATTTTTACTCATAATTACCCAATTTACCCTTAACTACGGTAATTTATATTACTAAGTTTACGTTTCATATTGTTCAAAAATAAAACATTACTATTTAATAAATTTGGAATTTATAATTCAAAATATGGAATCCATTTTAATAATTCATAACACATAATTGGGTAAAATTAATTTAAAATTAAACTCGTACATGGGGTGAGAAAACTGGTTTTTAAACCGAAAACTTCAAAAGTTTGAAAATTTTTTATATCCACATTCCATATAAAAATGATTCCAATGGCATAAATTGGATTCATAGATATATAATTTATATAATTTTACTTTTAAAATAATTTAAAAAATAATTTAACATTATAAATTATTTAGATAAAAATCCATTTTTTCAATTAAAATGCATTATTTTTTACTGTTCACAAAAAAATGAAACATATCAGAAAAATAAAATAAAATAAAACAAAGTAAATATTGATGTTCCTATTTCAAAAAAAAATTAAAATAGATTTTATAAAATTGGAAATTTCTAGTTTTAAAAAATGTACACCATTAAAAGGCGATAAAACAGCTTTTAAAAAAAATATATTCTTTTAATTCATAAAATTGGATTCATTCTTATATTATGCGTATGAACATTTTGAATTAATATAAAAACATTTTATTAAATATATAATATATAAATTGCTGAATTTGGTTAGTGTTTTTCATTTCCCCCAATTATGTAGTTGGGTTATAACGGTCATGTTAAAATAACGATATTTAATTGTACATAATTATTTGTTTAAGCTTGGTGTTCTGTGCAACATTATCTATAAAAGAAATTAAATTTATTTTAAAAGATACATATCATGAAAAATTGGTGTGTTATATTCTACCATCCTTCAGAAAATTTCATCCTCACAATTTGAAAGTGCACTTCAAAAATCAAAGGTTGGTACTTGAAAATTTCTTTTTGGGAAACTGATATCAAAAATAGGTTTAATGAAACATACTCTTAATAATAGAGAAATTAAATGTTAAGGTCATCATAAAATTATGCTATAGAATATGATAAAATTAGTGGAATGTAAAAATCTGGACATGGAAGAGAAATCTAAATATCAAGTTCATATGGAGAGTGATAGAGAACATGGTCACTAGAAAATTAACCATAACAAAACCATAATTTTTTGATCGATCAAATGAGCATTAATTTCTCATAAATAAAATTAAATAGATATTTTTTTCCAAAATCATTTCCCATGAGTTGGTAGACTCTTTTACTATTCAAATAAGCACTTTATATAATAAACTTACATGATTAATTTCAATGTCTTGAGTGTAATTTCATCATTCAGTTTTGCTTCGATATATATTTTCAATTCATTTCGTACAGATGTATATGGATATTCCAGATTAATTTTTATTCATGAAGAACTTTTAACAAATTATAATGTCAAAAATTATTTTCTTCATCGTTTAATTTTTTTCTGAAACTAAAAAGGTCAGAATATAGAATCCAATAAATCATACTTTAACCTCAAACAATAATATCCCATGTTCAACAATATAAATTCCAAAATTAAGTCTCATCAAAAATATATCTATCAAAATTCACAGTCCAAAAATTAACAGGGAAGGCCACTAAATTTCCAAAATCAACATTACATCATATTTTCTCAAAACAACATAATATGGATATTTTTATCACAAACAAAATATATTAATACCTTTATCAAAATTAAAACCTTATTGAAAACATACATTTTTCTAAATCCTTAAGGAATAAAGTCTGAAATACAATCCTTATATATATTATGATTCTTATAACTTGAAAAAAATACTTTTATTATTCCACTTTGACTGCAGTAATAACATAATATTGACCTAGAAACATTTTATTCTTATGAGAAATATTTCTTTAATGCTTGGGACATTATTTTGTGTATTTCCCCATCTCTTTACAGTTGAAACATTTCACATTTATAGATTCTTTATTTCAATTACGTTCATGAGCCCATGGACCTTTCTCTCCAAACTTGTAACAAACTCTCATTCCCTTTAGGAAATTACTAAGGTGTTTCTTCCCACAATTATCACATGTGGAAAAATAATTCTTTCCATTTATTACATTGTACATATAATTCTTTTACATAATTTCATAGGACTTATATAATTACTTCTCTATCTTGATGTCACATAAGACTATATCTTTGTATGATGAGAATGTTTGGGAGAACAATTCATTTCAAAAGAATAAATATAACCCATCAAATAAATGATCAATATTACTCATTGGGTTATGTATGTTGTTTTAAAAATTCCTTTATAACCTTATAATGTTGAATTCATATTTATAAACATTCTCATCCTTATTTTGGCTCAATCATAGAAATTGCCTCTCCACGTCAACTAACTGTTTACATGGAAAATATTTTTCTAAGAAAAGTTTCTGAAAATCCTTCCCTTCCATGTTTTCTATTTCCTCTTACTCCTTCATATTTTGAATAAATTACCACAATTGATCATCATATTCATAGAGATAATAAACATCCATGAAAACCTTCTCCATTTCATAAATTTCTAAAGAAAAAAATGTCTTTTCTAAGGAACTTATCCATTGATAATTTTAAAAAATATATTTAGTCCCATTGAATGATGGAGGTTGTTGTCTAATGAATCGGTCTAACATTGTTCCTCTGTAAGTTGGATTAGTTTTCTCCATACAGGGAATGTTATTTCTCATAACCTAAGATACTTGTCCCAGTACAATTATAATTTGTTCAACACCAATTGTATCTCCCACTCCAACATCATTATCTTTCATAGGAGGGAAATACTTAAATGGATTATGGGTGTTGATACGGTTTCCTTTCCTTATATTAGATGCCATTTCTAAACAATCGAATACCAATGATTAGGTTATGAATAATAATGCATAATTTTGAACTAATAAAATTGTTAACATAAATTTCAAATTTATGTATAACTAATCTCAAAATCCTAAGCTTGGTTACTTTGGGAACATTCTCAAAGACTTCTCTATGGTTAAGTATCCATAATCTATATTTTTGTAAATTTTGTTTACTAAAGTTTCTATTAACCTTTCACTAATACCAACTGTAAAGACCCCAACCCTAGTAGCCCAAATTTGGTGGTTACATTATTAAATTGGTAATAAGTATAGATATTCCATCCCAATGGACTAAATAGTTTAGTAGTTTTGGAAAATATATTTATATACATAAATTTTATAATACAAATTGAAATAAAATACAACATAGTTTTTCCATTGGAAACACACCAATTTTCCTAGATTTAGACTATATATCATTCATAACATACTTCTTGGAATTCTAGTGGAAAATAAAACATAATAAAGGGGTGATCTCAATTTTTCAATAAGGGTATGAATAGAGTGTAAATTATCATAAATAAGTATAAATAATTGTGGCAAGGTAATTAACTGAAACACATTTGATTTAATCAATAACTTGGGAATAATATGGTAGGAAGGATTTTATATCAAATAATTCCATAATAACATGAGCTAAAACTTATCCATGGTTATCAAAACTAATATTATAATCACATGGTAACCAGTAACCAATCTCATAATGATGAAATTCATAATATGGGACATCATAAACATACCGTCAATGATTTGGCCAAGACACCATACATAAATTGGTAAGGCCTTGGCCAATACCCAAACTAGATTGGTTAATGATAACAATTGATTAATTAAGGGTATATTGTGGGCCCCATATATTACTTACTATGTCAAGTTAATTCTTCATTTGAAAGGGTTGAAATATAAACAACATAAACTTTCATATTAAAACTATCATATGAAATGTTAATACTTTAACCATAAACCATGAATGGAATCAAAATAACACACTAATATCCAAATTGATCACAAAACATTAAATAAAATATGTTATAAGATATCATCATATATCAAATAATTTAATCAAAATGTTCATGAAATTATGTTTACATATATGAAAATACCCTACTAAAATCATTGATAATTTTTTTTGAGAGAAATACCCATTTCTCCTTTGAAATCATTTATTTAAAAAGACAAAAAATTATAAAAGAAAACACATTAATTGGAAAAAACTTATAAAATTATAATATAATATTCAAAAAATTAAGTCAAAATGATGGTAGGAAAATATGCTCATGCCACATAACTTAAAAATATTCCTTTCATATTTTATTTAGAAAGTACCTCATTTTAAAAAACAATAAAATGATTCCTTTTAAATCATTTTATAAAAAGTAAAACATGGCTAAAAAAGACTTTAAACATTTATAGAAGAATAGTGATCATATTTTTTAAAACATATTTAGAAAACATGGACATGGAAGATAAATATCCCCGAGTGGAGTCTTAAATAAAAACAATCCCGACTAATGATGACATTGTGAAATAACCCTTACCTTTGGTTATATTTCCACTATATGAGTCTAAAACTCTTTTATAGTGTTTTTAAAATATTTTTAAATTATAATATAATATTTTTAAAATTTATTATATTATATATTATCTGTTTATGACATTTTTTCACTCTTTTATTAATAATATTTTATTCAATTTTCTGTTTCGGGTGTTAATTGCCTTGTTTTCACATGCATGTTTTTTTCTTAAAAGTCTCAGGTCTCATTCATATAATATAGATCCACCATCTCTTAAATTATATAATTGTTATATTTATTCATTATATACATTATTATAATCATTATTTAATGATTAACATGGATAAAGAATCATGTCGCATCGTGGAGAAGGTAGGTCGTTTATACGCACGAGGATGAGTATCATTACCCTAATGGTGAAAGGGTAGGGAAGTGTATCGTATATTAAATTTGAAAATATTAATATAATGTAATATTTATTATATATATCCATTATTTACAAAATTATACCCATCATTTTAAAGTGATTATGAAAAATAGATTACACCACAGTGTTGACACGGTAAGTCGTACGTACGCGTGCACGTTGCTTTTTTTCAAAGAATCAATAAAAGGTGTAACATAGTGGTCTCATAATCATAAATAAATATCATAATATATATGATAATAGTTTTGATAAATTATAATGGAAAAATATGAAGTTAAATTATAAGAAGAAATGAATTTGAATGAGTTGGTAAAAATGATTTCCTCTTCTTTTGGAAGACTTATATTTGATCTCTTCTTAATGAATCAAGGGTTTGTCTTTTTGGAAGACCATGACCTCTATAAATTGAATAGTGATGTTTGGAAGATAAATGGGAAGGTTTGATTTTATTTATAATTCCCAAATTTATGTTAATAAGTTATTTAGGAGGTTCCCTTTTATAATTGAGTTGAGGAGCACTTTTGGAAACTGTCAAAATATAAATTAATATAAATTAATTTTCAATTGTAAATTTCTCAAATGTTACTTATTTTAAATATAATATGATTAAGGGTATAAATAATTACATATAATTATTTTTAAACATGTTTAGTCCACATTATTACCCATATATTTTGGCTTTAACCATTATTTAATCTCTTTAACTCTTAGTGTGACAAAATGGATTTTTACTTTTTAAGGGTCAATATTGTTACCATAACATGAAAAAAAAAACCATAAATGAATCATGTATAAAACTTTTAACCTTATATAAATCATTTGGCCTAATTTTATATCTTTTATAAAATTTATATCATTTAATAAAATATTATTTAATTTTATATAACATTAATGATTATTTTTACACTATTCATTACATTGAATTTTACAAAACTCAAGAACAAAAAGATATATAAGAACCAACACTTTTAACATATCACTAAAATTTTAAATTTATCTATTAAATTATTAGATGAAATTATTTATCTAAAGTTATATTTATTTTAGTCTTCATGTAGTCATTTATTTGATATTATCATTAATTAAATAATTACTACAACATCATTTTGTAAGAATTGTAGGTAATTATTTATTTCATAGAAATTAAAAATAAATTATCATGAATAAGATAAAAAAATTATTTTAAATTATTATTTATATTCAAGTATATCTTCATAATAACCACATATTAAAAATGTATTACTTATTAAAAACCTAAGTTTTATATTTGACCCTTCTTAAAATAAAATACTATAAAAGTATTAAATTAATCTATGTGGCTCCAAGAGGCCATAAAATTAGCCAAAGGATGATTTTGGTTGACAATAAATAATCCAATAAAATTTGGAAAAGTGTTAGGGTAAATTTTTTATATTTATAATATTATTTTTACTCTTAATTACCTAGTTTACCCTTAACTGTGGTAATTAAAATTAATAAGTTTACTCAGCATTGGCTAAGAGATTGTAGGAATTTCCCATGTCCTTATTTTTTGGCGACCTAGTGGAATAGTGTGGTGTGCGTCGTGATTCGTTCAGTGTCTTAGGGATCGATGGTGACCTAGGTAGTGACTTTTGGCCTCAACAACATTTGAGATCGTGTTTTAGACTGAATCTGGTTGAATTTTCATGGACTTCAGTCAACGTTGGTGACACTCGAGGGATCTAGTGATGCAAATACATGCACTACATGTAGAGCTGCGCCTGCAATGGTTTTTATGGTGGACGACCAGTGGGTTTCTAACAAGAGAGGGAAACTTCTTGGTTGTATTTGGGTTCGAGGTGTGCATGTCGGTGGCGCGATGGTGGAGAGAGGTAGAGTTCAGGCGATGAGCATGATGCAGAGGGTGTGGATGATGGTGGGTCAAGGTGATGTAGAGGATTTGGTGGAAGGTGGTTTGGCGGCGACGAAGTTCTACAGGAGGTATGAAGCACACCGGGGGTGATATCGGTCGGAGACTAGTGACAGTGTGGATGGCGCTTCAGGCAACAACTTAGTTGATGTGGTTAGATCGAAGACAACGATTATTTTGTTCAGTCGGCTTTGAGGTGGGTAGCAATGGCATGGAACATCAGAGACGTTGAAATACAGGATATAGGGTTTGAGTCGGGTGTCCTTTGTCTTTTGGTTCTTTGTTCTACGAGACCTTTTATCTTATTGGGATTTGACCCACTAGGCCTTGGGCCAATTGTAATGGGTTTTTTCCTTGGTTTTGTATTGGGTATGATCCCTCTCAAATTATTTCTTGTAATGGGGGTTCCCTTACCCTATTCAAAAAGGGTTCCTACTTTCTTTTTATTTTTTTGATAAAGGGGTTTGCGCCCAACCCTTCTGGTAAAATTAATAAGTTTACTATTCACATTCTACAGAAATAAAAGAATCCTTTTTACTATATTTGAAATTTTTTATTCCAAATATGGAATAAATTTTTCAAAATTCAAAACCTATAATAGGATAAAAATCATTTTAAATTAATCTAAAGGGGTGAGAAAATTGTCTTTTTAAGTGGAAAAATTCAAAGGTTTGGATGGTTTTTATATCAATATTCAATGTAAAAATAATTCCAATGACATAAATTGGATTAAAAGATGTATAATTGATAAAATTTTACTTTAAAAAAATTAAAATAAAATTTAACATTGTAATTGATTTTGATGAAAAGTCATTTTTTAATGAAAATGCAGTATTTTTCATTATTCATTAAAAATGAAACATATCAGAACAATAAAAAATTAACCAATTTTTTTTGTATTCATCATCCCAAAATGATGTTTCTTTTGTAAAATAGAGTTTATAAAACTGTATAAATTTTGTTTTAAAATAAGATCCCCATTAAAAGGTGGTAAATCTACCTTTTAAAAAATATATCCTTTTAATTCGCAAAATTGGATTCATTCTTATCCTATGCCTAAAATTATTTGGTATGAATGTAAAAAAATTTCATTGAATATATAATATATAAATTTCATAAGTTGGTTAATATACTTCATTTATTCATATTTGATGGCTAGTTTATAATGGTGGTGTTAAAATAATGATATTTAAATGTATATTGTTGTTCGTTGAAGCTTTGTGGTGTGTGCAATTTATGATATGAAAGAAATTAAATTTATTTAAAATCAGACATGTCATAAAATATTGAAATATTACCTCTAAAAAATATTATTTTTTATTATTAAAACCTTATCTCATATTATCTTTGAATCCATATCCTTTTAGTGGAATTTGGATTAATATTGAATTTGTTATAAAATAATATTTTCAGAAACTCCAAAAGTGATCATCTCCTCTCTTATAAAATGGAACCACTTCTTCTATTCTCTTAACATTTCAAAAACTATTTGGTTTGGAAAAAATCTATACAAGTATCCTCCAGAATTACCTCCCTTAATTTTTCAAGCCTTACTTTTGGAAGAAATCCAAACAAGGAAGTTCTTTGGTGCGAACCAAAAGGTGGTACCCAAAGAAGAGGTAATGTTCATCAATGAACATTTTTTTTATTTTTTTCTTAAACCCCATAAATTATTTTTAAATAAGTTTTTATATAATAAAAATAGTATCATAAATATACTAAGATGTTTTAATGTTATATTTGCGACCTAACACTCTACACACTTCCATCAAATGGGATATGAAATCATCGTTTGTGCGTATGACGGATGTTGGGCAAAAATCCCTCAAGGTAACATTGCAGCATTTTTGGGTTGATTGTGTTTGTTGACAAAGCAGGTTTCCATGGAGAATTGTCGAGTTCCCAAGAAGTTGTTGACATTCCATGTTGACAAAGAACTTTGACAAAGGAAAGGACGATCTGGAGGCGGTACAAAAGAGCAGTACAAGGTGGCGCCGTTTTCCAGTGTTTGCCAAATTTTTGGGCCTGAAAATCGCCAATGGAAAATAGAGTGATATGTTGTTGGCGAAGGTTGAGGAGAGAGAAATGAAAGAGGTGTGCGGAAAAATTAAGTGTGGCGCGCAAAACTAGAGGGTTGCACGAAATCTTGAAGTGTGGCGCGCAAAACAGCGGGTTGCGCGAAATTGTATTTCGCGCAAAAGATGTTTCAAGGCCGAAAGCTTGAAAATCGGTAAAGGCATGAGGCGCGCGAAATTTTGGAGGCGTGCGCAAAAAATTGAAGTGGCGCGCGAAATATCGGATGAAGTATTTCGCGCAAGAGGTGTTTCGAGCTCCGAAGCTCGGAAAATGGCAAAGGCATGAGGTGCGCGAAATTATGGAGCAGTGCGCGGAAAATGGTTGTGCGCGGAAGATTTGTATTTCGCGATCAAAGCGGATTACGCGCTCAAGGAGGGTTTTTCGCGCGGGGTCGATTTTGCCTATAAATATGAAGTGACCCTCCTCCATTCAGTAGAGTTCAAGACATAGAAAATACCCGAGCTCTGGTGCGCGAAATTGAAGTTAGAAAGGGTGTTGCGCGTAAACTTAAAGTTTGCGCGTAAAGTCAGATTGCGCGAAAAGCAAAGGCTGCGCAGAAACATGGTGTTGGCGCGTAAAAGGAAGATTGCGCGAAAAGTGGATTTCGCGCAAAATCAGTGAATTGCGCGCAAGGCTGTTTCGAGGCTGCGCGTAATATTTGGAGGTTGCGCGAAAAAGAAATTTCGCGCAAATCATAGAAATTGCGCGCAAGGCACCGTAAGGGTTGCGCGTAAAAATTGAGGTTGCCCGGTACATCCGGTGCAAAGTGAGATTCATCTGCGGGTGAAAGTTGGACTTCAACAGAGCATCTACATACAGAGGAAGATGCATTCCTTCATGAAAATGAAGAGACCTACAGGTCTATAAACTGTGAGTGAATCCCTTCTGGAGCAGTGAGCTTAGGAAGAGGAAAAGGTGATCCTCTCCACCGGTAGTGAGCCAGAGAGAGAGAAACAGGGAGTGACCCTTGGGAAAGCAGTGAGCTGACCCTAAACCTTGTAAAGGCAGTGAGCCTGGGCATAGAAGTGATCTAGCCCGAACATTGTAATCCACAGCTAGTGAAGTTAGTGGAATTTGGTACGAACCGGCAACTTGTCGGCGTATGCTCCTTGGACGTAGCCCTTAGCGGTGAACCAAGTAAAAATCTCAGTGTCTGCCTACTTACATTCCTGTATTGCATTCAAAGCATAATCATCAGGTAAAGGAGACAAGTGATCACAGTAACCACACAAGTGCAAACAAAGTGACCCTTGTAACAAAGAGGTCAAGATCCAGTGGGGCAGGAAGAACATTGAAAAAGAATATCCATACCCTGATTCACCCCCCCTCTCAGGGTATATAGGCCCCTATTGGCCCTAACAATTGGTATCAGAGGGAAGGTTGCTTTTATCAGATTTGTTTGCTTGGACTTGGTGTAGTCTTCCTGTGTAGTTGAAGATATTGTTTTCACTTATCTCGGTCTACCATGGGGAAAAGAAAATCTTCAAAGAAGAATCAGAAGTCAGGTGGTATCCCTCAGTGTGGAAGTGTCTTTGGAAAAAGTGTGATTCAACTAAAAGAATCAAACAACTTACTGAAGGAATCATGCAGTGAACAGAAAAATGATTTGGATACATCATACAACAAAAATACTTACTCATTCAAAGATGTTGATGGAATGAGTGAAGAACCTGACTTTCCAAGTGACGTTGGAACCACTGACGATGAAGAAGAAGAAATTGAAGGAAGAATTGATATGCGAGCTGAGTTGGAGGCTGCTCTGGAAGAGATAGATGTTTGGAGGGCCAAAACCAAGAAAGCTAACAAAATTGTTCGCGATGCCAAACTATATATGCAACAGCAGGAAGAAGAGAAATCTGAGCTGATGGAAGAAATTGAGAAACTTAATTTATCAACATCAGAGAACTCAGAATCCGTTAGTAAGTATAAGCTGAAGGTTGAAGAACAGAAAAGAGAGATCGATGGCCTGAACAAAAAGGTGGAAGTTGTCCATGGGACTAAAGAATTGGATCAGAAATCCACTGAAGAAATTAAATCTAAAGGCATACAGATCTATGCTCTGGAAACTGAGGTCAACAAGCTAAGAGGCTTAAATCAAAGGCTTATTGATATAGTTACTGACCTAACAAAGAAGAATGATTCTCAAGGTGAGGAACTACAGAAGCTGGCTAAAATGAAAGGAAAACAAAAGGCTTATGATTATGAAGAGAATCAAAAGTCAGATGAAGTACAGAATCTGAAATCTAGAAATGATGATCTAGCAGCACAGTTGTCTGAAGAAGTTCAGAAGAATAGAAGCCTACAACAAGAGAATGAATATGTCTCTAAATCTGTTTCTGAGGAAAAATTAAAAGTATTGAAGCAAAGTGCAATGGTGGAAAAGCTCACACAGGAACTAGAAGATAAGGTGAGTAATGGGAAGCTTCTCAAGAAAGAACTGGATGTCCAACTTGAATCAAGGGAGACGAAGATTAAAAAGTTGGAAGAGGATCTAGAATTAGTAAAGAAGGATGTGGATAAATCTAATGCTAAAGGAATGCCAAAAATGAAGGATGCCTTACACTTGCTATTTGATCATCCTTCGACAAGTGATGATAAAATGAAGAATAGGTATGCTATTTCTGAAGAGAAACAACAGAATATTTTCTCAGCTCAAAGACCAGCAAGTTTCGGAAAAGCTGGTATCGGATTTGATGAATCCCCTCCCGTGCAAGATAGAAAGAGAGCTATGAACAGTTCTAGATGGGAAAGAAATCCTATAGGTGCTGGAGATAGGCCTAAAAGGACAGATACAAAAAGTAGTGATGACATGTGCTATTTTTGTGGGATTCATGGCCACACATCAAGCTTCTGTTCAGAGGCTCTGGAATACATCTCAGGGTGTGAAAATAGAGACATTACTAAATCTGAGAATAAGAAGAAGCATCATGATAAATCAGAGTGAAGAGTTTCTCAGAGGAGAACATTTATCAGGTGCTATTACTGCGGAAGGATGGGACACACCATGAGTATGTGTCAGGAAGCTCAGGAGATCGATGCCAGAAGAAGAAAACAAGTTGCATCAACATCTCAGCAGAGAAGTGATGAAATGAGGTATGCCTTTAATAGAAAATGTTTCATATGTTCTGATCATGGGCATTTGGCCAGACAGTGCAGCATGAAGAAAGCGGGGAAGGAAAAAGACCCGAGAAAGAGATTACCAACTCCAGTGGTACATAATGAGAAATTATACACTGGGAGACAAAGTGTTAAGGTGAAAAATAGGCCTAAAGCCTCAGGGGAATCACATGGATCTGAACGAAAGGTGTATCAGTCACCTCCTCTATCGTACTCACAACCACTCTCAAGGAGAGAATGTGAACAAACCTGGAAGATTAAGGGGAGATCTACTCCAACTGTGAGTAAGAAGAATGGACGTTCAGTGGAGGACCCACCACCAATGAAAAATAGGGTGGTGACTCAGACATCTGATAAAAGATGGATGAACAAAGAACGTATTGAGAAATTCATATGTCGTGTTTCTCATCGAGAAGTGAAAGAAAGAGGAAGACCCCTACGATGGGAGAAGAAGAAGGGGAGGATGCCAAACAGAGAGGTTCCTACTCAGAGAAATAATCAAGGAAAATGGAATTTTGGTAGAACCTCAAAGAAGGAAATGTGTACTAGTGGGTTTAAACCCCAAGTGGTGAGAAAGGCTGAGCCTACCAAATCTACATATCAGAAAAAGGCTCAGAATGTAGGCAATGAATGCCTTGTCATATGGCCAGAACAATTGAAGTTGGCTAGGCAGTTGGAGGAAGAAAGAAAGGAGTGTGATGCTCTCCAAGAAAGAATCAAAGGGTTGACCCATCAGGATCAACCACAACCCTCATCTTGAGGAGTCTGGAGCAAAACCCCTCTCCCTATGTATATAAATGCTATTAACTGATGATTCTTGTGTTTCAGGTTTTAGGGAGATACAATCCAAGGGGAAGTGGCATCTAAGGATGCGAAGTGGAGAAATGATATGCTCTAGAGTTTCAATTGATTCAAATCAGATACTAGAGTTGAAGAAGAATGAGAGAAACAGAGCACAATAGGAAGTGATTGTGTTATTAACTTTATCTCTTGTTTCCTACACCGAGTTTCAACTCCGTAGGCTTAGAGATTTTGTTAGTGGCTCAAATCTTATAGGGGGAGCATTCAACAACAAAATCAGATGCCAGATCCATCAAGGAAATAATTGGATGACCCAGCTCAAGAGTTGTCTATCGAGAGAAGACATACTATGAGAGAAGCAGCAGTGATCAAGCATTTCATGCTTATTTATTTTGATCTAACATTGTGGTATCAGCTGACTGTTTTTCAGGATACCAAGAAGCTGCGAAAAGTAGCTGAAAGAAATGAAGCCACTGAAAAATGAGTCAGTGAACAATTTCCTGACGAAAGTGTTGAGGAAGAAAGCAACACAGGGGGAGAAGAAGTGGCTGAGGGTGACTCAGAATAAGATACTGATGATGAGTACAAGGATGTAAAATCCTTATCTTCACAAAATACAAAGAATCGAGCTGAAATTGACAGGCAGACTATCATCAGTGATCAGTGAGATCCAGTTCAGACAAAGAGAATGAAATCACTACAGCAGACATCATTACTATCTCAGGTTGAGTCAAAATGCTTTGCTGATGCAGCTGAAGATGAAAACTGGGATCATTCCATGAATGAAGAGATAGGTCAGAATTGAGAAGAATCAGACCTGGGAAATTGTTTCGAGGCCAGATGATAAAAACGTCATCAGGACAAAATGGGTCTATTTAGACAAGATGAACGAAGATGGCACAATGATTCGAAACAAAGCACGACTGGTGTGCAAAGCATACACCCCAAGAGAATGGTACTGAAGGCTATATCAGTATTTGAAGAAGATTGGTTTTCAGTGTGGGGGATTTGATTACAATCTTTATTTCAACAACAATAGTAATCAAAGGATGGTGAGGCTGGTCAAGGAAGAAGACATAATATTTGGAAGATCAGATGAAGCATAGTTACACAAGGCAGGAATAGAACATTCATTTCTGAATCCGAGTATGCCAAGGATGCTTTGGAATGGAAAATTCCAAGGAGATGAAGACTCTGGTTTCTACCCGGATGAAATCATCAAAAGATGACAGTGGCAGGGCAGTTAATATCACAGAATACAGGCAAATCATTGGAAGTCTGTTGTACTTAACCGCAACAAGGCCTGATATTGTTTTCGCCACATGCCAAGCAGCAAGATATCAGAGTAATCCCAAGGAAAGTCACATGCTCGCAGTGAAAAGAATACTTCGGTATATTAAGGGCACGGTGGACTTCGGCTTGACATACAATGACAAATCTCAGATAGAGTTATTGGGGTACACTGATGCAGACTGGGCCGGTTCATCGGATGATAGAAAATCAACGTCAGGTGGTGCATTCTATCTTGGTGGATTGTGTATTTCTTGGCTAAGTAAGAAGCAAGATTTCATTTCATTGAGCACCGCAGAAGCTGAGTATATTGCGGCCACTCAAGCCTGCACACAGTTATTGTGGATGAAACAGCAGCTTGAAGATATGGGAGTTGAAGTGAAGTCTCCGATCGGAATCCAGTGTGACAACTCAAGTGCTATAAATCTTAGCAAAAATCCCGTCCATCATTCAAGGACAAAGAACATTGAGATTAAGTATCATTTTATCAAGGAGAAGGTTGAGCAGGGAATTGTTAAGTTGGAGTACGTGCCTACAGAACTACAGGTTGCAGACCTTCTGACAAAGGCCTTACCCAAGGAAGCTTTTGAGAGGCATCGACTGGCTCTGGGAGTTCAGTCGATTCCCCACACTTGAAATAGAGTGGATGTGGGACCCCACCCCCCTCTCCCCGAGGTATGGTGTGTTTTTCCCTAATGTGCTGATATGTGTTCTCTACTATGTTACAGACTACAAAGGCATGACCTTTGGGTTCGTTGACAAAGGGGGAGAAAAGTGCTTGACAAAGGGGGAGAAAAGTGTTTGTTCAAGAGAGAAAATAGTGCGGAGATTTGATAAATCATAATTGATACGGGGAGAAGCTGACAGGTGGAGCAACCAGAAAGGGGGAGCAATGAGAAAGGGGGAGAGATTTTTAAATCTGACGATGCTAGAAGTGATCGATCAAATCATAGAAATCACGACAGCTGAGGATCGTGATAAAAGCAGAACAGTGGTGTTGGAATGGTGTGAGACGGTGTCCAGCTATCAACAATTGGTATCAACTTAAGAATTCACCAATTGGTATCAGTGTGGTTCAACAACTGGTTTTATTTTAAGAACTGGTATCAGGGTGGAATCGACAACTGTGGTCTGACATGAAGTGATTCATTGATGAACTTTTCATACTACTCTTGTTTCTCATGCCGAGCATTGCTCATGTGGGCTTAGAGTACATGTTAAGTGAATCCTTGAACGCTGTCATAATCTCAAGAGGCGAATGGTGGTAGCAGCTGGAAGAAGACTCAGTGAGGTATCAAAGTGCAGAAAATATTTCTGAGCAGAGTTGTGAAGAGTTGTCAACAAACCCAAAGGGGGAGATTGTTGGGCAAAAATCCCTCAAGGTAACATTGCAGCATTTTTGGGTTGATTGTGTTTGTTGACAAAGCAGGTTTCCATGGAGAATTGTCGAGTTCCCAAGAAGTTGTTGACATTCCATGTTGACAAAGAACTTTGACAAAGGAAAGGACGATCTGGAGGCGGTACAAAAGAGCAGTACAAGGTGGCGCCGTTTTCCAGTGTTTGCCAAATTTTTGGGCCTGAAAATCGCCAATGGAAAATGGAGTGATATGTTGTTGGCGAAGGTTGAGGAGAGAGAAATGAAAGAGGTGTGCGGAAAAATTAAGTGTGGCGCGCAAAACTAGAGGGTTGCGCGAAATCTTGAAGTGTGGCGCGCAAAACAGCGGGTTGCGCAAAATTGTATTTCGCGCAAAAGATGTTTCAAGGCCGAAAGCTTGAAAATCGGTAAAGGCATGAGGCGCGCGAAATTTTGGAGGCGTGCGCAAAAAATTGAAGTGGCGCGCGAAATAGCGGATGAAGTATTTCGCGCAAGAGGTGTTTCGAGCTCCGAAGCTCGGAAAATGGCAAAGGCATGAGGTGCGCGAAATTATGGAGCAGTGCGCGGAAAATGGTTGTGCGCGGAAGATTTGTATTTCGCGATCAAAGCGGATTACGCGCTCAAGGAGGGTTTTTCGCGCGGGGTCGATTTTGCCTATAAATATGAAGTGAACCTCCTCCATTCAGTAGAGTTCAAGACATAGAAAATACCCGAGCTCTGGTGCGTGAAATTGAAGTTAGAAAGGGTGTTGCGCGTAAACTTAAAGTTTGCGCGTAAAGTCAGATTGCGCGAAAAGCAAAGGCTGCGCAGAAACATGGTGTTGGCGCGTAAAAGGAAGATTGCGCGAAAAGTGGAATTCGCGCAAAATCAGTGAATTGCGCGCAAGGCTGTTTCGAGGCTGCGCGTAATATTTGGAGGTTGCGCGAAAAAGAAATTTCGCGCAAATCATAGAAATTGCGCGCAAGGCACCGTAAGGGTTGCGCGTAAAAATTGAGGTTGCCCGGTACATCCGGTGCAAAGTGAGATTCATCTGCGGGTGAAAGTTGGACTTCAACAGAGCATCTACATACAGAGGAAGATGCATTCCTTCATGAAAATGAAGAGACCTACAGGTCTATAAACTGTGAGTGAATCCCTTCTGGAGCAGTGAGCTTAGGAAGAGGAAAAGGTGATCCTCTCCACCGGTAGTGAGCCAGAGAGAGAGAAACAGGGAGTGACCCTTGGGAAAGCAGTGAGCTGACCCTAAACCTTGTAAAGGCAGTGAGCCTGGGCATAGAAGTGATCTAGCCCGAACATTGTAATCCACAGCTAGTGAAGTTAGTGGAATTTGGTACGAACCGACAACTTGTCGGCGTATGCTCCTTGGACGTAGCCCTTAGCGGTGAACCAAGTAAAAATCTCGGTGTCTGCCTACTTACATTCCTGCATTGCATTCAAAGCATAATCATCAGGTAAAGGAGACAAGTGATCACAGTAACCACACAAGTGCAAACAAAGTGACCCTTGTAACAAAGAGGTCAAGATCCAGTGGGGCAGGAAGAACATTGAAAAAGAATATCCATACCCTGATTCACCCCCCCTCTCAGGGTATATAGGCCCCTATTGGCCCTAACAATGGACTACCGCCTCACAAACCTGTGCTGTTCATTATTGCATCACAACCTTTAAAATTTGAGAAAAATGATGGACATATAGTTTATATATGATATATATTATTTTTATGATTTTATTATGATTTTATTAATTTTATATCACACATACCTTCATTCTTTCCATTTTATTGGAATACGATAACATTGTTCGTGTGTACGGCGGACTACCACCTTATGAATCAATGTGATTCTTTCACACATAATATGGGATATATTAATGATGATTTTAAAAAAAATTATGTGATATATATGAAATAAAAATTATTTTTCAATGATAATTTATCATATAATTTTCTTTCTTTTAATCTCATAAGAAAACGAAAATAGTGCTGCTGTGTATGTAAGGCCTACCAATTCCATTAACGGTGTATTTTATTTTTTACCTAAATATTTTATGAATCAAAATATATATATATATATATATATAATGAATATATATGATATTTATATCATTTTTATCATTATTTAGTTGATTAACAATGATATAAGTAGGAGGACAATGAATAAAAATTCGAAACTCATATGAAAAACAAAGTGGTTTTTACTTGAAACATAAATTTAACATAGAAATGTTAATGAGAGAGTAATATAATGTCATAAGTAAATAATATATGTTATTATATATATTAATATGGTTATTTTATACATTTATAATATACTTATATTTATTATACATGCGGTTTTGATGTATAGGAAGGATTTCAAGACTTAAGGTAAGGGATTTTTGTCTCACATTTATTTCTATGGGCCACATGCATTATACAATACTTGTTTCCTATGAATGGTGTATATTATTCCCATGAAAGTATTTTATTAAGACTATAATAAAAATTATATTATTTGAATATCTATATAATTTTTATTTCTTTTATGGGGAATAAAATTTGACTAATTATAAAGTGGTAAGGGTTTATTTCACAATCTCTTTATTATTTAAGATTGTTTATGCTTAAGTATAAATTGGGGAATATTTATCATTCATCTCCATATTTTCCAAAAATATTTCCAAAAAGGTTATTAACATTTTTTTAAATCAATTTTACCCAAGTTTTATCTTTTTACAAAATGGTTTTAAAAAAAATCTTTCTGTGATTTTCTAAACAAGTCACTTTATTACTTTTCCAAAAAAATAAAGACGGAATGTTTTTTACATATATAGAAAGAGTGGATTTTACCTCATTTATGAAACCTTACAAATTTCAGGATATCTTTAAAATATTACAATGTTCTTTTCAAAGAAAATATTTTCCTTTATAATTTTTTGACTCTTTAAAAAAATTATTTCAAAATGGAAAAGATATTTTCCTTCAGAATTATTTCAAGTGATCTTTCAAAATAACCAATTTCTATCTAATATTACATTATTTGAAGTCGCATATAATTTACTGAGAATATAACCTAAGGATTCCATGCTTATTCTTTCTATGAATTTTTTATCATTATGATTGCATTATAGTTATGAAACCCATTTCTTTTCCATGAGTTTTGTTATGATAAAGATTTTATGAAACATATTTATTTACATGGGTTCTGATGCGATGAATGATTTATGAAATGTGGCACACATATGTATAGTTTTCATTATGTCATGTGTGAGACCTATATATACCATCAATCTATCGGATAATTAATTATATCTCATGATATATTTAGGGGAAACATGTCTATGAGCTTGATCTGTGATGGGAAACAAGTTGGTGTGCTTGATCCGTGGTGGTAAACAAGTCAATGTGCATAATGTGTTATGTAAAATAGGTGATAAGGCCTGATCCTAGATTCTTGGTAGTTAACCTTTACATATGAAATGTTTTTCTCTACTTATGATGATTCCACAAACATTTATAATATGAAAATATATTTCATGATTGAGTTATGATGAATTTTCATGATTCATGTCTTTTGAAATGTTAATGTTTTATGATGTGACTCATGTTTATGATACATGATAGGATGTGTATGAAATTTTTATGTTATTCTCCTGATCACATGACCATATTTATTATCTTATCCATCCATAATATAATAAATTGACATCTTTCATGTTTTCCCTTACTGATCATCTGAGCTCACCCTTTTATTATGTTTCCTTCCCATAGATTATGAATAATAGTTTTAAGTTTGGGTAAAAAGGGGAAGAACATTATAGGAAACATTGAAGATATTTTTGGGAAACATTGAATATATTTCACTAAATTATAGGTTTGTGTTCCACATTTCCAAAGGCATTAAACTATTACAGTCCACATGCATGTGTTTGCGTAATGTAATGAATATTCATCTAAAAAGATGTAATATCGATTTATAAAAATACTAGTTTGTTATATAATGTACCTTTTAACATCATCATATTAATGCTTTAGTGGTAAGGTAGAACATAATGACATGGTAATCGTTCACTATTGATCACTATATGAATAACTTTGAAGTTGGAAGGACTCCTTTTATCCACTCTAGAGTTGAGAGGGTGGACAGGGAGAATTTTCTTTCTTATTAAGATATGTCTATAGGAAGAGATCTCAAAGGCTTAGAAGAATTCTCCTTATACTTTCAGTATCCATAATAACGATTATGGTTTAGAATTATATAATCAGGATTAAATAGATCTATTGATAGATAATAATAATATCACATTGGACTTTATCATTATATTAATCCTTGGAAACCCCATGTGTAAATAATAATGATATTATTATTATTTTCTTTAAATGTTATAAACTCATAGATAAAAAATATTTTTTCTTGAATAAATAAATTACAATTTATTCAAATTATATTATTTATCAAGAGACCATTAACTTTTATTATCATTCCTCCTTGGTATTTATCAAACCATGAATAATTACTATTTATCTAAATAAATAAATATCACTACATTACTCACTGATAAATAAATAAATATTTTCTTCATTAAAATTGGGAATAAATATGTATTAAATTTTCAACTCACATTTGTCCTATCAAATAAATGGTGAAAACAATTTGTGATAAATCCAATGATGAATAATACTTAAACCAAATCCAAGAATAACATTTATTCAATATGTCAAATTCATCTAGAATTTAACTAAGGTTCTGTATACACTTAATATGTGGCCTTCTATGCCCCTTTCCCAGTAGCATTAGGCAACACTACCTAAAGTACAAGGTTAACATATAGAATCATGCCAAATAACCCATAGAGAAATAATTTAATGTCATAATGACATAGATCATCATACAAAGATACACTATGTAACACAATCATTTTATCAAATTAACTCAAAACAAATAGGTTGTATACTGAGGTCAACAACCTATGTTCTCGATGTCTCTTTCTTTGACTTTATAGAAATGAAATTACAAACAGATTACGATGTCCATGGAGTAAATCACTCAGTTTAATTCCCATCAATGGTTTTGAGATATCATATTCCACTAAACTGGAAGGGAAAAATCATTTCTCACATTATTCTCTAATGAAATATTACTCACGACACACCCAATATATCATTTCTCACTAGGTGTATATGTCATTATGTTTTTTCATCAATGTATAAAATTAAATTACTCATGATATGAATTAATAATAATCTTAACATCTAAGGAACATTACACATGTTAGTAGATAAGAACATCCAATGACACATAAAAATATATATTTCCTACTGGAAGGTCATGTAATCAAAACCTCATTTCATGGGCTAATTTGGATAAAATTCATGAGAAGAAGTCTCAATATGTTATGAGCCACATAATTTTGATGTCACGTATCATTTTTGTCCCCTAAAATTAAATCATATTTCCATAGAACATATATATTTATGAATATTATAATTACACTTTTAGGTTCTTATCATAGTAGGTAACTTCCATAAACCTTTAGTGTGATATGCACCATTAAGACATTATCACATACAATGTCATATAAAATAATAATCATGACCTGATAATAAATTTATTCATATTAAAAAAAATAATACATGTAATCATAAATTAAATAAAAGTTGGTTCTAGGGAACTAACTCCCATAATCTAAAACCCGGATTGCATCATCTTTACAAATTTTTCCAGTTAATCGTTCTGCTTACCCAAAAATATTATATCATCAATATAGACAAGTACCATGAAATAATGTTACTTTAATATATTAATATAGAGGGTTTGATCAATAACTCCACTCTTAAACTCCATATTTTTCAAGTATATATCTAAATGAGCATACTAAGCATGTGGTTCTTACTTTAAAACATATATTTGTTTTTATGAAGATGCACAATTTTATTTAATAATACATAAATAGAAACCCATTGGTTAGTCAATTTAGATAAAATCTTTCAAAATTACATTAAAAATATTATCTCTACATATATTTGATATACCTTAAAACCACTACATGTTTATACCACAAAAATAGTCAAATTAATTCAATTTTATTAATTAGTGAAAACATCTTCGCAACACAAATTCCTTTGATATGAGAATATCCCTTATAAAATAACCATTCCTTGTTATGGATAAAATTATCATTCTTATAATTTTTTTAATGACTATATTGTTCTGATAACATTGTGATCATTTATCCTCTTTTAAATATCCTAATTTTTATTTTTCACTATTTGATCAATATATTTATTCATAGCTAGAACCCATGATTCATGCTTTATCACTTCTTGAAAATGATTTCATTTTGACCTATAAATATTTAAAAAGTATTTTAACTATCTATTTTAGTATTATGAATATAAATATTAGTAATATCATTCAAAATTCTAAGATTTGAAATATTTATTATTCTTTATTCGTGTACATGGCCAAGCTATTTATGCAAAAAAATGTTTTCTAATTTTCCAACGAGGAAACAGAAGTTCTATTTTTTTCTACTTGATAGTTATTATCATTAGTCCTCTATCTTTATATTATTAAATTACAAGGTTATACTTTGGTTGAGAATCCATTTATATTAAATTTGATTTCAGGCATCATGTTTTTCAATTTACTTACACGAAGAAGTTAGTCTCAAAGACCACTCACAATGTGTAAATCTATATTTGTAATACATCTCAAACTAGCCTCATTTTACCATATCATTTTATCATTAATGCTTCGTAATTTACAAAAATAATGTGTCATCCACCCAATTCTTCATTTTCTCCAATAATCTTACATTTTTTAACATGTGGGATGAACACTCACAATTAAGTATCCATTTATCGTTGTTATCACATACTTTGAGGGTAATTTATGATAGAATAGCCTTATCCTTCTCCATATTTTCTCTCCAAGAGAAACTAGGTCAGGTAATGATATAACTGGGTCTCTCCTTATTCATTTTAGCATATGGGGTGATAAAATTCCCCCCATTTTATAATGGGAAATATATATTCTCTAATACGATAATATTCATTTATTATATTTCAATTATCTTAAATCCTTGACTGAATTTGTTTTCTATTATTTTAATCTTGTAATCATAATCCTTATTCCCAAAATTAGATAACTGAAAGAAATATGTAAAGACATGGAAATTCGGTTGAATTTTTTTTCTTAAATACATGGGATTTTTTCGAGCCCTCGAAAATTTACGAGGCTTGATTCCGAAGCCCGGTGCGCCCAGAATCAATTTCAGAAGATTTGTTTGAGTACATTCAAAAAATGTACCAGCGGGATTTTATATCTTTTGAACCGGTGCTCAAAACTGAAATACGAGGGCACCGTTGAACTCGTAGTGCTGGTGATTGCTTAGTGAGACCTTCACCGCAGTTGCGTTCTATTGATAATGGAAGAATGTTTTTGGGGTTTTTAAATAAAATTTAAATAAAAATAAGGTGTTCTTATTTTTATTTTTTGTTGGTTAAAACCTCTAAGTGGAGGTTAGAGGTGGGGACACCCATACATAACCTCCCTTGGGAGGATATTATTTGGTGGGGCCCACCTGAATTTTAACACCCTTGAAATCCAAGTGGTGTGGCCCACACGATATTTAAACCCCTTTTTTAACTCCCCATTAATGTGAGATGGCATCTCTCCACCTTCCCCAATTAATTTTGTGCCAACCCTCACAATTAATTAATTAAACTACTTTTAATTAATTTGCAGCCTTTTGAATTATTTTTAATTCATGTCAACAATAAAATAATAGACAAAGCTATTATTTTATTTTCGGTTGGCAACTCTATTTTGGTGGAGCCTTGGAGAAACTTGGGAGAACTTCATTATCCCCATGAAGAACATGAAGAACGTATCTTCCACCACCAAAGAACGACGAACACCATCTTCTTCCTTCTTTAACCTGGGTAAGAAAGGGATGTGTCGTCGCCGACGAAGAACGCCGACGATGTCCTCTCGACTCGTCTTCTCTGATCTCTTCCTCCTATGACATTGAGGAAATGACGCCGCCTTCCCGGGACTCCGTCAACGATCACCGAAATAAAGGTAGTGGGATTTGAGTTACTTTATATATGAGTATAACCCACCATTCTTTATCGTTTGTTGAACACTTTGTTTCCAATTGATATCACCACAACGAGGAGGGCTCGAACCGCATGAACACGGACGACCCTCCCTCTTTTTTGTTCTCTTTTTTTGATGACGGAGGTCGTGAAATGGTGACTAGTTTCGGGCCGACAGCAAATAAATCCTACCACGAAGGAAATGGAGGCGCTAGACCACCGGGTCTCCAAGAGGGCGCAGCACCGTCCTGCAGCTTAGAGGGAGAGCCACGACCACAACGAGCCGCGACGGAGGGGCGCGGTGCCCTCGCACCGCACCGGCGGAGCTGGAAAGCCATGGCCATGGTGGAGGGGCACGACACCATCACGCCGTACCAGTGGCATGGAGAGGATGGCCACTCGGGCCAACCGGGAGAAGAGGGACCCCGTCAGGTCCCAAGTGTGCTGGATCAGCACCACCTGGGATCATTTTCAGTTCCACCCGAACGGTTCAACCGTTCAGGATCTAGGGGGTGTGTACCTCCCCCCTGGGCACGGCAAGGGCAGGACGTCGGGGCGCCCTTGACCGGGCTGCCCACGGTTGGCCTCCCTTGGGCTGGGCCACCACCTCGGTCCAGGCCGCTTCCTCGGAATGGGTCGGTCCGACCAGTCAGACCGGAGCCAGACCCGTTTGACTAGTTTACACCTTTTCACCCCTATCTTGGGTTACGGGCGTCTGATCGACGAAACGTCTATGATGAAGGAATGATTAGAGAGAGATGGTTCTATTGGTATACCCCAATTGAGGTTTGGACTCATTTGGTGTAAGGTCAGGTAGGTTTGAACCTAAAAATCCAACCGGGCCCCTGGAACGAAAATGCCAATAAATAACAGATCGGGCATCCGATCGACGCACCGTCTGTTGTGTTGAGATCCCAATGATGAGGTGGAACCTTGAAATACTTTATCTTGGTACTTTGTGACATTTTACCTATCAAAACTCATCTTGAGGAGTGGACCCTCCTGGAATCAAGCATACCTGAGCGGAACTCTTTGGCTGGGTGTGCACTGTTGACTGTTCCTGGATCATGTGTTGGTCCGACAGTTCTAAAGACTTTTCCTAGATCATGTGTTGGACCAACAATTTTAATTTCTATTTTTGGATCATGTGTTGGTCCGACAGAATAGCTGGACCTAGATCATGTGTTGGTTCGACAGCTCTAATGACTATTCCTGGATCATGTGTTGGTACGACAGTCTTGACTTCTGGTCCTGGATCATGTGTTGGTCTGACATCTTAGATGGTTCAGTGGATATATCTGATCATCTGTACCTCTCTACAAATGTTGTATACCTGTTTGAGATAAGTCAATGACTTTCGTGTTTTCCTCATGATTGAGATGGGTTACTAAAGAACTTAGGTATATGTATGGGAATATGCCTAAGTAAAGGTTATCCGTTGACTCCATACTTTGTGGTTATCCTTGTTGGATTTTGTGAGACCTTGAGGGTCTCGGGGTCCCTACTGAGTATCATTATACTCACCCCTACACGGGCTATGCCCGCAACTCGTTGTGTTAGTTGCAGATGACGACAATGCTGACCAGGGAAAAGAGTAGTAGTACTGGATGGTACCCGGAGGTGGACCACTCGGCGAGACGCACATGAAGTGGACGGTCAGACATGGGGTGATATGGTGGCCATCTGTACCCACCCTTCATGTGGGAATTCTATAGGACGACCTAGTAGATGCTTTAATCCATTTCTTCAGTTGTACTAGCTTTTCAGTTGTATTGTACTTTACTGTTGGGCTTGTATTTCTGGCCCCATTACTTTCAGAACACTCTTTTGTACACATTTTTAATTAGAGTTTTTCTTACAGTTGCATACTTTGTTGTGTTTGTTTTCTATTATAACGGAAATTCCTTCCCAGAATAGGGATTTACACCTTTGGTGCTAGTCACCATCCCCTGGCCTATGGAAGGTGGGCTTGGGGTAGTCACGATACGGGCCCCGGGGGACGAGTCAGGACAAATTGGTATCAGAGGAGTCAGTTCTACTGCAGAACATAGGACTCTGATCTGTATTACATTCAAGAAATAGTGTTAACAGTATTGAGTGTAGTTTTTAGTTTAGGGAGAATAGTGTTGGTGTGGTGGCCGACGTATCCATACACCAGGACCCTGACCTCTGATTTCTGACTCAGTGCATGAAAACACTGATTGTGTGTGTTTCAAGAGTTTCATTTGTGATCTCTTTGAGTCAGCTCACCAGGTATAAATTATTGACCGCGACACACCTGTTTCTTTTCAGGATGCCTCCATGCAGACAACCATCCAGAGTTCTGAGAGTTGTACAAGATGGTAGCCCACTGAGCGACGAGGCCTCAGTGTAGTGCCCCATAACAGCAGAGTCACTAGTGGTACCACTACCCGCTGGGCTACCGTTTCCACCAGCCCCATCAGCAGAGGGAGAGCGCAGCTTGGGTGTGTTGCACGGGTTCTTGTGACAGAGGACTCTGAGTTTTTGAGGCATGACAGATTTTCAGAAGGCTGGTTTCTGACTGGAGTTTGTAGCATGAGTTTTCCACATAGTTGGTACACCCACCGACTTGATAGTGCACCTTTCTATTAGTATCTTTTAGGGAGTAGCTAAGAGGTGGTGGATCCTGATGCTCTAGTTTTATGATGAGGTGACCCTCACCTGGGGGAACATCGAGGGTCTTTTCATGGTGGAGTTTGTACCAGTGACTCTACGCTCTATGCATGCTCAAAATCTATTGTACTTGCCACAGGTCATTATGATAGTAGCCAAGTCATCTGTAGCAGGCAGTAGGCAGATAACACGGGGGCACAAGCGGGTTAGATCTACTATTAGACGACCCCAAGATGTGGCATCGGGGGTGTGGGCCACCCGAGGCCGAGGGATCTTTGAACATAGAATGGTATGTTTTTCTTGCAGGGGACAAGATCACGGAGCGCATGAATGTTTGACTCCCACACAGTTGATCAGCTGGCGTTAGAGGAGCCACCGAGACAGAGGTAGTAGTAGGAGCTTGAGCATCATCCGAGCGGTGGACGAAGTAGTGGAGTAGGTCCTTCAGTGGATAGTGGTCAGAGTCATGGAACACTACTACCACCACCCCTAAACAGTTCACCTCATGCTTCGGGAGCAGGTGGACAGGAGAAGGACTAGATCCAGGCTTAGAGGACTTGGTTCATGATGCTTCGGGCTTCGTTGATGTAGTTTTTTGTGGTTTCTTTTTGTCTTTTTACTTTGAGATGTAGTAATAAAGGCACTTTTCTTTGTGATGTTTTCTTTCCTTCCTTTTTTTGTGGTTGATACTAAGAGGTTCTAGTTAAAACCATTGACTTGACCCTCACATTCGAGATTCCTACTGGAGGAGACCCAGTGACCACACACTAATGCTGACAGTGTGACTCAACCCTCAGAGGAGATAGTAATGGTTGGATTTCTTGGAAGTAGTGTCGAGTCCTTACAATGTCATCCATGGCATAGATTAGTACCATTCAAGTTACGATTGACTATATTAGGCAACAGACGTGGTTCATCTAGGAGATGAGACAAGATTTCTCTTTTTGACAAAGGATAAATCATAGAAGCTCTTGTAGGATATAGGCGAAGAAGGGTGTAGTTGAGTTATTTACAATTGGATAGTCTCACCCATAGTTCGTTGAGCCAACAATTTATAGCTTAAACTAATATCAATAGTCTCAAGTGTCTATTCTCGTAGAAGGACCTGAACCTAAGACAGTGGAATTGGCTTGAGTTCCTCCAGGACTAAGACTTCGAGATAGTCTATACTCCTGGGAAGGGGAACGTTGTAGCAGATTCTCTCAGTAGGAGAAAATGAATTCAGCTGCTAGGAGAGGTGACATAGTAGTTGGCTTCCTTGTAGATATCCTTTGTGGATCTGGATAAAGAAACCTTTCTACAATCTCTCACAGTCACTCCTCCACTTCTTCAGCGAGTCATGGTGGCACAACATAGAGACGCTGACTCTGAGACGCGATGTGCTCAGATATCCACAGGGCAAACACATGATGAATTTTCTGAAGGTGGGGTGCACGTAATCCTCTTTAGAGGACGTAATATGGTACCAGTTTCACTTCAAGAGGATGTGTTGAGGGGTTTCCACACTTCCCCTCTATCGGTATAACCAAGAGTGGAAAATTTGTGCTTGGACCATCGACGACAGAATTGGTGTCCATGTATGAAGAAGGCGGTAGTAGAGTTTGTCTCACGATGCCTCACTTATCAGCTATGAAGGCAGAGCACCAGGTACCAACAGTCTTGGTTCAACGATTAGAGGTTCCATAGTGGAAGTGGGATGGGATATCCATGGACTTCGTGACGTGTCTTCCATGTACATCCAGGAGTCATGACTCGATTTGGGTGATCATCGACCATCTCACCAAGTCGGCCCACTATCTACCGATCATAGAGCAGGGATCAGTGGATAGCTTGGGATGCATCTATGTGCAGGAGATTGTGCGTTTTCATGGACTACCTTCTTCTATTGTCTCTGACCGTGACGCACAGTTTACTTCCCGGCTATGGAAGGGGTTGTAGGAGGATTTTGGGATGCAGCTACGTCTGAGCACCACCATCCATCCTCAGACTGATGGTCAGACCAAGTGGACCATCCATACCCTCGAGGACATGCTTCGTGCTTGTGTCCTGGACTTCTATCATAGCTAGGAGGACCACTTAACTTTGGTGGAGTTCTCCTATAACAATAGATATCCCTCCACCATCGGTATGGCACCTTTTGAGGCCTTGTATGGTCGACCTTACAGATCGCCATTATGATGGACAGAGCCTAGGGAGTCAGAACTAGTAGGAGTAGAGATGGTACGAGATACCACGGACAAGATACAGATCATCCAGGAGCAGACGAAGACTATACAGAGCAGGCACATGTCCTATGCGGACAGGAGACAAAGACCTCTAGAGTTCGAGGATGGAGACCATGTCTTTCTAGAGGTCTCACATACATGAGGTTTGTGGATATTTGGATGAGGAGGCATGTTGTTACCTCATTTCATCTGACAAATCTAGGTCCTCATCAGAGTAGGTGAGCTGGCTTACCACTTAGCTCTTCCACCTCAGTTGCACTGGGTGCACGATGTCTTCCACATATCTCAGCTGAGGAGATACATGCACGACCCATCCCACATCATCGGCCATGGAGAGATGGGCATCGATGAGAGGGATAATTTCATGGAGGTTCCAGTGGATATTGAGGATCGAAAGGAGTGGTTCCAGTGAAGATAGTAGATACCTTTGGTGCGCGTTCGCTGGCAGAACAGGAACCTCTATAAGAGCACATGAGAGTGAGAGGCTCAAATGCGTTCCCAATACCCCCATTTGTTCCCATAGATCGAGTTGTAGCTTATGGGGACGTAAATCCCTGAGGTGGGGAGAATGTAAAGACCCAGAAATTATGTGGAATTTTTTTTTCTTAAATACATGGTATTTTTACGAGTCCGCAAAAATTTACGGCGCTAGATTCTGAGGCCCGGTGTCCCCGGAATCAGTTTCTGAAGTTTTGTTTGGGTATATTCAGTAAACGTACGAGTGAGATTTTATATCTTTTGAACCGGTGCTTGTAACTGAAATCCAAGGGCACCGTAGAACTCGTAGTGTTGGTGATTGCTTAGTGAGACCATCACTGCAGTTGCGTTCTATCGAGAAGGAAAGATAGTTTTTGGGTTTTTTAATTAAAATTTAAATAAAAATACGGTGTAATTTTTTTAATTTATTGGTGGTTAAAACCTGCATGTGGAGGTTAGAGGTGGGGCCACCTGCACATAACCTCCCTTGGGAGGATATAATTTTGTGGGACCACCAAAATTTTAACACCCTTGAAATAAAATAGGTCGGGTCCACAAGATATTGAAACCCCTTTTTAACTCTTCATTAATGTGAGATGTCAACTCTCCACCTTGCCCCATTAATTTTGTACCAACCCTCACAATTAATTAATTTAACTTCTTTTAATTAATTGGAACCCTTTTGAAATCTTTTGAATTCATGTCAATAATAAAATAATAGACTAAGATATTATTTTATTTTGGGTTGGAAAATCCCTTTTGGTGGAGCCTTGGAGAAACTTGGGAGAACTTCATTCTCCCCACAAAGAACACGAATAATGTCTCTGCCTCCACCAAAGAACGACGAACACCATATTCTTCCACCTTCAACCGGGGAAAGAAAGGGAGGTGTCGCCACCCACGAAGAACGCCGACGACATCATCTCGACTCATCTTCTCCGAAAACTTCCTCCTCCCACATTGACGAAACGAATCCACCTTCCCGCGACTCCGTCAATGATCACCGAACTCGAGGTAGGGGGATTTGATTTATTTAATATATGAGTATAACCCTCTTTTCTTCGTCGTTTTTTGAGCACTTTTTTGTCGATTGATATCACCACAACGAGGAGGGCCCAGACCGCATGAAGACGACCGACCCTCCCCCTTCATAGTTCATATTTGTTGATGAAGGAGATGGTGCAACGACGACCGGCGTCGGGCCGACCGCAAAGAAATCCTACCATGAAGGAAAGGGCGACGCTAGGCCGCCGGGTCGCCAAGAGGGCGCGGCACTGTCGTGCTGCACAGAGGGAGAGCCCTGGCCACAATGGGCCGTGGCGGAGGGGCGAGGCACCGTCACGCCGCAAGGATCCCAGAAGAGGGTTGCAGCTAGGGCGGCCCTCGCTGAAGGGGCGCAGCGCCGTCACGCTGCGCCGACGGAGATGGTAAGCCGCGACCAGGGTGGGTCGTGGTAGTGGGGCGCGGAGCCGTCGTGCCGCACCGGTGGCATGTAGCGTCTGGTGGCTTGGGCCAGCTCGGAGAAGCGGTAAGCTGTTGGTTCCCACGTGTGCTGGACCGGTACCACCTGGTGCCAGTTTTGGTTCCATCTGAATGGTTTAACGATTTGGGTTCTAGGTGGCGCGCACCTCCCCCTAGGTGCGGATAGGGCAGGCCGACGGGCCGCCCTCGGCCAGGTCGCCCACAGCTGGGCCACCCTCTGCCAGGCCGCCCTCAGTCAGGCCGCCCTCGGGCCCGGACGCCCCCTCGGGCCTGGAGGCTTCCTCACACTGGGTCGGGACAGGTCGGTCTGATTGATCAGACGGAACCCAGACCCATTTGACCAGTTGACACCTTTTCACCCCTATCTTGGGCTACAGGTATCCAATCGACGAACCGTCTGCAGCGACCGAAATATTAGATTGAGATGGTTCTATTGGTATACCCCACTTGAGGTTCTACTCAGTTAGGGTATAGTTGGGATGGTTTGAACCTATGAATACAACCGGGACCCTAGAATGAAAATGCTAATAACTAATAGACAGGGCGTCCGATCGACGTACTACCAGTTGAATTGAGATCCCTATGACGAGGAGGATGCTTGAGATACTTTATCATGGTACTTAATGACATTTGACGTATCTAAACTTGGCTTGAGGAGCAGATCCTCTCATAATCCTGCATACCTGAGCGGAACTCTGTGTCTGGCAGTGCAGTGTTGACTATTCCTGGATCATGTGTTGGTCCGACAGTTCTAATGACTATTCCTGGATCATGTGTTGGTTAGACAGTTCTAATTTTTGTTCCCGAATCATGTGTTGGTCTGACAGAATAGCTGGAACTAGATCATGTGTTGGTCTGATAGCTCTAACGACTATTCCTGGATCATGTGTTGGTCCGACAGTCTTGAATTATGTTCCTGGATCATGTGTTGGTTCGACATAATAACTGGTCCTGGATCATGTGTTGGTCTGACAGATTAGATGATTTAGTGGCTATATCTGATCATTTGTACCTCTCTATAAAATTTTTATACCTATTTGAGATGAGTTAATGAATTTTGTGTTTTCCTCATGATTTAGATGGGTTACTAAATACCTTAGGTATATGTATGGGCATATACCTAAGTAAAGGTTATCCATTGACTCCGTAATTTGTGGTTATCCTTGTTGGATTTTGTGAGACCATGAGGGTCTCAGGGTCCCTACTGAGTATTTTTATACTCACCCCTGCATGGGCTATGCCTGCACCTTGTTGTGTTGGTTGTAGATGACAGACAACGCTGATCGGAACATAGAGTAGCAGTATTGGATGGTACCTGAAGGTGGACCACTCGGCGAGACGCACACCGAGCGGGCGGTCGGACTTGGGGTGCTGTAGTAGACATCTTTACCCACCCATTAGGTGGGAATTCTGGAGGAAGACCCAATATCTTCTTTACTCCTTTTCTTCAGTTGTACTAGATTTTCAGTTGTATTGTACTTTACTATTAGGCTTCTATTTCTGGCCCCTTTACTTTCAGCACACTCTTTTGTACACAGTTTTACATAGAGTTTTACTTCAATTTTCATACTCTGTTGTGTCTGTTTAATATTATAAAGGAAACACATTCCCAGTATAGGGATTTATGCTTTTGGTGCCAGTCGCCAGCCCCTAGCCTATGGAAGGTGGGGTTGGGGTAGTCACGATTCGGGCCCCTGGGGACGGATCGTGACAAAATATCCATGAAAAAATTCTCATTTAATGCTTGAGTTATGTTTTAATCCTTATTTGTTTTCTTCTATGTTCCTCAATTTATTGATAACTCGTCGCATCATCATAATAGGTTTGGGTGTGACCAAAGTAACCACATTGGTTGAATTTCATCAATGAGAATATATTCTTAATTTTACTCTATGTATTTATAGTTAATAAATATATTTATGGTTTTTTTATAATAATAGATGAATGAGTTTGATAATTTCACTATTATGGAAAACTTTTATTTCCATAGTTTGAAAAAATTTCCAATGGGATAAAAACTATGGTCATATTTTACATCCATGTTTTTTTCATGAAATAAACATTCATAATTGTAAATATATAATCACAATTTCTAATAAACTGTGTTAATAATATATCTAACTCCTTGGTTTTAAACCATGTAACTATGTATCCTAAATCCTGGGTTTGGAATATGTATATATATGTATTTCATGGTTTTTCCCTAAACCCATAGTTATAACTATATATGTATAAGATCATAGATTTTTTTATGAAAACAACCACATTTTAAATAATGGATGACTAATTTTTATTTTTATTTTCTAAATCCATGGTTTTCAACCATATCATTATAGTGGATGAAAACATCAAGTTACAACTCAACATTGAATAATTAAATTTTAGTTATTCTAAAATAAATTTTTTCTACAATGTACTAAATTTAAAAAACTACACAAAATGTAACAACGATGAACTGGACTCCTAGATCAAGTTCCGAAAACATAATACTTACATTTTTTATTGATATTAATAAACATGAACCAATTTTATTCATCCCAAATTTATAACATATGAAGGAAAGATTGGATCACTTACATACCTAAGTACCTTTTAGGTTTATATCTTTAGGGAATTATGATTAATTCTTACATAATAATACCTATGTCCTCAAGAAATAATTTTTCCAACTATACCAGAATTTTATTATTTAAAAATAAGTATTCAATATATCCCATAATATTTTCCACATATGAAACATTTTTTTATAAAAAATCATTTAATATAATAATGTATTACCCTGGGAAAGGAAACATAATAAGGGTTAGCTCAAACACTCTGTAGGGGTGAACATAAGTATTAAGAGTTGAATTACATCAGCAAGAAAAGGATAAGACTATGGATATGATGACATGATCAAACTTCATGTTCATAACATAAATAATTCATAAAATAAATATCAAGATCATAAAATATGATACGTGGAATAAATCTTAAACATAAGATAAGTGTCACTTAAGAATAAATAATTATACCTGTGATGCTAATCTTAATCAAAGGAATAATTTAAAACACATGTAAAAAAAAGAAAATTTGTTGGTATCTTGGAATATAATCTTAATATCACTATTACAATGACTCTTAATGTAGAATAACTGAAATGTTCAACTTCTGATATAACTATCTGAGGAACATAATCAATAACCAATGCATTGGAGGCTTATAATAGACCCACCCATCCTTTGTTTATAACATAACCACCCATCCTTGGTTTATAATAGAACCACTCATCATTGGTTTATAAAGGAACCACTCATAATCATAAATAATATCCAACAACCATAACAATAATAATGTATATATATCATGCATTTCAACATAAAACTGAAACAAGAAACACTTATTCCATTCATAACTTTGTTAACCCATGGAAATACATGGGTTCTAGGAAAATATATTTGAAACAATCATAATAAATAAAGAGAAACAATTAAGATCATTTCATTACAATATATCCATATTAGATCATATGTAACATCAACAGTTATTTTTATTTAGGAAAATAAATACCATTTAAATATCATTAAAAACATTATTGGGAAAAATAGCACATTCACTTTGAAAATCACTTTTTAAAACAAAAATTTCAAAAAAAATTATAAAAATAATTTCCCTTGAAAATAAAAATTGAATATTATAAAGAAATATTTAAATAAAATAATGGTAATTATGGTGGAAAATCCATTCATAACATAAACATTGAATATAATCATTATTTTGAATATTTTGTAAAGACAGTCAAAAGTGACCCATACAGAATATAGAAAACGTTAAGGAATTTCCTTTTAAAACCTTTTATTATAAGGTAAAATATATTTTAAAATAAATTTATGAAATATTTTATTTTTATATAATAAAATTTTTAAAAACATTTTATAAAACCTGAATATAGAAGAGAGGAAGATAATGATTTTTGATCTAAAATAAAATATAACTTGGGTATCACCTAAAACAAAACTATTGGAGTTTTTTAATCAATAATGAAATAAATGAAGACTAAAAATTTTAAAAAATAATTCTTAAATATAGTATTTGAAAATATATCTGGTTTAATAAAATAAGTGAATATTATTTTCAAAGTTACCCTGAACGTAAACAATCTCGAAAAAAAGTAGATTGAAACATAGAGCTTCTACTACTTTGGTAACTTTTGAGTAAAAAATAATTGGAATAAATATTCTAATATAGATATAAAAATACTGTTAAATTCATGAATAAATATGCAAAAATTAATTCATGAGGTGTCAAGTGCACCATGTAATGAAATTGCAGTTCATGACGTGAAACATGTCTCTGGAAAGTGAGAGTGAGAAAAAGAACCCCCTTGCAAAGATCACAACTTTTGAAGTGATAATTACTCCATCAAGTGATTATAAGGAAATATTTAAATCCAGATAAATCAATTATAAATATATAATAAAAAAATTTATTTTTTAAATCACATATAACCGTTGAATAACAAAGTCCAGGAAGTGGAAGTATAGCACAATGAATGGAAATTGTGTTAAGGAACCCTTATCACTTGGTAAATTTCAACAAAAATTACCTTGCATGAAATAATTTGAATTTCAACTTAAAATACCATTAATAATGAAGGATTAATGATATAATAAGTATAATGGTCAGTATGTACACAATATAAAATAAATTAGGTGCATAAAATTAAAATATGTCTCAATGAAAGGAAATTGAAATGAAATTCATTACCTCGAGTCTAGACTTTCCATGTATGTACTTAAAATATTATATAATAAAGATATATAAATAATTTTATTCCTTAATAAAATATGATAGGATTAATATATTATACTGAAAATATTTATTTCATTTATTTTAATGACATAATTAATTACTTAATCGAGTATGTCTATATTAGGTTTTTTGAGGATGATTGTTTCATAAATTCAAAATAGATTTGGTAAGTTGACCATGGTTGAAGGGTTCATTGTTAAATCATATATAGAATAATAATAACAATATAATTATCATTTTTATAAATAAATATTAAATTTAAAACCAACCATTAAATATGGTTATAAAAATTGAACTACATTATAATCATGAAGATGGTAAGCTGTACGTACGCAAGAGTAACGTTTCCATTTTTCAACAATCGTGCTAAAAATATGGTAAATATTATTTTATATTTCCATAACCATTTTTATATCATAAATATCATATTATATCTTTAAATAATTCATATATACCAGCAATGTGATGAAGTTATGAAAAACGAATCACATCTCTTCATTGAGGTGGTACTCCAAAAATACACACAAACGGTGTTATAATTTTTCAATAGATAGAAAGGAAAGAGAATATATGATATCATTTATTTAAATAATGATATTTAGGTCATAAATATAATATATATATATTAAACTCGTCATTATAATCATCCACGATAGGCAGTGATGGAGAACAATTACACCAGTTCACATAGCGATAGTCCACTAAACACATGAATGATGGAGTAATTTTTCATTTGATGGAAGACAGATAAGGATATATGTTATTACATATCATAAAAATATCTTATTATATTCAAGATATTTATGTTATTATTTCATAATGTTTTAATAATATTTCAAATATGAAGTTATAAAGTCCTGACCTTAAACAATATATATTTTAGTTTTTTAACTAGAAATAAATTTATTTTTCCAAATATAATTTAGGCTTAGATTTTTAGATAATTAGTAAAAACTATTAGATAGAAAACCCATATATTAAAATTTGAAACTTATACACATTATCCATTTTTACAGCAAGGAAAACAATTTTAAAATAAAAAATGTTTTCATTTGATGATATATCTTCAATAATTTGATCTTGACCACATAATTGTCCCTAACATTCTTTAAAATCATTTAAAAACATTTAAAAAACATGGGATGTGAACAAAAAGCTGCTTAAGATACATATATAAAGAAAACCAATAGTCCTGTGAAAAATATAAAAACCCATGTAATATTTACATTTATCTCAAAGTTATTTTAGATATTAAATTTAATCATTTTCACATAAAATCACACATGATGTATTCTCAAATAAAATAATTAAAACTAATAGCAAGTACAAGAAAAACCTTTTTATAAAATTAGAGCCTCACATTCATAAAACCCATTCAAAAACCTTTTAATTTCAATAACAATATGACCAACTATAAATATAATAAATATCTAATGCATTGGGATACTATTTGGGCCACCACATCATATAATATATAACAGGATCACCCAACACTATCTGGTCCACCCCATCATATAAGTTATATTGGGATAACCCTATGCTATCTGGGACACCCCATCGTATAAGCTGTAATGGGCACACCTGATTCAATTTGGGCCACTGCATCGTATAATCTATAACAGGATAACCCAACTCTATTAGGGACACCCGATATTATAATGATAAAATACCATATTATGAACAAAGGATTTATTTTATTTCAATTTTCATTATAAAATATTTCAACATATCTTTTCACGTAATAAGCCAACCAATTTTGGATATCAAAATATAGTTTTTGTTTAAAAAATTATTATTTAAATCATAACACAATGCATATCATAAAGGTACTATTTTATTTGAAAATAACCATGAAAACTTATGAATTAAGAATCATAGAATTTATGTTTCAAGATTGTGGGAAAATCCTCTCATGCCGTATAAGTTTAAAAAATTCCTTCCATATTTTTATTAGAAATTTCACAAAGAGAAACATTTAGAAAATGAAAATAGAATACTTTGATTTTTTTTAAAAGTAAAACAAGAGTTAAAATTGAATTAAAAAATCATAAAATAATAGTAAAAAGCATTTCTATAAAAAATTTTAGAAAACATGGACATGGGAGAAAAATATATTATTAATGGAAATTTTTAAAAGATTATTTTTAAAAGAAAGTCACTTATAAATATCATATCATTGAAGTGATAATTAATAAAATTAATCAAATATGTGTATCCATTTTAAATCCACAAAAGACAAGTTGAAATAAATAATAATATATTCAAAATTAATTTCACAAATAATCTTATAACGATATAATAAAAAAAGTATATGTTTAACCTATAGAATTGAAATTTGGTTGAGAATCCCCATACACTTTGTAATCAGTCAAATCACATGCACCATAAAAGTAATAATTATAAAATAAAACATTTAATACCATGAATACAATGAGATTCATGATATGATATATCAAAGGGATGTATATACATCATTAAAAATAAATAAGTTGTGAATAATTCAAATATCCCATAGAAGTTGGTGAGATGAGAAACCCTTACCTCATGTTTCCCTTTAGTATTTTCATACTTTAACCACTTTATAAAGGTTTAAATAATGTTATTAATTAATTCCATAAATATAGTCATATTTATAATTCCTTATATGATAATTTTATAACATATTACCACCCATTTATTAATAATATATCATGACTTTCATTTTTCTTAGTGCGTTCATTTCTTGGATTCATGGTCCGTTCACTTCTGTATAATTATGGATATTCTTGTAAAATGGGATTTGAACATCAGAACTATTAATGTACTTATAGAATTATTAATTGTCTTATATACCATTTTTATTTCTTTTATTAGGATGATTCATCTAATAAAATATTATTGATATATTTTTCGTTTAAATTGGTGGTTTTAATAGCAATAAAAAACTAGTTCCATTTTATTTAATATTAAGTATATATATTATTTATAGAATAAGAAATACATTATAATATAATAATTAAAATATTTTTTGATCTAAATAATACTTTTATGACCATAATTTATACTGGTAATGGAAAAAGAACCAAATAATTATTCACGAATACGGTTAACCTCTTTAATTTATACAATAACTTCATTTATTAAAAAATAGATAATAAAAGGGTTGGATATAAGATATTACATTAGGAAAATAAAATTCCAAAATATATCATATAATGTAGTCATTATGACTTGATGGATGAAGTAGGTGTGGATAAGGTAGAAAAAGAAAATAAATTAAGATATGGTTTGAGAAATATACCTCTTGAATATCACATCTCTAAAGGATGCCTTAAAGACCTTGTAATTGGTCTTTCAGTGTGACCATAATCACTTCCACATGGTAAGAGTGCATAGAAGAGGGTTTAGAAGATATTTTATTATAATCAAGCCTCATGAGGAGAAATAATTTTGCGAGGAGTCTTATTTATACTTGATGAAGGGTGGTTTAAAGTGATTAAAAAAAGGATTATTTTTTATTTTAATTCAACCACATTTGGGTGGATTTAATTCCAAATATCTAAATTGATATTTAATGTTTTAAAGTCCGGTTATGAGAAAACACATCCAACAACCATTTAATTTTTTATTTTTTAAAGTTATTTTAACCTATTATCTTTCAAGTTTAACACCTTCCATTATTTTACCTATTTTGTTGCCAACTAGCATATACCCGAGTGGTGAAGGATTCTGTTTGGCATCGAGGAGATCTTGGGTTCAAACCCAATGGGGCATATATATTATTATAATACTATGAAGGAGGTGTCACAAACAATGACAGAAGTAGGATGTGACTCATGAATGATGTGGGTAGGCAGGGATTCATGCATGATGTGGACTTGGTGATGTAGGTAGGATGATGGAGGCATGACGATGCACTAGGATTTTGGGCCATATAATGGGCTTCATGCCCACTAGGTCTACAATCCATTCACGAAATAAATAAGGAATGATGGGTGGGATATCCCCTAGGGGGGCTATGACCCACCTTTCTAGTTCTTGTGTGTAGTGTGTGCTTTTGAGTTTGATTATACCCCAAACCACATAATATATATATATATATATATATATATTACATATTCTATGGTGAGTCATTTTTTTTACAATTGTAACTTTTTTATTCCAAAAAATGAAAATGACCTTACTACCTAATTTTTAACATATTATTAAAAAAATTTAATCCATCTTACCAAATTAAATTCACATATTTGTAAAAAATTAAATTTCAAAACACCCACAAATGCAACGAAAAAGTTGGTTTTTAAGAATTGTGTTTTGCAAGAAAATATGATTTTACATTAACTCTATGGCTGATAAAAATCATTGTCTAAAAATAAATTCATATTTAATGATAATATATATATATATATATCATTGAAAAAAAATTTCACATTTTTTATTGTTTTAATAAATTAAAAATGAGAAAAATTATGCACTTTGGAACTGTTTTTAGAAAAATCTCATTTTTAAACCAAAAAATAAACTTATTCTAAAATATAATAAATAGTTGATTAGAAATAATTTAATTTGATGAAATATATATAAATATTATTTATGTTACATGAAACCATTTTTAAAACATAATTATTTTTTTAAATATCTTAATTTGTTGAAAAGAATTGTAATTGATACAAAAATCGATATTTTCGTTATTCACTGAAAAGTAATTATTTTCCAAGAGATCCCAAAATATCACCCGAAGTAAATGATTTATATTTTGAATTCAAAAATTATGTTTATTTGATAAAATTAACTTTCTAAAAATTCCAAAAAATAATTAAAATACTCACTCATAAAATGAAAAAAAACCTATTTTTTGAAGAAAAAATATTTTATAAGAATAAAATGTCTTTCTAAAAATCTAGTATTTATTTAAAAATAATTAATTAATAAATTATAAATGAGTATAAAAATTATATATTTTATAATTTAGTTAATAATATTCATCACTAAAAATTCAATGGATATGTTATAATGGTCATATTTAAATAATAATATTTAGTCATTTGTTTAAGCTCTATATGGTGTATCAAATATGATATTGAACTTAGTGTTTCATTTTAAAAACTAATAATTTTAAACTGTCATACCCTTAAATAAATTTCATCCTCTCAATTTTAACTTGGAATAAAAAACTCTATTTTTTTATTTTCAAAATAAATATTTTTTAAAATCCCACATCCTAAAAAGGATCAATAAAACATCCACTTGAAAAGTGAGTTAGGAAAGTACGAAGGTCACCTAAGATAATAAATACTAGGTTTATATGTAGAAAAATATGGTAATGAAATATAAAATCTAATACCCAAGGACATATAGATATTGATAGATAACATGGTTAGGAAAATGTTAACCATTACAAAATTGAAAGCCTACGATAGTCTAAAAGGCCACTGATTTCTTAGTAAAAAAAGTAAACGAATAAATTTTTTATTTAAAAATCCATTTTTATAGTTGTGTATTTGTTTAAATACCTAAAATAATAACATAAGGAAATATAATTAATTAAAATTTAGAATCTTAGCCTTTAATAAATTTGTACCACAACCTCATATTTTCTCCAATAGATGGGTACTAAAGATGAATTTTCATTCCTAAAGCATAAAAATAAACGTATACAGATCCCAAAATCCAAAATAATATAACATTTTATTCATTGTGTATTTAGGAATGAAAAAAATGGTTATTACAAGATATAATCATCCAAAAATAACAGTCCTTTATATGTAAATAAACTACATTAATCTCGAAAATTCAACAGTAGTACCCAAAGTTCAACGTAGATCATTCTACAAATAACTATCCTTAAAATTCATCAATATATTATAAAATAGAATTTGAAACCCAAAAATAATAATTAATTGATCACATAATTTTCAAATATAAATTTAATATTTATCTTCAAATAATATCAATCACTCCTAATGTCCCATACCAAAATGTAATTTCCCTAGGCACATATTCATTTCCTTAATTAACCTAATTTTACATAAATCATATATGTTTACAAAATTTAAATAGTCCTTTAAATATCATATATAATCCCATAGTATTTAGTTTACCTCTAACATATTGGGTTCCCAAAATAGAGAACATCTTCAGAAATAACATTGATAACTTAACACCAAAATCAAATCCCGATAACATGGTTATCAATACAATAAAACATATGATATCAAAATGACCTTATTTTTCATTGATATATTTGATTTCCTAAAAAAGAAAAATATCATATTAACTCAAAAATCATGTAGTCCCATTGTAGGTGGTTCACCCTTGTCACCCTTTAGTGGTGGGTTCAAGTCATATGGCCTTCCCAGACATGAAAAGTTGTCACCCATCCTACAGGTTGACCTTTTTCTAAAACAATATTAAGATAATCCAAATTAAACTCTATAGGTTTTTGAAACAACCTTAAAAACAACCTTATTATATTTTTCCTCAAATGTTATCTCATACCTTTAATTTTTCATCCAAAAAAGTAATAAAACATGATTACCTCAAACTAAAATATCATATAAACAAAAAATGGTGTCAATACCTTTAAACTTATTTGCACCAAGAGTAAAGAGATTATTCATCTAATAAAATTTTACATATCATAAAATTAAGGGGTACATGTACTTTAAAATTTTTTAGATTGTTATGACTTTTAAAAAGTATTGATTAAATCTGACATGTTTTTCTAAATTTATGAAAATAAAAACTACAATAAAAAAATCATTAAGCGTTCGATGATCCTGGTAATATTTGTAAAATACCAATATATCATAAATTTGAAAAATAAATAAATCCTTCAGAAAAATTCCTTCTTAAACCATTAACCATGTAATGCCATCTTATTAATTCATAACTTATTTATACACCGAAATATATGAATTATACCCTTATTATTTATCAATGTATACCCAGAAAATGTTTCATTCTTTGAACAGAAGAAATTAATTCATACCTTAAATCCAAACACCAATATTTATTTGATATGCCCTTTATCATATAACATGATGTTTAACTTCCATAGAGTAATAGGTCATGTAAATTGTGGAATTTCCTTTTTTTGTGAGATTAATTGAAGTTGATATCTTAAAATAAAATTAAAAAGACACCATGACCCATACAATTTTTGGAAAGAAGAAAAGGTGCTAGATAAGTCAAAAAGTTTGTTGGGGTGATTTGAATACTGAAAATATGTAAAAATCATTTGATTATGAATTTTTCAATAATAGCGATAATTAAATCAACAATAAGGGATAAGAAGGATATGAAATATCAATTTCATTATATCTTAACATTTGATCCATAATCTGTATAAAGTAATTATATTAATACATTAAATAAATTAATACATGTAGAAATGAAAATTTCCATTCTAAAGATGATACTCATAGAAACTCTATAATACTTTAACCTTAAAGTCCTTTATACCTAAATATTTTACCTTTATAAATAAAATCTCTAAAAATAACATTAGTCTCCAAAATATTCATCACTTTAAAAAACAAAATGGGTCTCTAAAACTTTGAACTTATAATAATCCTTAAAATTGTATACCCCTGATGATATCCATAACTCTTAAAAAAAAACTGAAAAGAAATCATCATAATATCCAAAGTTTCCTAAAACCTAATCTAATACCAACTATAAGGAATCGACCTTAAACAATACATATTATATATCATTAAAAATTAGAAATCACTTTATTTTCTAAATTATCTTTTAGGTTTTAATTGATAGAGAATGAAAAAAAATTTGTACATAGTAAACCCATACATTACAAGTGGACACATATACTTAGTATCATTTTTTCTTGTAAATGAAACCTTTTTAAAATTTAACATGTTTTATTTTTATGAAATGTATTAAAAAATCTGATCTTGAGTTTATCCATGTCACTAATATTCCGTAAAATCATGTGAAAACATTCTAAAAATGTGGTATGAGGACTAAAAACATAGTATTGGACATAAAGAAAGAAAAACGTTATTCTTATCAAAAACATGAAAACCCATGTAATATATAACTTTATCTAAAAATAAATTTATCAATTTAAATTAATAATTTTAAAATGAAAAAACTCACACTTTTATCTCAAATAAAATAATTAAAACCCATTGAAAGGAAGAGAAAACCCTTTTCAAAAACAAAGAGCATCACATCTATAAAACCCCTTTAATTGGAATAACCATAAGAATGAATTCCAATACAATAATTACCTAATTCATTAGTAAAATAAATACTCCACACCATAATATAAGCTATTAAGGGCTCACTTGGAACTATCTAGTCCATACCATCATATAAGTTTTAATGAGTTCACTCGGAGCTATCTAGGGAACCCCATCGTATACGCTGTAATGGGCTCACCCAATGCTATTTGGGCCACCACATTATATAAGATATAACGGGATCCCTAGGTTCTATTTGGGACAACTCATAATATAATTATAAAGTACCATATTACAAATAAAACATTTATATAATTTCAATTTTTCATTATAAAATATTTTAAAAACTATTTTCAAGTCCCCCACCAATGGCCCGAAGGCCTTCAATTTTTTATTGATTTTCGATAATGCACCTTTCAAGGGGTGAGTTGGAACCCTTAAAAGGCCCATAGGTGTAAGTATAACATGACCCATAGGCCTTAGTGTAATTCATTGCTTGTAGGATTCAAACATTACATACAACCCAGACTAACAACTTGGGTATCAAAATATGCATTTTCTTCTAAAAAGAATTATTAAAATTGAAACACTGCACACATCACAAAGAAAATGAAATTTATTTTAAAATAATATATAAAATTATAAAGTAAGCCTCAAATCAATAAATATTCCTGATGGTGGGAAAATCCACTCATTTCATATAAGTTAAAAAACATTTCTTTCGTATTTTTGTTGGAAAAGTCAAGAAGGAAATCATTTAGAAAATGAAAAAAGAATCCTTTAAAATTATTTTTTCAAAATTAAATCATGAGTTAAAATGAATTAAAAACATTTAAAAAATAATAGTAAAATATTTTATGGAAACAATTTTTTAAAACATGGACATGTTTGAAAAAGAAATTTTTAAGGGAAATTTTAAAAAGATAATTTTAAAAACAATGTCCCTTATAAATATTTTATAATTGAAGTGAGAATTAATAAATTGAATAGAATATCTGTGTATAATGTAAATCCACATAAAAAGGGTAAATAAAACATAATATAATCAAAATTCATTTCACAAAAAATCTTAGTATGACTTAATCAATGAAGTAGATGTTTAACCCAAAGAATAAAAATTGGGTTGAGAATTACCTTACACTTTGTAATCAGTAGAACTGTATACACCATAAAATTAATAATTATCAAATGAAACATTAAATACCATGAATATAATGAGATTAATGATATTATATATCAATGGGAGGTATATACACTATACAAATGAAATAAGTGGTGAATAAGGCATATATAAGAGTGAGATGAGAAACCCTTAGCTCGTGTATTCATTTAGATTTTTTGTGATTTATCCTCATGTATAAAGGTTTAAAGAATGTTATTAATTCACTATATAAATATAACAATATTTATAATACCTTATATGATACTTTTATAACATATTACATTCCATTTATTAATAATATTTTATGATTTTCATTGTTTTGGGTGTGTTCGTTTCAAGGATTCATAGTCAGTTCACTTTCATATAATTATGGGTGTTCTTGTAAAATATGATTACAACTCTCAATGTATTAATTTAATTTCACAAGTATTAATGTTCCCATATATCATTTTTATCTCTTGTATTATGACGATTCATTTGATAAAATATTAATGACAAATGTTTAGTTTAATTTGGCGGTTTTCTAACCATCATGAACTAGTTTCATTTTATTTAATATTATGTATATATATTTTTCCCACAATATGAAATGGGTTATAATGTAACAATTAAAATATTATTTAACTGGAATAAAACTTTTATGACCAGCCTTGAGGTTAGTAATTGAAAAAAACAAAATCATTATTCATAAAGAGGTTAACCACCATAATTTGGAAAATGGTTTTGTTTCATTAAATAAAATTAGATAATAAAAGGGTTGGATATAAGATATTAAATTAATAATATAAAATTATATTATATAAATTATACAATATTTGGTACTCCTTTATGGATGAATTAGTTGATGATAATGTAAAAAAAGAAAATAAATTAAGAGAGGTGGTTTGAGAAATTTACCTCTTGAATATCACCCCTTTGAAGGACGTCTTAAAGACCTTGGAATTGGTATTTTGGTGAGAACAATGGAACTCATAAGTGAATAGAGTGTATAATAGAGTATCTTGTTGATATTTTAGTAGTTTCAATGCTTTTTAATAGAATTTTGGTTGATAGGAGTGGTATTTAAAATTGAGGAGGGTGGTTTTATGTTTTTAAAATAATGCTTATTTTATATTTAATGACAACAAAATTTGGTGGTATTAATTCCAATTAATTAAATATATATTTAATGTTTTAAAGGATATTTATTTTTTATAAACAAATTAAACACCAATTTAAAATTTTATTTTTTAAGATATTTTATGTTTCTACCTTTAATATTTAACCACTATTATTATTTTACCAATTCTGTTGTAAATATGTTTTGTCCATGGTAACTTTTTTATAACTAAAAATGAAAATAAACTTACTAAATAATTTAGAACTTATGATTAAAAATATATAATCCATTTTAATAAATTAAATTCATATAATTTAAATATTTAAATTTAAACCAAAACCTTCACATGCGACGAAAAAGAGGGTTCTTAAAAATTGTATTTTTTAAGAAAAAGTAGATTTTATATTAACTATATGTATAATAATATTCATTGTGTGAAGGCTTGTCTTCTTGTGGGAGGCGTCTAGGATCCAAAATTTCTTCGGCGCTATCTCACGATGTTGTCTGTCGGTGGTGTTATGGCATGTAGCTCTGCGTATTCCCTTCCAACGATGACGTTAGTTGACGACTTGTCCTCTAAATGGTGTTCCGGCATGCAGATCTATGTCTGGCTCAGTGGAATTTCATTAGTGAGTTCCAATACTATTCTGTTGGTTCGGTTCATTGGGCGCCGAGTCATTCTTGGTTGGTGCATCCACCACAACATGGCTTCGTCGTGAGTGGTTCCAGAGGGTTTCCAGTAGGGCATGGATTCGATCTGCTATTCCCCAAAGAGGGTAGGCTCTGTGTTTCTTCCACTGTGAGTTTGTGCAGGCCTTCTGTTTATCTGATTTGAGTTTCTACTATTGTGAGTTTGTTTTTCTGCTACTATGAGTTTCTACTGCTGTGAGTTTGATGCTTCTGGATTGTTTGATTGTTTGTGAACTGGCTATGAATCTGGAATTTTTTTTGGTTTGGTGCTTTGATATCGCTGGTTCATCACCGCATCTCCATGCCGATTTTCTCACCACCACGACTGGCCTACTTTGGAACTCGGTGAGGGTTCTTCCGTGATCTGAATGAAGCTAATCCATGCCCAGAGAAACATTTCTGGTTCAGGACGACCCATATCCCCCCATCGATGGTGTTCCCTTGGCACGTTGTTGGTCTATCCAGTCCTAGGTGATGATGGATTGAATTCTTGTCCCTTGGAATTCCTTCTGGTCCTCGGTGACGGTGGTGTAGGGTGTCTCATGGAGAGTGGTGGGATTTGAAAAAGATTCTCCTTGATGGTGGTGCCACGGTCTTGTGATTTTTTCTATGGTGATCCCAGATACCTTGTAAGGATTTACTTCAAATGAGGATAGATTTGGTCATCTTCACTGTGCGTGGCTTTTCGGAGTTGGTTGTTCTAGAGGGTATGGTGCTTCCATTAGTATCAGGCCGGTGAATTTATGCATGGGATAGCTAGTTGAGCAGTCATGCTCAGGTGGAGGCATGACTTATTGAAATTGATGCAGGGAACAAGTACTTTTACATATTCTTGTGTTTGGTTTCAGCCCTTTTTATTTTCAGATTTTTTCAATGTCTCTATGTCCATGAAGTTTGGTCTTTCCCCTTTACCCTTGAAAGATAGTTTATCCAAAATCAAGAAAAATTTCAGCCTTCGGGCTATTCAGTCTGTCTATAATCTATAAATTTCATTTAAATCATTATCCATTAGGTATTATTTAAATTAATTAAAAATGAGAAACATTATGTACTAAAAACCATTTTCAGAAAAATATCATTTTAAACCCAAAAATAAACTAATTATAAAATACATAAAAATGACTAAAATCATTTAAGTGGATGAAATATAAATAAATAATACTTATTTTACATTAAACAACATTAAAAACATAATATGTCTTTTAAATTTCTTAATTTGTTGAAAAGAAATGATACTTTTATAAAAAAATAGTATTTTCACTATTAACTGAAAAGACAATATTTTCTGAAAAATACCAAAATTCCACCCCAAGTAAAACTTGATATTTTTATTTAAAAAATGAATTTTATTTTATGAACATCATTTTTTATAATTTATGAAATTTACTTATAATATTCCCCCATAAAATGCAATAAACCTCATTTTTTGAAGAACGTGTATTTTTTTAAAACAAAATGACTTTATAAAAATATATTATTTTTTAAAAAAATAATTAATTAATACATTTCAAATGAGTATGAACGTTATATATTTCATAATCTCATTAATGATATTCATTCCTATCAATTTAATAGCTAAGTTATAATGGCCATATTTAAATAATAATATTTAATCATTTTTTATGCTTGATGTGGTGTATGTTTTAGGATATTTAACATAGTGTTTCATTTTAAAATGTTGTGATGTTATAGTAGAAGTATAAATAAAACTATAACATTCAGTTAAAATATATACATCTTCTTCAAACTACCACATTTCCTTTAAACATTAATCCCTCTGTGGTAGGTATTCTACCCAAATTAAGACCTATAGTATAAGGATATGGATATTAGGAAGGGAATTTTGTTGGCATTAGCCAATATAGAGTTTGAAACTTTTTTGAAGAGGATGGAGTAGTAGGTTACATTTTATAATGAGAATATGGGCACCCTTATAATTACTTAAAGTATTAAATTAACATAAATTAACTTTCATGATAAATGGATTAAAAATTTATGATTATAATATATAATTATTATGGGTCTAAATCATCTCATCCAATAAAATTTAGACATGTTTAGATTATTTTTTTACCCTTATATATTTCTTTCATCCCCCATCAACCCTTTTGTCTATTACTATGGTATCAATGTTTTTTAAAATTAAAGAGTCGATAAAGTAACTATAAATGTAAAATTATCCCATAAATAGGGAATGATTGATATTTTCAACAATATTTAACTAACATGGATAAAGGTAATATTTTTTATATTATTAAATCATTTAATAAAATATTTCTTATTATAAAATATTATTAATGTCATTTTTGATACTATTCATTTAATTTGATTTTGAACGGAACATGACAGAAAAAATGAATATAATCCATTCACACTTCCATAATACTTTATTTTTATCTAAAAAATTCATGGGAAACTAAAACTCACTAAAAAAGTATTAATTTTATATTTTTTAAAATTATTTAATTGATTTTTACATTGCTTGTATATGCACTCTTTCGGCATTGTGTAAGAAATTAAGGTAATTATTTCATCACTAAAAATTAAAAAAAATTACATGATAAAAAATTATACTTAAAATGGACATTTAGAACTGAACCTAATTTATTTTTATCCATGTTATAAAAATTTATAGATATTAAAATCATGAGAGTGATATTTTTACTTTATATTTCATTAAAATAATATAAATTTTATAATTAAAGTAATGTTCCATGAAATTTCCAAATTTAAAAATATTGAATATTCATGTTTAAAAAAAATTATCTAATTAAACAAATACATGTGTTATGGATATTTTTAGGCCTTATCACATTATTTTTAACCCTAATTACACAATTTACCCTTACTTAGGTGATAAATATTTACTACAGTTACCTTTCATTATCATAAAAATAAGAGGAAACAATTTACAAAATTTGTATTTTGTGATTCAATATATAGAATCTATTTTTCCAGATTCAATTTCTAGAAGTGTCAAAAATTTATTTAGGATTAAAATGTAAAATGTAATGAAAAAGGTTCTTCATAAAATATGTTTTTAATTACAAAAATATACTTATAAGAAAATAATGTATAATATTGATTCTAATTAATTTAATTTTTAATAATTAGTGGATATCCCCCCATGCTTAGCTAGGGTGGTAATGGTGGGGAGGGGTTTGGGGCATGGTCATGTGGTCAAGTCCCTAGACTAGTGATTTACTGTGTTTTCTTTGTTTGTGTTGAGTGGAACTTTTAAGGTTGTACCTACCATTTTTTATAATTAAGGGATACTTATATTACTTTAATATAAAATTGTAATTTTATATTAATTAAATTAGTAAAAATAGATTATATTATTATAAAAATTGGTCTTTTTTACTAATCACTAGAAAAATCTATCTGATTATAAAAATCATAAAATTTCCCCTAAGATAATTTCAATATTATTATTTAAAAAATGATATAATTTTTTAAAAAATTCTTAAAGTTATAGATGTTACTTATAATATTTTCTCACAATAATAAATAAAATCCTTTTTTAGGAATAAACATTTTAAAGCATAAAATAACTTTACTGAAAAATAGATTTCTTATTTTCTAAGAATTAATCAATAAATTTTTATTGAGTAGTATGTTTATATATATTTCATAATTCATTAGTCATATTCATGATTACTAATTTAAAATATAAGTTATAACTATAACTTTTAAATATTAATATTTCATGGTTCATTTAGGCTCGGTGTAGTGTTTTGTATGAACTATCAAACATATGGTTCGTTTTAAAATCATGGGGAGTTACATTCTACCCCAACCCTTAACAAATTATGTCCTCGAAATTTGAACTTGGTCTCGGTAATCGAGGTTTTGACATTTGAAAATAACTTTGTTGAAATCTCACAACATAAAAAGGGTTAATAAAATTTCCTCTTGAAAATAGGGGAAGGGAAATATGAAGGTCCTTTAGAATAACACATGAATAGGTCTCTAAATATGAGAATTTTAGTGGGAAGTGAAGAAACGGATATTGAGGTAAAATATAATGTCCAAATATTGAAGTAAAGTGATATAAAACATTGATCACAATAAAGTGAATGAACAGTAAACAATTAATGAACAAAATATAAAAAATCAATGAGGTATGAAATTGTCCATCAATTCATAAAAAATAATATTAATGGGATAATATTTTTGTTTCACAATAATTTTCCAATAATTGATGAATTACATTACCATCTTGATTAAGAACATAAGGAAATATATTTACATGACATGTATAATTTAATCCTTTAATTAACTTCCCCCATAATATCATCTTTTGCTCAAAATGATGAGTATTCAAGATGAAATTTTCATTTTTAATGAACTAAAATTGACTTCTAACAGATAACATATTCTAAAAAAAGAATAATAGTATATTCCTCCAATCATTATATATTAACCAAAACTGAAATGGTTAGTACAACGTAAGATAATATAAAAAATGCATAAACCATCATATGAATAAATAATACATTAATCTACAAAATATCCATAATAACACCAAAGGTTCAATATCCCAACCCGAACCACTAGGTCCATGTTAGAAGGTGACATGGTCTCATGTGTGCCTCCCCATATGTAAGAGGTTGTAGACTAGTAGAAAGGGTCTGAGTCTATCAGTGGGGAGACAACTCCCCCAGTATCATGTCATATAATCAATAAAAAAAATAATCTAAAAAAATAATCCGAATAAACATAAAAAAAGATAAAAAATGGAGTACATTTCATACAAATATATGAGCTCCCTAAGTGGAAAGCATAACTAGTGTAGATAAAGTAGATAACAATCAAACGATAAAATTTAGGTCCCACTATTTTTCATTCTATCCCACCACCAGATTCATACTCTTCAACTTAGTAGTCCTCCATGGGACTCTTACCCTTAACTGAATCCCTCATAAAATCTAAAATAGCTCCGAAATTCCCAGGTAGCGTGTGAGTATAAGAATCAGTAAAAACCATTAATGAATCCTAAAACTGATATGTTCAAGAATAAGAGTGTATTTAATAATAAAAATAAATGTTTTACAATCATATAAAACATAGAATCCAAAACTGAGCGGTCATGCACCAACCATGCCGTCTTAAACCTCTGACCAAAACTACTTCTGCTCTATGATGAAATGATAATCAAGGTTTCATAAGAAACAAATTCTATCCATGAGGATAATAAATCATGTTTTTTGGCATCATGGGATCATAAAACATCATGTGATCATAAAACTCATCATACACTAGGAATCAATGAAGTTGTGTTCTCAGCATTGTCCAGGCATCGAGAGCTACTTGGAATTCACTAGGTATCAAGAACATAACCATTGGAAACCGCTAGGCATTGAGTGCATGCACTAGGCCTTAATGAAGTCTAGTTATCGATATTCATTAGGCATCAAGAGGTACTATGTATTTTCTAGGCATCGATAACATGCCCCTTAGAATCCTCTACACATCGAGTACATCACACGACATCCCTGAGGCATCTTTATATCCCTACCATGTTCATAGGTCCCTCATCATCATCGTCATATGTCATGTGCACTCCCCCTATAAGGGAAAATATGTCATAGTGATCCACCTAACTTATTCCCCAATAACAATACCAGAAAATGACACCTAACATGGTTGGATACACAAGAAAGAATAACAATTAATTATAACTAATACACCACATAAAATACATGTGATCGACTTGAAACATGAATAATAAGTTATAAATTACTCATGGAAACAAGTGTAACATATGGTTCTTAGGGATACACATACACCCACATGGGATCATAAACTTGCACAGTCATCAAAAAATCCTATGCATAAATCATATTAAGGAACCATGTGTATCAAAGCCCAAAAATGTAAGGAAGTTCCTAACTCAAAACTCATCGATGTCATAGGCCATGATAAACCACCCAATTTGGTTCGATAGCTAGAGTGGAATCCTCAATAGTTATGATAACCTCTCCACAAACTTGTTATCATAAATGTCGACACATCAACGCTCGAGGTTCTTTAAGGGTTACTATAACAAGAAAAGTTATTTTATTTAAAAAAGAAATAAAATATTTCATGTGATGATACTTTCTCCCTCCTAGATGATTTTTGAATTATCATTCTTGGACATCACATGTAGTCACAATACTCTACATAAAAATAATTATCTTTTGATAATTTATCATATATTATCTCTTTATAATTATCTCTTGATAATTTATAATAAATTATCTTTTTATAATTGTATCTGATAATATATACTAGATTTTCCTTTAAAATTATCTTTTGATAATTTTTTATAAATTATCCTTTATAATTATCTTTTTATTATTTATCATAAATTATCCTTTTATAATTATTTCTTGATAATTTATCATCAATTAACTTCTATAATTATTTTTTTAAAATTTATTATAAACCATCCTTATTATAATTATATTTTTTATAATTTTTCAATAATTTTTCCTTTGATAAAATTTATATTATCGTTTGATATTTTAATAATTATCCTTTAATAAATCAAACAAATTATCATCTATAAATTCCAATAATTTTTTCATTTATAAATCAATATGATTGTCATTTTATAAATCAAAAATTATATTTTGATAATTTAATATATTATCTTTTTATAAATCGATGTACCCATCACTTTATAATTTCATAAAAATATTGTTGATAATTTCATGCCATTATCTTTTGATAATTTTCATAATTATCCGTTTATACTAAATTATTATTTGATCAATTGAAGAAATTACCCATTTATAATCAACTTAAATCAATTTATTATGAATTATCATTTGATAATATTATGTTATTATCTTCAATGAACTCATGTAATTATCTTTTTATAATTTATTTAATAATTTTCTTTGATAATCCCAAATAATTATCAGTTGAAACTTTTAAATAAATTATCCCTTGATAATTTCCCTCGATTATCTATTGATAATTTTTATTCAATAAATTATCATGTAATAATCTAGTGAAATTATAACTTTCTTAATGTTTTATAATTATATTGGATAATTGTACTCAATTATAAAATGATAATTATTTAATATAAATGTCCTTGATAATTTATTTAAAATTTTCATTTTATAATCTTTTTAAAATATATTTGATAAGGACATAGATTTTTTATTTTATTATTCAACCATTTTTTGTGTAATTTTTGAATTAACGAACATAATGGGTGAAGATTAATCAAATAAAGTAAATAAAAAACAAAAAAAAAACATTGTAGGGGAGAAACATTCATGGGAGGAAGATATGATCATGAATGCTTGCATCCAAGTTGAATAACACTAAATAAAATCATATGATCATGACTAAGAATTATTTGGGGTCTCTCAGACTTGACAGAATCAACCCACAAAAATATTTGGGTGATTCAGAAATTTATGAACCTTAAAATCACAGGAATTAAAACTTCAATTTTAAACACTCAATTTAATCTTATATTTTTCCCTAATTTGATGGTGAAGTCTATAGTTCATCCCATTAATGTATTCCTAGTTTTTAAATGGTCAAAATCGGTGGGAAATCATGTTTTTTGGAATCAATATGGATTAGTAATGGTTGTATGGTGTTAAAAATGGGGAAGATGAACAATAAAAATTTGATTAATAATTAAATTAATATTTAAATTTTTAAATAATTTATCTAGCGAGCATAATGACCAGGTAATTTGATGCACAAATATTTTATGTCATTTCTAGGGTAAAACTCGTGTCTTGAACCTAACAGCAGTCACATATTTTCCATACGACACACCATTTGGGGGATATAAAATTATTTTAAAAATAATAATATAATATTAATATTAAATAAATTATCCTCGAGTACGATATAACCAAAATCTAGATGCACAAAAAATTTATACCCTTCCTAGGGTGAAACCCGCATCTCGAACCTAAATGTTCTCTCATATTTTTCATACGATGCAATGTTTGAGATATATTAATTTTTTTTAAAATAATAATAATATAATAAAAATATACTCACATGTGATCTGACCAAATGTTCAACATGCATGAAATGTATACCCCACCTATTGTAACCCAACATCCTGGACCTAAAAGTATTCTTGGATTTCTCAAACGACATAACATTTGGGAGATATTTAATTATTTTAGATAAATCACATCCACATATTATAATATTTTTAATATTTTTATTCTATTTGCAACGATGATCTACGAGCCTCAGAATCTCACACTAACTTAGCGTCTAACTCCAAAAATATTCCATAGAATATTCTAATATTCTAAGTGGTATTTTACCCTTACACAAATCCTTTAAAACATTTATTAAGTGATTGGAATTGAACAATTACATTTTCACATAAAAATTCTAATAAATTTTTAATGAATTGGGTTTTTACTATCTTTTCAAAATTGAGGATATTAAAATTATCCGCCTCTATAGAATTCTCATCTTCGAGAAGTATATCTTCAAGCATTCCTCAAACAACTAAGGCTAACAACCTCTAACATTAGACTCATTCTCCCATATTTCCTCTTGGATATTTATATACTTCGATTGAATCCAGACTTGGGGTATCATATTTTCTTGAAACACCTTCCCACTTTGATCTATGATCCATGTTGAATGCTCATCATAAGATGCATCAGTCTCCAACTCAACTTCCTCACAATCTACAATATGCATAGGGTTGGGTATGTACCTATGAAGTTAAGACACATTGAACATGTCATGCATACCTTGACAGTAATAAGGGAGATCAAAATGTTATGTCACTACCCCCACTCATTTGGTGATCTCAAAGGGTTCAAAAAAATAAGACTATATCTTTCCTCGGGTCCCCAAATTTGTTTGTCCAACCGAGGTGTAGATCTCAAGAAAATTTGATCTCCCACAACAAACACAAAAGGTATCCTCCTATGGTCAGCATATTATCATTTCCTTATCTGAGTAATGATAAAACTCTTCACAATCAGATGAACTCTTTTGTAGACATCTTGAACCAAACTAGGCCCACAATAGTTGCCTCACCTACCTCATTCAAAAATGTAGTGATTGACATGGACTCTTATAAAGAGCCTCATATGGTTCCCATTGTACTCAAATATTTTGATAATCCCAAATCATTTTTCCAGTCCTTGATCATAATATGTAAATTATATGATAATGTTTTTATAGTTTTTATCATGCACACAGTATGTATATTCAAGCTCATAACTTTACTGGAATCAATTTATAGTACAAAATATTCAATGTAAAAGGTCACTGTTGAGAGTTACTGTTAAGAGCCTTCTATCGAAAGGTCATTGGTATAGGTTACTATTAAGTTTACCATTAAGGAACTCAATGATAGAGGTCATTGCCGAGAACGTCACCATTTTATACCCTACTGTTGAAGGTTACTGGAAGTTCACTACTCCAATAATATCGCTCAAGAGCTTCTGTTATGGAGTTACTATCATAAGGCCACTTTTGTCTACCTATTATAACAAGGTAACTATTATAAAGAGTTTATGTTGGAAGTCTTATGTTGAAAGACTTACCGCTGAGTGTATATCACTGAAATTCTTACCGCTGGAAGTCAACTGGTGTAGAGCTACCGCTAGCTGCTTGCTGATATAGGGTCACTGATGGAAGTTTACAACTGTAGAAGTATATAACTGATTAGTTCACCATTGGAGAAGTATAAATCTGATACAAGTCTACCATTGAGAAGGCTATTGCTATGGGTCTACCGTAAACCAGTATACCGGTGCTTAGTCTTCCATAATTTGTCAAAATTCTTGATATTATTCTAACGATCACATGTGACAATTTAAATGATTCAGACATTAATTAAAGATAATTGTATACATTTTAGGAGACTGTATCTAGAGATAGTAAGAGGTACACAAAATACATCACGTGATCTACTCATTCCTATTGTCAGAGCCCAGGTATAAAAGGGTGTTTGGTTGATACAGAGAAAAGAGTACATGCGAGGGAGCTTACTTTCTAGATCAAAGAAGAACTCTCCAGCGTTTACTATGATAATCCAAGAGAATCACGAAGATCATATTGAAGAACATACTTAAGGCTATCCTATTGTGCTTCATCAACTACCTAAATCCAAGAAGTTGAATATCTCAGTACCTGGACCTCGATCTGCGACACACTATTTTGTAGGAAACTTGCAGAAAAGGACTAAAACTTATCTTTCCTCACCACAAGAATTCCAGAGATGATCTGAAAACACATAATGAATTCTAAACTCGACTTTAATATATTTATCTCTATTGTGTTCTTTGTTTACATTTCTGAGAAGAGTGTGCTTGTAACTCACACACTGTCTCTTGTACATAATATAGGGGATACTGAAATTCCTCACTCTAAGCTCTATTTACTTGTTGTTTCCTATGCATAACTATGGAAGAAGTCAGGTGTGTCTTGGTTAGTTGTTTTCCCATGAAGAATTGTGGAAGAGGTAGGAAAACCTGGAATGTTTTCTAAAACTGTTGTGAAGCCCGATACAGGTTATGTATCAAGTATTAATATAAACTGCTAGGTGGCAGGTGATCACCAAGTGGAGAGGATTAAGTCTCCGCTTGAGACTGATCCTCTTGTTTAAATTTTTTTGTGATTTACTTTCAAGTACATGTTTTTTCAATTATTCGTTTATTATTTTTTCAAATATAGAAAACTGTTTTGTCATTCACTATGATAGTTAGTTTTGGTTAGTGTTTGTATATGATTAATTTAGTAAATCTATTTCAAAAGATGAACAAGTGTTCACACTGATTCACCTAAGGACTAATAAAACTTTTGAGAAACTCGTTGAGCAGTTAAACCTTTACATCTCAACTGCCTTAATTAACTGGGCTGTTTTTATTTTTGGTTTTTAATCATTATGTTTTTATCAAGAAATTTTAAGTAGGAAATCAATTCAACCCCCTCTTGAGATTACACTCCGACCAACATTTGGTATCATAGGGATTTTATTTCCAAGTGTTCAAATTCTTTTCAACTGTGCTTTTAGTTGTATCTTAAATATATTAGAATTTATATCATATCTAAATTTTCATTTCTTTAAATTCTAAGTAACTATGGAAAATATAGTTGAGGGTGTTCCTACTAACAAGCCACATTTCTTTAATGGTAATAACTATGATCAGTGGAATTTAAAAATGAAAATGTATCTAGAGTGAACGGGACCTGAAACCCGGGACACAATTAAAGAACATATATTGCCTACTACTACTAGAGACACAGGGTCTCAATGAACAAAATGCACATAGAATAATAACTTTAAAGCAATAAATTCTTTGTACTGTTCTCTAAGTGATTATGAATTCAATCGAATGTCTACTAATAAAACTTCATATGAAATTTGGTATACTTTAGCGGTTTCTCATGAGGGAACAACCAATGTTAGTGAACTACGATTAAATACATATACTTTTAAATTTGATAATTCTAAAATGAATCCTAATGAACTTATTTCTGAAATTTATCTCAGGTTCAATTAAATAGTTAATTCTATGATTCTACTTGGGAAACCAGTGGACAACAAATACCATATTATGAGATTACTTTGATACCTACCTAACAGATGGAGAGGAACTTATGTTTTTATCTGAGAATCTTGTGACATAGGAAAGCTACCTGTAAAGGAATTAATTGGAAATCTTATGATGTATGAAGAAGAAATCAAAGTGAATTAAGAAGTAGTTAAAGAACCAAGGAAGTAATATGTAGCATTCAAGACTTCTACCTCAAAGAAAAAAGATAAAGATAAAGTTCAAGCACCTATAGATACTTCCATAAGTGAAGACTCAGACTCTGACAGTGATGATGATATGGATCATCTTGCAAAGAGATTCAAGAAGTTCTACTGAAATAAAAAGTTATTTAGAAAATAAAACTACAAAGGAAGGTATGATAATAAAGGAAAGTATAAAAAGGGCCGAAAATTGAATGATAATACAATTGATATTGTCTGTTATGAGTGTAAAAAAAATTCCATGTGAAGGATGATTTTCCAAAGCTTAATTTTAAGAAGAAGTATGAGGACAAGGGAAAAAGTTATAAAAAGGATATGAAAGCCACCTGGAGTGCCTCAGAATATAGCTCAAATGGATATAACACTTATGATGCTGACAATATCAAATATTCAAATCTATTTTTCATGACCGAATCATTGGTGGTAACACCCAATTCCTTTGTACCTAATGATTATTATTCTGGGAATGAAGGTGAATCAAACAATAATGAAAATATGAATAAGGATGAAATATTTGAATACTGTTGAATTCTTGAGGATACCTTTAACAAACTCAAGGATAAATATAAACTATTGAAAAGACAACCTGCTTTAAATGCTAATTAAAAATCTGATCTAGATATTGAGAAAGAAAAATGTGCTCAGCTATTAGAAGAAAAATCTGAACTCAAATTATCAAATGATCAATTAAAAAGGGATTTATACAAATATACTAATGGAAGAGATACCTTGACTCTGTTTCTAGGGAAAAAAATTTCTCCAAAATACACAACTGGTATAGGATATAAACTAGGATAGAGAAGGATTATTAAAACTAAATTCATTCCAAAATCTGGACAGTTCACAACTAGTTCATGTTCTGGACCATCTTTTGAAGAACAATTATCTAAATGACCAAACTAAGTGTTCATGTCTCAAAATAAATCTATGGATTATAAGAAACCTATGAGAAAAGTATTGGTTCCTAATGTTTTATATGCTAACCTCTTTGGACCCAAAAAAATCCGGGTACCGAAGCTACCCAACACTTAATCTATTTTGTATGAAAATTTTATGAAGAGCTCCTATAAACCTCTGGGGTACGGGAGTGTGGATTTTCAAGACATATTACAAGAGACTATTCTTTCATTAAGAGTTTAATCAATGTTGATGGTGGACATGTCACCTTTAGTGGCAATGCTAAAGGAAAAATAATTGGCCTAGGCCAGATTGGTAACCTTAATACAATATCAATTTCCAAAGTACTCTTTGTTGATGGATTAAAGTACAATTTACTTTGTATCTCTCAATTGTGTGATGATGGTTTTAATGTCATGTTTGAAAATGATGCAAGAAATGTTTTTTATTCCAAAAATGATTTAGTTTTCACTGCCTATAGAAATAAAAATGTGTATGTTATTGATTTAAATTCCTTATCCAAGAAAAATGTTTCTTGCTTAAATTCCTTTCATAAGGAATCTAGGTTATGGCTCAGAAGATTAGGACATTGCAATTTTCACTCTCTTAGGAAACTATCTAAGAAAGGTTTAGTTAGAGACATACCTAAATTATAATTGTCACGACCCGTCCTTGGGGCCCGTGCTGTGACTACCCCAAACCCTCCTTCCATAGGCTAGGGGCTGGCGACTAGCACCAATGGCGTAAATCCTGATAACTGGGAAGACATTGCCTTTATAAAAGTAAACAAAACACCAAATAGTACAAGAGGATGTAATACACTAAGTAAAAAAGAAGTGTTGAAAAGTAAAAGTGCCAGAATACAAACCCAACCGAAAGTACATCTACAACTGAATGAAAGTACAATAGAAAAGACAAGCAGCTGGAAGAATAGAAGAAGCTCCTAGGTCGTCTACCTCGGATCCTACCCGAAGGGTAGGTACAAATAGTGCAGCTCCTGGATCGTCCACAACGGATCCTACCTGAAGCGTAGGTATAGATAGCCTCCACAACGATCTCGCCCGTCAACCTCCTCCGAGTATCGTCTCGTCGTGAAGTCCACCTTCGGATACTGACTCATCGTGAGGTCCACCTCTGAGTACCATCTAGCCCTCGAACACTCAGCCTATGTCATCACTGCCCATCGTCTACAACCAACAAAACATGGTGCAGGAAAAGCCCGTGCAGGGGTGAGTATACGATACTCATTAGGGACCCTGAGACCCTCAAGGTCTCACTAAACGCAACAAGGATAACCACAAAGAAGGATCTCAACAGATAACACATACTTAGGTATAAGCCCATACTTATACCTAAGTTATCAAGTAAACCATCTCAATCATGAGGAAAACAAAGGTTATGAAATCAACGGATAACCACTACCTAGGTATACGCCCATACATATACCTAAGTTATCAAGTAACCCATCTCAATCATGAGGTAAACACAAAGGTAATAGACTCAGCTCAAACTAGGAATTTCATTTATCGAAACTGTAACTACTGAAGAGCTCTATCTCTGACGAGTACAGTGATCCTGTCACGACTCTGAGGTACTTATCACTAACCTAAGACTGCTGAGGTACTCCTCCTGTCAAGTACCGCGGGTCAACCACCCAAACACAGTAGTACTTCCCTCCGAGGTCTGCCACCCAAACACAGTAGTGCACCCCCCCTAATAGCCTGCAGAGGTACTCCTTCTGTTGAGTACCGCGAGTCTGATGCCTGCTACCAGGTGCTCTGTCCGCCGTGGGTCTACACCCAAACATATTAGTGCTCCGTCCACTGGGCTAGTCGACTCACTCAAAGTCGAGTCGGCCAAGCAGTCGTCATGTCTCAGCCAGCTACACGGTCTCCGTATTCCATACGCCTGTCTCCGGGAGGGTCCACTCCATGAGCTATAGGTCGATACTCCAAGTATCTCAAAGGACCGCCTCGCCATAAGGGTCTCAACGCATCAGACGGTGCGTTAATCGGGTGCCCGGTCTGTGAGTTATTAGCCTTTTCATCCCAGGGGCCCGGTTGGTTTCGTGTGCGAACCAACCCATCCGTATCTCAACCATACCCCAAAATCTCATAGGGTATAATCATAGGGACCGTTTCTCAACGTGATCACTAACGCCGCTGACGGTTCATCAAACGGACGTCCAGTCTGAAAGTTATCAGCCTTTCCGTTTTAGGGGCCTCGTTGGATTTCGGGTTCAATCCAACCCGGAGACTATCAAACTACGTCCAATCCTCCGGAAAAGTATCCCAAAAGTTCTGTCTCATCAATAGGAATCCAACAAAGTCAATGACATGTCAATCGGACGTCCACAACTCAAGTTATAAGTGTTTCCGCTCCGAGGGCCCGGTTGGTTTTGGGTTCGAACCAACCCGGCCATACTCCAAGTTCCCCAAAACCTTGATTTTAATATACCGAAACGACCATCTGGATCCAAGGATTGCATCGCAACTGACAGGGCGTCGATCTGAAATTCGTAGCCCATGTTATGGGCGTTTGAACGAAACTGCCCGAGAATAGGGGGTTCGGGCCCGGTCTGACTCGGCCCGATACCCCCCCCCCCCCCCCCCTTGGTCGGCCCGAACCAGGCGGCCCAAACTGGGTCTACCCGACCAGGGTCCGGGTCCGGCCCAATAGGGTTTGGCCCGGCCCGGCCTGGGCGGCCCAGCCTGGTGCGGCCGGTTCGGCCCGGGGCGGCTCGGCGCTGGCCGAACGGACGCGCAAAGGGGGGAAGCGGGTGCCCCCCCCCCTTGATTGAACAATGACGCGACATTAAGTCGCGCTCTCCCCCAAACCCGGAATGGAAAATCCATTCCGGTCTGCGGCGGCTCAACCACGACGGTCTCTTCTGGCGGCGCGCCGCTGCCACTGTCCGCGGACCACCGGACGCGCACCAGTGGTCCGTTTCACCCACCGTCTATGCCTGGAGTCCTTATAGGACCCGAAATTCACTGTGGAGTCTTCAAATCGCCTCTGCGGCCTGTTCCATCATCGCCCGACGATCCGCACATCAATATAAAAATGGCGGAGTCTTCGAATCGCCTCTGTGGCCCGACTCCGACCATGGTTTCGTTCAGCCTCAACGGCGCGGCACGACGACACCACGCTTCTTCGCCGCATTCTTCTTGTTTCCGCGCGGTGCCGTTGCACCGCGCACCTTTGTTCATGCCACGACAAACCCAACATCGAAGGGGGAGGAGAGTCGGTCGTGTTTGTGCGGCCCGATATCCTCCTGTTATAAAGATAACGGGTGGCACACGAATAATACAATGAATGTCAAGGAAAATATTCACGAACAAGAAATTAACAGGTACCTCATGATGTAATCCCTCGATGGATCTGTGGAGAGGTAGCATCGTTCATTGACGTCGGAAGGTGACGTCGTTGATTGCAGTTTTCCCACGGCGGTGTCTCCTCCTTTGATGGAGATCCGGGAAGCGTTCTTCGTCGAAGGCCATGGAAGGCCGGACATCACCAAAGTGTACCCAAAGATGTGACACCTCCCCTCTTGTCGCAGATAAGGAAGAAAGGGGTATGTCGCCGCTCTTTCTGGAGTCGGCGTTCTTTGCTATGAAGCGTCGTTCTTCATTGAGAAGGCGTCGTTCTTCAACGAAGAGGAATTCTCTTCTTCTTCTTATTCTCACAAGAACTCTCTCTAAATTATCCAACACAAAGTGTGTCCCAAAATAAAATAATGGCTCACCAATTATTTTATTAACACATTCCATTTGAAATTAAAAACTCAAACACTTAATTAATTAATTGAGGAGACTCAATACATTAATTAAGGTGTGTGTTGGCTTAAAAGAATTAAGTGGGAGAGAGTGAAGGGGAGAAGTTACAAAAATTAAGAGGAGGTTACCAATTAATTCAAGAGGTGAGTTAGAAGAATTTATTAAAGAGAGGAGGATGTGAAAGGTCACATTTAAAACCGAGGGAGTTTAAGGGAGTTATAAGAAATTCAAGGGGTTATGGTCTTGTGTGGGCCCCACCACACTAAAATCTCCCATGGGAGGTTAGGTGGGTGTGGGCCCCACCTCCCACATATTCACACATGGGAAGTTGGGTGGTTGTGGACCCTACCAACAACTTCCCATGGTAGAATTTAACTTCCTTGATTATCAAAAATAAAATTGTACACAATTTTATTTATTTCTTCCTTAAACCCCAAAATTTAACTTCTTCACCCAAAAAAACGCACCTACGGTAAAAGTACACTTAAGAAAAAACTGGTGCTGCGAGTTCATTGGTGCCCTCGGATTTCAATTCCATGCATCGGTTCAAAAGATAGAAAAACTCGCTCGTTCATCCACTAAACGTACCCAAGCTAAACTTCAGAGATTGATTCCGGACACACCGGTCCTCGGAATCAGGTTCCGTCAGAAACTGCGTTCATGTAAAATCCCAAAGAAATTAAGAAAAAAATTCCTTGAAATTTCCGGGTCTTTACATTACTCCCACCTCAGGGCTTTACATCCCCATAAAGCTTTAACACAAACTAGGGATACAAAAGCGGTACTGAGCACGCATTTGAGCCTTATGCTCCCATGTTCTCACCTGAAGGTTCCCATGCTGCCTACGAAAGCGCACAAGAGGAATCGACCATCCTCGTAGGACCCGCTCTTATCGATCCTCAACCTCTACTGGAACCCCACAAAAATCACCCCATCGCCAATGTCCAGCTCCCCATGGTCGATGATATGCGTCGGGTCAAGCACGTTTCTCCCCAGTTGAGATACGTGGAAGTCGTCATGCACCTGGTGCAACTGAGGTGGATGGGTCAAATGGTAAGCCACCTCGCCTACCCTGCTGAGGACCTGAAAAGGTCCGCTGAACCTCAGAGATTACTTGCCACCTCGGCCACATCACCATAGACCTCGTCGAGGTGAGACTCGTAAGAAAACTTGGTCGACATCCTCAAATTCCAGTGGTCCTCTCTCCTATAAACATATTATTTTAGCCTACTCTGTGCAGTCTTCATCCGCTCCTGGATGATCTACACCTTCTCTGTTGTAACTCGTACCATCACTGGTGGGTAGGATGTTTGCCGACGTGGCAATTCGGTCAACGACCACCCTTCTTTGCCTACGACCCATAAGAGCTGCTCAGATTTCTCCTTTGCCGAGAGGAGAAACTGGGTCTCATCCCCTGTATGAACCGCGTTCTTTGCCTAATACTGTCAATCCTAACATGAACGGTACATTCATGCCATGGACGATGTCGTAAGGCCTCGATGTTACTACCAAGAGATCCAACCATCAATCTCGCCTCCAAGGGTCGAGTCACACTGTCGGCATCAGTGTGAGGTCACTGGGTCTCCTCCAGTAGAAATCTCGAAAGTGAGGGTCAATCAACAGTTTTAACCGGGACCTCTCACTATCAACCAAACAAAAGGACAGGAAAGTAAACATCAAAAAGATAACTGTCTTTTATTATTGCAGCTCATAGTACAAAGACACAAATACGACAACAACATGGAACTAGAAGTACCAAGAACAAAAGTAATCCACTAGTTCCTCTCCTGTCCACCTGCTTCCAGAGCTCTACTGCCATGTCCACTGCTCGGATGTTGCTCAAGAACCCGCTGTTGCTTCTTCCTAGGTGGCTCCTCCAATGCCTGCGGATCTACTGTGCGGGGAGTCGGACAGTCACATGCCAGGTGACCCTTCCGGCCGCATGAATAACACTGTCCGCTTTTGGCATGCCTGGCTCTGACTCCACCCTGGGTGCCCCGCACTACCGATCCTATAACCCGAGGTCTCCCACCTGCTGGTCTGGTCCTCTTGGACCTCTGCATCATCTTTCTACTACCTACATATGACTCAGCTACTGATGGAAAATCCAGTGGCAAAGGCAGCAGGTCCTGAACACGCTAGGGGTGTAGGGCTACTGGTACAAACTCCACCCTGAAGAAGGTCTCGAAGTCTCCCCAGGTGAAGGTCATCCCGTCGCAAAACTTGAACAAGTGGCTCCACTATCTCTCAGCTGCTTCCTGAAGGAGGCTGGCAGAAAAGATCACCATGATGTCTGCTGGAGTAACCACTATCCTGAAAACTCTCACCACAGCTTCCATCCAATCCTTATCCGCCTATGGGTCCGTCTCTCCCTGGAACCTGGGTGGCCTCTAGCACTGGAACTCATGCAGCGTGCTCAAGTGGCATGCATCACCTGCTGCTGGGTCTGGTGGCATCGATGGCCCAACGTATGGTAGTACCGCTGGTGCCTCCACTGGTGCCTCAACTGTAAGAGGGCCCTGTACCGAAGCCTCGTCGCTCGATAGGCTATCAGTACGTACATATCTCACAGCTCTAGCTGGTCGTCCGTGATAAGGCATCCTGAAAGAGACAGACATGACACAGTCAATGATTTATACCTGGTGAGCTGACCTGGTTTGAGCTATTTTAAGGGGAAACATTTGAAAACACACACGCAATTCATGTTTTCATGCACTGAGTTAGAAATCAAAAGTTAGGGTCCCAGTGTATGGATATGTCGGCCGCCCACACCAACACTAGAATCCCTGAACTGAAAACCACACTCGGTACCCTTAAAACTATTGCTTCATAGAAAAGGAATATTAGCGTTATAAGTTCTACGGTAGAACCGACATCCTCTGATACCAATTGTGACAACTGGACGATCCATGAGTTGCGCTATCTGTACCTACCCTTCAAGTAGCATCCATGGTGGATGATCCAGGAGCTGAACTATCTATACCTGCCCTTCAGGTAGGATCCGAGGTGGACGACCTATGAGCTGCTTCTATTCTTCCAGCTGTTTGTCTTTTCTGTTGTACGTTCGTTCAGTTGTAGCTGTACTTTCAGTTGGGTTTGTATTCTAGCCCACTTACCTTTCAGCACTTTCTTTTGTACTTAGTGTATTACTTCCGCTTGTACTCTGTGGTGTTTTTGTTTACTTTTATAAAGTCAATGCATTCCCAGTTATCAGGATTTACGCCTTTGATACCAATTTTCCATGACCCGTCCTCAGGGACCGTGTCGTGACTACCCCAAGCCCGCCTTCCATAGACCAGGGGCTGGCGACTAGCACCAAAGGCGTAAATCCGGATAACTGGGAAGGCATTACCTTTATAAAAGTAAACAAAACACAACAGAGTACAAGCATAATTAATACACTAAGTACAAAAGAAAGTGACATATACATAAGTTATCAAGGTTATCTGTTGAGATCTTCCTTTTTGGTTTATCCTTGTTGGATTTAGTGAGACCTTGAGGGTATCGGGGTCCCTACTGAGTATTGTTATACTCACCCCTGCATGGGCTATGCCCGCACCTCGCTGTGTTGGTTGAAGATGACGGACATCACTAGTCGTGGTTGAGGCTTGTAGAGCTGGACGGTACCCGAAGGTGGACTTCATGATGAGACGTTAGCCAAAGGTGATAGACGGACGTGGAGAGCTGAGGTGGCCATCTGTACCTACCCTACAGGTAAGAACCCGAAGGACGATCCAGGAGTTGCTTCACCATTCAGCTGTTGTCTTTTCAGTTGTACTTTACTTTCAGTTGTAGTTGTACCTTTCTGTTGGTCTTGTATTTCCGGACCCTTTGTACTTTCAACACACTTGTTATATTGCATTACTTTGTGTTTTCTTCCACTTGTTCTCTGGTTGTGTGTGTTTACGTTTTATAAAGGAAATGTCTTCCCAGTTTTTAAGGATTTACGCCATTGGTGCTAGTCGCCAGCCCCTGGCCTATGGAAGGCGGGCTTGGGGTAGTCACGATACGGTCCCTGGGGGACGGGTCGTGACAAATTGGTATCAGAGGATGTGAAAAGTCACATTTAAAACCAAGGGAGTTTAGGGGGGTTATAATAAATTCAAGGGGTTATAGTCTCGTGTGGGCCCCACCACACTAAACTCTCCCATGGGAGGTTAGGTGGGTGTGGGACCCACCTCCCACATATTCACACATGTGATGTTGGGTGGTTATAGACCCTACCAACAACTTCCCATGGTATAATTTAACTTCCTTGATTATCAAAAATAAAATTGTACACAATTTTATTTATTTCTTCCTTAAACCCCAAAATTTAACTTCTTCCCCCGAAAAAATGCACTTACGGTAAAAGTACACTTAAGCAAAAACCGGTTCTGAGAGTTCATCGGTGCCCTCAGATTTAAATTTCGAGCACTGGTTCAAAAGATAGAAAAACCCGCTCCTTCATTCACTGAACGTACCTGAGCTAAAATTCGGAAATTGATTCCGGGCACACCGGGCCTCGGAATCAGGTGTCGTCAGAAACTGTGTTCTTGTAAAATCCCAAAGAAATTAAAAAAAAAATCCTTGAAATTTCCAGGTCTTTACAAGAATTACCACTTGACAAAGTGTGTAATCCCTGTAGAAAGGGAAAATAACACAATGTTTACTTCCAACCAAAGATATAAGTCTCTACTTCTCAACCACTTCAGTTGGTTCACATGTATTTGTTTGGATCTTCAAGATTTTCATGTTTAAATTGGAATAATTATGTTTATGTTCTTTTGGATGATTTTTCTAGGAAAAATTGATTACACATTCTATCTCCCAAAAGTGAAGCTTGTTCTTATTTTATCAAATACTCCATGTCTGTAGAAAATCCTAGTTGACTTAGAATTATGACCTTGAGAAGTGATCATGGCCGTGAGTTTCAAAATCAAGAGTTTGAATCTTATTGATCACATAATGGCTATAGTCACAATTTCTCTGCTCCTAGAACACCTCAACAGAATGGATTCGTGGAAAGAAGAAATAGGACCCTTCGAGAGTTTTCTAAGACAATACTCAATGAATATGATTTTCCAATTTATTTTTGGGCTGATGGTGTAAATACATCTTGTTATATCATCAATAGAGTTTTAATTAGACCTCTTCTTAAGAAAACCCCTTAAGATCTATTGAACAACAGGAATCCTAATGTTAATTACTTTAGAGTCTTTGGTTGCAATGTCTTTATTCATAACACTAAAGATACTATCAAAAAGTTTTCTCCCAAACGTGATGAGGGAATTTTCCTAGGTTACTCAATCTCGTTTAAAGCCTATAGAGTATTCAATAAAAAATTAAAATGTGTAGAAGAATCAATTCATGTCATATTTGATTAGACTGATCCACATGAACCTAAAACATCTCTTGAATATATTGAGGAAGATATGTTAGTTTTGTACCGTAATGATAAAGATAGGGAACCTCCTATAAAAGTAACCAGTTCTGGGAATCTTCTGAAATCCGCACCTGTTGAGTCCGAACCAACATACAACCATTAGGAATCTAGTTCAACCATTTATAGAGGCATTGGGACTCTTAAGAATCATCCTTTAGATGTTGTTGTAGGTGATCTAAATAGGAGAACACAAACTAGAGCTTCTTTGAGAAACCAGGTTGAACATCAAGTTTTTCTTTCAAAAATTGAACCCAAAAATATTAATGATGCTATCAATGATGAATTTTGGATGATGGATATGCAAGAAGAAATAAATCAGTTTGAAATAATAAAAGTCTAGGAACTAGTTGAAAGACCTAAGGAAACATTGGCAATAGTAACTAAATGGGTATTTTGGAGAAAAGTTGATGAGTCTGGAAATATAGTCAGAAACAAAGCTAGGTTAGTTGTACAGGGGTATAGTCAAGAGGAAGGAATAGACTATGAGGAGACCTTTTCACCTGTAGCTAGGTTAGATGCAACCAGAATACTACATGCTTATGCAGCTCATCTGAATTTGAAACTTTATCAAATGTATGTTAAAATTGATTTTCTAAATGAGTATATAGTTGAGGATGTGTTTGTTGAACAACCCCTAGCTTTACAAATCCCTATTTTTCAAATCATTTTTTTAATCTTTCTGAAGCCTTATATGGGTTAAAACAACCTCCTAGAGCTTGGTACGATAGGCCCATCTCTTTTCTTATTTCAAAATATTTTACAAAAGGGATCGTTTATCATACTCTTTTTATTAAAAAAAAATTCCATAGATGTTTTAGTAGTAAAAATTCATGTAGATGACATTATTTTTGGATCCTCTAAAATTATTTATGTGTTGGTTTTTCAAAGACAGTGCAAAATGAAATTGAAATGAGTTTAATGGGGGACCTTAAATTTTTCCTCAGATTTTAGATTTTTGAAAATAAAAATGTCATTGTTATACATCAAAGTAAATACATTAACGATCTCTTAAAACGTTTTGGTTTGGATAGTAGTAATGGTAGAGATACACCTATAAGTACCACTTGTAAATTCGTTGCTAATGAAACTGGTGAACCAGTGGATCAAGCCAACTACAGAGGTATGATATGGAGTCTGCTCTACATTATAGCTAGCAGACCTGATATTATGTTCAGTGTATGCATGTGTGCTCATTTTCAAGATAATCCCAAAGAATCTCATTTAACTGCTATTAAAAAGATTTTTAAATATCTTAAGTATACTCCCAACTTAGGACTTTTTATCATAAAAATCAATCATTTGATTTAATGAGTTATTCTGATGCTAACTTTGTTGGTTGCAAGCTAGACAGAAAAACCACCTCTGGAAGATGTCACATTTTAGGCAAGTCACTAGTATCATGGTGTAGTAAGAAATAGAATTCGGTTACCTTATCCACTTCTGAAGCTGAATATATATCTTCTAGAAGTTGTTGTGCTCAATTCTATGGATGAAACACACTTTTCTATATTATGGATATCAATTCAAATAAGTTTCTATAAAATGTGATAATAAAATTTCTATTAACATCTCTAAAAACCCCGTATATCATGATAGGACAAAGCACATTAATGTGAGAAATAACTTTTTGAGAGATCATTATCAAAAGGGTGACATAACTCTTGAATTCATTAGCACAAAACATCAATTGGAAGATATATTCACAAACCCTTTGAATTATTAAAGGTTTAATTTCATCAAACATGAGTAATGTGTGATTAATTTCAGCTAGAACACCTCACTGTTACACCTCACAGCTATAACACCTCACTGTTACACCTCACCGTTAGAACACCTCACTATTACAACTCATAGTTAGAACACATCACTATTACACCCCACAGTTAGGACACCTCACTGTTACACCTCACCATTATAACACCTCATTGTTACACCTCACCGTTAGAGCACCTCATTGTTACACCTCACTGTTTGGACACCTCACTATAACACCTAACCATTAGTACACCTCACTGTTAAACCTCACTGTAAGACCTCACTGTTACACCTCACTGTTATACCTCACTATTACACCTTATTGTTACACCTCACCATTAGACCTCACTGTTCGACAATGCACTGTTGGACTTTACCATTAATTAACATCATTTTTCTATGGAATCTGAACCAAATTATTTTATTCATTTTATCGATTTGTTTTCATTTTTATCCCTAAATGATAAAATCAGAATACAATCACATTTCAATCCACTCCCTTCTTTACTCTCAAACCTTTGACCTCAAAATCCTTAAAACCTAAATCTCCTCTAAACCCTCAAACTGCATCATCTTGCAAATGGAAAGAGTAAAACAAATAATGGTTGGTGATATAGATGCAACAAACTCCAATAGATCTCAATTCAAGTCCAGTGGTGGAAGCAGTACTGCAAAAAAGTTGGTTAATCTATATCTGTCAAAGAGGGAGATCGTACCAGAAAATGAATTGAGAGATGAATGGTTTCTTTTGAGAAAATATTTGGTTCTAGAAGTGCTATAATATTAAGGCTATGTGTAGTGATTTTCAAACAACAATGGGCCTTATTATCCGATGTTAGTCAATGAATTTTATTAGTTTATGAGATTTGAGATATCTGAAGAAGAGAACTGAATGCTGTCTAGAGTAAATGGGATTGAAGTAATCTTCTCATCTGCAGAATGGGATGAATGTATAAGAGTCCAACATGATGGAATACTTGATTACTACTCTGTTGTAGCTCCTCTAGATATTGACTTCTTTTTCTATGAAGAATATCTGACTGAAATAACAGGGAATGGAGTCCCTTAGAAGGTGATTGGTGCCGAAATGAATGGGGTAGATAAATTTCTATTTAAGTTTATCCAGCAAGTTTTGAGTCCCAGTAGAGGGGACTTTGATGTACAGAAGTATCAGGATGTGTTTCTTATGTATCTAATGAAACATGGGAATATGATCAATCTGTGCAGACTATTGATGGATTAGTTAGAATATATGACCAAGAAAAGTTCAATGTCAAATTCTATGTTCCATGCAAAGATAATTTCTATGATGCTAAAGGTAAAGGGTATTTCTGGTGATAAAGAGGAAACCATAGTGGAAAATAATAACTTATGCATCTTAATGATAATTTGTAAGTACATGAAGATAAACTGGAATCCCTGGAAACGATAATGGGTGACTGATGAGGGAAATATTTATGAGAACTTCAACCCTGTTACCCATCCTTCTAGGCCAAAGGATAAGAGTGATCCACGTGTGAAAACTGACGAGGATGATCCTGAGTATTCTGATGATGAAATAGAAGAGGATGTGGAACATGGGATATAAGATACCCCTACTGATGATAGGAGTGATCCTTATCTACCAACTAGTCCACCAAGAGAGTTGCCCATAAGAGAATCTGTCCTAAGGGATGATGAGGATGAAGAAACCAGTGAAGAAGTGTATGATGAGGCTCATATCACTGTAAGAGATTCCTTAGAAGAGGAGGAAGTTGTTGAGTCTGGTCATTCTAACCATTAGGAATAAAAGAGTGCTGATGATGAGGACAATGAAGGAGAAAAACTCAGTTTCAGTCCTGTTATAGGAGTCATTTAATGGGAAGTATGTGAACAGGAAGAAGAAGTTGTATCTACTTCCCTTGCTATGGTAATTGTGGATGACCTAGTAGAAGCAGTGAATCACTCTACTGATGAGTCAGTTGATCAATCTGGATTAGCAGCTGAGTGGGAAAGACTGAAAGAGGGTGATATAGTTGTCCAAGAGGTAGCTCCACATGAGGGGGAGCATCCTTTTTCCCAAGGATCAGTATCTGTTGTGCATGACATTTAGGTCTAGGCTGAGGACCCTGGGTTTTTGTTGTTGGGTCCAGATTATGATGACCCAGAAGATGAAATGCCCACCAGAAGACCTTTAGTGCCTTTTTTAGACTTCATTTTCATACTTCCAGTAATCTCTTTCCCTCAAGACTTTGTCAGTAAAGCTGATCTTGGATATTTGAAATCTGACATGCATAAAATGTATAAGGATAGGTCCTCTGAGATGGACAATGTTGTTTCTCTAGTTCAGGAGCATTCATCATATGAGTTAGCCAAAATGCCCTCCAGTATTCAATCAAATATACTTCAAGAAGTAAAGAAGTGTTAGAGTCAAATGAGTGATATGACAGAGTTTGTGGAGATTCTGAAATAGTCTGTTGTCAGCCTAAATTCTCTCATGGCCTTGAGAACTCAGGTGGACAATGGTGTTCGGTTTACTAGAAGTATAGTGAAACAAATGGTTACAATCTTTGAGGAATTTAAGAAGTCCATGAAAGCCCATGTGTAGAGCCAAGATGATGATGTGAAGAGACTAATTAGTGGACTGACCAAGTACATCAAGGAAACAATAGCTTTCACCATATAACCTCTCAGTGATTCTGCCTTATCTTCAGCCTCTCCTCCAATTGACCACTCAGCCTTTAGGTCTATGGTTAATGAAGAAGTTTCCAAGGTTTCTTGTGCAGGTGCACCTGATCCTCAATCCCTAACCTAGTTTTTTACCATCACCAGAGACATTCATATTTTTTAAGTACATTCATGAAGGAGGCTTCCCAAGACTAAAATACCATCAAATAGAAAATTGATTTTTATTACAAAAGGTTTTATACCAAGCATCATATGGAAGGGTACTTCAAGTTCCTCTTGGAAAACCTAAGGATCTATCTTGTCACCAGAGCTTTTAAGGATCATGTCAGCAGACTGCGACAATTGAATCCTACCTTGGAGAAATTTATGGAGAATATAGTTGACTTTATCTCTTCAATGGAAAGAGGTGGCAGCATCATCATGGACTTCAAGAACCTTCTCCTAACATTCCTCTATGTGGATTTCACCCCCATTATTGTTCCTCCATCATTACCTTCTGCCTCCACTACTTCAGCCTTGACTAGTGCCGCTACTATGATGTCTCCTGCTCAAGACATCAGAAGCATGACTCAAATGATTCCTCAGAAAGGCACTCACTATTGATCCACTAAAGCTTCTGTTTCAGCTCCTCCTACCATCCTTTCTTCTATTCCTAGGCCTACACCTCCACCTATAGATCATAACCCTTCTTCTTCAAAGGGCACAAAATCATAGAATTTTTCTGATGTGAATTGAGTTTGGATGTATCTTTTGATATGGATTTTGACTTTCTTATTTTCTCTTGTGCTCCTATTTCATTAATTCAAATACACTCTCTTTTGTCTCTTATTTTCTTTCTTTTTTTTAATCACAAAGGGGGAGAAAATCCACCAAAATTGTTTTATTGTCCATGTTCTATGATTCCATGTGCTTATCTCCCCTACAATATTTACTTTCCTATGTTATCTCTCAGCTTCATTATCTCTAATAATGTTGTAATTGTTCTTACTTTTATTTGAATAATTTGTTATTATCAAAATGGGGGAGATTTTTGGACTCACCTGTCTTGATAATCCCAAATCATGTTTCCAGTCCTTGATAATAATATGTAAATTATATGATAATGTTTTAATAGTTTTTATCAAGTACAAAGTATGCATCTTCAATATCAGAAATTTAATGGAATCAGTTTACAATATAAACTATTCTAATTAAAAGGTCACTGTTGAGATTTACTGTTAAGAGCCTTATGTCGAAAGGTTAATGGTATAGGTTACTGTTAAGGTTGCCATTAAGGAACTCACTGATAGATGTCACTCCTAGGAACGTCACTAATGTAGACCCTACTGTTTAAGGTTACTAAAAGATCACTACTGCAAGCCTATCACTCAAGATCTTATGTTATGGAGTTACTGTTGAACGTTATCAGTACAAGGTTACTATTATAAATCCTACCATTGAAATTTTTTTAGAAGTACACAGACGAAGAGTTACTATCAGAAGGTCACTGTTGTCGACCTAATGTAACAAGGTTACTATTATAAAGAGATTCTATTGGATGTATTCTGTTGAAAGACTTACCGTTGAGTGTCTACCGCTGAAAGTCTTACCGCTGGAAGTCTACTGGTGTAGAGCTACCGCTAGTTACTTTTTGATACAAGGTCATTGATGGAAGTCTACAATTGGAGAAGTCTATAGTGATTAAGTTCAATATTGGAGAAGTCTACAGCTGATACAAGAGTACCATTGAGAAGGATACTTCTACAGGTCTACCGTTAACCAGTCTACCGATGCTTACACTTCCATACTTTTTCAAAATTCTTGATATTATTCTACCGGTCACATGTGATAAATTAAATTCATTTGAAATTAATTAATGATGATCGTAGAAATTCTAGGAGACCATATCTGGGGACAGTATGAGGTACAAGAAAGACCGCACGTGATCTACACATTCCTATAGTCATAGCACATGTATAAAAGGGTGTGTGGTTGATATGATGAAAAGAGTATATGTGAGGGAACTTACTTGCTGGATCAATGAAGAATTCTACAATGCTTACTTTGATAATCCAATAGCCTCACAAAGATCATATTTAATAACATACTCAAGGCTATCTTGTTGTGCTTCATCAACTCCCTAAAACCAAGAAGTTGAACATCTCAGTAATTGGACCTCGAGCTGTGACACTCTGTTTTGGAGGCAACTTACAGAAAAAAACAAAAAAATCTCTTTCCTCCCCAAAAGAAGTCCAGAGCTGATATGAAAAAACATAGATAATTATAAAAACTACCTTAATATATTTAGATATATTATGTTCTCCTTTTACATTTAGAAGCAGAGTGTTCTTGTTACTCACACACTATCTCCTATACTTAATATGGGGGATACTGAAAATCCGCACTCTAAGCTCTCTTCAACAGTTGTTTCCAATGCATAACTGTGGAAGAATCCTAGTGTGTCTTGGTTAGTTGTTTTCCCATGAAGAACTATGGCAGAGGTTGGAAAACTGGTACAGTTTTCTAAAAATGTTTTAAATCCCAATACTGGTTGTGTATCACGTTTTAATATAATCTACTTGGTGGCAGGTGATCACAAAGTGGAGAGGATTAAGTCTTCGCTTGAGACTGAACCTCTTATTGATATTATTGTGTGATTTAAATTCACGTGCTTTGTTTTTCAATTATCCACTACTTATAGTTTCAAAGATAGAAAAATATTTTTGCATTCACTCTGATAGTTAGTTTTGGATAGTGTATGTATATTCTCAATTTAGTGAATCTGTTACAAAAGATGAATAAGTGTTCACACTGATTCAACTGAGGACTAATCAACCTTTGAGAAACTCATTGAGAAATTAAACCTTCACATCTTTTCTTCCTTAATTAACTATTATATTTTTATTCATGGTGTTTAATCATTATGTTTTTATCATGATATTTTAAGTTGGAACTCAATTCACCCTCCCTCTTGGGATTCCACTCCGACCAAAGCTTCCATCAGAATTGGAGCCTAGTAATTGTTATTGAATTTGACCTCAATAAAGACTAGATTATCATCCCACTCTCCACTAAAATCTACCACACATGACCGAATAATATCCTCCAATATGCATATAGTTCACTTGAATTATTCTTCCATCTATGGATGGTATAAAGAGATCAATATAAATTGATTCCCTGGGGATTTTTACAATCCCTAAAAAAAGAATGATGTAAAACATGTGTCTCTTTCTGAAACGATGATCAAGACAACTCCATGTAAGAATAAAATCTCTTAGACATATTGCTTTACAAGATCATCTACTGAGTGAGTCTCTCTAATAGATAATAATTTAGAAGACTTAGTTAACCGATCAAAAATCACACAGATTGCTTCCTGACTCTTTAGGATCTTAGGTAACCCCATCAAAAAGTCCATCATGACATAAACCCACTTCTACATAGGTGTTGGGAGTGGTTGTAACAAACAACTAGGATAGTGTTGTTCAGACTTCTCCCTCTGGTAGGTAAGGCCTTGGGGGACAAAACCATCAATGTATCTCTTCATTCCCAGACACCATAACTACAACCAGATGTCAGGATACTTCTTGGTAACACCAAGATGTACTACCCTTATATAGGTATAGTAATCCCTCATCATCTCCCATATTTTGAATTAATGGACTACTAAACTCTCATATACCATGATCACATCATCATTGTACAGGAATAATCCGATTATCAGATCACCTCCAACTAACTATGCCCTCATCACAACACACTCTGATTCTGACTCCTAACTATTCTTCACTTGGTCCACAAGTGGGGATGTGATCACTAAAGGGGAATTAGTCATAGAACTCTAGTCCTCTTAGGCATATTTCCTATAATCATCCATTAGGATCACAAAGTGTCACTACTCCTTTGAAGGAATATTACCAAGATCCTCCTTGACCTACGTCTTATGGAGAAGAGAGTCCACAATGATGCTACCTTTTCCCAAGTGCATACATAATATTAGAAACTAAGTTTTGAAGATTCTCTACCTGGAACCTCTATCTCAGGTTCAAGTCCCTCTATGTGAAGATATAGTGAAGGCTCTTGTGTTTTGTGTAAAAAAATATCTCTCAATAAATCGATAGTATCACCATCACTTCATTCTTGGTACAATGGATGTAATCTCCAAGTCATGTGTGAAGTTTTTCCTCTCATGGGGTGATGGATGATGAGACCCATAGGCTACTGCATTCTCTCTGTACATCATCACTGCTCTTACATAGATGCATGATGCATCATAGTGCACTGGATAACCAATCCTAGGATCAAGAAGTTTCATTACTGGAGTTGTATTCAACCTTATCTTGATCTCCATGAAATCCTCCTCACACTATTCTAACCACTATAACTTTACTCCCTTCTTTGTAGAAGAATCATTGGTGCTGATAGTCAGGAGAAGTCCTGGGTAAACCATCTGTAATATCTTGATAAACCCAGAAAAATCCAAATCTTGAACTCAATTTGGGGACATGTCTAAGACATGACCGCCCCAACTTTAAATAGGATTATAGATATACCAGTCTCCAACACCATCTGTCCTAGAAACTTCACCTCTCAAATCCAGAAGTCACACTTTAATAGATTGGTGTAAATAATGTTTTCCTAAAGTGTAATTAGGACTCTCTCCAGGTTCCTAGAATGTTGCTATGGTGTTAGTGAGTGGATGAGGATATCATTGAAGAACACTATGTTGAATGGGTATAATTATGTATGAAATATTATTCTCATGAGGTCCATGAACATTTCTAGTGTGTCCATTAACCCGAATGACATCACCATGTACTCCTATAATCTATAGCCTACTCTAAAACAATATTTTTGAGATTTAATTCTCTCAAACTAAAAATTTATGGTAGCCTGATCGAAGATAAATCTTGTAGAACCACTAGGTTCCCCATATCTCATCCAAAATATAATCGATCATAGTAAATGGATATCAGTTCTTCACTATCACCTAGATTATCTTTGAGTAATCAACGCATATCCAAATTCTACCATCTACTATTTTTGGTGAAAAAATAGTTGAACCCATATTTAATTACTGGGATTTAGGAATCCATAAATCTCTAAGTTATCCAACTAAACCTTGATCTCCTTTATCTCATTTGTCACCATCTGATATGAGGAATAAAAATGGGATGCCAATATGACACACTCTATTTTAATATTATCTTATTAATCATTTAGAGTCTCTAATAGGTCAATGATACGCCACAATTTCAACCCAATACTCAAAATATTTATGTACTCTAGTGACCTAGTTAAATGAAAAAATTCTAGTGTTGATGTAGGGTCATATTTGAACAATGTTCTGAACTCCTATGCCTCATAGATGTGCTAAGAAAATGGATTCTGATTGAAATGGACCAACTTACTATACCATAGAGAAGGTATAAGAGAATGAACAACTGGACCCTCTTACATGTCCACTGGTAATGCTGAAACCTCCTCCCGTGTGGATGTATTTTGACCAGCTTCCCAATTAGTTCCATAATAATAATAACAATAATAAACGCATAGTAAGCATAGAAAACACACAATCTAAAACCAAGCAGTCGTGCACTAACCAAGCTGCCACAAACCCTTGGTCATCCCAGCTTCAGCTTTAGGCCAGAAGGATAATAAAGTTGTGAGGAGAAACAAGGTCAACCATGAGGTTAATGAATCATTTTTCTCAGTATCATGTGACCATGAAACTCGAAATACACTATGAATCACGTAATTCATGTTCTCAGAATTATAAAGTCATCTAAAGCTATTTTGGATTCACTAATAATAAGAAATATACCATTTGGCATCCTCTAGGAATTGAGTTCATGATAAAATCATCAAGGAAGTCCAGTTCTTTGTATTCTATATGAATTAAGAGCTAATAGGCATTCATTATGCATCCAGAACATACCCATTGGAATATTCTAGGCATCAACTACATCACACAAAATCCTAAAAGCATCATCGCATCCATACCCTTTCCATAGGTCCCTCATCTTCATCATTACATGTCTTGTCACTTCCCTATAAGGGATAAACATGTCACGATGGTCCACCTATCTTGGGATCCATAAATAATGCCACAAAATTACACACAACCTGGTAGGATACATGTGAAAGCAGAGCACATCATTATAAGTAAGACAGTACAAAAAATACATGCGATCAACATTGAACATGAATAATAAGATAAAAATTACTCATGAAAAAAAGTGTAACATAAAGTTATCAGGACTATACACACCCACATGTGACTATAATATTGCGCAATAATCAAAAATATCTATGCATATATCATATTAAGGAACCATGTGTATCAAAATCTCAAAATGGTAAGGAACTTCATACCTCAAAATTCATCAATGTCAAAGGCAAGGCTAAACCACACTGTGTGGTTTTATAGCTGGATTAGATACTTAAATGGTTAAGAAAACCACTTCATGGTTGTATTATCATAATCATTGAAAAATTAATGCTCGAGGTTCATCAAGGGTTCCTTGAACCAAAACCAGTTATCTAATTTCAAAAATAAATAAAATATCACATGTGATTGTACTTTTTCTCTCTTAGAAAACTTCCAAATTATCGTTCTAGGGTAGCACATGAACTAACAACATTCTCCATAAGAATAATTATCTTTTTATAATTTCTTATATATTATCACTTTAAAATTATATCTTGATAATTTATCATAAATTATCCTTTTATAATTTTCCATCATAATATTTCCTAAATTATCTATTTTAAATATCTTTTGATAATTTATTATAAAATATTATTTATAATTATCATTTGATAATTTTTCATAAATTATCCATTTATAATTTCATATAAATTATCCTCAATAATTATATTTTGATAATTATTTATTATATATCCATTTTTCAATTGTATTTTTTGAATAATTTCCAAAACAATTTCTTTTGACAAAAAAACAATTATTATTTGATAATTTAATAATTATCCTTTGATAAGTGAAAGTAGTTATAATATACTTATTCCAATAATTTATCCCTAGATATATCTATGTGATTATATGTTTATGAATTGATAATTATCTTCTAATAATATAATATATTATCCTTTGATAAATCAATATAGTCATCACATGAAAATTTCTTATGATTATCATTAATAATTTCTTGCAATTTTTTGTGGATAAATTATGCAATTATCCCTTGATAATAAATTATTCGTTGATCAATTTCATAAATTACCCATTTATCACAAAATTAAATCAATTTATTATAAATGTTTATATGATAAATGTTGGTTATCATCTTCAATAGACTCGTGAAGTTATCTTCTTATTATTTATTTAATAATTATCATCAATAATCCAAAATATTTATCAATTGATAATTTTAAATAAATTATTACTTGGTAATTTTGTGCGATTACCCATTGATAATTTGTATTCTATAAATCTTCATTTGATTATATTATATAATTATCATTTTTAAAATCGTATATAATTATCTTTGATAGTTGTTCCTAATTATAAAAATATAATTTTTTAAATATAATTCCCCTTGATAATTTAATTAAAACAATTATTTTATAATCTTATGAAATTATTTTTAATAAAAAAAACTTGGTTTTATTATTTTATTATTCAACTATTTTTTCCATAACATTGGAATTAAATAAAAAATGGTGTAAGATTAACAAAATAATAAAAGAAAACAAAAATAATACAAAACCTAGTGGGGTCACAACATGCATGGGAGTAAGATAGGGTCACGACTGCCTGCATCCAGGTTGAAGAACCCCAAATCAAATCATCTGATCACATTTAAGGATGATTTGGGGTCTCTATGACATGAAAAATTCAACAAATGTCATTTTCCAGGTGATTTGTCTATTTTAGAACCTAAAATCATGGGAGTTAAAACCCAACATTTGAAAACCCAATTTAATCATATGTTTCAACTGAATTTGATGGTGGATCCAATAGTGTATCCAATTAATGCGTTTCAAATTTTTAAACAGTCAAAACCATTGAGAAAAAAAGTTTTTTAGAAGCATCGTCTGTTAGAAATGATGTTATAGTGTTAAAATTTGCGGAAGATGAACATCAAAACTCATATTAATAATTAAATTAATAATTAAATTATCATATAAATTAATCTAGTGAGAAGACTGACCAAACGCCTGATGGTCATAAATATTAATCCCTACCTAGGGTAAACCCTATGTACTAGACCTAATAGTGATCTCTTATTTATTAAACAATATACCATTTGGGATATATTAAATAATTTTTCTAAAAATAATATAATATAAATATTAAATAAATTATAATCATGTGAAATCTGGCCAAACGTTCGATGCAAATAATATTTATACCCTTACTAGGGTTAAACCCATCTCTTGGACCTAAATTAGGTCTCATATTTCTCATACAATGCACCTTTTGTAAGATATTAAACTATTTTCAAAAAATAATCTAATAAAAATATTAAATAACTTATCCTCATGGACGATCTGACCAAACTTCTAATGCATACACAAGTTATACCCCCTTAGGGTAAACCGTACACCCTGTACCTAATAGTGGTCTTGGACTTTATGATATGATACACTATTTGGGAGATATTCAATTATTTTAGATAAATTGAACGTACATAACATAATATATTAAATATTTTTATTCCATATGCATTGAACCTCTACACGCCTTAGAATATTACACTAACTCAGAGCTTAAATCTAAAAAATTTATATAGAATATTCTAAGATGCTTATTGGGATTTTAACCATAGAAAATAAATTTAAATACTTTTATTAACAGATTTTTATGGAAAAATAAATTTTCATATAAAAATAAATATAAATTATTATCAATGATCATATTTATAATCTTTAAAAAATTTAGGATATTAAAAAATTTCAACATAATCATTCCTTAAATAAATAACCATATATCCCAAATTACTTTAATAACCTCGACATTATAGAATTTTTTAAGGTCAGTGATTTTCTCATATGATTCAGTATCCATCCTCAAAAATGTAAAAGAATTATTTTGAAATAATACTTTATATTAAACCTAATGGTTACATATAACTCAACAAAATAAAACACCTCCCTAAATATAATTAATAACATTAAAATACCATCACTAAAAACCTTAAAAAGGTATATATAATCCTTTGAAGTTACAATCGACCCTAAAATTATAAAAATATTATTTTATCCATAACACTTAAGTTCACCTCCCATGAAAACACCATAATTTAAAAATTAATCTAAACCTTGTTATGATATAAATAATTATTACTCAGACCCACACTCCCAGATTCGCTGCTAAAAATATAATCTTTAAATTTTTTGATTGATACTAATAAACATGACCCAATTTTTATCTTATAATATTTACAGCATCAAAAGAAAATATTTTATCACTTACATACCAAAATAAAATTTTGTTTAAGAGAGTTAGATAATTATGACTAACTCTTACATAGTGATACCCATGTTTAAAAGTGATAATTTTTCAAGTATACCTATTTTTTCTTATTTCAGAATATGTCTTCAAGATCTCTAATAATATTCTACACACATGAAATATTTATATATATAAATCATTTAACATCATTCTTCATAACTGTTGGAAACAAAACATAATAAGGGTGATCTTAAACTATTAGTAAGGGTGAACATAAGCATTAAAAATTGAATTTCATTAGTGATCAAAAGATGAGAATAAGGGCATGATGACATAATAAAAGTGAATGATCATAACATAAGAAAATTTATAACCATCAATACCTGGATTATAAAACTTGATACATGTCATAATGTATTCATATAAGATAATTTTCATATGAGAATCAATAATCATGAGACATGTGATGTCAATCATGATTAAATAAAATATTAAAAATCAATAGCAAACATAAAGAAAACATATTGTTATCCTAAAAATTCATATTTTGTATCACTCTAATAATCACTCTTAAAAATTAATGACCAATATAGTGGACTTACAACATAATTATCTAGAGAAGATAATCATTACTCAAGGCATTAGGGGGCTATAATAGACTCATCCATCCTTGGTTTATAACGTAACCACTAATCCCTGTTTTATAATAGAACCAACCATCATTAGTTTATAATAGAACCTCTAGTTATCATAAAATATTACCAATATCCATAACATGAATAAAGTATATATAGTATAAATTTTATAATAAAAATCATATAAACAACCATTATTACTTTCATGACCTGATTAAAAAATGGAAGAGAAATAGGATCCATGAATATCTTTTTGAAACAACAATAATCCATCTAGAAAACTAATTTGGATCGTATAATTTTAAAATATCCCTAGAATATCATATGTAACATCAATGGTTTTTATATTTATGAATATAAATAACATTTAAATATCATTAAAATCAATTATGAGGATAATTATCTTCTCACATTGAAAATAACTTTTAAAAACTAAAAAATCACAAAATATTGTGAAAACCATTTTATTTGATAATAAACTTAGAATATTATAAATAAATAATAAAATAAAATAACGGTCTTGATGTTGGGAAAATCACTCCATGATATAAAATTTTAAAATAAATATTATTTTCAAAATATTGTAACGAGAGTCAAAAGTAGCCCATGAGAAAAATGTTACAGAATTTTCATTTAAATCCTTTTAAAAGAAGTTCAAAGAGAAAGTAAAATAAATTTAGGAAATATTATACGTTTATAAAATAATATTCTTGAATATATTTTAGAAAACATGGATATTTAAGAGAATTATTTTCAATATAAAATAAAATACAATATCAGTATTACTTATAAATAGAATTCTTGATGTTTCTATAATTAATAAATAAGAAATATAAACTAAAAATTTAAACCAAATTCATAAATAGAGGAGAATAAAATTAATTTGGGTCAAGAATATAAGTGCATATGATTTCCAAAGTAACCTTGAACATAGAAAATCTAAAAAATAAATGATACTTTAACATAAAACTTCTACTGATTTGTTAATATTAAAATCATATGTCACTAAAAGATGGAGTATGATATGGACATCTAAATCCAAATAATTTCATGAAGTAATATTTAAAAATAAATTCTTTAATTATTAAGTATACCACACAATGAAATCCTAGTGACTCTTATGAAACATGTCACAGGAAAATATGATTAAGACATAGAAAACCCTTATAAAGATCCTAAGTTTTGAAGTGATACCAAAATGATTCTAGTATAAGATGGTTACCCAACTCATTCCCCAAAAATTAATTAAAATAAAATGTATAAACAAAGTTATAACATGAGGTCAACTGTACTTCAAATATATAGAAATATGGAGATTACATAATGGGTGTAAAAAATAGAAAAATAGTTAAGAGTAGTGAAAGAAAACATCTACCGTGTTTCTGTGAATGCATGGCCTAAAAAGCCAAGATATCTCTTGGATGTATAAGCACTTGAATGGAAAAGAAACCACTGCTGAAAATGGAAAATCCCATCAAAATCAATTAGTGAAATATACACTTAAACCATAGATTCCTAATTACTGACGAAAAGTCCTTCCTGTATAATGACGTGACTATAAGAAGTTTCAAAAAGATTCAGAACCATTATACTGCTAGGCATTGGTTCATCAAAACAACTTAATAAAGAAATGAATCCAATCTGTTTGGCTGGGCATGCAGGGAAAAATACGAATTTGGATCAACAACTCCATGTATGTCTAGAAAAACAAAAACCTCTTTATTCCCAAAGAAAGGCATCTAAAACAAATTTTTCATACCGTCATCAAGTTTGGGATTCGGTTCAAATTACATTTCAACTTTAGAGAACAATAGATCTTTGATTTGTGACTGTTTATGGAAATAAATAACCCCTTCTTGTTATCTTTTAAATATCAAGGAGTAATTTTTCAATCCAAGACTATATCTCTTCATTTAGACCCTCCTTAACAGTTCGTACATGATTTTTATGTTTACATATCTCATATAAATTTTCTTTATCAATAAATTGGGTTGTTTTCTAAACAAAATTAGCTTGTTGACAGTCCAGGTTCACATCAGCATGTAATCCCAAGGATCTAGTTACAATGGTTCACTCCAAATTGGAATAATCATTACGCATAATTTTTTTCTTAGGCTAATTGGTAATATACCCATCTACATTGACCACCAATTTCATTCCTTTTGTGGAACATGACTGGAGAAAATTCATTTCAACTTGATGTGAATTATCATGTAAATCCTTCAAGATTTTAGGAGAGTCACTCAGATCATCCTGATCCCTCTACAATGTAGGGGAAATATCGGTGGGGCCGCTCATAGAACCCTGTAAAGAATTAACAAACCCTTGTAATATATTAACTATCTTAGGATGAGATCCACTATAAATATTAGAAATAATCTGATTCTGATCATCAATATGATTTTCAATAGCTTCGTTTTCCCTTCAAATTATTCCTTAGATACAAAGGTTCCAGTGAGAGCAATCACTTTCTTAAACTCTCTAGTGAAGGCTTCTAGGTCCACCTTCGGCATTCCCTTCTCAACCCAAGTCAACATACTAACTAGTGGGAATACTGTCCTTCCACATGCACTATATGAATGATTCGTTTTTAAACAATCATTGCCATAGGAAGGAAAACATTCATAAATCACCTCTTGTTAAAATCTATGGTTTCCATTTTGAAGTCAGATGTGACTTGGAAGAGGTTTAGAGACATAAATATTATCATAAATACAAGAAACCAAAGGTGTTGAGAGTTTTTATTTTTTAATGTTCAACTTTAACGAATAACCAATAAGACTATAAATTGGAAACAATGAAATTTTTTTAAAAAGATGAATCGGTAATCTAGGAAAACCATGAAAAATAGGTAAAATAGGTGATTTAATTTTAGGATCAATATTAGGGGTCTATTTTAGAACATTCATTGTGAAACCACAAAAAACCCATGATCACCTCGCCCAGAATCGGTAGTACTCATTTTTGAATGAGAAACAAAAAACGACATTGGAGGAATTTATCAAACCAATGTGAAGACCAAAAAACCCATTATATTTGAGATATTTCATTAGAAATATTAAATAAGGTCTACTTGTAAAAAAATTTCCAACAAGAATAAAGTGAAAGTATGAAGAATGAAGATTTACCTCTTTGGCAGAAATGAAAATCATCGAGTGGCCTTTATGAAAAGAAGTCTTCAGATCAATGCAGAGCTCATATTGGACAACACCACCCATGTAAGAAGGTGATTTAGTATTTCCAGGTCACCTGACAAAAATGTCTGCAAATTATTGAGGATCGGCCATAGGGTTTCTTGGATGATCACATGGGGTGGCGACTCTAGCATCAACAAGGGATTTTCCATCCCAAATACAAGTTATACTATGATATCATTTTTGAATTGATAATTAATCCATGAAGTGATAATGTGCACATTTGTAAAACCTCATAAATAAATTATAAATATTGATTAAAACAATTTATATATCAACTCAAACATACTCATTATAAAAACCGCATTTTTTAAAAGAATAATATTAAGTTCAATAGTGTATATGACTCTTGACACCGTACTTAAACGTACGACGATATACTATTTAAATATGACCATAATAATGTAGTTGTTAAAATGGGTGGTATAAATAGTAATAAACACTTTTGTAAAATCGTGTATAAATACTTCTCATGAAAATAAATATTGGTAAATAAGGACTAAATTTTTAATAATGTCTTTACATGCTTCAAAAATATATTTTTCTCCAACAAATATTTCTATCAATTTTTCTAAGAAAATATTGTAATTAATTTCTTTGGAGTTTGGAAAATGAATTTATAAAATGAAATTGGTATTTTAAATCAGTATTTCAAAATTAACTAAGTGAAAAATTTTAGGATTTTTCTAAAATGATTAATTTTTTAGTGAATAGTGAAAATTTTTTATTTCTCAAATATTATCATTTCATTTTATTAAATCATGTTATATAAAAGTCCCATTATATTTTTTGTTAATTCAAAAAGATAAATATGAACTATTTAATTTATAATAATCTAGTTAACTTCATTTTAATTGAAAATTTTCATAAATTTGGTATAAATTTATTTTCAGAGTTAAAAACGCATTTCTCTAAAAAAATATTTTCGAGTGCATAATGTTTTTTGATTTTAATTAATTAAAATAACACCTAATTAGGAATTATTTAAATTAAATTTAAATATTATATTTCTATCTATATGAACTAAAAATAATTTAATGAACATTATTAATCATGGGCTTAATGTAAAACCATATTTTCCTTGAAAAATACATCTTCCAGAAAACTGCTTATCATCATACCTGTGGGTTTGATTTTAAATTAAATTACACCACTTATGTGAATTCAATTTTATAAAATTTATTCCACATTTTTAATCATAATAAGTAATATTTTTATTACATTGAACATAATTTTTTTCATAATTACTAGTAAAAACAGTAAAAATCTATTACCACGATTAAGGGTAAAATTGGTTTAGTAGGGGATAAACTAAATATATAAGTATTATAATGAACAAATTTTGTTTCTAATTTATATTTTATTCCCATATTTTAACCATATATTATCTATGTTCCTGAAAGTTTTCATTATTTAACCATATGACCATGCTTATGACCATTATAACAATTTAAGTAAAGAAAAAGAAATTCAATTACTTTACAAAACATATTATGTGTTCACATAGGAATAAAAATGATTTATGTGTATTTGTAAATATTTATTTTGAGAATAAATAATTTTTATTTATGATGATAATTTATTTTTATTTTTTAGTGATGAAATAATTATAATAAATGCATATGCAACGACAACACATTAATTATTTAATTAAAATTAAAATAAAATAAATGATTTAAAAATATAATAATTAATATAATTTGAATAAAATATTGTGTTACACAAATTTTTAATATAATTATTGCATTATAAATTTTTTTAAATTATATATTCAAATTCCATCTTTTTCTTGATGTCATTAATTTCAAATTAAATGAATAGTTTCAAAAATGACATTAATGACATTTTATAAAAAATATTGTTTTAATAAATGATTTAAAATTTATAAAAATATTTTATTTTGAAAAAATAATTTATAATGGATTATAATATCAATCATGGTCCAATTAAGGTCCTTTTTTCCTTTTATAAGATGATTCTTGGCCATTAAAGAGAAGAAATATAATTATCTTGGTAATTATAAAAAGGGCTTAAAAGAAAAAAATATGGGTTAAAACATCACCTAAAATATGCCTGATTTTTTTTGGATTAGATTATTTTTAATCACCATCATATTTTCCTATAAAATTCTCCATTTATATCCATTATAATATGAAAATTAAATAATATTAATTTAATAATTTACGAAATTGCAAGAGTGAATTTCCCCTCTCTTATAAATGGTCCCCCATATACTGTCCTTTACACAACTAAAAAACAATTTGGATCAGCCAGAAACTATCAAATTTCATTACTTAATTTCCCCTCCCCACATTCTATATTCCTTTTTATCATAAATCCAATCATTTAAGGCTTTAGGTATAATCCTGAAGAGGTTATCTGAAGAAGAGGTGTCGTTATTAATAAACCATTTATGTTCATATTTCCTCTTCCACATCATTAAAATCTTACTCATCCATTAAAATATAATAAATTAGTGATCTAAAATATATTTATATTTTATTATGTTAATTTCATAACCTCTATCCATCTCCTCTTCCATAAACTGGGAAATGAAACAATTGTTTGTGTGTAAGGTAGAATACCGTCTCATGAACCGATGTAATTTGTTTTCCATTTCATCCTCTAATGGATAGATGTAATGATGGATTTAATATATATATATATGATATAAATATAATATTTATCATTTTTAAAATATAATATATCATTTACTTTCTTACCATTACATTCATTGATAAATGATAACGTCCCCCATGTGTACATGTGGACAACCGTCTCCACGAAGTGATGTGATTCGTTTCTCATCACCAAGTTATGATAATTAAATATATAATTATATTTAATTAAATAATATAATATTTATTTTACAATTATCATTATGTAAATGTAAAATAATATTTCTTTCCTCTCCATCATGATCGTTGAAAAATGGAAACATTACTCATGCGTGTATACGACTTATCGTCTATATGATGGTAATGTAGTTTAATTTTCATAACCATGCATAATTATTGGTTTCAAAATTATAAATTATGTATTAAAATGATAAGTATTTCATGATTATTATTCTTCAGATAATTGAACAACGACCTGTTTTACTGTAATAAAACTACTTAAGTAATTTTGGACATATGAACTGAGTATCATTAAAATGTCTGATATGAACTTTATTGATTGATTAATTAAATAAATATAACATGGTAAGAAATGAAATAAAAGGAATAATCAACTATAATATTTTTCTTAAGAAATTAAAAAAACATAATTTTGTTATTCAGTAAAATAAATGACGTACGTGACGAGTCGGACCTGAGGTAAGGGATTTCACCTCAATTTTCCTTCATTGAGGAATTTTTTACTAATATGAACCAAATATCATTTATATTTTGTATATATTAACCTTAATAAGTTTTACATCCTAAATCCTTCATAATTAATGGTATTTTATATTTCAATTTTTATTATTTCAACCCATGGTATTTGAATTGAAAGTTACTAAGTGGTAAGTGGTTTCCTAACGTAACTTTCATTAGGTTATATTACATCTTCATTATCATTGATATTCTAATATTATATATATATAAACTTTTTATTATTTTATGTTTAATTTAAACTTGTTTTATATGGATTTACAATTGATGTTCATTATCAATTCATTGATTAATTTTCAATTCAATGGTATGATCTTGGTAAGATATTTCTTCTGAATTTCTTCTCCATTGAGACATATTTGGAATTACACACCCATTTATTTTTATGAGGAGTATATAATATCCATTTAATAAGTTATATAATTAATCTATTTATATTAATATTTATTAATGTTTAATTTTAAAATATTTCTTTGACGGGGCTTACGATTCAAATGTTACCAAAGTGGTAAAATATTTATGTTTCAATCTAATTATAATCAGGATTGTATATGCTTGAATATACATTGAAAGAAATTATTTAATATTTATCTGATAAAACCCTTTAATTTAATTCTTATCTCTTTATTTATTTAATTTTCCTGTAATGGTACCATTTTCATCCCTTTGGAGTTTTGAATTATTGAGAATTTTTTATAAAGAAAATCAAAATTTATTTCTCTCATCATCAAAAAAATTTTTTTTTCAAATTTTTTTTTCTAAAAATGTTCTCAAGAATCGTTTTTAAATACTTTTAAATTATTTATTAAATAATATTATACCCAAATTTTACTTTTACAAAATGGTCTAAAATTAATATTCCTATCGATTTCCAAATAAGGTACTTTTTGACTTTTCTTATAAAAATGTGAACAGAATCATTTCATTAATATAATTAACATGAAAATAATTTATCACATTCATGAACACCCAATTCACTGAATATTCCTTTACATGTTTCTATGGATCATTTTAAATAAACTTTTTTCCAATATATTATTTGAAATGTTTAATTTTTAATGTGACTTTCAAAGGGAAAGTGTATTTTCCTCAAGAATGTTTTTAATTATATTTTATGGTATTTCAATTCATGAACAAAAATAACCCATTATTGTACTTCAATAGGGAAATTTTGTAATGATTCCATCCTTATTCATTCACTTGATGGTTTATGATATGTTTGACTAGGGGAGGTATTTACATTTTTGGGATAGTTTTCCAATATGAATGTGTAAATTGATTTTGTATTGAATTTTTATTCATCCCTTTCATATTATTATTGTATTGGACTTAGTAAGTGATGGGTGGATCCCTCTGTAGACCCTCAATGTTTCTATTGGCCTTATTAAACAAACTAGTTTGGGTATTTTTTCGAGGCCTTACCCATTTATGTAATATTTCTTGGCATAAGGCCTTGAAGATATGTCTATGATGTACAAAAGTATGAATTCCATCACTTGGAGATTATTTATTATTATCCAAGTGAGTATTTATGTTTTTATATTATCTATGTATTTTCTTCGATATCATGTGAGTAGTCATATGGAATTATTTTATCATCATTTATTCCTGCCATACTATTTATTGGGTAAGTTATTGATTAAATGGAATGTGTTTTCAGTTATTCAATATTCCATATTGGTTATTCCATATTAATCCATGGAATCTTCCACTTTATGTAACAATTAATGTGTATCTGATATCACCAATTAATTCTTTACTTTCCCCAATATACGAATAAGGAATACTTAAATGTGTTCAAGGATGAAGAATATTTACTTTCACTATGTTGTAATTTATTTTTTCAAATGTAATGAAATACTCAAGTATGTATGTAGTTTTTCAAGAATACTAAACTATTCAGTCCCTTGGGATGTGACTGCTTGCATCTTCTTCCAATTTTAATAATGTTACCACTGTCTTTAAGATATTGGGGTTAGGGTATTTAGAGTAAGAATCTAGGGAAGTTTAGTCTAAACCTTGGGAACATGATTAAGAAAAACATAGGTTATAGAACATAACTCCATGGAATACATTGAGAAAAGTCTACAAAGACACTAATTTTATGATTCAGATGAGTATAGTTTAATATTTTTATGTACCATCACAGGTTAATATTTATATGTATTATTATATGTTTAAATTCATAGATACCCCTTCCAATTTTTATGTTATGTATGTAACTTTGAGACATATATTGAGTTTTATGGGATGTATAAGCTGTATGTGTATCTTTTGTTTCAGTAAGAAGGTTATTTTAGGAAAAAATAATTTATATTTTTTTGATATAATCTCAAAGGTGTTGATTAAATTTTGGGTTTATATCATCTTTGTTGATGAGGATATTTTGAGTTATTAAAACGTGGGAACATATTCTTTATTGTATATATAACCATGATACTGAAAATTGATTTGATGATTAATGTTATTTTTGAGGATTTTAATCATATATTTTAGAATGTTATAGGAATTATATTAATAATTTTTTTAGTAAAAATAACATCCCATCACATCTAGTAAGGCCATAGGGCTTAATACCAGAACCGATGGGTGATAAGGTTGCAGTGCCTACCACTGGCCTACATGATGTCTTAGTTAATATGAAATTGTTTTTACATAAATGTGATAATGGTTAAATATTAAGAATTATTTGGGCAACATATTATAGGTTAAAATGTTTTTGATTTTTAAGTTATTAATATTTTTTAGGAGACATTTCATTGGGTTGAGGTATATAAAACCATTAGTTTTAATTCAATGAATTATTTGCGAAGAAGGTTGTTAATGTTTTGGAGGTGTAAGATAAAGGGTATATATTAGACAACCATTTAGTTTAAAAGGAAATTTAATGTTAATGTTGTTGGTGTTATTTGGGATATACGGTAATTTATTTAAGGAATGGCCTATGCTAAACAATTGGTTTTATTATGGGATTTTGGCGATTAATTTGTGAAGGTTTACTAATTTTCACTATTACCATTCATTGTTCTAACCATTTTGGTTTTAGTAAAGATAAGTGGAATATCATATTATTCATTTTTGGATTACTTGATTTGTTAAAAGTTTATTTTAGTACTTCATGAATAAAAAAATTCATCTTGGATATTCATTTCTTTTCGTAAAAAATAAAGTATAAAATGATCAAAGCACAACCAAATGATAAACTTATACTTATGAAATAAAAGATATCGTATAAGTATATTTTCTAGAGTTATATATTTTATTAGTAAAATAATTCCTTTAATATATTAAAATAATACTAAAACAAATATGTTATCCTATTACAATCATTTCCCTTGATTTTATGGTCTTTTCACACATCATAGATTTATGGAATTTTGGTTGTTAACTTTCTTCTGAAAATGTTCTCTATATTTATCTATTAGTACTTCAGTGATATTTTTCTCTTCCATGACCATAATTCCACCTACCATTAATGTTCTCCAAGTTTTAAGCATAGTTTTTTGTTTTTCAAGATGATCATTATATTTACATTTCACACTTTTTAAGAGGATGTTTTGTTTACCCTTTTACGATTTGGTTTTTTGAAAAAAAATCAAATATAAAACCCCTGATTTCCATGTGAAAATTTAAATTTAAAGTGCATCATTTATTGAAGATAAAAGCCTTGATATTTTAAAATAATAGCATTATGTTCAATATCATATAAGACCCACACCACCGAGTGTAAAAAAACCATGAGATAGTATTTAAACGTGAATATTGTAATCTTAGTGTTAAAATTTGTGATATGAATATTAATAATTATTTTAAAATAATGTATAAATATTTTATTTTAATAATAAATATGGATAAATAATTACTCATTTTTAGTAAATTCTCTATATGATTCAAAAATATATTTTTCTTTAAAATGAGTTTTATCACTTTTTCTGAGAAATATTATAATTAATCAATTCCAATTTATTAAAATTAATTTGAAAAAAATTAAATTCATATTTTAATTCATAATTTCAAAATTAAATTATGGTTAAATTATTGTATTTTTCTGAAATGATTGATTTTTCAGTGAATAGTGAAAATTTCTGATTTTTCAAATACTGCCATTTCTTTATATTGAATAATGTAATTTAAAATCCCTATTAAATTTTTGATTATGATATAAATTAAAAAAATTACCATTTTATTTATAATAATCTAATTAATTTCCTTTTAATTGAAAATTTTCATGATTATGGTATAAGATTATTTTAATGCTTAAAAAGTCATTTTTCTGAAAACCATTTTTTAGTGCATAATGTTTTTTAATTTTAATTAATTAAAATACCCCTAATTAAAAATAATTAAAATGAAATTTATATTATATATATATATGAACCTAAATTCATATACTGAATATTACTGGTCAGATAGTTGTTGTAAAATAATCTTTTCCTTGAAAAATGCATTTTTCATAAAACAACTTTTCGTCGCTTTTGTGGGTTTGATTTTAAATATAATTATATCACTTATATGAATTGAATTTGTTAAAATGTAATCAATATTTCTAATAATCATAATTAATATTATATAATAAGTTCAACTTAATTTTTGGTAATAATGAATTGTAAAAATAATAAATATGTGTTGCCACATTTAATGGTAAAAAAGGTTTACTGGGGGTTAAACTGAATATATAAGGGTTATAATGGCCTAAAAACTTATTTAAATTCTATTTTATGTACATATTTAGACCTTATATTATAAAATTTATTTAAATTCAATATTTTTAATCCATATAATCATGATTATGACCTTTATAATAATTTATGTAACGAAAAGGACATAATGTCATTCTCTTACTTGTAAAAACATTTTATGAGTTCACATAAGGAAAAAAGGAGATATGTTGGGTTATAAATTTTCATTTTAAGGATAAATTATTTTTATTTATCTTGGTTTTTTATGTATAATTTTTAGTGATGAAATAATTTTCTTAAATTATTTTGCAATGCGAACGCATTAATTATTTAATTAAAAGGAAAATAAAATAAATGATTTTAAAAATATTAAAAGTAATATTATTTGAATAAATTATTGTTTTCCAAGAACTTTTATGATAATAATAACATTTTAGGTAATTTTTAAAGTTATATATTTGAATTCCGTCTTTGTATTGATGTGTTTAAAGTCAAATAAATTAAATAGTGTCAACAATGGCATTAATGATATCTTATAATAAATAATAATTTATTGGATTATTTAAATATTAGGAAAATATTATATTAGTCCAAATTAATTAAAATAGTCAATAATATCAACCATGTTATATTAATGTTCCATGTTTCCTTTTATAGGATGTTTCATGGCCCCTAAAGATTAAAACAATGATTACACTTGTAATTTTCAAAAAGGTAAAAAAGGGGATAAAAAAGATAAGGGTGAAACCATCACCAAAAAATTATAAATTTTTTATTTTATGATATTATTTCGAATCAAACACATTTTTTCCTAGAAAATTATAAATTTTTATCAATTTTTATTGGATAATTAATTTAAATTAATTTAATACTATAAGAAATTCCACAAGTGACCCTCCCCTATCTTGTAAAAGGGAACCCCCTCTCATATCCTCTCCACATTTTAAGAAACATTTATTTTGGGCAATACATACCATGTTACCTTTCTTAAATCAATTCCCAACTCATATATTCCTTGTTTTAATAAAAAATCTAATCAAGGATGGCATTAGGTATAATCTTAAAGTGCTTTTCCGAAAAAGAGGTTATGTTCTTGACCAATCATTTTTGTTTTATTTATTCTTCCACCTCCTTGAAATAATATTAAAACATTAAAATATAATAAAATAAGTACCTATCATATAATTATATGTTAATATTTTAGTTTAATAATCTATATCTGTCTTCATTTTCATAAAATGGGAAATAAAATCATCATTCGTGTGTATTGCGAACTACCGCCCCACGAACCAATATAATTAATTTTCTATTACCTCATCATGCGGTTGGATATAATTATATATTTAATGTATATATATGATATTAATGAATTATTTATAATTATTAAAAGATAATATAATATTTAATTTCTTAACTTCCATTCATTGAAAAAATGATAACATCGTTTGTGTGTACGTGTGGACTACGGCCTCCATGAAGCGATGTGATTCGTTTCTCATCATCAAGTCACATGGATGTTATATATAAGTATATTAAAAGAAATAATATTATATTTATGTTATAATTATATGACTGGAAAGATAAAATAATATTTATGTTCTTTCCATCATGATTTTTGAAAAATGGAAACGTTACTCATGCGTATGTACGGTTTACTGTCTCCATGATTATAATGTAGTTAATTTTTCATAACCATAAATCCTGGTTAGTTTAATAATTATAAATTATGTATGAAAATTATAATTATTTCCGGATTATTATTCTATATATGATGGAACAATTACCTCTCATACCATAATCAAACTACCGAAGCCATTTTGGACATATAAATGGAATATCAGAAAAAATATATAATATGATCTTAGTTGATTAATTAAATAATTATAACGTGGTAATAAATAAAAAATTGGAATACTAAAAATGGAAAATTTTCTTAATAAATTAATAATTAACATTTGTTTATTATTCAGGAAGATAAACGACCTATGTGATGATTCGGGCATAAAGTAAGGGATTTCGTCTCAATTTTCCTTCATCGAGGCATGTTTAATTAATATGCACCTAATATAATTTATTTGGTGCATATACATCAATTTATACATGTTATATCATTATTAATTCATACTTATTGATATTTTATGTTTGAATTTTAATTATTTCATCCAAGGGTATTTGACTTGAAAGTTATCAAGTGGTAAGTGGTTTCCTAAATCAATTACTTATCGTTGGGTTATATTACTTCTTTATTGTATTTGATATTAAATGATTATTTTTGTAATGAATTTTTATAATTTTATGTTTCATTTTAATTTTTGTTATATGTATTCAAATATGAATCACATAATCAATTCATTGATTAATTCTCACTTCAATGGTGTGATATTTTTAAGAGATTCCATCTTAATTTACACTCTATTAGGGTATATTTGGTATTACAAACCTATTTATATTTATGAGGTGTTTCTACTTCCCATTTGATATGTTATATCATGAATATATTTATATTCATGGTATTTAATGTTTCATTTGATTTTATTTATTTTATGGGGATTATGATTCAAATGTTACCAAAGTAGTAAGAGATTTATGTTCCAATCTCATTATAATCGAGATTATTTATGCATGAATTTCAATTGAAAGAAATTATTTTATATTTTTATCATAAACCCCTTTAATTATATTCTCATATGGTTACTCATGAAATTTTCAAATAATAGTACCATTTTCCTCTCTTTGAAAATTATAATGATTGGGGATTTGATTAAATCAGATCTTATTTCTCTCATTTGTCAAAAATCATTATTCTTCCAATTCCATATTTTCTAAAAAAAATTCAAGAATTATTTTTAATAAAATATAATGATTTATTAAATACATTTTTACCCATGCTTTAATTTTTAATTATTGTTTAAATTAAATCTTCCTATCATTTTCTGAATGTTTTACTTTTTGAATTTTCTTATAAAAATATGAAAGGAATATTTTCTTTAACGTACTCTGCATGAAGTAAATTTACCACCATCATAATCACATAAATCATTGAATATTTATTTAAAAATATCTATTTTTTTCAAAAAAATGTTTTCCCTAATATTTTTTTGTTAATTTTTAGTTTTTAAATATATAAATAAATTTAAAATGGAATTTTCCTCAAGAATGTTTTAATGAAATTTTATGTCATTTCTATTAATCAATGTCAATAACCCTTTAAATTAATCCATTGGGGTTATTTTGTGATTATATAATCATTATTCTGTCTCTATAAAGTTTTCTATAAGTTTTAATGGTGTACGTATTAACATTTATATGTCAGTTTTCCAATACAAAATTTTATGATGATTTTGTATTGAATTTTTTCACCCCTTTAATATGATGAATTAATTGGGCTTAGTATGTCATAGGAAGTTCCTATTATATCCCATCAATTAAGCTATATGTCTCATGAGACTAACAATCTTGGGAATTTGGCTTCGGACTTACCCATTTATGTAATATGTCTTGGCATGAGGCATTCACAATATGTCTACGATGTGTGGAATTATGAATTCCATCATTATGAGATTAGCTATTATTATCCGGGTGATTATATATATTTTTATGTTATTTATGGATTATATTCAAGATCATGTTATTAGTTATATGTAATTATTTTATCATTATTTATTCCTTTTGTATTATTATTCTTACAAGTTATTGATTTAATTTCATGTGTTTTCAGTTCTTCACTATGTTATATTGATTATGCCTTATTGATTCCTGATATATTCCATTATATGTAACCCTTACAGAACATCTGATCTCACCCATTATTGGTCTCGTTTACCCATGAAATGAATAATTAATCTTTAAATGAGTTCAATGATGTAGAATCTTTAATTTCTCTATATTGTAATTAATATTTTCAAATGTATTAAAAGGATCATATATGTATCTAGTCTACCAAGAATACTAAAATCTTAGGTCCTTTGCAATTTTACCACTTAAATATTATTCCCATGTAATAATGCAACCATTGGATCTTGGCTATTGGGGTTAGAGTCTTTACAACCATGTTATAATATGGTCAATGGGGTATAAGTATAACCCAGCAAATAGAAATTGAGTTAAGAAATCCTTACCACTTATTAAACTTCAATTCAAATTCTCTTTGATGAAATAACTTGAATTTCGACATAAAATATCATGAAGTATGAAATATTGATGTTATAACATATATAAGGGGCAGACTATACACCATATAAAATAAATTAGGTGTATAACTTTACAATATTCCTTAATAGAAGGAAATTGAGACGAAATCTCTAACCTCATGTACAGACATACCATGTTTTTCCTTTAACACTCATATAATTAAGTTATATAAATTATTTTATTTCTTAAGAAAATTTTCCATGATTAATCCCTTATCCTTAAAACAGTTATATCAATTATTTAAATTAAAATTTTAATTACTTAATCCATTATGTACATGTCAGGTGTTTTGAGGATGTTCGATTCATATCTTCAAAATTGATTTGGTATGTTGACTGTGGTCAAAGGGGTCATTATTCCATTATATTAATAATAATAATAATAATAAAATTATTATTATTATTTTATATCAATTATACATTTAGATCCTAACATGAAAGTTGTTTATAATAAATGATCTATGTTACAATCCTGAAGATAGAAGGTCATACGTACGTCTGAGTAACATTTCAATTTTCTACGATCATGTCGGAAAGAAGGTAAATATTAATTTATCTTTTCATAATTACTTTTATATAATAAATATCATATTATATCATTAAATAATTTATATGTATATATATTATCCATGTGATTTGGTTATGAAAAACAAATCACATATATTCGTGGGGGTGGTAATCCACACATATGGATGAATGACATTATCATTTTTCAATGGATGGAAACATAATAAAATAGACGATATATTATCTTTATAATATGATAATTATGTCATAAATTACACATATATATATATATATATATTAAATCCATCATTAAAATAACCCACGAATGGCGGTGATGGAAAACGAATTGCATCGGTTCGGGAGGCGGTAGTCTTCCATACACACAAATGATGGATTAATTTCTCATTTGATTGAATAAGGTGAATGCTATAAATTATTACATAAATATAAAAAAACATAATTATATGGCGGATAATATTTTGTTATTTGATCTTATTTTAATAATATTTAAAGGAGGTAGAAGAATAAATAAAACTAAAACATTCATTTAAAATATATACATGTTCTTCAAACAACCTCCTTTGTGTTAATACATAATCCATCTAAGGATGGTATTATACCCAAAATAACACCTCTATAACATGCGGATAGTTTTTATAAAGGTATATAAGTAGGTATTTTATAATCTAGAGTGCTCAAATGGTGTGAGGAATGGAGGAGATAAGGTTCCCTTTTCTAATGAGGGGAGAGACCCTCTTGAAATTACGTAATGTATTAAATTAATATAATTTAATTTTCCTTGAAAATGTATCAAAATTAGTAGAATTAGAATTTAATATTAATATGGGTCTAAATCCTTTATCTAATACAATTTGGATATGATTAGATTATGTTTTCACCCTTATATTTTGGTTTTAACCCCCATTACCCCTTTTGTTTATTAACATGGTATCTTTGTTTTTACACAAAATGAGTCAAAAAAGATAATATAAATGGATAAGTGGATCATAAATGGACTATAATTTATATATAAATACATTTCCCATTCAATTGGCTGAATATAATATTTTTATGAATTTAAAATCATTTAATAATTTTTTTTATTATAACATATTATGAATATCATTTTTGGAACTATTCATTTAATTTGAATTTGAAAACAACATAAAAATAAATAAACTAGAATATAATCCATTAAAAATTACAAAAAAAGTTATTTATATCTATTAAATTAGTGGGAAACTAAAAAAAACTCCAAAAATATTATTTTTATAATTTTTAAAAATCATTTACTCGATTTTTCTACTGCTTTCACAAGCACTATATTGATATTGTGTAAGTATTTAGGGTAATTATTTTATCACTAAAAATTAAAAATAAATTTTCATGATAAAAAATCTTTTATTTTTAAAATTTTAATTTATAACTTAATATAATTTTTTTTATCCCTATCACCAAATTTGAGATATATTAAAAGAATGACAGTGACATTTTTGACATTATATTTACTTAAAATAAAATAAATGTTATTATAAAATGAAAGTGGATATAAATTCCTATATTTATTACAATTTAATATTAAAGGTCTAAAAAATTATCCTATAAAACTAATACTAGTGTTAGTGAGATTTTTATTCCTTCTCACATTATTTTTAACCTTCATTACCCGATTAACTCTTACCGATGTGAGAAATATTTACTATGGTTATTTTTCATAATGACAAAAAATATAGGTGACCTATTTAGAAAAATGGAACTATGTATTCCAATTATCAAATTTATTTTTCATGATTCAATTTAAATATATGTTAACATAAATTTTTGATTAAAAGGAAAAATGCAACCAAAAATAATTTTTATAAAAATGTGTTTTTAAGCCAAAAAATGAACTTATATCAAAATAAAATATAATGATGATTCTAATATAACCAATTATATTATTTATAATTAAAGGATTAGTATGTTAATTTAATATAAGAAAAGTAATTTAAATTTAGTTTTTTTAATGAAATGAAATGAAAACTTTATAGAAATTAGTATTTTTCACTATTCACTGAAAAATAAATCTGCTCAGAAAAATACCAAAATTTCACCCTATATTAATTTTAATATTATTTTTTCAAAGATGGAATAATTTTTTAAAAATTAATATTTATAAAATTTATAGAAATTAATTGTAATATTTTCTCACAGAAATCAATAAAAATCATTTTTAAAGAAAATGCATTTTTAAAGATTAAAATGACATTATTGAAAATATGATGCTTATTTCCTAAGAATTAATCGATACATTTTTACTGATTGGGGAATTTATATATATTTAATAATGAAGTTAATTATATAATTTCCTACCAATTTAATAGTAAGGTTATAACTTTAATATTTAAATAATAATATTTTATGGTTCATTTCAGCTGGGTGATGTCTGTTATATATGCTATTGAATTTACTGTTATATTAAAAATATAGCAGTGTTATAAAAAATATATTACCTTATTATAAATTTCTTAAATATACAAAAATATATGATAACATTTGGGGGAATCACGTAAAGGCTCATACATAATGATTATATAGCACCGCAAATTAGCACAATAAATACACTTCAAACCTGTAGTAGTAGACCTTTGGAGAGGAAAAATGCTTTTCCACCACAATTAATAGGGAAGTTGAAATTAGAACATCCTAGTCTTTAAACTACATTATCTTCTCAAAAAATTTACTAAAACAATGGATATAATTTTCAAATATTTCAACATAAAATGAAATAAACTGATAAATTACATCTACCATAATGAATAGATCATGAAGCAGCCAAGAATCTCAAAAATTGACATAGTGTAGACTATTAATTAGGTAGGTAGACTAGAAAAACATCAACAAAAAACCATAATGACATGAATATCAAACCAATGAGAATGGACTTTATAGATCCATCTATTTTCAATTAATATCCATGAAAAAAATAAAAATATTTCTTTTAATGTCATCTCCAACATGAGAAAATATTTTCTCTATAATTTTCTAAAATAATCATCTAGAAATCCAATAGAATACTGACTATACAATATAGAATATCAAACATGAACATTAGTTAAAAACTATCCAAACACTACTGGAAAACTAACCTATACCAACAGCTTGGAACCGTTGGTATAGGCATCCAAACCGTTGGTATAGCCTATACCAACGGTTTAGAGAACCGTAGGAAAGTAAGCCGTTGGGATAGGTCTATACCAATGGTTTTGGGAAAATTGTTGGTATAAGTAATATGAAAATCTATACCAATGGTTCCTTAAAACCATTCGTATATGTATTTCCAAAAAAAAACATTTGCTGGGATTTGATCCCAGGACCTCCGGTTTATCATTGAACGACCTAACCACTAACCTAACATGACTTTTCTAAACATAGTTTCATAAATATATATATGTATTATCATAATTATATTAAATTTTGATTTATAGAATGTTCTGGTTTAGAGGGTCCGATAAAAAATCAAAGGACCTATACCAACGATTGTCAAAACCATTGGTATAGACCTATACCAACGGTTTTGACAACTGTTGGTATAGGTCCCTTCAATCTAGGGAGGGATGTTGAAATATTGGGGACCTTTCCCAACGGTTTGGCCAAATTGTTGGCAAAAGTGGCCACAAATTGGACCTTTCCCAATGGTTTGGCCAAACCGTTGGGAAAGCCTACCCTTTCCCAACGGTTTTGGAAAACCGTTGGGAAAAGTGGCCACAAATCGGGCTTTCCCAACGGTTTGGCCAAACCATTGGGAAATGGGGTATAGAAGTGTTGGGAAAGGTCACATTTCCAGTAGTGAAATAAGCATATATATATGTACGCACACACTTGAAAAAGTCAACCCACATGTATGAAAGGAGAACCCACCTATATGTGTTTATGCTTAATACATCTAATTTTTTTAATTTAATTATAATTTCCCAAATTTAACACAAAATGTACCATATATAGTTAAGGGTCTTTAGTTGGAAGACTTTTTACACAATAAATTCATTTATCGGAAAAATTAGAAATATATCATTAAAGTGTTATTCTATACTTATTTTATTATTTAAAAATTGAAAATATCATAATTTTACATCAAAAATAGAGATAATAAAAAAGAGTTATTATTTATCAAAAAATTTATATCCAATTGTTGAAGTTGAACTAAAATTCAGGATATCATGTTTTATGGTACCCCTGACTCAAATTTGTTGATATAGACATACTAATACCAATTTCATAACTAATTACTGGATAACATCGTAGTGTATGATGGGAAGTGTGATATAAGATATCACTTGTATGCTTCAGTTCCACATCTTATCTTGATATAGTTTTCTTAAGAATCACAAAAACTTATTCATTTATGGTCATTCACTCATGGCAATCTCATTTGAATATTTTAAATTATTTGTAACGTATTAATGGGTAGTAATAAATTTTATCGGATGAATGTTAATAAAGATAAAGCTTAGCTCTCATTATTTAATGAATAGAACTTTTAAAAGGGATTGGATTCTCCTATTGATGTTATCCTTGATACATGTAATATAATTCAAAACTATCTTAATCTAAAATAATCATTTGCCTTTAAAATAAGGTTCTAACACCACTTATGTGATTTTGAATCCTCTTATTGTGAATGAGAATCCTAGGTTGGTGTAATCCCCCCGATATAGGATCTTTTTTATGTTTAATTGGGGATCCATATTGACATTATGCCATTGTATTTATTCAAAGAAGAAATAAAATAAAAATGAAACGAAGTTCAGGGGGACCAAGTTAATGGAGTCCAAGGGTGTCCCGACGAATGAAGTTGACCCCTTCATGCATGAAGTGGGTGACAATGAGAAGTCAGGTGACATTTGAACCAGGGCTTGCTAGGGAGGCGAGGTGATCAGACACTTTATTCCCCTCTCTCTATGTGTGGGAGACCTAAATATTCATGCTGAGAAGAAAATTACATTTCCTGATGATATAGGGTATAGACCATTGAATGGAGACTCTACCCAATAGGGTGTCTCAAATGATCTTCGAATCTGTTTCAACTTGGGATATAGTAATGTTCTTCGGTCTTCATAGGATTAGACTGGTGAGTATAGAATTGGCCTCCATTTTGATAGAATATCCATCCCCAAAGTGAGCCGTGAAAGGAAGGAGCAGACTCCCCTCTTGGTTGTGGAAAACACCACAACCACGCATGTTACCCACTAGACAGGATCCATCAGTAATTAACTTGAAGCTAGATGATGGGGAGTCCACTGTACCCAAGTACCATGGCTTCTGTCTAGGTGAACAGTAGACAAGGGAGAATTAACCTACAGAAACCACATAGATGGGGCTTCATACCATTTCCTAAGAATAGAGACTAACTTGATCAGCAGGCATTTAGTACGCACGATGATGGACCATCCTGTGGAAGAGATTCCCTCAAACTGTGCCTTGTTTTGTGCCTTCTATAAGAACAAGCATCTTACACTGAGGATTATCGATCTCTCCATCCTTCTTGGGACTTTCTAAAAAGTTCCCTAAAACCACCTATCCATAAATTCTAAAATTCCAGGGATGAAGGAAGATATTCCTGTGAACTCTGCAAATAACTTCTAAACAACATGTGTATACTCACATTTAAATAAAATATGATATATATTCTCCTACCACTTGTTTTTGAAACACTGGAACCAGGAAGAGAGACTAACACCCATCCACATAACCCTGTTGTCCGAACAAATAGAAGAATTATAGATTCTCTAGACTAGGAAGCTGTATTTGGATGGGATTTTTTTGCACCAAACTATGTCATTCCAAACAACCTGAAGCATCTACGAAGTAGAGATCCTACAAAAGTATCATGAAGTGAACTTCCTATAATAAGAGGGGGTGAAAACACATTTATCTTGTTCAGCGTTGATGAGAAAAGAGTCGAAAATGGCATTCTGGTTCTTGTCCAGAACTGTCTTGATGAACTTTTGGTACCAACTAGCCTCCATGAAGGTGATCAATAGAGCCGGACAGCTCGGGAAACTAAACACAGAGTCCACCATATTGTGCTTCCAGAACAAAATTTTTCATTCTCCTATGATCCACTGATAATGTTGAAGGACTCCCAAGATGAGGGTGCAAATCGATTACCACAATAGTCATCTATGAACATTCTCTTCATCCACATTGACATCAAATATATGAGACATAATTCTCCCCTAGAGGGTCTAATTCTCTAACGTTTCCCAAGAGAGTTTGGTGTGCATGCACTGCAACGTGCCTGCTAAGCTCTTAACATTGATTCCCCCATAATGAATAGGATGTTCCATCTTGTCCCATGACACCCAATGCCTATTCCCTTCTGACAGTACATCCCATAAGAATCTAGGAAAAACCTTTTCAATCTCTTTGATCACTCCCTTTGGAATGTAAGAGGAGGGAAGTGCATGCACTAGAATGGAAGTCAAAAAACCATTAATCAGAGAAATATGCCTCCCAAAGGATAGGAAGTGATTCTTCCAGTAAAGGACATGACTAGAAATTCTACTCACCACATGATCAATGTCCCGAATATGCATTCTTTCTATGGATATTGGGGTTACAAGGTATTAAATTGGGAAATGACCTGGCTTTATGTTCATGAGGCTAGATATAAGAGAGACCCATCCTATCACACATTTGTTAAAGAGGAAAATATTACTTTTGGAGTACTTTATGACCTAGCCACTCAAGAAGAAATAATCTTCCAGCATCCTCTTGATTCCATTCATGAATCTCTTCCTGGAATTCGATAAAATAATCATTTCTTCAGCAAATATCAATTGAGAAATGGAGGGGAGGATATGCTTCCTTCTATAGGTTATGATACTACCATTTCAGACCCCTCTTTCCAATAGGTGGAATAACGTGTCCAGAATTAAGATGAAAATAGTTGAAGAGATCGAGTCACCTTGTCGTAGGGCCTTGGTGGCCTTGAAGCCATGAGATCTGCCCACAAAAGAAACAGCCAACCATGACGAAATAATGAATCTGAAGAGGATGTACAAAGCTTTGAGAGAAAGGCCCATCCTTATGATAACCCTATTAATAAACCCCCATTCCATTCTGTCATTCACCTTGTTCATATCTAGTTTTATGTCCATATTGGACCCATGATTCTTGAGGTTGATGTCCCTTAGCATTTCCTGCACGAGAGGAATTTCCCCCCAAGATGGAGATACCTCTCACAAAGCCATGTTGCTCCATGGAAGACCACATTAGGAGATGCGTGGCCATCCTCGAGTTGATGACATATTCAATAATCTTGTAGTGGAAGTTGCACATACTCACTATGGAATAGTGGATGAGGGAGGAGGGATATTTCACTTTTGGAAAGAGCACCAATGTTGTGGCACTTGCAACTCGGTGGGGAATTACTCCTTGAAAAAAATCCTGAACTGAAACCACAATATCATCCATTACCACCTACCACGAATATCTATAAAACACACCATGGAAACAGTTAGGTCATGGAGCACTATTGAGATCAAGATTCATCATATCCGTTAGGATCTCGGGTTCTCTAGGACCTCTTCCAAGATATCATTTTCCTCTAAGGAAACCCTGGTGGGAATTACATTCTAGATATCAACATTGCTTCTCGGGTACCCATTGGCCTTCATTAGATTGGGACCCACAAGAAGATCATTAAGAAATGAGTAGGCCATATTACCCGCAACATCTCTTTCATGTTTATAGGATCCATATTTTAGCAAAATATTTGGTTTTGTAGACCGTATTTTCACTATCACATACTAGACTTATTTTAAAGGTATTTTTCATCTAATTTACATCCTTTCTTTGTTTTGGGGCTTTCCCTAGGTTTTAGGGAAGAATATATGAGTATTCATGAATTGGGCCAAACTGTGAGCCTAATTCCAGATTAAAAAAATAAATTTTTTATCTTTTATTACTGTTCCATTTTTAAACATTTTCATCCATTCAAATTCTTACTTGACTTAACCTAACCTATTAACACCACCAAGGTAATTTGGAGCTTTTATAAATCCATAACCAGGTTTATTTGGGTTTTTCTCAAAGGGGTTGGGCCTGCCCGAAAGCCCAATTCTTGTTCTAAAAATAAAATTTTATTTTGTTATAACATATTCAATATTTGGTCTTTTTCGGTGATTCCAAGTCTCACCCAAGCCCAATTAACCCATACGCGCGTTTGAACTCTCTATCCCCTCTTTGGAGCTTTGGTTAAATGCAATTTGTTGCCAAACTTCATAGGGTTCCTCAAATAGCCCAGATTTGAAGAGGTAAAGTCTTTCTTTCATAACTCTCTGAATTCTCAATATTTTTCCTCCATTATAGTTCCTAAATGAATTAATACATATTGTTCGAACTAAACCTAAATTTTGGCTCTTTTAAATTTTAGAAACTAGTGTTTTGGAGTGATTACTTCAAGATACTTCAAGTAAATGAGCCATTTTATTTCCTCTTTCAAATTACTTTGGGTTTAACTCATTGTTCTTATGGTTTCTTCAGTTATAATTGAGTTCACTAATGTCCAGAAACTAGGTTTTAGAAACTAGGGTTTAACTTTGGGATTTCTTGGCCAATTTATGTGGTTTTAGGTTTGATCTAGTTCCCTTTGGGTGCGGCGGGGGTGCGATTTGATTTTCACACGGAGATTCATGGGTTTTTGTTACACTGGTAGGTGATTCCATTGTGTGTGCAATTTTTGTGAATTAGATTGCTGTTTTCATGGTACCTTAATGTTTATTTCACTTTAATGTTTCTTTAAAAATTGTTTTTAGTTGAATTTATAATGCAAATGCATTTTAAGTTCCAATTTTTGGTGAAATTGGGGGTTTTTCATTCAAATCTTTTATTGGTTCATTTTGGGCTTCCCCATAACTGAATTGTTGGTTTCATTAAAGGGTATTGAAATTATATTTTGTTTTAATGACTTACAAGTGTTAACATAGTGTGCAAAGTGGATATCTTAAATATCTTTGGGTGAAAAACAATTTGATGTTTTGAGAGGTTGTTTTATTGAAAATAAATTTTTTTTGTGTGTTTTAAATGGTATAAAATGTGTGTATCTAATGTAAAATTTGTTTGTGATTATTAGTGATATTTTATATGAAAAATTATGTGTGTTATTTTCTGAAATTGTTTGAGCACAAAAAGGGAAATCCCGGGTACCTAGGTGGGGCGGATTTGTACTAGTACAGCTAGTGGATCGGATGGGTTTTGTCCATGTTCCACTTAGCATATGGATAAAGAAAACTCTAACTAAACTATTTGGATGATTATTGGGGACCACTAGGTTATGGGTATGTTCCCTACTAATGTATCATGCATGAGAATGGATTTTTTTCTATGGTTACTCTACACTGAGGTACGAGGTACATAGGGCCCGAGACGACCTAGTGCTTAGGGGTGTTCCCGATTTTTATGCTCATTGGATTTGTGGTATTTAACCATGTTTTGGGGGGTTTTTGGAAGTACTTTACAATATCTCACATGTCTTTTTAATGTTCTAACATTATGAAATTCTCGGATTGAAAATTGTTTTCATTTGAAAGTTGCATTTCTTTGTATTTTAACACTGTTTCACCTTGTGTATTAAAATTGCTTGTTTTGTTCACATTGTATTGCATGCTCTTTGGAATCATCTGGTGGTATCCTATTGGGCTTAGGATCACACCCTACTTACACCCCTTGGGTGTATGTAGACCTGCTTATGCTTGACTCAGGTAATGGGAAGGCTAAGGGTGATGGCGGTTCGTGATGTTAGTCCCCATTGTTGGGGCGGAGTTGCGGAGACGACTTGCAGGTGATGATCCCCTTGTCATGCGGAGTCCATGGGGATTTATTTATGTTGTAATTATTTTTTTAGACTACTTGTAGTGTCTTTAAGCATATGTATTCAGATCTGGTTTTGTTAAGAATTATTTAGCATGAAAATTTCAGATTCTAATAATTGATTGTTTTTTTATGATTTATGGTTTCATACTCGGGTAAATCGTTCCCAAAACAGATTTGTTTGATACCCGGGCACTTGTGCCAGCCCGTGGGGATAGGGAATACCCTTCGGGCCTTTCCACGGGCCGGGTTTGGTGCTGTTAATGGTGGAGACCATATCCGGTTCGTTACAAAATGGTATCAGAGGAGGTTAAAGTTTTTGGGTTATATTTTTATTTTGGGACGAGTCGGGATAGAAATTATCTAGGACTATCGAGGCTCGGGGTATTGGTTGTGAGTAGGGTGACTGGCCCACCCCTCTCATGGAAGACCTAAAGTCACCAGGGGGTGTTGGAATTTATGGATTGACTTCACTTCCAGGTTAGACGTGTGGGCTGGAGACCACATGTGGACATCAGGAAAATGTGGAGTAATTGTTTCTTTTATTATAGGAATGTATTTAGTTTATTTATATTTGATGTATTTGATTACAATTTTCAGAATTGTGGTATAGACTATTGTTTTGTGACTGTTGCATTTTGTAGAAACATGCCTCCCTGAAAAGCTCCCATGCACCCACAGGAGGAAGCTGGAGAGAGTTCTCCCATGCCGATTTATCAGAGGCTCGTGGAGGCTGTGATTCGGGATATCCAAGATTTGGGATAGGGACTAGCTCCATCTCCTATTCCTGTTAGGGTAGAAGAGACGGGTCCTAGAAAAGATAAAGCACAAGAGTTTCTGAAAAACAAGCCTCCTACCTTCTGAGGTAGCATAGAACCCCAGGAAGAAGAAGAATGGCTCGAGAAGATCGAGTGTATGTTTGAGTTCCTGGAAACACCCAAGGAGGTCAGGGTGAAGTGTGCCCCCTTTCTGTTGGAGGGTCCCAGCCGTAAATGGTGGGAGTCAGTGCTTCAAGTTGGGAAGAATGAGCAGATGCGCTGGGGAAATTTCAAGGCTATCTTCAATGAACAGTACTTCCCTGAGGTGTTGTCTTATGCCAGGTCTAGAGAGTTCATGGAACTTGTTCAGGGGAATCTATATGTGATGGATTATGCCAACCGTTTTGCTGAGTTGGTTCGGTATGCTCCAGAAATTGTCTCTAATGAGCAAGAGAAGGCCTAAAGGTTTGAGAAAGGCTTGCGACCAGAGATATACTCCCAGGTGTCCTTGTTTAAGCTGAGGACCTATGCAGAGGTTGTTGATCGGGCGTGCATGGTGGAGACTGATAGGAAAGGCAGGGCTGGTTTCTATGGTTCAGTATCAGCAGTGGGCAGTGGCAGCTCCTCAGAGAAGAAAAGGAAGCAGGAGGATCATGTGAAGAAAAAAGGGGGCAGTTCAGGCCACTCTTCCTGGCAGTTTTCTTCTGTGGATTCTGATGTGAGATCGGTCATGTGCCACCAATGTGGGAGGCCTGGGCATATCCGACCAGCATGTCCTCTTCCTCCAAAGCCTTGTTATAAGTGTGGAGTTATAGGGCATTTGCAGCGCTTCTGCGTTGTGGCACGTCCACTCCCAAGTGGGGCAGGGTCAGTGGCTTCAAGAAGAGTGCCAGCACAGTCCGAGTCGTCGAGGACTGGGGGATCTCAATTTGGTGGTCATGGTGGTAGGGCTGGATCATCTTCTGGGAAGAGCTAGTTCAGGGCACAGCCACAAACTAGCGGTCGTCCTTAGGTAGATACTGGACATCTCCATGCAGTGGATCAGTCACCAGCAGGATCAGAGGCGGGACCGTCGACAGTTCGAGGTACCATTCTGATCACATCTTCTATAGCTACTGCTCTTTTTGATACTAGTACCTCTATATCATTAATTTCTGGACATTTTGTGGACATGATGAATTTTCCAATTGAGATGATGTCTTTTGCAATGGAGTTGGTGACACCATTGGGGAAGAAGAAGGAGCAGGGCCTCATGTGCCCCTCGTGTGCACTTTCTGTGTCAGGGGTTGAGATGGAGTGGGACCTCTTGGTATTAGATATGGACATTTTTGATGTCATGCTCGGGATGGATTGGCTAGTACACTTCTAGGAACACATCGATTGCTACAGACGGCGTGTGAGTTTCACGGCACCTGATGGGAGTCATCAGGTTTTTCATGGAGAATGGGATCCATGATCAGGTCGCGCAGGGCCTCCACTCCCAGAGTTGGGAAGTGTTATATTCCAATTATCTTCGGTTGTGCTAGAGGACGGTCTTTCCCCTGAAGGTGTACTACCTCATGTAGTGAATGAGTTTCCCGAGGTATTCCCAGATGATTTTTCAGGTTTTCCCCCGGAGCGGGATGTGGTGCTTTCGATTGATCTGGCGCCGGGAACACAGCCGATATCTCTTCCCTCTTCTTGCATGGCCCCCACCGAGTTGAGGGAATTAAAGATACAACTGGATGACTTAGAATCCAAAGGATTCATTCTCCCAAGCATTTCTCCTTGGGCCGCTCCTGTGTTGTTTGCAAAAAAGGCTGATGGATCCCTCTGGTTGTGCATTGACTACCGGAAGCTGAATAAGGTAACAATTAAAAACAAATACCCTTTGCCCAAAATAGATGATTTTTTTGATTAGTTGAAGGGGGAAATGTGGTTCTCAAAGATAGACCTACATTCACGGTATCATCACTCAGGGTGAAGGAGTCAGATATCCCTAAGACAGCCTTCCGAATCAGGTACGACCACTTTGAGTATTTGGTCATGCCATTCGGATTGACTAATGCTCCAGTGGTATTTATGGAACTTATGAATAGGGTGTTCCATCAGTATCTCGATTCCTTTGTTGTGGTGTTCGTGGATGACATTCTGGTATACTCTTTCTCTAAGGAGGAACACGAACATCACTTGAGGATCGTTTTGGTTCATTACGAGATCACCACCTCTATGAAAAGTTGTCAAAGTGCACTTTCTGGATCAGAGAGGTGAGATTTCTAGGGCATGTGATCTCAGATCATGGAGTTTCAGTGGACCCTGAGAAAATTAGTGCAGTCATGTCATGGGAGAAACCGAAGAATGTGTTCGAGATCAGGAGTTTTCTTGGCTTGGCTAGTTATTACAGGCAATTCATCCGGGATTTATCTCGGCCTGCTTCAATGATGACTACCCTCACCGGGATAGGGGTGAAGTTTGTATGGGGTCCAGAATGTCAGGCTTCATTCGAGGAGCTGAAGAGGCAGCTAAATACAGCCCCCGTGCTGATTTTTCCAGAGGCTGGAAATGGATATCTGGTCTATTGTGATGCTTCAGGTATGGGTCTTGGGTGCGTGCTTATGCAGGATGATCATGTGGTCACGTATGGATCTCTACAACTTTGACCACATGAAAAGAACTACCTGACCCATGACTTGGAGTTGGCAGTGGTGATGCATGCTATGAAGACTTGGCGTCACTACTTCATTGGGGAGAAGTTTTTGGTATACTCTGATCACAAAATCTTGGCTTATATCTTCTCGCATAAGGACCTCAACTTGAGGCAACGTCGCTAGATTGAGTACTTGCAGGGGTTTGAATTTGAAATTTTCTATACCCCAGGTAAGGGTAATGTAGTGGATGACACTTTGAGCAGAAGAGTTCCAGTGCAGCCTTTGAGGAAGTCTAGTGATGAGTGGACATTGATGGGTCTCTTTTCTTAGATGCATGTGGAGACCAGGGAATACAGTGGAGGGGCATTCTTGGCAAGCGTCCAGTTGACTCCTTCTCTATTGGAGTTGATTCAGTAGGAACAACCCAATGATTATCTTTGTCAGTGGTCAAAGCAGTTCCTTCATGGTGGGGAGACAGCCTCTGATTGGTCGTCGTCTCCCAAGGGAATCTTGTGCTTCAAGGGCCGTTCAGTAGTGCCATTATCTCTGCGGAAGGTGGTGATTCAAGATAGCCACCAGTCTTAGTGGGATGTCCATCCGGGTGCCACTAAGATGTATTATGATGTTCGTCGACATTTTTGGTGGCCTGGTATGAGACGGGACATAGCATACTTTGTTTAGAGATGCTACACATGTCAGCAGGTGAAAGCAGAGCACCAAAGGCCATCCAGTTTTCTCCAACCACTACCCATTCCTACCTAGAAGTGGGAAGTGGTCTCCATGGACTCCATTGTTGGCTTACCTTGTACACATCGGGGTAATAATGCTATTTGGGTGGTGATTGATCGTCTGACCAAATCAGCCCACTTCATTCTGATAAAAGATACAACTAAAGTAGATGAGTTGGGCCATTTGTATCTTCAGGAAGTGGTGAGACTCCATGGTTTACCATTAGCTGTTGTCTCATATAGAGACCCCCGATTCACTTCTCAATTTTGGGAAGGCCTTCAGAATGCCTTGGGGTCTCAGATTAAGATGAGCACGACATACCACCCTCAGACGGATGGTCAGACAGAGTGAGCGAATCAGATTTTGGAGGACATGCTTCGTGCATGTGTCATGGACTTTAGAGGTTCTTGGGATAGCCATTTGGGATTGGTTGAGTTTTCTTATAATAATAGTTACTAATCCACGATTCGAATGGCCCCTTTTGAGGCGCTCTATGGTCGTCCTTGTCGGTCCCCCCTATGTTGGGCTGAGGTAGGAGAGAGTTCACTGTTGGGGCCGATCCTTGTGCAGGAGACTTCTGAGAAGGTCAAGTTGATCAGGCAGTGCTTATTGACAGCTCGGAGTTGTCATAAATCTTATGCTGACCGGAGGCGTCGAGACCTGGAGTTTTATATGGGTGACAGGGTATTCTTAAAAGTGGCCCCTCGTATGGGCCATCGTCGATTGGGGAAGCAAGGTACGCTGATGCCATGGTATGTCAGGCCCTTTGAGATCACCGAGCGTATTGGCAAGGTGACATATAGGTTGGGCTTACCTTCTCAGTTGACGTCTATCCATGTTGTCTTCCACGTCTCTCAGTTGAAGAAATACAATCCGGATCCATCCCATGTGTTGAGTTGGGAAGAACTGGAGATAGAGTCTGACTTGTCTATCGTTGAGAGGCCGGTTAAAATAGTGGACTCCCAAGAGAAGATACTTCGAGGGATGCCTATTCCTTTATTCTGGTTTTTATGGCAGCATGGGAATGATACACATGAGACATGGGAGCGAAAGTCATGGGTCGAGGAAGAGTACCCATTCTTGTTTTCCAACCGAGATTCATGTTGACTTTCCGGGGTGGAAAGTCCTTCATGGTGGTGAGAATTGTCACATAAAAGACATATTTTAAAGGTATTTTTCATCTAATTTACATCCTTGCATTTTTTTGGGGGTTTCCCTAGGTTTTAGGGAGGAATAGATGAGTATTCATGAATTGGGCCAAACCGTGATCCCAATTCCAGATTAAATAAATAAATTTTGTATATTTTATAACTTTTTCATTTTTCAACATTTTGCATCCATTCCAATTCCTAATTGACCTCCCCTAACCTGTTAACACCACCAAGGTAATTTGGTGCTTTTAGAAATCCATAATCAGGGTTTATTTTTGTTTTTATCTAAGGGGTTGGGCCTGCCCGAAAGCCCAATTCCTGTTTTAAAAATAAAATTTTATTTTGTTATAACTTATTCAATATTCTGGATTTTTCGGTGCTTCGAAGTCCCACCCAAGCCCAATTAACCCAGACGTGTGTCGGAACTCTCTCCCCACTCTTTGGAGCTCTGGTTAATCGCGATTTGTTGCCGAACTTCATAGGGTTCCTCAAATCGCCCAGATTTGAAGAGGTAAAGTCTTTCTTTCATAACTCTCTCAATTATCAATATTTTTACTCCATTCCAGTTCCTAAATGACCTAATACATCTTTTTCGAACGAACCATAAATTTTGGCTCTTTGAAATTTCAGATACTAGTGTTTTGGAGTGATTACTTCAAGATACTTCAAGTAAATGAGCCCTTTTCTTTCCTCTTTCAAATTACTGTGGGTTTAACTCATTGTTCTTAGGGTTTATTCGATTATAATTGAGTATAATAGTGTCTAGAAACTATGATTTCGAACATAGGGTTTAACGCTGGGCTTTCGTGGCCAATTTATGTGGTTTTAGGTTTGATCTAGTTCTCTCTTGGTGCGGCGAGTGTGCGATTTGATTTTCGCATAGAGATTCAAGGGTTTTTGGTACGTTGGTAGGTGATTCCATTGTGTGTGAAATTTTTTTCAATTATCTTGCTGTTTTCATGGTACCTTAATGTTTATTTCACTTGAATTTTTCTGTCAAAATTGGGTTTAGTTTCATTTATAATGCAAATGAATTTGAAGTTCCAATTTTTGGTGAAATTGGGGGTTTCTCATTCAAATATTTTATTGGTTCATTTTGGGCTACCCCATAACTGAATTGCTAGTTTCATTAAAGGGTATTGAACTGATATTTTGTTTTAATGACTTAAAAGTGTTGTCATAGTGTGAAAAGTGGATATCTTAAAGAGCTTTGGGTACAAAACAATGTGATGTTTTGAGAGGTTGTTTTATTGAAAATAAAATTATTTTATTGTGTGTTTTTAATGGTATAAAATGTGTGTAGCTACTTCAAAACTTGTTTGTGACCAGTAGTGATATTTTATATGAAAAATGATGTGTGTTGTTTTCTGAAATTGTTTGAGCACAAAAAGGGGAAGCCCGAGTACCTAGGTGGGGCGGATTTGTACTAGTACGGCTAGTGGATCGGATGGGTTTTGTCCCTATACCACTTAGCATCTAGATAACAACAACTCTAACTAAACTGTTTGGATGATTATTGGGGACCACTAGGTTATGGGTATGTTCCCTAATAGTGGCTTGTGCACGAGAATGGATTTTTTCTATGGTTACTCTACACCGAGGTACGAGGTACATAGGGCCCGAGACGACCTAGTGCTTAGGGGTGTTCCCGATTTTGATGCTCATTGGATTTGTGGTATTTACCCATGTTGTGGGGTGTTTTTGGAAGTACTTTACAATATCTCACATGTCTATTTAATGTGATAACATTCTGAAATTCTCGGATTGAAAACTGTTTTCATTTGAAAGTTGCATTTCTTTGAATTTTAACACTGTTTCACCTTGTGTATTAAAATTGCTTGTTTTGTTCACATTGTATTGCATGCTATTTGGAATCATCTGATGGTATCCTATTGGGATTAGGCTCACACCATACTTACACCCCTTGGGTGTAATTATACCGACTTATGCATGACTCAGGTAAAGGGAAGGCTAAGGGTGACGGCGGTTCGAGATGTTAATCCCCATCGTTGGGGCGGAGTTGCGGAGACGGCTTGATGGTGATGATCCCCTTGTCGTGTGGAGTCCATGGGGATTTCTTTATGTTGTCATTTTTTGTTTTTAGACTACTTGTAGTGTCTTTAAACTTATGTATTCATATATGGTTTTGTTAAGAATTGTTTCGCATGAAAATTTCAGATTCTAATAATTGATTGTTTTTTTTCTGATTTATGCTTTCATACTCAGGTAAATCATTCCCAAACCAGATTTGTTTGATACCCAGGAACTTGTGCCAGCCCGTGGGGATGGGGAACGCCCTTCGGGTCTTGCCAAGGGCCGGGTTTGGTGCCGTTAATGGTGGCGACCATATCCGGTTCGTGACATTCACCCTGATACAACCATGGAAGTAAGATGTGTTCTTATCCTTTTCATGCATCCATCTTGTCCTTCCATCCCCTCGGGCCATTAGTTCTTGTATAAGGATCATATCCGCCAGTTTATTCTTCTTAATAGAAAGATTCGTAAAGTTATTATCATCCTAGTGGTCCTCCAGGTTGGATTCTAGAAGATCGATATCTATTTTAAGACCCTCTATATCCTAATCACTACAAGGATGATCGACTGTCCACACTTGAAGCCTCTGTTTAAGCCTCCATAGATTGTTGTGTATCGCAACCCATAAATAGCCTTGCACCGGTTTCCTCCATGAATCTCGCACCATCTGGATGAACTCTGGTTCCCTCGACTATTTGTTATAGAATCTGAACATTCACTGAAAATCCTGGCAGGGGAGAAGGGAAACCAACAAAGGAGAATGGTCAGATATACCATGAACCAAGTGGGATAGCATGGAATTTGGGAACATTGAGATGACATTCATGTTGGCAAGGAATCTATAAATTTGGCTCCTATAGCTCCTAGTACCTCTTTGGTTGTTACACCAAGTGAGATGGTCACCAACATAGCCAATATCCATTAACCCTATACATTACATGAACTGATCAAAGTCCATTATTGCGCGGTGAGGGAATGAGCCCCATCATTTTCTCTCTATTGGATCTATGATGATGTTAATGTCGCCACCAATGATTCAACGAACATCTCCTGGATCAAACATGCTTATCTCCTAACACAGGGCTTCCCTCCGATAGCCATCGTAGCTTCCGTAAACAAAAAAACATGATGTTCAACAAGCCCTTTGTTACCCTCATCATAATTAACTATTATCCGGCTTTCACCAAGTCCACAAGAATATCCTTGTTCCAGAATATCCAAATATGACAATTCAATGGATCCTCCTTCATGGACGCCTTCATTTTCACCTTATAGGTGAACTCTTTTAACTTGGCCAGGGTTTTGTTTGTGTTCCATAATCGCAGGTATGAGAAAATTGTTTCTTTTAATATCATATGAAATGATGTCAATTTTAACCCTTCCCCCAATACCATGAGAGTTCCATATGAACATGGGATCATTGGTAAACCTTGGTCTTAGCTTTGACCCCATGCATCTTGGTCTCCAGCTGGCGAACTGAGCGACACCCCATATTCTAAGGACTTTGATGTTTAGACTCCGCATGGGTACAAACACCCGAACTGAGGTCTAGTAGGGATTAAGGTGGTTCTTTCAAGAGAGAACATACCTTTATTGTCTTCCCTCTATGATCACTTGTGTGGGGGAATGGTCATGTTTCCTAGCGGGAAGACTCACAAACTATTCCAGAAGCCAGTCTGCATATAGGAACTGATGGGGAGCCATCACTAGGTCAATGAGACTAACCATTCATGAAGGAGGATCTATATGAGGGAAGGGAACCAGGGAACCAAAAGCCCCTCACACATGCTCTGATCCTTATGAGGGACCAGTCAAGACTACGCCATATGACGAGACTAAAGAAGAGACAACAGCCCGGGGGGGGCTCTTGGACTTGTGAAGGGGAGGGACCAGATGAGACCGAGGGGGTCAGAGCATGCCCCAAAACCAGACGGACCTCATAATAGAGGGAACTATGACACCACATCTTGTACATGGATTTGTAATTCCCTTGGATCAGAAAGGAGGTGAAAAAACAAGGATACACTGGGTACATAATATATTGGGACCAAAGATCAACTCTCTGTACCTTGAGATTAAACTTCTTTGGAACAAGAGAGGATAAGTCAATATCGACACACATCCAGGTGACAAACATATCTGCCCCACTCCCGGTGTGCTCATCCACACAATGAAAATCACTGAGGGAGTAGCTGATATCTTTGAGGAAAGCTTCATTCAGAATGGGTAGTGGGGGCCTGAAAGGAATACCCAAACCACCGATTTGGGGCCCTCCTTTCCATTGTGAAATTCCATCAACCAATGATCCAGGTTGAAGCACCACCTCCCAATCCACCTATGAGCCATACACCAATCTTGACAAATGTACTCCTCTGAAGAGAAGACTAGGAAGTAAGAGAGCTGATGAACTGAATATATGTGGATTGGATCAAGTAACCCCTATGATTCCACACCGTACTTGATGACCGAGAGAGGAGACTTATCTGTGAAAAACATAGCCAGAAGAATCCACTTCAAGCTAGAAACAACCATGTCGAAAGACTCCATAGGAAGATCCATGGAAAGGATGCTTCCATCCCCTGAAACCTATGGAACCATCGGGGGATCTTCTGGAATGAAGGAAGGTATAAAGGCGCCGTGGGAGCCACATAACACATCTTTCAAGGAGACCGCAGGTTAGTGAGGAAATGAAGGATAACCAAGGGACTCCAGGGAGCCACCTGTAGCGGATCTCAAGCTGGGATCAATGGAAGGTGGCTCTGTCATCGCCGGCTGGGAGCGTGCATCCATGGAAGTAATCATCAATATAATTTGAATATCCCCATGAATGTGAGTCGCATTGATTTGAGAGGAATTTATTATAAAAGTCAACATTATAATTGGTGATCCCATTCTATATTACATCATTGAAATGAGATGATGTGGGTAACTTTATTTTAGGTATTCTTGGTTTTAGGTTCTTCATATTTAACATGTTGTTTTTTTCAATAGATCATGTATATATGGGTTTTCTTCCATAGTTAATGATCATAAGATGGTATCCGTAAACCCATCAGTGATATCAAAACCTTGATCCTTAACAGATCAACATGGTTTTCATCAACTTTTTGAAGAACATGTCTATCGTAAAGTGTTTCATCCCATATCGTAATGTTTGATATACATGTTTTAGTTATGTTAAGATTAATCACACAATATAATGGATATATATCATACTTTGCAGTATATCACAAAATCATGCATTCTTTCTTTATTATATGATATGATATTCGATATTGTATGATGTAAATGAACATTATATGTCATTAAAACAAAGCATTAGGTTGTGTTGATGATATAATCTATATCATAAAATATGATAAGAGTATTAAGAAATCACTTATTGTGGGTGATAATATCAATTGTATTTTACAATTGATAATCCTATATTATCAATCATAAAACATGATATAGTAAAAAATGTTAAAAATTTATATTTTTTCTATTTTTTCTTGTAGTTTTTAAAAGTTTCATAAATGATATGTGTTAGGACTTATAAAATGATATTTTTCATGCATAAATTAAATATTAAAAGATCATATTTGTAACTAATTTTTTATAAAATAAATAGTATTTATTTATTCCATTATAAAATTAATGTTTATAAATTGTTTATGATATATGTATATTCTTTTTGATTTAATTTATGTGATACGCTACATCTTATAAAATCATCTTGCTATTAATTACATGTTAGGTATGATGACATAGGATTTATTTTTCATCCACCTTGACCTATGTTTATAATTAAATTTATTAACTTAAATTTCATCATTTAATATACTTTAAACATATTAGGTTTTATATTTATGATGAGTTGGATTCTCCCTTGATTAAAGTCTTCTCAGATAGAGGGACTTCAAAGGGGACTTCCTACTATCCTAGAGGATTATGCCTTTTCTTGTGTATGGTGATAAAGTAATAGTGATCCCAATAGGATTATACACATATTATTGTAATTTAATTTGGGTTCCCGATGATAGGGGACCCAAATAGGATTAGGTCAATATATTAAGAGAGTTGATTTTATCCATGTGATGGATTAGATAAATAGTTGTCCTCTCAACTATCTATGAATCATAACTGTTCTGATTGGAAATTTTTCCTACCTATAGAAAAAAGTAATGATCCAAACATCATATAGAACTCATCACATAGAGAAATATAGATATTTTCTCACTAAATAAATATTATATATGGGGGAATCATTCTTAGGTGGATTAATTTCATTAAAAAATTTAGATGTAAAGATATAAAAAATGACACTCACTAAGAGATATGGATTTTTTATAGATTATGGCATCCATCATGTATACCATTATGAGATCTCTTATAGGTATAAACTATATAACTATTTTATATTGGAATATAAGGTTAATAAGTGTTCTCAAAAAGAGGAAATTTGAATATCTAATTTGAAAATTATAAACATAAAACTCTACAACTCTAACTCATGGTTATTAGATATTGGGTGTATATCACATATTTATATTGAATAACTGATTCTAATAAATAAAAGAGCATTAAAAAAGTGAAATATATCTATTTTTTGGAAATGGGGAAAGATTTTTTGAATTGGGGGTTGAAACTTATGATATAACTCTACCTAATTGATTATTTCTAGAATTATAAAAATGTTATTATATTTATACCATAAGTAGAAATTTTATTTCTATATGTTTTTTGGTAAAAATGGATTTTTCACTATTTATTAAGGAAAATATTTTTTCTATATATATAAAAATTAAATATTCTATGGAAATGGTAACATATTGAATTATTTATACATTCTAGTAATGGATAATGATGTATATAAAATCCAGAATAAGAAGGTGAAGTTGATTACAACCCAACCTATATTATGAATTATTTCACAAACATATAAATGAGAAACACATTCAAAGACTCTAAAGGGATGGATTTTATAAATCATTTTATTATGAATCTTTTAATGCATGTGAATCATATTTATTAGGTAAAATGACCAAAGAACCTTTGAGTGGAAAAAATGAAAGGGCTAGTGTATTGTTAGTTCTAATACATAGTGATGTATGTGGGAAAATGAGTAATAAATAAAATGGTTGTTTTAAATATTTTATAAAATTTACCTTTGAATTTTTTAGATAGGTTTTATTTTTTCTAATGAGACAAATTTTTGAGACTTTTGAAAAGTAAATAGTTTCAAAAGAAGTATAAAATAAATTGGGAAAAGTATTTATATTCATTATCAGATTTAGGTGGATAATACATGTTCCATGAATTCACTAATCATCTAAGATATTGAGGAATGTTTTAGCAACTCACTCATCCTAGAACACCACTATGGAATGGTATATCTGATAGATAGAATAGTACCCTCTTATACATGGTTCAATCAATTACGATTCAATGTGAGCTTTCTATTTCATTCTAGGGTTATGCTCTGGAAGTTGATGTATTCCTACATAACCATGTTCCATAAAATGTATTCATGAAGATACTATATGAGATATGGTATAAAAAACTTCCATGTTTTCCTTTTCTAAACATTAAGGATTGTTAATCACTTATACGATTTTTAGCTTCTAGAAAATTCAACCTTGTGTCTAAAAAATAATTCGTTGATGGTTATCACAAGGAAAATAAGGGATATTATATCATTAATACTAATAAATGAAATGTTTTTGTGGCCTGGACTATTATATTTCTTAATAATTAAAATATAAGTTAAAGTGTTACTCGGATGAAGGTTGAACTTGTAGAAGTTCAAGACTGATAAACAAGATGTATTCTTGTGGTAGGAGTTGTGTCAATCCCACAAAGAGTTATAGGATTCATTATAATAAAAATATATATGGATTTATTATGGGAAATGAGGACAATATAATGTTCATAAGAGATGAACCTACTACTGACTGAGATTTCATTGAGAATTTTGATTATGATAAATTGCTTAAAGATATAGAATATGAAATGAACTCTATGTACACTTCATGTCTGAAACATTATGGATACACCTAAATGGGTGAGACTAATAGGATGTAAGTGGGATTTATATAAGAATACTATCATGTAAGGTAGAGTGTCTATAGATAAATAATTCTCACAAGAAAAGGGTTATAAAAAATCATTACACTGACTATAAAGAGAACTTTTCACCCATTTCAATGATAAAGTTCATTCAGATATTATTCTCCTTTGAAAATAATTTTTATTATGAGATATATCAAATTGATGTCAAAACAAATTTTTTTAATATGAATTTATTTTATTATTTCCATGTGTTACAACAAGAAATAATATAATTCATAAATGATTCATCTAAGGTATCCAAGTTTTAGCTATCCATTTCTGTATTAAATCAAAATTATTGAAGTTGGAATATCTATCTGATGATGTGATCATAGATTTTATTTCATAAATAATGAATATTATTATTTTTTATATAAAATTATAAGTTGGCTTGTGGTGGTATTTTTTATATGGTAAATAGATGACATAATTCTTATCAAAACAATATCCCAACTTTACACTCTATAAAGATGTGGTTGGGAAATGTTTCTTGATGAAATACATGTGTGAAGCAGCCAACATAATGGGTATAAAGTGCTATAGAGATATACCTAAGAGGCTACTTTGAATAATTCAAACACATATATTAGTACATTTCTAAAGAGGTTTAGCATACATAATTCCAAAATGGGGTCTTTAACATTATTACATGTAACAATTCTTAGAACAATTCAAGACCCTTCAAAAGAGTTATAAACGATGGATAGAATTATTTATGCATCCACAATAGGATTTATCATGGATTCTATGTTTTATATATAAAACTTAGAGTTATAGAATATATTATTTTGTTAAATAAATACTATCTTATTTTATAGAATTATCCATGAAATATTTTATTAATAGAATATGACAACCCGGAATTAAACATATAATATCTATTTTTGTAACAAAAAAATCTATCTTTGTTAATTATATGTGAATAAAATACTGTAAATAATATTTTTAATCATATTGGGGTATTAAATGAAGATAAAAAACTAAAAATAGTGAATTTTTAGGATGGGTCATCATGATTAGACATATAAATAACTCCTCTAGAGATATTATTGAAATAAAGTATAAAAGTTGAAATATGGGAATAATTTTTTTAGTGTAATAGAAGGATAAGATGCGAGGTTATTTAAAGTAGGAAAATATGAAAATTTCATGTGTGTGGTATTATAAAGATGGTATAGCCGTTTGGGGAGATCATTATATGATCTTTTCGAATAAGTGGTGAGATATGGAATAAATCTATGTCCCTATTATAAAATTACCACTTTAACCATATTTATATTTATTTTTGGTTTAAAGAATATTACATATTTGAGTATTTATATAGGTAATATGTTAGTGAAGTTAATTCTTAATTATTTTGAATTATTTTTTGATAATTGATAGTGAATTATAAAAATAAATTTTAATAATAATATAATATTTATTAGGAAAGAAAAATATTATGGTAAATAAAAAATGAATTGAAATGAATATAATTATATTTGAATTATTTTAATTTTAAATACATATAATAGTGACTATAATATATTAAAAAATTTATTAGAAGTTGTATATATTTAATATCAATATATATATGTTAGAATATTTAAAATATTGAAATTATGTTAATAAAGGATTAATAAAATTAGTAAATGATATAATCTAGAATAAAAAGAAATCAATGTATTATATGAAGAATAATAATTAAACTTTTTAGATTATATATAATTAGGACTATAGGATATAATATTAAATTTATAAAATTTTTATTGGATTATAAATTTGATATTTAAATTTTTAATATGCCTATGTTTATTTTATCTAAATAAATTTATAGGCCTATTTTTAAAAAATTGGGCTAACCAACCACACTATATAAGATCATGCTATCCGCAAAAGGTATACACCAGTCATCAACCACCAGTAGGTAATTCAGTGTAAGTTAGTGTCAGTGAGGTATTTAGTTCAATTGTGAGTAGGCAAGAAAAAACTAACATGGGGAAAACTCGAGTGGGGAATAGAGGGTTCTCATCAGTTGGATCAAGAAAAATGGACTTTATTTGGAGTCCTCCACTGTATATTATAATATAATGAAGTTACCACACACATAAAAACCAATATTGGATTGGTGAACATGGGTATTATTCACCATTTTAAAATATGTGCATGTATGATTCATTTGAAACACTTGAATTTTTCTTCCTCAATCTGTAATATAATTTTTGTACTTATTTTTCAACCTACAAATTGTGATCCAATTCAACTCAGCGGTTTTGTAGATAGAGGATCAATGGGGGTTATAATATTTTATGGGGATTTGATGATGTGGGGAAGGGTTTTCATAAATGTGTCTCTATGTAAAGGTAGTTTGGTTTTCCTTTACATAAAAAAATGAGTTTATCATGAAGGTCATATTGAATACCTTTATGACGAATTGTTCATGTAAGGGTCATTTTTTAAATGGGACCAGTCTTCCTAATCATCTACCTCATACTATATCATAAAATTACCATTGTTTTTCTCATCTCGATCTCACGTTATGAAAACTCGCAATCTCATTATTCAACTTGTGATCTCTTTTTCTTTGGGGGTTGTAATGATAATAGGATCTAAAAATATTATATTTGGAAATATATGCATGAGAATATCATAACACAAGGTTGGTTTAAATCCTGTGAATGAATCTCACATAGAATGGGTTATATATAATTATATATAATTGTGATAATATAATTAATTTCATGTATGTGGTGTACATATGTGGTTATCGACCGATATTGATGAATATAAGAAACTATACCTATAATAATAAAATCAGTTTCAAGTTGGATTATTTTATTAGAAGAGTGGAAATATTATATTATATGATATCTTGGTAGGGATTAATTTTAAACATGAAATATTTTTATGAGATAAGGTATCACGATATAGAACAATTCATTTCATGTTTAGAATAAAAATATTAAGACAACTATAATAAGATCGCATTTTAGAACTGGGTAATTAAATAAATAAATAAATATATATATTTACATCAACCATGAATAAAGCATAGTATTATTAAAAAATATATAGTATTACACTTTGGTACTATCCCTAAGTTACGGAAGTAAAATTTAGGCCCTTGCTTCACTTGGATTGGGAACATTTTTTGCCCTGGTTCTATCCTTAGTCTATTTGTGACCCTTTTTTACATTAGGATATTATTTCTCAAAAAAATTTAAGATAGATATAAAGTTAGTTCTTAAGATTCTATCTTCAAGGCATGGAGTCTAAATTAGAGGAATTTAAGTTCTTATAATAATTAAGTTAAGGGATATAATTTCTAGTTAAAAATTATCATTTAATATTTAAATAATTTCATTACAAAGAGTTATCATCTTCTGTATTTTCATTGAAAATTTGTATTTCTTTTAAATATAATTAATCTCCATGGTTTAGTTTAATGTTTTTTAATGATGGATTCTATGTATTGTCATTTTCTATAATCAAAATCTATATTTCATTTTTAATGATTTTATTTGTTGGAATATCTATTTTATTTAGTGTTCATATAATACAATGCATTTATTGAAATAAATTTCCCTCTTTTGGATTTAATTTTAAAAAATAATATTTAAGGATCAAAAATGAATGTTTTAAAGAACTTTATTATGAGAAATTCAGGTTATTAAGTGTTTAATCTCAAATTATGTAACATAAGAATTATAAGGTGATGAAGGTGGATGTGGAGTAAACTCAAACCCCTTAAGGGGATTTTTCCACTAAGTGATGGGTGGACCCAAAATTATACATTCTTCTAATTCACTGGGTATCTCATCAGATGATATATAATGAGTTTGGGAGGAAACCCTAACCACTATAGGACTTTGTCCATTATTCTATGTTTTCTTGGTAGTTATCCCTGACATAATGTTATGTATTCTTCCAGAGTTCCTTTAATAATTTTCTATGCCAACTTATGAGTTTTTAAAAAATGAAATATTTTTTTTATAAAATAATGAAATGGATTTTTTAAGGAATTAATTTGATATATATTCAATGTAACAGGTATATATTTTAAGAATAATTCATGATTTTATATGGATTTAAAGGATTGTGACTTCAAGGAAGATATTTTTAAAATTATCATATTTCCTCAAGAAAGTTTCATGTAAATTATTTTCATTTTTTGGCATATAAAAATTATTTTATGAAGAATATTATTTTATTTAAAAGATAAATTTCATGTCTTTATAAATGATTTCATAAGTTTGAAGTATTTCTTATTAAAGGAAAAAAATTTCAATATTTTTTCAAGTGTTTTAAAATATTAAGAGGTTTTTTGATCCTTTAAAACCACTTATTAAGCTATTTTTGCTGACCCTGTGATTTTGAAAAACAAATATAGGTTTTGATGATGTGTGGGAACATTTGTGTTATATGAAATTTTTATCTTTGAGGTGTGAGGGTGTATAATTTAGGGATATTATATAAAAAATTCCCATTTGAAAGGAAATTTGGTCTTTCATATGTAATGGGATTCATAATCCTATAAATATCAAGACCTAAAAAAATATCAGGTTTGTAAAATGATACATTGTTTATTTAAATTTTTTTAATTATAAAAATATAGGTGTTGGGGAATCAAGATTCAATTAAAATCATGGTTATGATCAATTTTGAGGTTATGATATTATCAATTGTTGATGGTTTATGTTTTTAAGATTTAGGATATTATATTGTAAGGTAAATGAATATATTCTGCAACTAGAGTAATGTTGATTTATAGAAACATTATGATATAAGGAGATATTTTGAAGAATTTTTAGGGTTTTATTTTATATGTTGATGGGAAGGATTAAATATAGTGTCTTTTTTAGGGTTATTTTTTTCATAAAATAATTTATTATGATTTTTAATGGAAATTTTCCTAACTAAAAATTAAGTGATCATAATTAAGGAAAATATTTTTTTCTCATTTAGGAAGTAATAGTTTATCATGTTTTAGATAATTAAAATTCTTTTATGAATTATTAACATATTAGGGACTCATTTCTAGATGGGTAGAGGGAGATAACAAACCACTCTTCTGCCCCTTCCAGAAGACATACTTGCAATCGTTATTGCAAAGTTGAGATCACCCAGTTTTGAAACCATCTCCAACATACAACTCTCTTAAACATAGATATATTATATTTCTAGAACCTTATCCAAACCCCAAAATATACTTGGGTCATGGATTGTTTATGATTGAATTTTCAGGGCGCAAGTCTCTCATTTTTCATGAAAGGGGCGGTTCCATCAAGGTATTTTTAAATATTTCAATTTATCTTGAGTGTATGAAGAAGATAATGATTTTAGAATATCTTTAGAAAAGTGATACCTCCATATAGACTATATATATTTACTTTTTACTTTTTTTCATTTTGTAAATATAGAAAATATTTTGTAAATACGATAATATTAATTTTTTAAAACATACTCTATCATATTATTTTATAAAAATTTGGACGATTTTTATGTTATGAAATTATATTTTAGAAATAACTCTTTTTCAAAACAATATTATTGTTTTCATAAATTTAATCCAAGTTATACAGGATTCATATGGATAAAGTAAGTGTAAGGTTTTTAAAATTACATAAAACATTTTGTAATTCATTGACCGTCATTCTTCATGAATAATTATACAATAGATATTGGGGGTGTCAAGTACTAACTTTATGACACCCCTAAAACAGTAACCTGATTTGGACCATGACATAATCGAGTCACATTCTAGATCACCATAGGATGGAAACTAGTGTCAGGGTGTCACGAAAACCTCCCCCTAATAGTACACATCCTACTACATCAATGAAAATAAGGAGATAATGACACCCAAATAATTCCTTTAATAGGCATTGGGTTGGAAACTAGTTGTGAGAGTATATAATCCATACAATGAAAGGCATTACCCTGCATATGTAAATTTAATTAATATTATACAAGATAATAAACCACTAACCAACCCCATGCATTAATAAATAATTAATCCCAAAACATAATGTAATTAAAAAAACTAATTCAACTAAAAGTTCCAAAAGAAGTCTTTAGTAGGGACTACGAAGCTCTAATATATCCAAAACAACTCTTCAAGATACTAACACCCATCTCGATCAATAACCATCTATTTCATACCTAAAATGGCTTATATATACATAGGGTGAGAAAAAAATATATACTTACTAGGATCCTCCCCAAAAACTCCCCTGGAAAATGTTAGATAAGCATATTAAAGCTTAAAAAATAAAAAAAATATGAAACCATTTTATTATCAAAACAAGTAAATATATTTTCAAATCCTTACCATGACTCACCTACTAAGAAATTCATAGAATTAAATCATTATATATAAAACAAACACACACATGAAGATATATATATATATATATATATATATATATAAAGGTACCTAGATTATCCTTTCCCACTAGTTTGACACTCTCATGACCCAACAAATCATGTCCAATGTTTATCCCTTCCATTAGTCAACCTATCTATCATGCAATAGTATCATAGTTATTATGCATCCCATTCAACCTAGAATAACATAATCATCATCACATATATAAAGAAGTGTATTTTTAGAGGTCACTATAACCTATGAAAATGCATTATACCTTAAACCATCACAATCCATGCATGTACACCCATGGGATGTTGTTGCCACCACAACCAGATACAAACATGTCCTGTAACCTCAAGTCATTATAACCCACACATAAATGTACAAAAAAATGAGATCCATCAGAGCCTATGTGATTTCATACCCTATACATTAATACATCACACCTCAGATATTCCCACACATAAATTATATCTAAAGGGAGAATGAGGGAGAGGGGGAAGTCACTCATTCATTCCCTATATATTCTGAATGTTAGAGAAAACACCCCCAAACATTTCAGTGTCGGTTTATCATTCGTTATGGGTGGTGAATTTTATTAATTCATAAAAAATATTAAATATATCATAAAATTCACCAAGGAAAAATCTCTATCCATAAACTCAATTGTAGTTATCATCACACAAGACACTCGACTACCACTACTAAGGAATAGATCTCAAAAATTCATACTAGAATCAATTTCCAAAATTAATTAATTATCACCCATTAATTGATTAAAATTATAACATATTCATTTCCAATATTAACACTTTAATCTTATAAACCAAGATTAATTGACACCATAATTCCTTGTTTATTCTCATGTATTCCATCATCATATGAAAACATTAAGAACCAACCCCATTTTTTATCAATTAATTTATCATTACATGATTATTTAGGTACGATGTGACTCATCCTAAGATATCACAATAATAATTCAGTCATTGTTAATTGAGAAAAACAACACATAAAAAGTTGGAAACCTTACCAAGAAATGTCTAGAAAACTAGCCATTGAAAATAATTAATCAACAAAACTCAATGAGAAAAGCCAATTCTTCACTCATCCCAATGATCCAAGTGTCATCCCCAATTACATTGTGGATAATATAATCAATACCTTTATCATAGGATTTATTATCACCGTATAACCAAATAATTCATTGCAAATTATCATCAATTATTCCAACCATTCCTAGTTATCAAAAATTTAAATCCAGGTTCTAATTTCATAGAGTAATCCCACATAGCAATAAAGTATATTTTCCAGTACACAATTCCAATTGAAATGAAGGTCAGAGGATCAAGGAATTCAATCCTCCCACAAAAAAATAATGATCTTTCTCAGTTCCAATCAATCATCTTTAGAAAAAAACCATTTTAATTATTATCTTGAATCAACCAACTCATTATAAACAATTCCTAAATACATAAATATTCACATATTTATACAAATATGGTTATCAACAATTAATGATCTAATAAAAATATCCAAAACTCACTAATAAACTTTATCATATTATTAAATAAAATAAACTATATTTATATATTAATAACTATGTGTGAATCTGTGGTTCTAATCTTTCAATAATAATAACTATGTGCAAAGTCACATATGTATTTTTTTTGTGATTTTATAAAAATGGATAACTAAATATATATTAATTATTTATTATCTTCTAGTTATTGTTTTCTATTTTCTGATTTTAAAATACATGAAATATCACATAAAATCAATAAATCACACAAAAATAATTATAATAGCACACTATCTAGAAAAACACATGAAATAAAGTCAATAATGACATGTGATAATCCTTTCAAGAAATAATTTTTTAGAAACATACTCTTTTCTAAATTTTATAAAATCTCCTAAAATAATATTTATAAATATGTATGAGATTATACTTCATCCCTTTACATTGATAATCATTCCAAATTATGTAACAATAATATTTTCTGTGGTTTAATTTCTATTTTAATTCCTGAAATGATAATAATTATAACAAATTACAATATTCCATTGCATTCATATTCCTATTATTCATTTCCTTTAATAATTTACATCTTATTTATCATGTTATGGTTAATCCCATCGATTTAAACATGGAAAATAAAGTATGATAAATTCAAACATTCTTAATTAAAAGTTAATAAAAAAACCCTCTACCTTGAAGAACTCTAAGAATATTCTGCATAGCCAAAAAAGAGGATATATGGAGGGTATTCATATGCTAAAAATGAATAGACAATTCTTGAGTGATTTTATAATGTCCCACATGTATCAAATGGTGAAGGTTATATCACCAAAATTTGAGTGAAATAAATCATAGTCAAATGGGATAGAATCTTCCGATTTTTGGAATAATAGATATATATTATCCTAAGTAGCTATAAATACACTTTAAATGATTTCCTATTTTTAATCCATGAATTTCAATAATATTTTCCTTTTATTTTTCTAAAATTACATCTGAATTCAAATTTTCACAGAATAATGAAATTTTCGACAAAACACATTACCATTATATAGTTGGGGTAGCCCATGCAAAGGAAATTCGCTTTACCTTTACGTAGTGGATAAGCGACGAGGTTTCATTTCCATAACCTTTGGAAAAATCAAGTTATCTTAATGAAACTATTTATAAAGAATCTTACCCTTCCCTAGAATTCAATCTACCTTTTCCTTAGTCTATGAAAATCTTGGTTAGAATTTACACATATCAGACGTATTTTTCCACAGTGCGGTTCCACATTTACATAACATTATATATTATCGTTTTACTTTTATATAGATACACAAAAGAAAGGCTATGTACAAATAAAATTTTCTACCTTTTTTCCTATATATGGTCCTCTATAAGGGTAAAAATTATTTTATAAAAACATAAATTTCATTAAATAAATTTATAATTTAATAAGGAAAAGGGTTTTGACATCCTCTCGACACCTCTAAGACACATAAAAATGCAGGGGGTTTACAAATTTAGGACCTTATATAAGATACCTCTAAAAAATTCTCACCCACAAGAATTTAAATCAAAATATATGAATAAATAAAATGGAATAAAACTAATACCCCATAAGATAACTTTCAATGATATTTCTACATAACGATTATAGAAAATACACCAAAGGAACAAAGAGAAAATTCACACAACATCATGAAACAATCTCCAAACACACTCTTGGAAGTAATACCTTTCAAACAGGAACAAGGTTCTCAGTCAAACATTACATGAAGGAGGAGAATAAATCTCATATAATAATTATTTAAAAAATTTATCTTAAGAAAATCAAATAGAGCATCCCACAAAGGATGATCAACCATTGATAAACATGGGATATTGTGTGTTCATATGTGACTCTAACTCCCAATTTCTCTCTTCCATGTAACTGTATCACCACACGACACATACCAAGGGAATACCATGCCCACACAATACCTTATTCTAGCACTATTGAATCTCGACTGGTTGTTGTTTGAAGGTTTCACTATAGAAAAATCAATGGTTTGTAGCAGTTTAGTAAACTACCGCAAAATCCTTTATTTTTTTAAAATCTAGACACTTCTCCTCTGAACCCGCCACTCCCTGGACCCCCACGACCCCCCAAAGCCCTAACCTCACTGGCGGTCCCAAGCCTCATCGCCACTTTACGTGCCTTGCCGCTGGTTCCGAGCCACGCCGCCAATATATTATTGATGTTTCTTGATGGTTTGGAGTTTTTTATTGATTTTGGTGTCATTAAATAGAATTTTATTTTAAAATTAGGGATATTTATTAGTGTGGTAGTTTTTGGATGTTGAAGTTTTGGTATTTTTAATGATTTGGGTTAGATTTGGCAGCAGTGAATTAGACATGGGATGGATGAATTGGGATATATTTCATGGTCTGTTTAAAATTATTTATAAGTTATATGATATTGTTTTAGTTATTTTTATTCTTGATATGGTTAGTTTAGGGGATTTTATGTGAGTTTCTAAGATTATTATTATTGATATAATAGATTCCTTGGTTCACTTACTACCAATATAGTGGCGATGAGTCTTTAGATTGATGTTTCTTGAGACTTATCTGTATTGAAAAGTGATATTTTTGGGAGGATACATTGCTTTTACCTTATTACCTTGATTATGGTGTCATTAAGGTCCTATGTTGGAAACTTTAATGGTAAAAACATTCAATAGTTTCAATATTGGATTCTGATTGAGAGTTATTTTTTGATAATGGATTCAAAATTGATTTAGGTTATTGATTTTACATTTTATGTTATTTTCAAATGAATTTTGTGGTTTAGTGTGTGAATTGGGGATTTAGGGTACCAACAAAAGATTTCCACATATATTTTACAATTAAAAGTGACACTGGGTACCTGGTGGGAGTTAAATAGTTAACATTGGACTTTTAAGAGTCCCGGGTATCCAAATAGTAAAACCAGGGACCCCATCTTAATCCATTTTCCCCTTTCTCCATTAATCCCACTCTTATGTATCCACATTGGAAGACCCTATTAAATGTGGTGTTGTGCATGATGAAATATCATTTATATGTTTATGTGATTGACGTATTTTGTGTGTTTCATGTGGTCCCTATGGGGATATTACAATTGGTTGTGGTAATTGGGTTTGAGTTAGAATGTGTTGTTCAGTGATAAAATATAAGGCCCCATCCTAAAACCTTACTTAATCTTGAGTTATTACAAGATTACACATTGAGGATCTTTTCGGGATTAGAGTTTTAGAGAATTAGATCATAAAACTTTCATTACATTCCATATATAAACAAAGTGGTTACATAAAGATAGTATTCTTATTTCCCATCAATGTAAACATATTTAAAATAAAACATGGATTCTTTCTTGACACTTCCTTGACACTATCATCATATCATGTACCTTTCCCTTGACCTGTGAAATTTTTTTCAAAAAACATGGGATGAGCATAAAAAGATCAGTAAGGGATATAAAAATATGGAAAGGAAACATGGGTACATATATACATAAGAATGAAATCATACTTTACCCATAAAACATAAGCACTTTAACATACCTCATCAAATCATGAATAAATCATAGAAATCATAAGACATAAAGGTAACTTGAGGCATTCATAACATTCTTACGTAGGGAGTAACCCTCTTGGTTACGTTTGGAATACCCATCACAGTATATTCCCTAAATCTCTTCGGAGAAACCTCAACGTTTCACTCCGTCATGTTACCCAATGCATTGGAGAGCTATATCAGGCTCACCCACCCTTAGTTTATCACGGAACCACCCGTCTTCATAATAATGCCCAAGAACCTCAACATAATCTTATCACATAAAACATGCATAAAGGAAACATAACATTTCCACCTTTAAATCACAAGATATCAATACAAAACATTGATATAAAAACATTATGAAAACCATTTTCAATACCAAAATAAAGGAAAGTAAAACATGGTATTTATTTTTCTTTTAAAAAAAAGGTATGGCTTGTAGAGGAAGCTGAAACTCAAATAATGGTCACGGCGGTGGAGAAGTCGTTGTCACCGCATACGTACGACAAAAACATTCCCTTTTGTCGTTTAGTAAACGATTCGTATAAGAATATTCCTTTTGAATAAATGTAAAAGTCATAGGGGTTTATACACCATATAAAAGAAGTTTGTGTATAAAACAAAATATGCCTCAATGAAAGGAGATTGAGACGAACTCCCATACCTCGGGTCCGACTTGACTCGATCATTCTTTAATGTCCTGAATAATAAACTTGAGTTAATTTCTACTTGCTTAAGAACCTGTTTCAAGTTCATTATTCCTTTTATATCACTTATTTCCATGTCATGAACACTATGTAATTATTTAAGTTATCAACGGTCGTTTTAACGATAATTGATACTTGAGTCAAAAATAAACCCTTTATAATACCAAGTTGTTCATGTATCCATTATATCCAGAATTATAATCATGATGTATATATCATATATATCCAGTATATACATGCATTTATAATATTACATAATCATTTAGAGGTAAGAAATGAAATGCACCGTTCATGGAGACGGTAAGCCGTACGTACGCATGAACGCTACTTTAATTTCTATGTCATATTAATGGAATAAAAACTAAATGAGAGGTATGTGTATTTTAATTCCAGAATTATATTAATCATTTAGATGTAACATACATCATATATATCCATTATATATATGTACTTATAATAGTACATTATATTTGGGGATAAGAAATGAAATGCACCGTTCATGGAGACGGTAAGCCGTACGTACACATGAACGCTACTATCATTTCTATTTCATATTTTATAGGGCCCGAGACGACCTAGTGCTTAGGGGTGTTCCCGATTTTTATGCTCATTGGATTTGTGGTATTTAACCATGTTTTGGGGTGTTTTTGGAAGTACTTTACAGTATCTCACATGTCTTTTTAATGTGCTAACATTATGAAATTCTCGGATTGAAAATTGTTTTCATTTGAAAGTTGCATTTCTTTGTATTTTAACACTGTTTCACCTTGTGTATTAAAATTGCTTGTTTTGTTCACATTGTATTGCATGCTCTTTGGAATCATCTGGTGGTATCCTATTGGGATTAGGATCACACCCTACTTACACCCCTTGGGTGTATGTAGACCTGATTATGCTTGACTCAGGTAATGGGAAGGCTAAGGGTGATGGCGGTTCGTGATGTTAGTCCCCATTGTTGGGGCGGAGTTGCGGAGACGGCTTGCAGGTGATGATCCCCTTGTCATGTGGAGTCCATGGGGATTTATTTATGTTGTAATTATTTTTTTTAGACTACTTGTAGTGTCTTTAAGCATATGTATTCAGATCTGGTTTTGTTAAGAATTATTTAGCATGAAAATTTCAGATTCTAATAATTGATTGTTTTTTTATGATTTATGGTTTCATACTCGGGTAAATCGTTCCCAAAACAGATTTGTTTGATACCCGGGCACTTGTGCCAGCCCGTGGGGATAGGGAATACCCTTCAGGCCTTTCCACGGGCCGGGTTTGGTGCTGTTAATGGTGGAGACCATATCCGGTTCGTTACAAAATGGTATCAGAGGAGGTTAAAGTTTTTGGGTTATATTTTTATTTTGGGACGAGTCGGGATAGACATTATCTAGGACTGTCGAGGCTCGGGGTATTGGTTGTGAGTAGGGTGCCTGACCCACCCCTCTCATGGAAGACCTAAAGTCACCAGGGGGTGTTGGAATTTATGGATTGACTTCACTTCCAGGTGAGACGTGTGGGCTGGAGACCACATGTGGACATCAGGAAAATGTGGAGTAATTGTTTCTTTTATTACAGGAATCTATTTAGTTTATTTATATTTTATGTATTTGATTACAATTTTCATAATTGTGGTATAGACTATTGTTTTGTGACTGTTGCATTTTGTAGCAACATGCCTCCCTGAAAAGCTCCCATGCACCCACAGGAGGAAGCTGGAGAGAGTTTTCCCATGCCGATTGATCAGAGGCTCGTGGAGGCTGTGATTCGGGATATCCAAGATTTGGGATAGGGACTAGCTCCAGCTCCTATTCCTGTTAGGGTAGAAGAGACGGGTCCTAGAAAAGATAAAGCACAAGAGTTTCTGAAAAACAAGCCTCCTACCTTCCGAGGTAGCATATAACCCCAGGAAGCAGAAGAATGGCTCGAGAAGATCGAGTGTATGTTTGAGTTCCTGGAAACACCCAAGAGGTCAGGGTGAAGTGTGCCTCCTTTCTGTTGGAGGTTCCCAGCCGTAAATAGTGGGAGTCAGTGCTTCAAGTTGGGAATAATGAGCAGATGCGCTGGGGAAATTTCAAGGCTATCTTCAATGAACAGTACTTCCCTGAGGTGTTGTCTTATGTCAGGTCTAGAGAGTTCATGGAACTTGTTTAGGGGAATCTATCTGTGATGGATTATGCCAACCGTTTTGCTGAGTTGGTTCGGTATGCTCTAGAAATTGTCTCTAATGAGCAAGCGAAGGCCCAGAGGTTTGAGAAAGGCTTGCGACCATAGATATACTCCCAGGTGTCCTTGTTTAAGCTGAGGACATATGAAGAGGTTGTTGATCGGGCGTGCATGGTGGAGACTGATAGGAAAGGCAGGGCTGGTTTCTATGGTTCAGTATCAGCAGTGGGCAGTGGCAGCTCCTCAGAGAAGAAAAGGAAGCGGAAGGATCATGTGAAGAAAGGAGGGGGCAGTTCAGGCCACTCTTCCTGGCAGTTTTCTTCTGTGGATTCTGATGTGAGATCGGTCATGTGCCACCAATGTGGGAGGCCTGGGCATATCCGACCAGCATGTCCTCTTCCTCCAAAGCCTTGTTATAAGTGTGGAGTTATAGGGCATTTGCAGCGCTTCTGCGGTGTGGCACGTCCACTCCCAAGTGGGGCAGGGTCAGTGGCTTCAAGAAGAGTTCCAGCACAGTCCGAGTCGTCGAGGACTGGGGGATCTCAATTTGGTGGTCGTGGTGGTAGGGCTGGATCATCTTCTGGGAAGAGCTAGTTCAGGGCACAGCCACAGACTAGCGGTCGTCCTTAGGTAGATACTGGACATCTCCATGCAGTGGATCAGTCACCAGCAGGATCAGAGGCGGGACCGTCGACAGTTCGAGGTACCGTTATGATCACATCTTCTATAGCTACTACTCTTTTTGATACTAGTACCTCTATATCATTAATTTCTGGACATTTTGTGGACATGCTGAATTTTCCAATTGAGATGATGTCTTTTGCAATGGAGTTGGTGACACCGTTGGGGAAGAAGAAGGAGCAGGGCCTCAGGTGCCCCTCGTGTGCACTATCTGTGTCAGGGGTCGAGATGGAGTGGGACCTCTTGGTATTAGATATGGACATTTTTGATGTCATGATCGGGATGGATTGGCTAGTACACTTCTAGGCACACATCGATTGCTACAGACGGCGTGTGAGTTTCACTGCACCTGATGGGAGTCATCAGGTTTTTCATGGAGAATGGGATCCATGATCAGGTCGCGTAGGGCCTCCACTCCCAGAGTTGGGAAGTGTTATATTCCAGTTATCTTCGCTTGTGCTAGAGGACGGTCTTTCCCCTGAAGGTGTACTACCTCATGTAGTGAATGAGTTTCCCGAGGTATTCCAAGATGATTTTTCAGGTTTTCCCACGGAGCGAGATGTGGTGTTTTCGATTGATCTGGCGCCGGGAACACAGCTGATATCTCTTCCCTCTTCTCGCATGGCCCCCACCGAGTTGAGGGAATTAAAGATACATCTGGATGACTTAGAATCCAAAGGATTCATTCTCCCAAGCATTTCTCCTTGGTCCGCTCCTGTGTTGTTTGCAAAAAAGGCTGATGGATCCCTCCGGTTGTGCATTGACTACCGGAAGCTGAATAAGGTAACAATTTAAAACAAATACCCTTTGCCCAAAATAGATGATTTTTTTGATTAGTTGAAGGGGGAAATGTGGTTCTCAAAGATAGACCTACATTCACGGTATCATCACTCAGGGTGAAGGAGTCAGATATCCCTAAGACAGCCTTCCGAATCAGGTACGACCACTTTGAGTATTTGGTCATGCCATTCGGATTGACCAATGCTCCAGTGGTATTTATGGAACTTATGAATAGGGTGTTCCATCAGTATCTCGATTCCTTTGTTGTGGTGTTCGTGGATGACATTCTGGTATACTCTTGCTCTAAGGAGGAACACGAACATCACTTGAGGATCGTTTTGGTTCATTACGAGATCACCACCTCTATGAAAAGTTTTCAAAGTGCACTTTCTGGATCAGAGAGGTGAGATTTCTAGGGCATGTGATCTCAGATCATGGAGTTTCAGTGGACCCTGAGAAAATTAGTGCAGTCATGTCATGGGAGAAACCGAAGAATGTGTTCGAGATCAGGAGTTTTCTTGGCTTGGCTAGTTATTATAGGCAATTCGTCTGGGATTTCTCTCGGCCTGCTTCAATGATGACTACCCTCACCGGGATAGGGGTGAAGTTTGTATGGGGTCCAGAATGTCAGGCTTCATTCGAGGAGCTGAAGAGGCAGCTAAATACAGCCCCCGTGCTGATTTTTCCAGAGGCTAGAAATGGATATCTGTTCTATTGTGATGCTTCAGGTATGGGTCTTGGGTGCGTGCTTATGCAGGATGATCATGTGGTCGCGTATGGATCTCGCCAACTTCGACCACATGAAAAGAACTACCTGACCCATGACTTGGAGTTGGCATTGGTGATGCATGCTATGAAGACTTGGCGTCACTACTTCATTGGGGAGAAGTTTTTGGTATACTCTGATCACAAAATCTTGGCTTATATCTTCTCGCAGAAGGACCTCATCTTGAGGCAACGTCGCTGGATTGAGTACTTGCAGGGGTTTGAATTTGAAATTTTCTATACCCCAGGCAAGGGTAATGTAGTGGATGACACTTTGAGCAGAAGAGTTCCAGTGCAGCCTTTGAGGAAGTCTAGTGATGAGTGGACATTGATGGGTCTCTTTTCTTAGATGCATGTGGAGACCAGGGAATACAGTGGAGGGGCATTCTTGGCAAGCGTCCATTTGACTCCTTCTCTATTGGAGTTGATTCAGGAGGAACAACCCAATGATTATCTTTGTCAGTGGTCAAAGCAGTTCCTTCATGGTGGGGAGACAGCCTCTGATTGGTCGTCGTCTCCCGAGGGAATCTTGTGCTTCAAGGGCCGTTCAGTAGTGCCATTATCTCTACGGAAGGTGGTGATTCAAGATAGCCACCAGTCTTAGTGGGATGTCCATCCGGGTGCCACTAAGATGTATTATGATGTTCGTCGGCATTTTTGGTGGCCTGGTATGAGACGGGACATAGCATACTTTGTTTAGAGATGCTACACATGTCAGCAGGTGAAAACAGAGCACCAAAGGCCATCCAGTTTTCTCCAACCACTACCCATTCCTACCTAGAAGTGGGATGTGGTCTCCATGGACTCCATTGTTGGCTTACCTTGTACACATCGGGGTAATAATTCTATTTGGGTGGTGATTGATCGTCTGACCAAATCATCCCACTTCATTCTGATAAAAGATACAACTAAAGTAGATGAGTTGGGCCATTTGTATCTTCAGGAAGTGGTGAGACTCCATGGTTTACCATTAGCTGTTGTCTCATATAGAGACCCCCGCTTCACTTCTCAATTTTGGGAAGGCCTTCAGAATGCCTTGGGGTCTCAGATTAAGATGAGCACGACATACCACCCTCAGACGGATGGTCAGACAGAGAGAGCGAATCAGATTTTGGAGGACATGCTTCTTGCATGTGTCATGGACTTTAGAGGTTCTTGGGATAGCCATTTCGGATTGGTTGAGTTTTCTTATAATAATAGTTACTAATCCACGATTCGAATGGCCCCTTTTGAGGCGCTCTATGGTCGTCCTTGTCGGTCCCCCCTATGTTGGGCTGAGGTAGGAGAGAGTTCACTGTTGGGGCCGATCCTTGTGCAGGAGACTTCTGAGAAGGTCAAGTTGATCAGGCAGTGCTTATTGACAGCTCGGAGTTGTCATAAATCTTATGCTGACCGGAGGCGTCGAGACCTAGAGTTTTATATGGGTGACAGGGTATTCTTAAAAGTGGCCCCTCGTATGGGCCATCGTCAATTGGGGAAGCAAGGTACGCTGATGCCATGGTATGTCAGGCCCTTTGAGATCACCGAGCGTATTGGCAAGGTGACATATAGGTTGGCCTTACCTTCTCAGTTGACGTCTATCCATGTTGTCTTCCACGTCTCTCAGTTGAAGAAATACAATCCGGATCCATCCCATGTGTTGAGTTGGGAAGAACTGGAGATAGAGTCTGACTTGTCTATCGTTGAGAGGCTGGTTAAAATAATGGACTCCCAAGAGAAGATACTTCGAGGGATTCCTATTCCTTTTGTCTGGTGTTTATGGCAGCATGGGAATGATACACATGAGACGTGGGAGCGAAAGTCATGGGTCGAGGAAGAGTACCCATTCTTGTTTTCCAACCGAGATTCATGTTGACTTTCCGGGGTGGAAAGTCCTTCATGGTGGTGAGAATTGTCACATAAAAGACATATTTTAAAGGTATTTTTCATCTAATTTACATCCTTGCATTTTTTGGGGGGTTTCCCTAGGTTTTAGGGAGGAATAGATGAGTATTCATGAATTGGGCCAAACCGTGATCCCAATTCCAGATTAAAAAAATAAATTTTGTATCTTTTATAACTTTTTCATTTTTCAACATTTTTCATCCATTCCAATTCCTAATTGACCTCCCCTAACCTGTTAACACCACCAAGGTAATTTGGTGCTTTTAGAAATCCATAATCAGGGTTTATTTGTGTTTTTATCTAAGGGGTTGGGCCTGCCCGAAAGCCCAATTCCTGTTTTAAAAATAAAATTTTATTTTGTTATAACTTATTCAATTTTCTGGATTTTTCGGTGCTTAAAAGTCTCACCCAAGCCCAATTAACCCAGACGTGTGTCGGAACTCTCTCCTCACTCTTTGGAGCTCTGGTTAATCGCGATTTGTTGCCGAACTTCATAGGGTTCCTCAAATCGCCCAGATTTGAAGAGGTAAAGTCTTTCTTTCATAACTCTCTCAATTCTCAATATTTTTACTCCATTCCAGTTCCTAAATGACCTAATACATCTTGTTCGAACGAACCATAAATTTTGGCTCTTTGAAATTTCAGATACTAGTGTTTTGGAGTGATTACTTCAAGATACTTCAAGTAAATGAGCCCTTTTCTTTCCTCTTTCAAATTACTGTGGGTTTAACTCATTGTTCTTAGGGTTTATTCGGTTATAATTGAGTATAATAGTGTCTAGAAACTATGTTTTCGAACATAGGGTTTAACGCTGGGATTTCGTGGCCAATTTATGTGGTTTTAGGTTTGATCTAGTTCTCTCTTGGTGCGGCGAGTGTGCGATTTGATTTTCGCATAGAGATTCAAGGGTTTTTGGTACGTTGGTAGGTGATTCCATTGTGTGTGAAATTTTTGTCAATTATCTTGCTGTTTTCATGGTACCTTAATGTTTATTTCACTTGAATGTTTCTGTCAAAATTGGGTTTAGTTTCATTTATAATGCAAATGAATTTGAAGTTCCAATTTTTGGTGAAATTGGGGGTTTCTCATTCAAATATTTTATTGGTTCATTTTGGTCTACCCCATAACTGAATTGTTGGTTTCATTAAAGGGTATTGAACTGATATTTTGTTTTAATGACTTAAAAGTGTTGTCATAGTGTGAAAAGTGGATATCTTAAAGAGCTTTGGGTACAAAACAATGTGATGTTTTGAGAGGTTGTTTTATTGAAAATAAAATTATTTTATTGTGTGTTTTTAATGGTATAAAATGTGTGTAGCTACTTAAAAACTTGTTTGTGACCAGTAGTGATATTTTATATGAAACATTATGTGTGTTTTTTTTCTGAAATTGTTTGAGCACAAAAAGGGGAAGCCCGAGTACCTAGGTGGGGCGGATTTGTACTAGTACGGCTAGTGGATCAGATGGGTTTTGTCCCTGTACCACTTAGCATCTAGATAAAGAAAACTCTAACTAAACTGTTTGGATGATTATTGGGGACCACTAGGTTATGGGTATGTTCCCTAATAGTGGCTTGTGCACGAGAATGGATTTTTTCTATGGTTACTCTACACCGAGGTACGAGGTACATAGGGCCCGAGACGACCTAGTGCTTAGGGGTGTTCCCGATTTTGATGCTCATTGGATTTGTGGTATTTACCCATGTTGTGGGGTGTTTTTGGAAGTACTTTACAATATCTCACATGTCTATTTAATGTGATAACATTCTGAAATTCTCGGATTGAAAACTGTTTTCATTTGAAAGTTGCATTTCTTTGAATTTTAACACTGTTTCACCTTGTGTATTAAAATTGCTTGTTTTGTTCACATTGTATTGCATGCTCTTTGGAATCATCTGATGGTATCCTATTGTGCTTAGGATCACACCATACTTACACCCATTTGGTGTAATTATACCGACTTATTCATGACTCAGGTAAAGGGAAAGCTAAGGGTGATGGCGGTTCGGGATGTTAATCCCCATCGTTGGGGCGGAGTTGCAGAGACGGCTTGAGGGTGATGATCCCCTTGTCGTGTGGAGTCCATGGGGATTTCTTTATGTTGTCATTTTTTGTTTTTAGACTACTTGTAGTGTCTTTAAACTTATGTATTCATATATGGTTTTGTTAAGAATTGTTTCCCATGAAAATTTCAGATTCTAATAATTGATTGTTTTTTTTTCTGATTTATGCTTTCATACTCAGGTAAATCGTTCCCAAACCAGATTTGTTTGATACCCGGGAACTTGTGCCAGCCCGTGGGGATGGGGAACGCCCTTCGGGTCTTGCCACAGGCCGGGTTTGGTGTCGTTAATGGTGGTGACCATATCCGGTTCGTGACATTCACCCTGATACAACCATGGAAGTAAGATGTGTTCTTATCCTTTTCATGCAGCCATCTTGTCCTTCCATCCCCTCGGGCCATTAGTTCTTGTATAAGGATCATATCCGCCAGTTTATTCTTCTTAATAGAAAGATTCGTAAAGTTATTATCATCCTAGTGGTCCTCCAGGTTGGATTCTAGAAGATCGATATCTATTTTAAGACCATCTATATCCTAATCACTACAAGGATGATCGACTGTCCACACTTGAAGCCTCTATTTAAGCCTCCATAGATTGTTTTGTATCGCCACCCATAAATAGCCTTGCACCGGTTTCCTCCATGAATCTCGCACCATCTGGATGAACTCTGGTTCCCTCGACTATTTGTTATAGAATCTGAACATTCACTGAAAATCCTGGCAGGGGAGAAGGGAAACCAACAAAGGAGAATGGTCAGATATACCATGAACCAAGTGGGCTAGCATGGAATTTTGGAACATTGAGATGACATTCATGTTGGCAAGGAATCTATAAATTTGGCTCCTGTAGCTCCTAGTACCTCTTTGGTTGTTACACCAAGTGAGATGGTCACCAACGTAGCCAATATCCATTAACCCCATACATTACATGAACTGATCAAAGTCCATTATTGCGCGGTGAGGGAATGAGCCCCATAATTTTCTCTCTATTGGATCTATGATGATGTTAATGTCGCCACCAATGATTCAACGAACATCTCCTGGATCAAACATGCTTATCTCCTAACACAGGGCTTCCCTCCGATATCCATCGTAGCTTCCGTAAACAAAAAAAAACATGATGTTCAACAAGCCCTTTGTTACCCTCATCATAATTAACTATTATCCGGCTTTCACCAAGTCCAAAAGAATATCCTTGTTCCAGAATATCCAAATATGACAATTCAATGGATCCTCCTTCATGGACGCCTTCATTTTCACCTTATAGGTGAACTCTTTTAACTTGGCCAGGGTTTTGTTTGTGTTCCATAATCGCAGGTATGAGAACATTGTTTTTTTTAATATCATATGAAATGATGTCAATTTTAACCCTTCCCCCAATACCATGAGAGTTCCATATGAACATGGGATCATTGGTAAACCTTGGTCTTAGATTTGACCCCAGGCATCTTGGTCTCCAGCTGGCGAACTGAGCGACACCCCCTATTCTAAGGACTTTGATGTTTAGACTCCGCATGGGTACAAACACCCGAACTGAGGTCTAGTAGGGATTAAGGTGGTTCTTTCAAGAGAGAACATACCTTTATTGTCTTCCCTCTATGATCACTTGTGTGGGGGAATGGTCATGTTTCCTAGCGGGAAGACTCACAAACTATTCCAGAAGCCAGTCTGCATATAGGAACTGATGGGGAGCCATCACTAGGTCAATGAGACTAACCATTCATGAAGGAGGATCTATATGAGGGAAGGGAACCAGGGAACCAAAAGCCCCTCACACATGCTCTGATCCTTACGAGGGACCAGTCAAGACTACGCCATATGATGAGACTAAAGAAGAGACAGCAGCCCGGGGGGGGGGGGGCTCTTGGACTTGTGAAGGGGAGGGACCAGATGAGACCAAGGGGGTCAGAGCATGCCCCAAAACCAGACGGACCACATAATAGAGGGAACTATGACACCACATCTTGTACATGGATTTGTAATTCCCTTGGATCAGAAAGGAGGTGAAAAAACAAGGATACACTGGGTACATAATATATTGGGACCAAAGATCAACTCTCTGTACCTTGAGATTAAACTTCTTTGGAACAAGAGAGGATAAGTCAATATCGACACACATCCAGGTGACAAACATATCTGCCCCACTCCCGTTGTGCTCATCCACACAATGAAAGTCACTGAGGGAGTAGCTGATATCTTTGAGGAAAGCTTCATTCAGAATGGGTAGTGGTGGCCTGAAAGGAATACCCAAACCACCGATTTGGGGCCCTCCTTTCCATTGTGAACTTCCATCAACCAATGATCCAGGTTGAAGCACCACCTCCCAATCCACCTATGAGCCATACACCAAGCTTGAAAAATGTACTCCTCTGAATAGAAGACTAGGAAGTAAGAGAGCTGATGAACTGAATATATGTGGATTGGATCAAGTAACCCCTATGATTCCACACCGTACTTGATGACCGAGAGAGGAGACTTATCTGTGAAAAACATATCCAGAAGAATCCACTTCAAGCTAGAAACAACCATGTCGAAAGACTCCATAGGAAGATCCATGGAAAGGATGCTTCCATCCCCTGAAACCTATGGAACCATCGGGGGAGCTTCTGGAATGAAGGAAGGTATAAAGGCATCGTGGGATCCACATAACACATCTTTCAAGGAGACCGCAGGTTAGTGAGGAAATTAAGGATAACCAAGGGACTCCAGGGAGCCACTTGTAGCGGATCTCAAGCTGGGATCAATGGAAGGTGGCTCTCTCATCGCCGGCTGAGAGCGTGCATACATGGAAGTAATCATCAATATAATTTGAATATCCCCATGAATGTGAGTCGCATTGATTTGAGAGGAATTTATTATAAAAGTCAACATTATAATTGGTGATCCCATTCTATATTACATCATTTAAATGAGATGATGTGGGTAAATTTATTTTAGGTATTCTTGGTTTTAGGTTCTTCATATTTAACATGTTGTTTTTTTTTCAATAGATCATGTATATATGGGTTTTCTTCCATAGTTAATGATCATAAGATGGTATCCGTAAACCCATCAGCGATATCAAAACCTTGATCCTTAACAGATCAACATGGTTTTCATCAATTTTTTGAAGAACATGTCTATCGTAAAGTGTTTCATCCCATATCGTAATGTTTGATATACATGTTTTAGTTATGTTAAGATTAATCACACAATATAATGGATATATATCATACTTTGCAGTATATCACAAAATCATGCATTCTTTCTTTATTATATGATATGATATTCGATATTGTATGATGTAAATGAACATTATATGTCATTAAAACAAAGCATTAGGTTGTGTTGATGATATAATCTATATCATAAAATATGATAAGAGTATTAAGAAATCACTTATTGTGGGTGATAATATCAATTGTATTTTACAATTGATAATCCTATATTATCAATCATAAAACATGATATAGTAAAAAATGTTAAAAATTTATATTTTTTCTATTTTTTCTTGTAGTTTTTAAAAGTTTCATAAATGATATGTGTTAGGACTTATAAAATGATATTTTTCATGCATAAATTATATATTAAAAGATCATATTTGTAACTAATTTTTTATAAAATAAATAGTATTTATTTATTCCATTATAAAATTAATGTTTATAAATTGTTTATGATATATGTATATTCTTTTTGATTTAATTTATGTGATACGCTACATCTTATAAAATCATCTTGCTATTAATTACATGTTAGGTATGATGACATAGGATTTATTTTTCATCCACCTTGACCTATGTTTATAATTAAATTTATTAACTTAAATTTCATCATTTAATATACTTTAAACATATTAGGTTTTATATTTATGATGAGTTGGATTCTCCCTTGATTAAAGTCTTCTCAGATAGAGGGACTTCAAAGGGGACTTACTACTATCCTAGAGGATTATGCCTTTTCTTGTGTATGATGATAAAGTAATAGTGATACCAATAGGATTATACACATATTATTGTAATTTAATTTGGGTTCCCGATGATAGGGGACCCAAATAGGATTAGGTCAATATATTAAGAGAGTTGATTTTATCCATGTGATGGATTAGATAAATAGTTGTCCTCTCAACTATCTATGAATCATAACTGTTCTGATTGGAAATTTTTCCTACCTATAGAAAAAAGTAATGATCCAAACATCATATAGAACTCATCACATAGAGAAATATAGATATTTTCTCACTAAATAAATATTATATATGGGGGAATCATTCTTAGGTGGATTAATTTCATTAAAAAATTTAGATGTAAAGATATAAAAAATGACACTCACTAAGAGATATGGATTTTTTATAGATTATGGCATCCATCATGTATATCATTATGAGATCTCTTATAGGTATAAACTATATAACTATTCTATATTGGAATATAAGGTTAATAAGTGTTATCAAAAAGAGGAAATTTGAATATCTAATTTGAAAATTATAAACATAAAACTCTACAACTCTAACTCATGGGTATTAGATATTGGGTGTATATCACATATTTATATTGATAAACTGATTCTAATAAATAAAAGAGCATTAAAAAAGTGAAATATATCTATTTTTTGGAAATGGGGAAAGATTTTTTGAATTGGGGGTTGAAACTTATGATATAACTCTACCTAATTGATTATTTCTAGAATTATAAAAATGTTATTATATTTATACCATAAGTAGAAATTTTATTTCTATATGTTTTTTGGTAAAAATGGATTTTTCACTATTTATTAAGGAAAAGATTTTTTCTATATATATAAAAATTAAATATTCTATGGAAATGGTAACATATTGAATTATTTATACATTCTAGTAATGGATAATCATGTATATAACATCCAGAATAAGAAGGTGAAGTTGATTACAACCCAACCTATATTATGAATTATTTCACAAACATATAAATGAGAAACACATTCAAAGACTCTAAAGGGATGGATTTTATAAATCATTTTATTATGAATCTTTTAATGCATGTGAATCATATTTATTAGGTAAAATGACCAAAGAACCTTTGAGTGGAAAAAATGAAAGGGCTAGTGTATTGTTAGTTCTAATACATAGTGATGTATGTGGGAAAATGAGTAATAAATAAAATGGTTGTTTTAAATATTTTATAACATTTACCTTTGAATTTTTTAGATAGGTTTTATTTTTTCTAATGAGACAAATTTTTGAGACTTTTGAAAAGTAAATAGTTTCAAAAGAAGTATAAAATAAATTGGGAAAAGTATTTAGATTCATTATCACATTTAGGTGGATAATACATGTTCCATGAATGCAATAATCGTCTAATATATTGAGGAATGTTTTAGCAACTCACTCATCCTAGAACACCACTATGGAATGGTATATCTGATAGATAGAATAGTACCCTCTTATACATGGTTCAATCAATTACGATTCAATGTGAGCTTTCTATTTCATTCTAGGGTTATGCTCTGGAAGTTGATGTATTCCTACATAACCATGTTCCATAAAATGTATTCATGAAGATACTATATGAGATATGGTATAAAAAACTTCCATGTTTTCCTTTTCTAAACATTAAGGGTTGTTAATCACTTATACGATTTTTAGCTTCTAGAAAATTCAACCTTGTGTCTAAAAAATAATTCGTTGATGGTTATCACAAGGAAAATAAGGGATATTATATCATTAATACTAATAAATGAAATGTTTTTGTGGCCTGTACTATTATATTTCTTAATAATTAAAATATAAGTTAAAGTGTTACTCGGATGATGGTTAAACTTGTAGAAGTTCAAGACTGATAAACAAGATGTATTCTTGTGGTAGGAGTTGTGTCAATCCCACAAAGAGTTATAGGATTCATTATAATAAAAATATATATGGATTTATTATGGGAAATGAGGACAATATAATGTTCATAAGAGATGAACCTACTACTGACTGAGATTTCATTGAGAATTTTGATTATGAGAAATTGCTTAAAGATATAGAATATGAAATAAACTCTGTGTACACTTCATGTCTGAAACATTATGGATACACCTAAATGGGTGAGACTAATAGGATGTAAGTGGGATTTCTATAAGAATACTATCATGTAAGGTAGAGTGTCTATAGATAAATAATTCTCACAAGAAAAGGGTTATAAAAAATCATTACACTGACTATAAAGAGAACTTTTCACCCATTTCAATGATAAAGTTCATTCAGATATTATTCTCCTTTGAAAATAATTTTTATTATGAGATATATCAAATTGATGTCAAAACAAATTTCTGTAATATGAATTTATTTTATTATTTCCATGTGTTACAACAAGAAATAATAGAATTCATAAATGATTCATCTAAGGTATCTAAGTTTTAGCTATCCATTTCTGTATTAAATCAAAAATTTTGAAGTTGGAATATCTATCTGATGATGTGATCATAGATTTTATTTCATAAATAATAAATATTATTATTGTTTATATAAAATTATAAGTTGTCTTGTGGTGGTATTTTTTATATGGTAAATAGATGACATAATTCTTATCAAAACAATATCCCAACTTTACACTCTATAAAGATGTGGTTGGGAAATGTTTCTTGATGAAATACATGTGTGAAGCAGCCAACATAATGGGTATAAAGTGCTATAGAGATATACCTAAGAGGCTACTTTGAATAATTCAAACACATATATTAGTACATTTCTAAAGAGGTTTAGCATACATAATTCCAAAATGGGGTCTTTAACATTATTACATGTAACAATTCATAGAACAATTCAAGACCCTTCAAAAGAGTTATAAACGATGGATAGAATTATTTATGCATCCACAATAGGATTTATCATGTATTCTATGTTTTATATATAAAACTTAGAGTTATATAATATATTATTTTGTTAAATAAATACTATCTTATTTTATAGAATTATCCATGAAATATTTTATTAATAGAATATGACAACCCGGAATTAAACATATAATATCTATTTTTGTAACAAAAAAATCTATCTTTGTTAATTATATGTGAATAAAATACTGTAAATAATATTTTTAATCATATTTGGGTATTAAATGAAGATAAAACACTAAAAATAGTGAATTTTTAGGATGGGTCATCATGATTAGACATATAAATAACTCCTCTAGAGATATTATTGAAATAAAGTATAAAAGTTGAAATATGGGAATAATTTTTTTAGTGTAATAGAAGGATAAGATGCGAGGTTATTTAAAGTAGGAAAATATGAAAATTTCATGTGTGTGGTATTATAAAGATGGTATTGCCGTTTGGGGAGATCATTATATGATCTTTTCGAATAAGTGGTGAGATATGGAATAAATCTATGTCCCTATTATAAAATTACCACTTTAAACATATTTATATTTATTTTTGGTTTAAAGAATATTACATATTTGAGTATTTATATAGGTAATATGTTAGTGAAGTTAATTCTTAATTATTTTGAATTATTTTTTGATAATTGATAGTGAATTATAAAAATAAATTTTAATAATAATACAATATTTATTAGGAAAGAAAAATATTATGGTAAATAAAAAATGAATTGAAATGAATATAATTATATGTGAATTATTTTAATTTTAAATACATATAATAGTGACTATAATATATTAAAAAATTTATTAGAAGTTGTATATATTTAATATCAATATATATATGTTAGAATATTTAAAATATTGAAATTATGTTAATAAAGGATTAATAAAATTAGTAAATGATATAATCTAGAATAAAAAGAAATCAATGTATTATATGAAGAATAATAATTAAACTTTTTAGATTATATATAATTAGGACTATAGGATATAATATTAAATTTATAAAATTTTTATTGGATTATAAATTTGATATTTAAATTTTTAATATGCCTATGTTTATTTTATCTAAATAAATTTATAGGCCTATTTTTAAAAAATTGGGCTAACCAACCACACTATATAAGATCATGCTATCCGCAAAAGGTATACACCAGTCATCAACCATCAGTAGGTAATTCAGTGTAAGTTAGTGTCAGTGAGGTATTTAGTTCAATTGTGAGTAGGCAAGAAAAAACTAACATGGGGAAAACTAGAGCGGGGAGTAGAGGGTTCTCATCAGTTGGCTCAAGAAAAATGGACTTTATTTGGAGTCCTCCACTGTATATTATAATATAATGAAGTTACCACACACATAAAAACCAATATTGGATTGGTGAACATGGGTATTATTCACCATTTTAAAATATGTGCATGTATGATTCATTTAAAACACTTGAATTTTTCTTCCTCAATCTGTAATATAATTTTTGTACTTATTTTTCAACCTACAAATTGTGATCCAATTCAACTCAGCGGTTTTGTAGATAGAGTATCAATGGGGGTTATAATATTTTATGGGGATTTGATGATGTGGGGAAGGGTTTTCATAAATGTGTCTCTATGTAAAGGTAGTTTGGTTTTCCTTTACATAAAAAAATGAGTTTATCATGAAGGTCATACTGAATACCTTTATGACGAATTGTTCATGTAAGGGTCATTTTTTAAATGGGACCAGTCTTCCTAATCATCTACCTCATACTATATCATAAAATTACCATTGTTTTTCTCATCTCGATCTCACGTTATGAAAACTCGCAATCTCATTATTCAACTTGTGATCTCTTTTTCTTTGGGGGTTGTAATGATAATAGGATCTAAAAATATTATATTTGGAAATATATGCATGAGAATATCATAACACAAGGTTGGTTTAAATCCTGTGAATGAATCTCACATAGAATGGGTTATATATAATTATATATAATTGTGATAATATAATTAATTTCATGTATGTGGTGTACATATGTGGTTATCGACCGATATTGATGAATATAAGAAACTATACCTATAATAATAAAATCAGTTTCAAGTTGGATTATTTTATTAGATGAGTGGAAATATTATATTATATGATATCTTGGTAGGGATTAATTTTAAACATGAAATATTTTTATGAGATAAGGTATCACGATATAGAACAATTCATTTCATGTTTAGAATAAAAATATTAAGACAACTATAATAAGATCGCATTTTAGAACTGGGTAATTAAATAAATAAATATATATATATATTTACATCAACCATGAATAAAACATAGTATTATTAAAAAATATATAGTATTACACTTTGGTACTATCCCTAAGTTACGGAAGTAAAATTTAGGCCCTTGCTTCACTTGGATTGGGAACATTTTTTGCCCTGGTTCTATCCTTAGTCTATTTGTGACCCTTTTTTACATTAGGATATTATTTCTCAAAAAAAATTAAGATAGATTTAAAGTTAGTTCTTAAGATTCTATCTTCAAGGCATGGAGTCTAAATTAGAGGAATTTAAGTTCTTATAATAATTAAGTTAAGGGATATAATTTCTAGTTAAAAATTATCATTTAATATTTAAATAATTTCATTACAAAGAGTTATCATCTTCTGTATTTTCATTGAAAATTTGTATTTCTTTTAAATATAATTAATCTCCATGGTTTAGTTTAATGTTTTTTAATGATGGATTCTATGTATTGTCATTTTCTATAATCAAAATCTATATTTCATTTTTAATGATTTTATTTGTTGGAATATCTATTTTATTTAGTGTTCATATAATACAATGCATTTATTGAAATAAATTTCCCTCTTTTGGATTTAATTTTAAAAAATAATATTTAAGGATCAAAAATGAATGTTTTAAAGAACTTTATTATGAGAAATTCAGGTTATTAAGTGTTTAATATCAAATTATGTAACATAAGAATTATAAGGTGATGAAGGTGGATGTGGAGTAAACTCAAACCCCTTAAGGGGATTTTTCCACTAAGTGATGGGTGGACCCAAAATTATACATTCTTCTAATTCACTGGGTATCTCATCAGATGATATATAATGAGTTTGGGAGGAAACCCTAACCACTATAGGACTTTGTCCATTATTCTATGTTTTCTTGGTATTTATCCCTGACATAATGTTATGTATTCTTCCAGAGTTCCTTTAAGAATTTCTATGCCAACTTATGAGTTTTTAAAAAATGAAATATTTTTTTTATAAAATAATGAAATGGATTTTTTTAAGGAATTAATTTGATATATATTCAATGTAAAAGGTATATATTTTAAGAATAATTCATGATTTTATATGGATTTAAAGGATTGTGACTTCAAGGAAGATATTTTTAAAATCATCATGTTTCCTCAAGAAAGTTTCATGTAAATTATTTTCATTTTTGGCATATAAAAATTATTTTATGAAGAATATTATTTTATTTAAAAGATAAATTTCATGTCTTTATAAATGATTTCATAAGTTTGAAGTATTTATTATTAAAGGAAAAAAAATTCAATATTTTTTCAAGTGTTTTAAAATATTAAGAGGTTTTTTGATCCTTTAAAACCACTTATTAAGCTATTTTTGCTGACCCTGTGATTTTGAAAAACAAATATAGGTTTTGATGATGTGTGGGAACATTTGTGTTATATGAAATTTTTATCTTTGAGGTGTGAGGGTGTAGAATTTAGGGATATTATATAAAAAATTCCCATTTGAAAGGAAATTTGGTCTTTGATATGTAATGGGATTCATAATCCTATAAATATCAAGACCTAAAAAAATATCAAGTTTGTAAAATGATACATTGTTTATTTAAATTTTTTTAATTATAAAAATATAGGTTTTGGGGAATCAAGATTCAATTAAAATCATGGTTATGATCAATTTTGAGGTTATGATATTATCAATTGTTGATGGTTTATGTTTTTAAGATTCAGGATATTATATTGTAAGGTAAATGAATATATTCTTCAACTAGAGTAATGTTGATTTATAGAAACATTATGATATAAGGAGATATTTTGAATAATTTTTAGGGTTTTATTTTATATTTTGATGGAAAGGATTAAATATAGTGTCTTTTTTAGGGTTATTTTTTTCATAAAATAATTTCTTATGATTTTTAATGGAAATTTTCCTAACTAAAAATTAAGTGATCATAATTAAGGAAAATATTTTTTTTCTCATTTAGGAAGTAATAGTTTATCATTTTTTAGATAATTAAAATTCTTTTATGAATTATTAACATATTAGGGACTCATTTCTAGATGGGTGTAGGGAGATAACAAACCACTCTTCTGCCCCTTCCAGAAGACATACTTGCAATCGTTATTGCAAAGTTGAGATCACCCAGTTTTGAAACCATCTCCAACATACAACTCTCTTAAACATAGATATATTATATTTCTAGAACCTTATCCAAACCCCAAAATATACTTGGGTCATGGATTTTTTATGATTGAATTTTCAGGGCGCAAGTCTCTCATTTTTCATGAAAGGGGTGGTTCCATCAAGGTATTTTTAAATATTTCAATTTATCTTGAGTGTATGAAGAAGATAATGATTTTAGAATATCTGTAGAAAAGTGATACCTCCATATAGACTATATATATTTACTTTTTACTTTTTTTTCATTTTGTAAATATAGAAAATCTTTTGTAAATACGATAATCTTAATTTTTTAAAACATACTCTATCATATTATTTTATAAAAATTTGGACCATTTTTATGTTATGAAATTATATTTTAGAAATAACTCTTTTTCAAAACAATATTATTGTTTTCATAAATTTAATCCAAGTTATACAGGATTCATATGGATAAAGGAAGTGTAAGGTTTTTAAAATTACATAAAACATTTTGTAATTCATTGACCGTCATTCTTCATGAATAATTATAAAATAGATATTGGGGGTGTCAAGTACTAACTTTATGACACCCCTAAAACAGTAACCTGATTTGGACCATGACATAATCGAGTCACATTCTAGATCACCATAGGATGGAAACTAGTGTCAGGGTGTCACGAAAACCTCCCCCTAATAGTACCCATCCTACTACATCAATGAAAATAAGGAGATAATGACACCCAAATAATTCCTTTAATAGGCATTGGGTTGGAAACTAGTTGTGAGAGTATATAATCCATACAATGAAAGGCATTACCCTGCATATGTAAATTTAAGGAATATTATACAAGATAATAAACCACTAACCAACCCCATGCATTAATAAATAATTAATCCCAAAACATAATGTAATTAAAAAAACTAATTCAACTAAAAGTTCCAAAAGAAGTCTTTAGTAGGGACTACGAAGCTCTAATATATCCAAAACAACTCTTCAAGATACTAACACCCATCTCGATCAATAACCATCTATTGCATACCTAAAATGGCTTATATATACATAGGGTGAGAAAAAAATATATACTTACTAGGATCCTCCCCAAAACCTCCCATGGAAAATGTTAGATAAGCATATTAAAGCATAGAAAATAAAAAAATATGAAACCATTTTATTATCAAAACAAGTAAATATATTTTCCAATCCTCACCATGACTCACCTACTAAGAAATTCATAGAATTAAATAATTATATATAAAACAAACACACACATGAAGATATATATATATATATATATATATATATATATATATATATATAAAGGTACCTAGATTATCCTTTCCCACTAGTGTGACACTCTCATGCCCCAACAAATCATGTCCAATGTTTATCCCTTCCATTAGTCAACCTATCTATCATGCAATAGTATCATAGTTATTATGAATCCCATTCAACCTAGAATAACATAATCATCATCACATATATAAAGAAGTGTATTTTTAGAGGTCACTATAACCTATGAAAATGCATTATACCTTAAACCATCACAATCCATGCATGTACACCCATGGGATGTTGTTGCCACCACAACCAGATACAAACATGTCCTGTAACCTCAAGTCATTATAACCCACACATAAATGTACAAAAAAATGAGATCCATCAGAGCCTATGTGATTTCATACCCTATACATTAATACATCACACCTCAGATATTCCAACACATAAATTATATCTAAAGGGAGAATGAGGGAGAGGGGGAAGTCACTCATTCATTCCCTATATATCCTGAATGTTAGAGAAAACACCCCCCAACATTTCAGTGTCAGTTTATCATTCGTTATGGGTGGTGAATTTTATTAATTCATAAAAAATATTAAATATATCATAAAATTCACCAAGGAAAAATCTCTATCCATAAACTCAATTGTAGTTATCATCACACAAGACACTCGACTACCACTACTAAGGAATATATCTCAAAAATTCATACTAGAATCAATTTCCAAAATTAATTAATTATCACCCATTAATTGATTAAAATTATAACATATTCATTTCCAATATTAACACTTTAATCTTATAAACCAAGATTAATTGACACCATAATTCCTTGTTTATTCTCATGTATTCCATCATCATATGAAAACATTAAGAACCAACCCCATTTTTTATCAATTAATTTATCATTACATGATTATTTAGGTACGCTGTGACTCATCCTAATATATCACAATAATAATTCAGTCATTGTTAATAGAGAAAAACAACACATAAAAAGTTGGAAACCTTACCAAGAAATGTCTAGAAAACTAGCCATTGAAAATAATTAATCAACAAAACTCAATGAGAAAAGCCAATTCTTCACTCATCCCAAAGATCCAAGTGTCATCCCCAATTACATTGTGGATAATATAATCAATACCTTTATCATAGGATTTATTATCACCGTATAAGCAAATAATTCATTGCAATTTATCATCAATTATTCCAACCATTCCTAGTTATCAAAAATTTAAATCCAGGTTCTAATTTCATAGAGTAATCCCACATAGCAATAAAGTATATTTTCCAGTACACAATTCCAATTGAAATGAAGGTCAGAGGATCAAGGAATTCAATCCTCCCACAAAAAAATAATGATCTTTCTCAGTTCCAATCAATCATCTTTAGAAAAAAACCATTTTAATTATTATCTTGAATCAACCAACTCATTATAAACAATTCCTAAATACATAAATATTCACATATTTATACAAATATGGTTATCAATAATTAATGATCTAATAAAAATATCCAAAACTCACTAATAAACTTTATCATATTATTAAATAAAATAAACTATATTTATATATTAATAACTATGTGTGAATCTGTGGTTCTAATCTTTCAATAATAATAACTATGTGCAAAGTCACATATGTATTTTTTTTGTGATTTTATAAAAATGGATAACTAAATATATATTAATTATTTATTATCTTCTTGTTATTGCTTTCTATTTTCTGATTTTAAAATACATGAAATATCACATAAAATCAATAAATCACACAAAAATAATTATAATAGCACACTATCTAGAAAAACACATGAAATAAAGTCAATAATGACATGTGATAATCCTTTCAAGAAATAATTTTTTAGAAACATACTATTTTCTAAATTTTATAAAATCTCCTAAAATAATATTTATAAATATGTATGAGATTATACTTCATCCCTTTACATTGATAATCATTCCAAATTATGTAACAATAATATTTTCTGTGGTTTAATTTCTATTTCAATTCCTGAAATGATAATAATTATAACAAATTACAATATTCCATTTCATTCATATTCCTATTATTCATTTCCTTTAATAATTTACATCTTATTTATCATGTTATGGTTAATCCCATCGATTTAAACATGGAAAATAAAGTATGATAAATTCAAAAATTCTTAATTAAAAGTTAATAAAAAACCCTCTACCTTGAAGAACTCTAAGAATATTCTGCATAGCCAAAAAAGAGGATATATGGAGGGTATTCATATGCTAAAAATGAATAGACAATTCTTGAGTGATTTTATAATGTCCCACATGTATCAAATGGTGAAGGTTATATCACCAAAATTTGAGTGAAATAAATCATAGTCAAATGGGATAGAATCTTCCGATTTTTGGAATAATAGATATATATTATCCTAAGTAGCTATAAATACACTTTAAATGATTTCCTATTTTTAATCCATGAATTTCAATAATATTTTCCTTTTATTTTTCTAAAATTACATCTGAATTCAAATTTTCACAGAATAATGAAATTTTTGACAAAACACATTACCATTATATAGTTGGGGTAGCCCATGCAAAGGAAATTCGCTTTACCTTTACGTAGTGGATAAGCGACGAGGTTTCATTTCCATAACCTTTGGAAAAATCAAGTTATCTTAATGAAACTATTTATAAAGAATCTTACCCTTCCCTAGAATTCAATCTACCTTTTCCTTAGCCTATGAAAATCTTGGTTAGAATTTACACATATCGGACGTATTTTTCCACAGTGGGGTTCCACATTTACATAACATTATATATTATCGTTTTACTTTTATATAGATACACAAAAGAAAGGCTATGTACAAATAAAAGTTTCTACCTTTTTTTCTATATATGGTCCTCTATAAGGGTAAAAATTATTTTATAAAAACAGAAATTTCATTAAATAAATTTATAATTTAATAAGGAAAAGGGTTTTGACATCCTCTCGACACCTCTAAGACACATAAAAATTCAGGGGGTTTACAAATTTAGGACCTTATATAAGATACCTCTAAAAAATTCTCATCCACAAGAATTTAAATCAAAATATATGAATAAATAAAATGGAATAAAACTAATACCCCATAAGATAACTTTAAATGATATTTCTACATAACGATTATAGAAAATACACCAAAGGAACAAAGAGAAAATTCACACAACATCATGAAACAATCTCCAAACACACTCTTGGAAGTAATACCTTTCAAACAGGAACAAGGTTCTTAGTCAAACATTACATGAAGGAGGAGAATAAATCTCATATAATAATTATTTAAAAAATTTATCTTAAGAAAATCAAATAGAGCATCCCACAAAGGATGATCAACCATTGATAAACATGGGATATTGTGTGTTCATATGTGACTCTGACTCCCAATTTCTCTCTTCCATGTAACTGTATCACCACACGACACATACCAAGGGAATACCATGCCCACACAATACCTTATTCTAGCACTATTGAATCTCGATTGGTTATTCTTTGAAGGTTTCACTATAGAAAAATTAATGGTTTGTAGCAGTTTAGTAAACTACCGCAAAATCCTTTATTTTTTTAAAATCTAGACACTTCTCCTCTGAACCCGCCACTCCCTGGACCCCCACGACCCCCCAAAGCCCTAACCTCACTGGCGGTCCCAAGCCTCATCGCCACTTTACGCGCCTTGCCGCCGGTTCCGAGCCACGCCGCCAATATATTATTGATGTTTCTTGATGGTTTGGAGTTTTTTATTGATTTTGGTGTCATTAAATAGAATTTTATTTTAAAATTAGGGATATTTATTAGTGTGGTAGTTTTTGGATGTTGAAGTTTTGGTATTTTTAATGATTTGGGTTAGATTTGGCAGCAGTGAATTAGACATGGGATGGATGAATTGGGATATATTTCATGGTCTGTTTAAAATTATTTATAAGTTATATGATATTGTTTTAGTTATTTTTATTCTTGATATGGTTAGTTTAGGGGATTTTATGTGAGTTTCTAAGATTATTATTATTGATATAATAGATTCCTTGGTTCACTTACTACCAATATAGTGGCGATGAGTCTTTAGATTGATGTTTCTTGAGACTTATCTGTATTGAAAAGTGATATTTTTGGGAGGATACATTGTTTTTACCTTATTACCTTGATTATGGTGTCATTAAGGTCCTATGTTGGAAAATTTAATGGTAAAAACATTCAATAGTTTCAATATTGGATTCTGATTGAGAGTTATTTTTTGATAATGGATTCAAAATTGATTTAGGTTATTGATTTTACATTCTATGTTATTTTCAAATGAATTTTGTGGTTTAGTGTGTGAATTGGGGATTTAGGGTACCAACAACAGATTTCCACATATATTTTACAATTAAAAGTGACACTGGGTACCTGGTGGGAGTTAAATAGTTAACATTGGACTTTTAAGAGTCCCGGGTATCCAAATAGTAAAACCAGGGACCCCATCTTAATCCATTTCCCCCTTTCTCCATTAATCCCACTCTTATGTATCCACATTGGAAGACCCTATGAAATGTGGTGTTGTGCATGATGAAATATCATTTATATGTTTATGTGATTGATGTATTTTGTGTGTTTCATGTGGTCCCTATGGGGATATTACAATTGGTTGTGGTAATTGGGTTTGAGTTAGAATGTGTTGTTCAGTGATAAAATATAAGGCCCCATCCTAAAACCTTACTTAATCTTGAGTTATTACAAGATTACACATTGAGGATCTTTTCGGGATTAGAGTTTTAGAGAATTAGATCATAAAACTTTCATTACATTCCATATATAAAAAAAGTGGTTACATAAAGATAGTATTCTTCTTTCCCATCAATGGAAACATATTTAAAATAAAACATGGATTCTTTCTTGACACTTCCTTGACACTATCATCATATCATGTACCTTTCCCTTGACCTGTGAATTTTTTTTCAAAAAACATGGGATGAGCATAAAAAGCTCAGTAAGGGATATAAAAATATGGAAAGGAAACATGGGTACATATATACATAAGAATGAAATCATACTTTACCCATAAAACATAAGCACTTTAACATACCTCATCAAATCATGAATAAATCATAGAAATCATAAGACATAAAGGTAACTTGAGGCATTCATAACATTCTTACGTAGGGAGTAACCCTCTTGGTTACGTTTGGAATACCCATCACAGTATATTCCCTAAATCTCTTTGAAGAAACCTTAACGTTTCACTCTGTCATGTTACCCAATGCATTGGAGAGATATATCAGGCTCACCCACCCTTAGTTTATCACGGAACCACCCGTCTTCATAATAATGCCCAAGAACCTCAACATAATCGTATCACATAAAACATGCATAAAGGAAACATAACATTTCCACCTTTAAATCACAAGATATCAATACAACACATTGATATAAAAACATTATGAAAACCATTTTCAATACCAAAATAAATAAAAGTAAAACATGGTATTTATTTTTCTTTTAAAAAAAAGGTATGGCTTGTAGAGGAAGCTGAAACTCAAATAATGGTCACGGCGGTGGAGAAGTCGTTGTCACCGCATACGTACGACAAAAACATTCCCTTTTGTCGTTTAGTAAAGGATTCGTATAAGAAGATTCCTTTTGAATAAATGTAAAAGTCATAGGGGTTTATACACCATATAAAAGAAGGTTGTGTATAAAACAAAATATGCCTCAATGAAAGGAGATTGAGACGAAGTCCCATACCTCGGGTCCGACTTGACTCGATCATTCTTTAATGTCCTGAATAATAAACTTGAGTTAATTTCTACTTGCTTAAGAACCTTTTTCAAGTTCATTATTCCTTTTATATCACTTATTTCCATGTCATGAACACTATGTAATTATTTAAGTTATCAACGGTCGTTTTAACGATAATTGATACTTGAGTCAAAAATAAACCCTTTATAATACCAAGTTGTTCATGTATCCATTATATCCAGAATTATAATCATGATGTATATATCATATATATCCAGTATATACATGCATTTATAATATTGCATAATCATTTAGAGGTAATAAATGAAATGCACCGTTCATGGAGACGGTAAGCCGTACGTACGCATGAACGCTACTTTAATTTCTATGTCATATTAATGGAATAAAAACTAAATGAGAGGTATGTGTATTTTAATTCCAGAATTATATTAATCATTTAGATGTAACATACATCATATATATCCATTATATATATGTACTTATAATAGTACATTATATTTGGGGATAAGAAATGAAATGCACCGTTCATGGAGACGGTAATCCGTACGTACACATGAACACTACTATCATTTCTATTTCATATTTTATAGAATTGAATCATAATGATATAAAGGTATATTATAATTCCATTATAATATCATATATAATATCATAGTTCCATCCTTTATATGTCCCACATATGGTATGTAACGAATCAAATCACTTTGAGGGAGCGGTAGTCCACACTTCCTTAAATGAAGATATCGCGTTTACCCATAATGGAAACCATAAAGGTATGAAAAAAATGAAAAATACCGAAGCTTAAGGAAAACATAAACATATTATATATCATATATAAATATAGTGACATATTAATGGCCACCTTCGAAGGTGTTAAAAGAATGTGGAACAATCATCGTTTCGGGAGGCATAAATTCACTATCCACGGAAACAGTATGTTCTTTAACCATTAGATGTAGGTGTGTGTAAATGTAGCTCGAATCCTTCTTATAAAAACATCCTAGTATATTGAAGATACTGGAGTTGTTACAAAATAAATTAATAAAAAGTGTTTACGGGGTTGGAGAAGCAAAATAAAACAAAAGGACTCAAGTGAAGACATTACCTTAAAATCGGGTAACTCCCTTTGGTTTGAGCTCAAAGGCTTCCTTGGGAAGACTTATGCCCAAAGTGAGGCTTCAAGGAGTAAGAGAGGGATGTGTAGAGACAATATGGGCAGGGGTTGGCCGAGACAAAGGCTTTGGGAGTGTGGGTAAGGAGGTATTGGTGGGGGCCTTTTATAAGAGGAGAGGAGGGGCACTCTTGGAATGTAAATAAATGTTACTTTATTTGAAAATGATTTTCGGATTAAAAAGCTCCCACATTGATATCATTCGATGGTAAGGTGATAAGGGTTATAAATCCACCCATCCAATAGGTTTTGGACATGTGTAGGTCTTATAGTTTACATTATCTTGCCATTTTATTTAAATCATTAAATAATGAGGTCATCGCTGCATCATCAAGATGTCATAAATAATTTAATAAATTTAATGTCTAAAAATTATAAAAAAATATCATGATGTAGGAAATATTTTTAGATTTATAATGAATATTTATAGCCTAAAATATCATTTATGTATACAAAATTAAAAATATTTTACTTAGGTGATACATTCTTTGTCACATTTAACATTCTTTAAAAATAAAAAGATAAAAAGTCACTTTCTCACAAAAGTGATTCCATGGGGCCCCCAATTTTGGCACAAGGCATCCCATAGTCGTCCATGAGACAAAAAGTAGCCTTAGGACACATGTTGTGGTCTTTTTTATTATTATGATATCATTTTATTATCTTTAACTACATGATTACTCATTAATCAAGATAATTAAAGATAATTACCATCGTTACTATTCATAATGTCCAAAAATAAAAGAGTCTTAATTACATAATTTGGACCTTATGATTCCAAATATGTAATCCATTTTACCAAATTCCAAACACATAAATTGCAATAATTGATTTAAAAATAATTCCCATTGTCAAAACAAATAGCGGGTTTTTTTAAACAATATCTATGAAAAGTTTGGTATTAGTTTATGACCAATTACAAAGTTAAATTAATACTAATGACCACCATTGGATTAAATGGTAAAAATATATTCAGATTAAACTTTAATACCAATTAAAAGGATAATATAACCATATAATTAAATTAAATGAAAAAGCAGTTTTGATGTAAAATGCAGTATTTTTCACTATTCATAAAAAAATGAACATTGTTAGAAAAATACCAAAAATTTATCCAATGTAAATTTCAATGTCCCAATCATAATGAATATTTTTATTTTTACAAATATAGATTATAAAATTGTCAAAAGTTTGATTTAAAAAGGGTTTGCCATCAAAAGGCAGTAAAACAATCTTTTAAGAATATTAGTGTATTCCATGCATAAGATTGTATTTATTTTCATTTTATGCCTCTAAAACACTATCTAATTTATTAATAGACATAGATAAAAATATATATTATTCATTACTTACTTGGTATGTTACATCCTTTCCCCCTTTAGAAAATTGCGTCCCCGCAATTTATTTACTTATCGAATAAATGGGGGTACTTATCCCTCACTGCATTTTCAGATTCCCATGTTGCCTCTTCCATCATGTTGTTTTTCCACAAAACCATTGCCTGATTAATCACCTTATTTCATAACACTTGCTCCCTGTGGTCAAGAATCTGGACCGGTTGTTCCTCATAAGATAGGTTCTCTTCCAGCTGAACTACCTCTGTACTCAAAACATGAGATGGATCTGGAATATACTTTCGCAACATCGAAACGTGAAAAACATTGTGTACCTGAGATAAAATCGGAGGTAAAGCCACTCGGTAAGCAACTGATCAAAATTTCTCCAGAATTTCATATGGTCCAATAAACCTTGGACTCAGCATTCCTTTCTTACCAAATCTCATCACACTTTTCCAAGGAGAAACCTTGAGAAAAACATGATCACCTACCTCGAATGATAGATCCTTCCTCTGGTTATCCGCATAACTCTTCTACCTGCTCTGAGCTGTTCTCATGTGCTTCGGAATCAACTGAACTTTTTCTGCCATCTCTTCTACCAATTTTGGTCCCATCAGCTTCCTTTCACCCACTTTATCCCAAAATGCTGGAGTTCGACACCTCTTCCCATATAACGCCTCAAATGGTTCCATCTGTATACTGGAATGGAAACTGTTATTATATGAAAATTCAACCAAAGAAAGATGTTGGTCCCAACTTCCCTGATAATCCATCGAACAAGCTCGTAGCATTTCCTCCAAGTTCTGAATTGTTCATTCTGACTGCCCATCTGAGTGAGGATGAAATGCTGTACTAAAATTTAATTCAGTACCCAACGACTTCTGAAGGACTTTACAAAAGTTAGAAGTGAACCTGGGATCACGATCAGATACAATGGAGAGGGGAACTCCATGTAACCTGACTATCTCTTTAAGATACAAACGGGAAAGTTTATCTAGGGAAAAATTATCTCATATAGAAAGTAAATGAGCAGATTTAGTCAAGCGATAAATAATAACCCAGATTACATTATTACCTCGAGATGTCTTCGGTAATCCCACAACAAAGTCCATGGATATATTCTCCCATTTCCACTCTGGCACTGGTAAATGCTGAAGCATCCCTTTCGGTAACTGTCGCTCTGCTTTAACCTGTTGACATGTCAAACACTTCACAGTAAAATCAGCAATATCTCTTTTCATTCCATCCCATCAGTAATAATTCCACAGATCTCTGTACATCTTAGTACTGCCAGGATGAACTGAAAACGGAGAACTATGAGCTTCACATAACAACTCTCTCTTCAACTGTGAATCACAAGGCACACACAATCTCTTCCCAAATCTAAAAATGCAATCATTATCAATGCTGAATTCAGGCAACTTACCTTTCTGAACCAGCTCTACCTTTTTCTGCAACTCACTTTCTTTATTCTGTGCTTGCTTGATTCTATCTGATAGAGATGATCTCACTGATACCTGAAACAAAACAGAATAACTTCCTTCACCAACAACTTCTATACCAATGTTCATCAAATCCTTAACCAAAGGATCACGTTCCAAACGCAACATTTCTAATGAAGCATTACTTTTTCGACTCAAAGCATCATCCACTTTATTTGCTTTTCCCGGATGGTAATGAATTGTACAATCATAATCCTTGATTAATTCCAGTCATCTCCTCTGTCTCATTTTTAACTCTTTCTGAGTGAATATATACTTTAAACTTTTGTGATTTGTATATATTTCACACTTTACTCCATACAAATGATGCCTCCAATTTTTTAAAGTGAAAACAACAGTAGCTAAATCCAAATCATGTGTAGGGTAATTTACCTCATGAGTTTTCAACTGTCGTGAAGCATAAGAAATTACCTGATCATTCTGCATTAGGACGCAACCAAGTCCTTTCAATTAAGCATCACTGTATATAACAAACTCACCATTCCTGGAAGGCAGTGCCAAAACTGGAGCATTTACCAATCTTCTTTTCAATTCATGAAAACAATCATCACATTCTTTTGTCCAGATAAACTTAACACCCTTCTGAGTTAGCTTAGTCATTGTACTAGATAACCGTGAAAAATTTCTAACAATCCTTCAGTAATATCCTACCAAACCAAGGAAACTATGAATCTCCTTTACATTTTTGGTTCTTGACCATTCTTCAACAACCTTTGTTTTTGCAGGATCAACAGTTATTCTATCTTTAGAAACAATGTGACCAAGGAAAGAAATTTGTTGCAACCAAAACTCACACTTGTTGAATTTCCCATACAATTTCTTTTCTTTTAAGGTTTGCAAAATAACCCGTAAATGTATTTCATGCACTTCTTTACTTTTAGAAAACACCAAAATATCATCAATAAAAACAACCAACATTTTTCACCAGAGTCAACTGAGCCATCACTGCAACAAACTGTTTAGTTCTGATTCTGACCATCTCAGGATACTAATTTGAAAGGTCAGTTCCCTCTGTATGGCTTCCCAGAAAAGTTGTTCTGTTTCCTCTACGAAAAACCATTCTTAACACAGAAATATCTTAGGCGAAGAAACATGGTAATCTTTAAATTCTATATCATTTCAATTTGACCATAAAAAAAATATTTTTGGATAATCATTTAATAAAATTCTAACTCCTAAAGTTATCTAAACCGACCTTTGATACCAACTATAAAGCCCCATCCTTAAACCTTACTTAATCTTGAGTTATTACAAGATTACACATTGAGGATCTTTTCGGGTTTCGAGTTTTAGATAATTAGATCATAAAACTTGCATTACATTCCACATATAAACAAAGTGGTTACATAAAGATAGTATTCTTCTTTCCCATCAATGGAAACATATTTAAAATAAAACATGGATTCTTTCATGACACTTCCTTGACACTATCATCATATCATGTACCTTTCCCTTGACCTGTGAAAAACATTTCAAAAAACTTGGGATGAGCATAAAAAGCTCAGTAAGGGATATAAAAATATGTAAAGGAAACATGGGTACATATATACATAAGAATGAAATCATACTTTACCCATAAAACATAAGAACTTTAACATACCTCATCAAATCATGAATAAATCATAGAAATCATAAGACATAAAGGTAACTTGAGGCATTCATAACATTCTTACGTAGGGAGTAACCCTCTTGGTTACGTTTGGAATACCCATCACAGTATATTCCCTAAATCTCTTCGGAGAAACCTTAACATTTCACTCCGTCACGTTACCCAATGCATTGGAGAGCTATATCGGGCTCACCCACCCTTAGTTTATCACGGAACCACCCGTCTTCATAATAATGCCCAAGAACCTCAACATAATCGTATCACATAAAACATGCATAAAGGAAACATAACATTTCCACCTTTAAATCACAAGATATCAATACAACTCATTGATATAAAAACATTATGAAAACCATTTTCAATACCAAAATAAAGAAAAGTAAAACATGGTATTTATTTTTCTTTTAAAAAAGGTATGGCTTGTAGAGGAAGCCGAAACTCAAATAATGGTCACAGCGGTGGAGAAGTCGTTGTCACCACATACGTACGACAAAAACATTCTCTTTTGTCATTTAGTAAAAGTTTCGTATAAAAAGATTCCTTTTGAATAAATGTAAAAGTCAAAGGGGTTTATACACCATATAAAAGAAGGTTGTGTATAAAACAAAATATGCCTCAATGAAAGGAGATTGAGACGAAGTCCCATACCTCGGGTCCGACTTGACTCGATCGTTCTTTAATGTCCTGAATAATAAACTTGTGTTAATTTCTACTTGCTTAGGAACCTTTTTCAAGTTCATTATTCCTTTTATATCACTTATTTCCATGTCATGAACACTATGTAATTATTTAAGTTATCAACGGTCGTTTTAACGATCATTGGTACTTGAGTCAAAAATAAACCCTTTATAATTACAAGTTGTTCATGTATCCATTATATCCAGAATTATAATCATGATGTATATATCATATATATCCAGTATATACATGAATTTATAATATTAAATAATCATTTAGAGGTATGAAATGAAATTCACCGCTCATGGAGACGGTAAGCCGTACGTACGCATGAACGCTACTTTCATTTCTATGTCATATTAATGGAATAAAAACTAAATGACAGGTATGTGTATTTAATTTCCAGAATTATATTAATCATTTAGATGTAACATACATCATATATATCCATTTTATATATGTACTTATAATAGTACATTATATTTGGGGATAAGAAATGAAATGCACCGTTCATGGAGACGGTAAGTCGTACGTACGCATGAACGCTACTATCATTTCTATTTCATATTTTATAGAATGGAATCATAATGATATAAAGGTATATTATAATTATAGTATAATATCATATATAATATCATAGTTCCATCCTTCATACGTCCCACATATGGTATTTAACGAATCAAATCACTTGGAGGGGGTTGTAGTCCGCACTTCCTTAAATGAAGATATCACGTTTACCCATAATGGAAACCATAAAGGTATGCCCAAAATGAAAAATACAGAATCTTAAGGAAAAAATAAACATATTATATATCATATATAAATATAGGGACATATTAATGACCACCTTTGAAGTTGTTAAGAGAATGTGGAACAATCATCGTTTCGGGAGGCATAAATTCACTATCCACGGAAACAGTATGTACATTAACCATTAGATATAGGTGTGTGTAAGTGTAGCTAGAATCCTTCTTATAACAACATACTAGTATATTGAATATACTGTAGTTGTTACAAAAATAAATGAATAAAAAGAGTTTAGGGGGTTGGAGAAGCAAAATAAAACAAAAGGAGTCAAGTGAAGACATTACCTTAAAATCGGGTAACTCCCTTTGGTTTGAGCTCAAAGGCTTCCTTGGGAAGACTTATGCCCAAAGTGAGGCTTAAAGGAGTAATATAGGGATGTGGAGAGACAAAATGGTTAGGGTTTGGACAAGCCAAAGGCTTTGGGAGTGTGGGTAAGGAGGTAGAGGTGGGGGCCTTTTATAAGAGGAGAGGAGGGGCACTCTTGGAACGTAAATAAATGTTACTTTATTTGAAAATGATTTTCGGATTCAAAAGGTCCCACATTGATATAATTCAAGGTTACGGTGATAAGGGTTCGAAATACACCCATAAAATAGGTTTTGGACATGTGTAGGTCTTAGATTTTACATTATCTTTCCATTTTATTTAAATCGATAAATAATGAGGTCATCGCTGCATCATCATGATGTCATAAATAATTTAATAAATTTAATGTCTGAAAATTATAAAAAAAATATCATGATGTAGGAAATATTTTTATATTTCTAATGAATATTTATAGTCTAAATTATTATTTATGTAGACAAAATTAAAAATATTTTACTTAGGTGATACATTCTTTGTCACATTTAACATTCTTTAAAAATAAAAAGATAAAAAGTCACTTTCCCACAAAGGTGATTCCATGGGGCCCCCAAGTTTGGCACAATGAATCCCATGGTCTGCCATGAGACAATAAGTAGCCTTAGGACACATTTTGTGGGCTTTTTGTATTATTATGATATCATTTTATTATCTTTAACTACCTGATTACTCATTAATCAAGATAATTAAAGATAATTACCATCGTTACTATTCATAATGTCTAAAAATAAAAGAGTCTTAATTACATAATTTGGACCTTATGATTCAAAATATGTAATAAATTTTACCAAATTCCAAACACATAAATTGCAATAATTGATTTAAAAATAATTCCTGTTGTCAAACCAAATAGCAGGTTTTTTTTAAACAATATCTATGAAAAGTTTGGCATTAGTTTATGACCAATTCCAAAGTGAAATTAATACTAATGACCACCATTAGATTAAATGGTAAAAATATATTCAGATTACACTTTAAGACCAATTAAAATGATAATCTAACCATATAATTAAATTAAATGAAAAAGCAGTTTTGATGTAAAATGCAGTATTTTTCACTATTCATAAAAAAAATGAACATTGTCAGAAAAATACCAAAAATTTATCCAATGTAAATTTCAATGTCCCAATCATAATGAATATGTTTATTTTTACAAATATAGATTATAATATTGTCAAAAGTTTGATTTAAAAAGGTTTTTCCATCAAAAGGTAGTAAAACAATCTTTTAAGAATATTAGTGTATTCCATGCATAAGATTGTATTTATTTTCATTTTAAGACTCTAAAACACTATCTAATTCATTAATAGACATAGATAAAAATATCTATTATTCATTACTTACTTGGGATGTTACATAAAATGGTGGTTGGAATGAGATGTGACATTAGGTGATGTTTGATATAGTTGTGTGATGATCATAGTTGTGGTAATGATGTGTGATGTAGGAGCATGGAGTTGGTATGTAAATTATGTATGGGGTTTTATATTTGTTTGGTTGTTTCCTTTTATTTATAGATTAATTGAAAAGCCTCATTCTCAAATTAAATGAACTTCACATGTATTATTTTTATTGGGTATGGAAACAAATGGATGATAGAATAAATTATATTATGCATGATGAAGGTGCATTATGTTATCCTCTAGAGCATGTATATTTTTTCTATGAATAAATTATAATAATATATTGTTTTGATATTAAAAATGTAAATTCATTTAATATAGGGTATGTTTATTCTTTTGATATGATGCATGTCTACAGTTGTGATGTATAGAATGTTTAGTGTGTAAATATGGAAAACATTTTATTTCAATATCATTAATTTATTTCATTGTGATTACCTTAGGTTTCCATAATTTAAATTTCACATGTATAACCTTGATTTTATTATGAATATCATAGGAAACATTTGGGAATTATCTTATAGGTTTCATATTGAAACATGTATACTAGAATCCATGTTGGGTCATCAGGTGCTAACCAGGTTACACCAACACTTAACCTCACATATTTTGATCAATTCTAGTGATACATCTATTGTATCCACAAGTAATTATAGTTCCTTTAGATAATGGGTTTTCAATATCTATTACTAAACATAATAAAAATCATAAGGGAAGGTCATCACAATATACAGCGCTAATCATATAGAAAATCCATCACATATAACATGATATTTAAGGATAAAACCTCAATATCCAAACAATCTCACAAGATAATTTTTTTGAATTATATGTTCTAAATTTAATACTATTAGATGACAGGAATTCCAAGGAGTAAGCGCTATAATGTTTCATAGACCACACCGACAGATGACAATCCATATGTCTCCCTCCATACAGCATCTGAAACACCATATGTTTTCCCACCTACACCATCTCTCACACCCTCTGTGAGTGTCCCATTAGTAGATTAGTTGAGTCCTTCCCATTCAGCATCCTCAACAGTGAAAGAGCAAGTTGCCACTCCAAGTTCTTCTCAAGGATAATAGAGAGTTACTGTTATAGGTACATATTTTAATATGAAAATTTTGTTGCACTTTTTTATACTAACAGTTGGTTCATAAAAGATAGAAACAATGTGACTATGGATATAAATATTAATCCTTTAGATGTATAAAATCTTAATGGACTAAATATTGTTGTCACATTTGATTCCTATGGGGTCCATACGGATGATTCCATGAGATTACTTGGCAAGATTATAGGTTATCTGACTATGGATCTGGTTTCCCTTCCGATTACATATGATGATTGGAGGCATATTTCTTCATCTTGGATGAATGATGTTTTTCATTAACATATAATTGTAATTTTAATACATTATGGTGTGATTGAATGTTAGTATGTTATTAAATTATAAATTATTTGTAATGAATTTCTATGTACAAATGTTATTATACTTTATAGTTTCTGATGTGCTAGCATGAAAGTGGGTATTTAAAAATATGGGCATGAAATGGAATGAATTTAAATGGATATTATGGGTCTATGTGAACGATACATTGCTGAGTGCTCAACAGATGTCTGAAAAGGTACCTAATGGGGAACCTAGAGAGAAATGGAATGTTTTTATTGATAGAAATTATGGTGACAAGAACAAGGTATTTAAATATATATTATTATATTTATCCCATTTTATATTTATACATATATTTGAAAAATATATGACATTGCATTCAATACTTCTAAATTAAATTTCATTTATTTCCGGATCTGTCAAGGAAGAATGCATCGAGCTGAGATAAGCCAATCACCCCACATTACGGGGTCAAAGATTTTTTCTAAAAGCCTATTGACTCTGGTAATCTTTTCATTATTTTAAATATTTATATGAAAATATTACCTATTTAATATATTAAATTGTTTATTTATCATTTCTTAATGCATTAACAATGTTTTGGGAGCCATGTATCCTAAATAGAATTGTGGTTGGATGTTCATAAAAAATATGATGGGAGTTTTGTTAATGAGTGTGCCAAATAATTTGGGGTATGAATTCATTTTTCATTAAAATAACATATTATCAGTTTACACTATGTTAATATATATTTCTTATAATATGATTGATATTTTATTTATAGGTAAAAATTAACGAACTATGTGAGGTGAATCCCACACAGTCCTACTCAGTCTCACAGGATGACCTAGTTGGTAAAATTCTTAGGAAGGAGCATCCTAGTGGAGTGCGCGGGATGGGTTTGGGACCCTTATAATTTGAGGTCTTTACTAAGACATTGGGTATTGAAGCTATATCTAATCTTGGTTGTAGTCGAGATGCTCAGAGAGATTTTGTTTCCATGAAAAACACAATCAGGAATATGGTGCTCAAATATCTACTTTTCAGAAAGCATTGGTCGATTTATATCAGAAGATGACAAAACCTATCCTTGGTGATATTTCATCGATGACGGGTGGTGAGTAAGTGAATCACACAACATAAAAATAATTTAGTTTTCAAAAAATTATTGGTTATATGTTTAAATATTAATATACAACATTATTTAATCTTTAATATAATTGTCTTACAGGTGCCGATAGTAGGAGGTAGAGATGGAGGTGGAGTGCATGAAAAACAGTGTTCATCATCGGATAGTGATTAGTGGTCTTGTTGATATGTCGGAAAAATATGGAAACAGAGGGTTTTTTCATGTATCATGTATCATATATCATGTGTGGCACAAAGTATTCACCTAACACTTTCATGACCGAACAGTTTCTTGATTACCTATGTTTGATAAAGGAATTGTAATTTTATATGGATTTATGATTTAGTAAGGTATTGAGTCTATAATTGGTGATGTATGAAGTTGGTAGAGTTTGAATTAATCTATGTTCCATATGTATGATGGAGTGATTTAATATTTTCATTTGATTTATGTTAGGATATGTATATTTGTATTTTTTACTATATAGTATGTTATTTATGTGATTCATTTTATTCATGTTGGAGACACAAGCCCCACAACCGTTTCATTCAAGGATTGGCCCCAAAAATGTAGGTTCGACTATCGACCACATTTAAAACATGAGAACGATCACTTATCACAATATAAACTTTATGTTGTGTGCCCTAGATGGTTGGTGAGCCAATTTTGGCCACACTACACCACTATGTGGGAGAATAATACATTGGAGAATGACGAAGATCCAAATTAGAAGCTAAACCATTGTGTGATTGAGCACATTGAGCGAGCCTATATATAAGAGTGATGATCATGTAATCATCCTATTATAAACTAGAATATAAATATATCCACAATAAATTTTAATTTTTAATGGCCAGTTTTGAATTGCGGTACTCCCACTATCACAATTTCTTATTTTTGCAAGACATCAATATCCTAACAGTGCTCCCAACATGTTTAATTTGTTACTTAGGAGAATATTACCCCTAGTCCTAAATTTTATTGAAATGGTTGAAATATAATTGACCAATATCATGTAAAGACCCGTAAATTTCAAAGAAATTTTTTTTTCTTAAATTTCTTTGGAATTTTACAAGAACGCAGTTTCTGACGGCACCTGATTCTGAGGCCCGGTGTGCCCGAAATCATTTTCCGAAGATTGGCTAGGGTACGTTCAGTGAACGGACGAGCGGGTTTTTATAACTTTTGAACAGTTGCCCGGAATCGAATTCTGAGGGCACCGATGAAATCACAGCGCCGATATTCGCTTAGAAACGCCTCTTCCGGAGTTGCTTTTTCTTGGGTGTGGTTTTTAATTTTCGGGCTTAAAGTTAAGAAATAAAATATTTTTTCCACAACTTTATTTTATTTCACTTAAGCCACTTGGAAGCCACTTGAAGCCACTTAAAGGTGGCTTAAGCTGAGTTGATCCGGATAGGATTCTATCCAGAAATATCCTACCCCTTGGTAGGATATTTGTGAGGTGGGGCCCGCAGGAGCCCCGTCGTTTCTTTCCGCTAAGTAACGCACCCGCGAAAACCCGTCATTATGAAAGTCAACTGACGCGTTTTCTTAAATTCTTAACATACCATTTAATTGGGCGGTTTATTTCGTAAATTAAATGAGATGTTTCTCTCGTTGAATTAATTCAACGAATTGATGGGTCGTTACTTACCCTTTTTCGTGTGTTGGCATAATAATAAAATAAGACCAACCAGTCTTTTGAAAGTTTACTCGTGGAGGGGTTTAACAGAGTTCTCGTGCATTTAGCCTTCTTCGCAAAGAACGCGAAGAACGCGAAGAATGCCGGTCTCCGACAAAGAACGCCGAACCCAGAAATCGACGACGCGACGCCGTGATCCGCGACGCCGACGTTCCCTTCCTGCAACATTCTTCTGTGACGTCTCTTCCTCCGCGACGAATCTTCGATCGGCTGCTTGAGTTCGCCGACTCAACGCCGTGTTCCGCGACGACGCGACGCCCTTCCGCGACGACGCGGCAATCTCCACCTTCCGCGACGATCAATTCCATAAAGAACGGTCACGCGCGACGACTACGAGGTAGGGATTTTTTTTTGGAATTACCCATTTTTATATTCCCGTAAATGTTTCTTTAAAAAGTTAAAGAACTGGTTTTGTGAACAATTTTAAATTTATTAAAATTGTTGTTTCCGTTCAAATGAGGAACCCATTTTATGAAACAATTTTATTTCATTAAAAATTGTTTCGGATATGCGTTCATGTGTTGAACTTTATTCCTCCCGTTGTTTATCTCTAACGCGGAGGGTGCGGGCCAAACAAACACGGCCCGACGACCCTCCGTCGTTCTTCGTTTTTGTGCGGATTTGACGGGCGACAACGGAACGTGCCGCAATGGATGTTTGACGATCCCGCAGTGAAGAACGAGTCCCAGGAGGAGCAACGGCGCAGACGGGAAGAAAAACGGGCCACCAGAGCGACTCCGGCGGTGGCGCCCGGCGCGCCGCCAGATGAGACCGCCGCGACACGGGCCGCGGCGGAGGCGCTCGCGGGACGCGGCTGTAGCCGCGTCCGGCCACCAGGGAGACACCCCGCGATTGTCGCGGGGGTGTCACGCGGGGGCGGCGGCTCCCCCCCACGTCACTCGGGACGCGGCTTCAGCCGCGTCCGGTTTTCTGGCCGACAACCCGCTGGTGTCGCGGGGGTGTCACGCGGGGCGGCGGCTCCCCCCGCGTCGGCCGCTCGGCAGCTCCGCCGAGCCGGGCCGAGCTGGCCGAGCCAGACCGTTCCGACCAGTCCGACCGGGTCGGACCGGGTTCGGCCGACCCAAGGGGGGTCGGGCCGGGTCAGCCCGGGCCCGGACCCCCCTGTCTTCGGACGATTTTCGTTCAAATGGCCGTATCTTGAGATACGGGCCTCCAAACGACGCTCCATCAGCGGAAACACGATCATTGGATCGATACGGTCGTTTCGGTATATCGCACCCAAGGTTTCGGAATACTTTGAGTTCGGCCGGGTTGGTTCGTACACGAAACCAACCGGGCCCCCGGAGCGGAAACACTCATATCTTGAGCTGCGGACGTCCGATTGACGTGCCGTCAGCTTTGTTGAATTCCTCTATGTGAGACAGATCTTTTGGCATACTCCGCTCGAGGTTTGGACGCAGGTGGAGTACGGCCGGGTTGGTTCGTACACGAAACCAACCAGGCCCCCGGAGCAGAAATGCTCATATCTTGAGCTGCGAACATCCGATTGACGTGCCGTCAGCTTTGTTGAATTCCTCTAAGTGAGACGGATCTTTTGGCTCACTCATCCCGAGGTTTGGATGCAGGTGGAGTACGGTCGAGTTGGTTTTGCCTTAAAAACCAACCGGGCCCCTGGGACGAAAAAGCCATTAACTCTCAGACCGGGCGTCCGATTGACGCGCCGTCTACGACGTTGAGTTCCTGTTGACGATACGGAACTTTTTGATACATCAACTTCTAACTTTGTGACAGTTGATGTATCGACCTCTCGGCTCGTGGAGTAGACCCTCCCAAACGAGCTTGCTGTGTGCGGGAACCCTAGAGCTGGCTGCGACTGCTACTTCGACGACGACGACTGTGCAGAAATCCTCAGTGGACTGCGACGATGAAGACATCTGGTCTTGTATCCTATGTGGGTCCTAGCTGTGCTGCTCTTGTATCCTATGTGGGCCCCAACTTAGATGATTCAATACTGGTCTTGTATCCTATGTGGGTACCAGTATAGATGAATCAATGAAGAAAGCTGGTCTTGTATCCTATGTGGGTCCTAGCTGTGCTGGTCTTGTATCCTATGTGGGTCCCAGCCGTGCTGGTCTGGTATCTTATGTGGGTCCCAGCTTAGATGATTCAATACTGGTCTTGTACCCTATGTGGGTCCCAGTATAGATGAATCAATGAAGACAACTGGTCTTGTATCCTATGTGGGTCCTAGCTGTGATGGTCTTGAATCCTATGTGGGTCCTAACCATGTTGGTCTTGTATCCTATGTGGGTCCAAGCTTAGATGATTCAGTATCTATACCTGATCATCCCTTTCACCTTTTCGACGAAGTATACCTGTGTGAGATGAATCTTGTGTTACTCTCCTTTGTGGATTGTGTTGAGCTATCCTGTGTGGATTTACTGTTTACTCTCCTTTGTGGATGGTGTTGAGTTATCCTATGTGGATTTACTGTTTACTCTCCTTTGTGGATCGTGTTGAGCTATCCTGTGTGGATTTACTGTTTACTCTCCTTTGTGGATTGTGTTGAGCTATCCTGTGTGGATTTACTGTTTACTCTCCTTTGTGGATTGTGTTGAGCTATCCTGTGTGGGTATATGTTTTGCTTTCCTGTGTGGACTGGGTTGTGCTTGGGCTCGGACGTTGGAGTCGAATGGGAATTGACGACTTAGGTATATGTATGGGCATATACCTAAGCCGTGTCAGATGTTATTTCTTGATTGTATCTTTCCTTTGTGGATTATCCTTTGTGGATTTCGGGAGACCTTCGGGGGTCTCGGGGTCCCTACTGAGTAGCTTATACTCACCCCTGCACGGGCTATGCCCGAACTTCGTGGTGTTGGTTGCAGACGACGGACAACGCTGATCGTGGTGGAGGCGTGCAGAGAAGGATGGTACCTGGAGGTGGACCACTGGGCGGGACGTACTCGGAGCGGTCGGTGGACCCGAGGAGCAGTGGAGGCTATCTGTACCCACCTTCAGGTGGGACTTCCAGAGGACGGCTCGACGCTGCGGCTTTTCTTTTCAGTTGCTGTTTTCCCCTTTCAGTTGTACTTTACAGTTGGTCTTGTATTTCCAGCCCCTTTTACTTTCAGCACAGCTTGTACAGTTTTTACATAGTGTTTTCTTTTCCGCTTTCTTACTCTGTGGTGCTTGTTTACTTTTCAAAGGCAATGCCTTCCCTTTTGTAGGGATTCACGCCTTGGTGCTAGTCTCCAGCCCCTGCCCTATGGAAGGAGGGCTTGGGGTAGTCACGGCATGGGCCCCGAGGACAGGTCGTGACAAATTGGTATCAGAGGTGGTCAGTTCTACCGCAGACTCTGATCTTTATTCTATGTGAAGAAATAGTGTTTAGCGTATTGGGTGTGGTTATCAGTCCAGGGAGTCCAGTGTTGGTGTGGCGGCCAACGTATCCGTACACCAGGACCCTGACTTCTGATTTCCGACTTAATGCACGAAAACATTGATTGCATGTGTGTTTCAAATTTTCTTTGTGATTACTTGTGTCAGCTCACCAGGTATACTGTTCTGACCATGGCGCACTTGTTTTCTTTTCAGGATGGACCCACGACGGCAGCCAGCTAGGGTTCCGAGCGATGTGCGTGGAGAGAGCCCACCGAGCGTCGAGGACTCGGTACATGGCCCTTTGATAGCTGAGGCACTAGCGGTACCCATACCCGCCGAGCCACCGATGCTACCAGCCCCAGCCGCTGACGATGCACGTCGCCTTAGTGCACTGTATGAGTTCCAGCGCCAGCGACCGCCCAGGTTTCGTGGGGAGACGGACCCCCAGGCAGCCGAGGACTGGCTGGAGGCGGTCGTTCGAGTTTTCAGGCTAGTGAGGACACCTGCAGACCTCATGGTGATCCTCGCAGCGAGCCTCCTGCACGCGGCAGCAGGCAGATGGTGGAGCTTGATGCTCCAGGTGCACGACGAGACATCTCTTCTCTGGACGGACTTTGGGAGAATCTTCCTCTCTGAGTTCGTCCCAGCCACCCTCGGTGCGGTGCACATCCAAGAGCTGCTACAGCTACGGCAGGGCAGTATGATAGTGGCCCAGTACTCGGAGAGATTTACTAATCTCTCGCGCTACTCCACAGATATGGTACGGGACCCGTTCTTCCGGGTCCGGACCTTCGAGCAGGGACTGAGGCACGAGATCAGGGCTTCGATGATCTCACTCAACATTCCGACACAGGAAGAGGTGTTGGAGAGATCCCTTCTAGTAGGAGTTTTCTCGCTGAGCAGGCTCCAGTGACAGGGCCCTTCGCAGGACGGCCCGTAGTAGGGTCTTCTGCAGCTGGCAGTAGACAGGTGACGCAGAGGTCCAAGCGGGCCAGACCATCAGATGGGCAGTCTCAGGATGAAGATTCGGTTGTGCGGGGAACCCGAAGAAGAGCCAGCTACACGAGGGGCAAGCATTGCTACGCATGCAGCGGGCGAGGTCACATGGCTCGAGAATTCCCGACTCGTCTTGCAGATGAGCAGCAGGTGGTAGAGGGACCTCCCAGACAGAGGTTCGGCCACGGTGGTCCACAGGGTGTAGGCGGACGGGGCAGAGGAGTTGGCCGAGTAGCCGATGGTGGGAGACACTTCGAGGTGTTGCCACCACCACCACCACCAGGAGGTCCACCCCAACCGCAGGGAGTTAGTGGACATGGGAGAGCTCACCTTCAGGTAGCTGAGGCCTTCGATCATGGAGCTCTGGGAGCAAATGGACAGGAGAGGAACTAGTGGATACGTCCTTTGTACTTCTAGTTCCTTGTTGCTATTGTGTAGCGTCTTTGTATTACAAGCTGCAATAATAAAATATGCATACCTTTGTGATGTTTTCATTCCTATCCTCTTTTGTGTTGTTACTAAGAGGTTCCAGTTTTGACTATTGACTTGACCCTCACTTGTAAGACATCTACTGGAGGAGACCCATTTACCACACACTGATGCCGACAGTTTGACTCAACCCTTGGAGGCGAGAGTAATGGTTGGATCTCTTAGTAGTAGCGTCGAGGCCTTACGATGTCATCCTTGGTATGGATTAGTATCATCCATGTCAGGATTGACTGTATTAGGCAAAGAATGTGGTTCATCTAGGGGATGGGACCAGATTTCTCTTATCGTCAAAGAAGAAATCTTAGTAGCTTTTGTGGGGCCTGAGATGGTTCAGGTCATCCAGGGGCGGATGAGTACAGCTCAGAGCCGGCAGAAGTCTTATGCTGACAGGAGGTGGAGGCCACTAGAGTTCGAGGATGGCGACCACGTCATCTTGCGGGTCTCACCTCGACGTGGTTTGCAGAGGATTGGCAAGGTGTCTTATCGCCTGGCTCTACCACCTCAGTTGCACCGGGTGCACGACGTCTTCCACGTATTTCAGCTGAGGAGATACGTGCACGACCCGACGCAAATCTTTTACCATGGGGAGCTAGACATGGATGATGGGGCGACTTTTGCGGAGGTCCCAGTGGAGATCGAGGATCGACAGGAGCAGGTCCTACGTGGGCGATCGATTCCTCTTGTGCGCATCAGATGGTAGCACGAGAACCTCCAAGGAGCACATGGGAGCGGGAGGCTCAGTTGCGTGCTCAGTACCGCCTTTGTATCCCTAGTTTGTGTTGAAGCTTTACGGGGACGTAAAGCCCTGTGGTGGGAGTAATGTAAAGACCAGTAAATTTCAAGGAATTTTTTTTCTTAATTTTCTTTGGAATTTTAAAAGAATGCAGTTTCTGACAGAACCTGATTCTGAGGCCCGGTGTGCCCGGAGTCATTTTCCGAAGTTTGGCTCAGGTACGTTCAGTGAACGGATGAGCGGGTTTTTCTAACTTTTGAACTGGTTCCCGGAATCGAATTCTGAGGGCACCGATGAAATCGCAGCGCCAGTATTCGCTTAGAAACGCCTCTTTCGGAGTTGTGTTTGCTCGGGTGTGGTTTTTAATTTTCGGGCTTAAAGTTAAGAAATAAAATAATTTTTCGACAACTTTATTTTATTTCACGTAAGCCACTTGGAAGCCACTTGAAGCCACTTAAAGGCGTCTTAATCTGAGTTGATACGGATAGGATGCTATCCAGAAATATCCTACCCCTTGGTAGGATATTTGTGAGGTGGGGCCCGTATGAGCCCCGTCGTTTCTTTCCGCTAAGTAACTCACCCGCGAAAACCCGTCATTATGAAAGTCAACTGACGCGTTTTCTTAAATTCTTAATAGACCATTTAATTGGGCGGTTTATTTCGTAATTTAAATGAGATGTTTCTTTCGTTGAATTAATTCAACGAATTGATGGGTCATTACTTACCCTTTTTCGTGTGTTGGCATAATATTAAAATAAGACCAACCAGTCTTTTGAAAGTTTACTCGTGGAGAGGTTTGACAGAGTTCTCGTGCCTTTATCCTTCTTCGCGTAGAATGCGACGAACGCGAAGAATGCGAAGAACACCGGTCTCCGACAAAGAACGCCGAACCCGGAAATCGATGACGCGACGCCGTGATCCGTGACGCCGACGTTCCCTTCCTGCAACGTTCTTCTGCGACGTCTCTTCCTCTGCGACGGATCTTCGATCGGCTGCTTGAGTTCGCCGACTCAACGCCGTGTTCCGCGACGACGTGGCGCCCTTCTGCGACGACGCGACGATCTCCACCTTCCGCGACGAGCAATTCCGTAAAGAAGGCTCATGTGCGACGACTACGAGGTAGGGATTTTTTTTGGAATTACCCCTTTTTATATTCCCGTAAATGTTTCTTTAAAAAGTCAAAGAACTGGTTTTGTGAACAATTTTAAATTTATTAAAATTGTTGTTTCCGTTCAAATGAGGAACCCGTTTTATGAAACAATTTTATTTCATTAAAAATTGTTTCAGATATGCGTTCATGTGTTGAACTTTATTCCTCCCGTTGTTTATCTCTAACGCGGAGGGTGTGGGCCAAACGAACACGGCCCGACGAGCCTCCGTTGTTCTTTGTTTTTGTGCAGATTTGACGGGCGACGACGGAATGTGCCGCAATGGATGTTTGACGATCCCGCAGTGAGGAACGAGTCTCGGGAGGAGCAACAGCGCAAACGGGAAGAAAAACGGGCCACTGGAGCGACTCCGGTGGCCCGCAGAAGCCGGTGGTGCCCGGCGCGCCGCCGGACGAGACCGTCGTGGCACCGGCCACGGCGGTGGCGCTTGCGGGACGCAGCTGAAGCCGCGTCCGGCCACCAGGTAGACACCTCATGGTTGTCGCGGGGGTGTCACGCGGGGGCGGCGGCGCCCCCCCCCCCCCCCCCCCCCCCCCGCGTCACTCGGGACGCGGCTTCAGCCGCGTCCGGTTGTCTGGCCGACACCCCGCGGGTGCCACGGGGGTGTCACGCGGGGCGGCGGCTCCCCCCGCGTCGGCCGCTCGGCCGATCCGGGCCGGGCTGGCCGAGCCAGACCGGGTTCGGCCGACCCAAGGGGGTCGGGCCGGGTCAGCCCGGGCCCGAACCCCCCTGTCTTCGGACGATTTTCGTTCAAATGTCCGTATCTTGAGCTACGGGCCTCCAAACGACGCGCCGTCAGCGAAAACGCGATCCTTCGATCGAGACGGTCGTTTCGGTATATCGCACTCAAGGTTTTGGAATACTTTGTGTTTGGCCGGGTTCGTTCGTACACGAAACCAACCGGGCCCCCAGAGCGGAAACGCTGATATCTTGAGTTGCAGACGTCCGATTGATGTGTCTTCAGCTTTGTTGAATTACTCTAAGTGAGAAGGATCTTTTGGCATACTCCGCCCGAGGTTTGGACGCAGGTGGAGTACGGTCGGGTTGGTTCGTACACGAAACCAACCAGGCCCCCGGAGCGGAAACACTCATATCTTGAGCTGCGGACGTCCGATTGACGTGCCGTCAGCTTTGTTGAATTCCTCTAAGTGAGACGAATCTTTTGGATCACTATGCCCGAGGTTTGGATGCAGGTGGAGTACGGTCGGGTTGGTTTTGCCTTAAAAACCAACCGGGCCCCTGGGACGAAAAAGCCAATAACTCTCAGACCGGGCGTCCGATTGACGCGCCGTCTGCGATGTTGAGTTCCTGTTGACGATACGGAACTTTTGGATACATCAACTTCGGACTTTGTGACAGTTTATGTATCGACCTCTCGGCTCGTGGAGTGGACCCTCCCGAATGAGCTTGCTGTGTGCGGGAACCCTAGAGCTGGCTGCGACTGCTACTTCGACGACGACGACTGTGCAGAAATCCTCAGTGGACTGCGACGATGAAGACAGCTGGTCTTGTATCCTATGTGGGTCCTAGCTGTGCTGGTCTTGTATCCTTTGTGGGTCCCAGCTTAGATGATTCAATAATGGTCTTGTATCCTATGTGGGTCCCAGTATAGATGAATCAATGAAGACAGCTGGTCTTGTATCCTATGTGGGTCCAAGCTGTGCTGGTCTTGTATCCTATGTGGGTCCCAGCCGTGCTGGTCTTGTATCCTATGTGGGTTCCAGCTTAGATGATTCAATACTAGTCTTGTATCATATGTGGGTCCCAGTATAGATGAATCAATGAAGACAACTGGTCTTGTATCCTATGTGGGTCCTAGCTGTGCTGGTCTTGTATCCTATGTGGGTCCCAGCCGTGCTGGTCTTGTATCCTATGTGGGTCCCAGCTTAGATGATTCAGTATCTATACCTGATCATCCCTTTCACCTTTTCGACGAAGTATACCTGTGTGAGTTGAATCTTGTGTTACTCTCCTTTGTGGATTGTGTTGAGCTATCCTGTGTGGATTTATTGTTTACTCTCCTTTGTGGATTGTGTTGAGCTATCCTGTGTGGATTTACTGTTTACTCTCCTTTGTGGATTGTGTTGAGCTATCCTGTGTGGATTTACTGTTTACTCTCCTTTTTGGATTGTGTTGAGCTATCCTGTGTGGATTTACTGTTTACTCTCCTTTGTGGATTGTGTTGAGCTATCGTGTGTGGGTATACGTTTTTCTTTCCTGTGTGGTCTAGGTTGTGCTTGGGCTCGGACGTTGGAGCCGAACGGGAATTGACGACTTAGGTATATGTATGGGCATATACCTAAGCCGTGTCAGATGTTATTTCGTGATTGTATCTTTCCTTTGTGGATTATCCTTTGTGGATTTCGGGAGACCTTCGGGGGTCTCGGGGTCCCTACTGAGTAGCTTATACTCACCCCTGCACGGGCTATGCCCGCACTTCGTGGTGTTGGTTGCAAACGATGGACAGCGCTGATCGTGGTGGAGGCATGCGGAGCAGGACGGTACCTGGAGGTGGACCACTGGGCGGGACGTACTCGGAGCGGTCGGTGGACCCGAGGAGCAGTGGAGGCTATCTGTACCCACCCTTTAGGTGGGACTTCCAGAGGACGGCTCGACGCTGCGGCTTTTCTTTTCAGTTGTGTTTTTCCCTTTCAGTTGTACTTTACAGTTGGGCTTGTATTTCCCTCCCCTTTTACTTTCAGCACAGCTTGTACAATTTTTACTTAGTGTTTTCTTTTCCGCTTTCTTACTCTGTGGTGCTTGTTTACTTTTCAAAGGCAATGCCTTCCCTTTTGTGGGGATTCACGCCTTGGTGCTAGTCGCCAGCCCCTGGCCTATGGAAGGCGGGCTTGGGGTAGTCACAACACGGGCCCTGAGGACGGGTCGTGACATATCATACCGTTCACAGCATATTTTCATTTATAAGCTCTCAGAAACCATTAAAATGAACGTGTCTCTACCCACCATGTGCCTAAAGTGGTTCCTCACCGACCACATAATATTTTTAAAAATTACTCATGTTGAACTGCTTTTGGTTGAGTATTTTTCAAGAATATTCAACTTAAATAGTTGACATCTCTAAATCCATATTCTGACACATTTTATCCTAGATACCCTAATATCACTTTGATTATGCTCACCACTACTTGTAACCAACTTCTGATGACATCTCTTGATCTTACCAAATCTTACTGTTTTATGTAATTATTCCAAAAAAAATCTAGTGCATTACTGATCCAAAAAAACCTATATAATCAAAAGGCACCCCAAGCCTAATTTCTAGACTCGAGCTTCTCCCATTTATGTATTTGAACCTGTTCCTGGAATTCACTGTGGTATGAAATAGTACCCAGTTCCAGTTATCAATAAACTGAAAAACAAAAACAACCATCCAATGACAATTCTAATTGTCACATGAGTGTGACCACCAATTATTTTACATTTATAATCCATATTTTAAGGCTTTAGAAAAATCAATCCTTGTTTAAACCTCCCATGGATTCTTTCTCTCAAAACAAAAGGCATTAGTTTTAATTATTTATCTTGGTATATAGATGTTATCCCAACATAATTAGGATAGTGTCAATAAATTGGGAATGAATAAATATAATATATGAGTACTCAGTCTTAGATCCCGAACATATTTTTTAAAGATATTACCATCTTAATATTTGGTGTTTTAATAAAGTTATTGATCACAAAACCTTAGATCCCAATGATACCATGTTATTTCATGCATAACTAAAAAATTCCAAAAATTAATCCCATCATTCATAAATGGTTGGCTAATCAATCAACCACCTTTCCATCATGTTTCCATGAATTTATTGACACACTACTGACCGGTAAAACTCATGGATCTCTTATTTATCTCGAGAATGAATCTATCATCTAGAATTAGATTAAACTCAAACATATGTTTCAAATGTCATCATCCTGTTTGAGATATAAAATATTGAATATACCAACTCATCAACTTCGTGAATTCATTCTGAAAATTTCTAAATTGGTCCATTATAGTTTTTCCATCTACATGAAAGGGAACATTTTCCATAATTATCATCATTCTCCATCTACCTGAGAGGGCACAATTTCCAATTGGTCCACGACACAAGCTTCATCCACTACTGAATGTGGTTCCAAAACAAGGATAACACCCTTATATTAATCATCAACCTGAATTGAAAAAACACAACCTGGAGGTAAAATATGGATCATAATCAGAGAATAAAAGTTTAGAAATATCAAAATTCCTAACCACCTCCTCTAGATACTACCTTTTAAAACCATCCACTAATCATGTTTACTTGATCTCTAAGAACAGAGACGACTTCATCATGTGATCCATGATCACCCATATAGTATCATAACCACCATGATCTCTAGATAAACTAGTGACAAACTCCATCGACATGTCCTCCCACTTCCACTAGTGAGAATCATGTAGATAAAGAAAACAAATAGGAATATGATTCTTAACCTTAACCCTCTAGAAAACTAAGAATCAAGACAAAAAATAAGAAACCAAATTATTAACACTAGAACACAAAAACTATAATTTCTAAGCATAATACATCTTTATAAAACTTAGATACACCACCAAGGGTGAACTATAGAACTCATGGAGAACAACATCACACAATACTGAAGGATTAAACATCATACTTTGAAATATTAATCTATATTAACCATCCTCATACCATACCTCAAGGGAATCACTAAAAACAACCCAATTATTCCAAACCACCACCACATAATCCCCCAATTGGGACTCCACTGCCATCTGGACCAAATATGGTTACACCTTCAGTATAAAAAGGCACACTTTTACATCAACTACTCCCATATCAAGGTGAATCATATACAATTGTTTCATTACTCTCTATGAGTATCCAAAATTACACACAACACCTCCATGAGACTTCCTTCTTAAGGAATTTTCCTTAAATTCTCTTTATCAGGTGTATAGGAAATATGGTAGTCATAATCCTATAAAAAGTTAATCTACTTTCACTACTGAAAATCCAAATCTATTTGGGATGAGACATGATACAAAATATTTTCATCTACGAAGACCATAAAATTTCCACTGATGGGGTAATTCCATGGAAAGTTCAAAGAAAACACCATTATAGTAATCTAAATTTACTGGGTGGAGTAGTTACATTTAAGTGTTCTTAACTATCTTTACACATAAGATATAAGTTCCCTCTACTTCATAAACATGAGAAATAATCCAATATATGAAGCACCATAAAAAACCTCAAACACAATGCCCTACTCTAGTAGATGGAGAACCATAGCGGTGAAAACTTTCTTCTTCCTAAACTCAATAGCATCCTAACACCGGTAAGTCCACACAAATTCTTGATCCTTTCTAGCCAACACAATTATATATGAATCAATTAAAGAAAATTTAAGTATGAAACTCCTGTAATATCCATCAAGAATGAGAAAACTCTGCACCTCAATAGAATTCTTGGGGGTTATCCAAGAAACAAGCACCATAATCTTTAAAGAAGTTATGGAAACTCCCTAGTGAGATACAACATATCCCAAAAAATGGAACTTACTGGACCATAACATACACTTTGATATCTTTAGTAATAGAAAATGAAACTAAATATCTCCCAAAATAGCTATCATATTCTCTATGTTCTCCTCCTATGACTTAGAGAACAAAATTATTTCATCAATAACTACCTCTATGAACTGGTTATGGAACTCACAAATCACCGCATTCATTATCCCCAAGAACATGGCTATAGATTCTGTAAATCTGAACGATATCACAATAAAAATGTAATGCCCATAAAAACATATGAAAGTAGTATTCCAGATATCATCATTCTTAACTCAATGTTTATGATATCAATATTGCAAATCAGCCTTTGAGATCCAGATATCTCCCTTTAATGGATCAAATAGATAATCTATCTATGGGAGAGGATAGCGGTTCTTTACAATCACATAGTCCAAGGGATAGTAATTAACACATATCTATAGAGTACCATTGGCCTTATTTATATAAAATGGATATACATAAGGAAAAAATCTGTCTCTAATGAATCCTCACTATAAGATATTATCAACATGAATTGGTATCTCTCGAAACATCAAAGGATTAATCTTATATAGAGACATCAGTATAATAGAAACACAGGGTTGTAACTATATACAAAACATAATCCCTCACCTAGGGGGTAGATTCATAACCCCTTCAGAGAAGTCATCATTGTACTATTCAAAAAACATAGGAAACACCAATAACTGATCCTCCATATAACTCGACCTCAACCAAACTATCAATGGAGACAAGGACTCAATATGATTCTAATCCATCAGAGGGTCTCAATTTCAAATAAAAACAATCTTCTCTCCATCAGTATCATATAAAATTATTCAGCTCCAAAATCAATCCAAAATATCCGGTAATAAATATAACCAATCCATTCCATGTATAATTTCAAATGGTAATATCCATAGACATAGTAAGTCTCCCCAAGAGTGGTGTTGTCCCATAACTAACTCATAATCTCTACACATATCATATAATCTATCTCAACTTCCAACTGGTGCAGTAAATTACAATGTAGCAAAAATACTCTCCACCTAAAGTTCCATAGCATGGATGGGATTGGGTGTAATAAAGAAGCGTGTAAACCCAAAATCAAACATTGTATATACCCATGTAAAAAATAGGTAGGTAGTACATCATATGATATCTAGCTCACTCGATTTTAGTAATTTTAAGGAATGAAACTGGATATGGCTTACTCTATGACCTCTTTCCCCCCAATGGAAATAGCTTCAACGTCCATGATCTACTCACTATCCCTAGGGATGAGGGGAATCATAAGGCTATACTCTTCCTACCCCATCCCCTATCTACTGATTATAAGCAGGAACACCCTATTTTTATTGATACATAGATTGGTACTATTGCAATGACTGAGCTTGAAATAGTTCCCTAGCCTTATGTTGATTTATAAGGAAGGTTGAAAACTCACTCTTTTGATGGAAATGGCCTCCATATGAAAATAAACCAAGCTTGATATGCTGGTAGGGTTCTAAGAAATTCTAATCCTGATAAAATTAGTTCAAAAAGGATAGAACCAACTCCCTTATGAAGGAAACTTCTTCTTTTGACTAGGAAACTAAGAAATTATGGTAACTACTCTTCTCCATTGAACATTTTTATTATTCTAATCCTATCATGATATGGTCCGATCTAATTTTCTCTCAATGAACTCATCCCTTTCCAACACCTCCATATGTGACTCCATCATAAATAGGGTTACCTAGAATTGGATATGTGGATGATAATGCACATTGAAATTCGACTCCATAGCTTCCTCATATTGTATATAGTCGGAACAATACCATGATAGGTTCTGGTATCAGATTTAAAATTCTCACATACTAGAACTACCTTGTCGAAGGGTAATACACTCTTACCAACAAGGTTCTTTGTAGTCAAAGAAAGAGACTAATCCTAAAATTGATCTCAAAATTTTTTCCAAAAACAAGTTGAATCCTCATGCTCCCAAGGAACAAAAACCACAACTATCGAGTTAAACAAAGTAGCATTGGAAAAAGAAATGAAAATGAAAAATCCTTTGGAGCACGAATAGAACTGAAGGTTATCTCTATCTCCTCTGATCAATCCACTATCTCACAATTAAAAATGGATCCATCATACTTCTACAGACCCTGCCACTAAAACTCTTATGGTGTCCTCCTCTATGTTTCATTGTCATCAAACACCACTCTACAGTGACCCGTTGGAGCATCCTAATAAACATATTGAATATGAACCTAATGGGGATATTTAACTAGAATCATTGTTTCAAAACAAAAAACATTTGGGACTCCTAAATTTGAGGTATAAAACTTTTATGGTCAATTAATAAATTAATTTTAACTTAATTTTCATTTTCTACCAGATTCTAAAATAGTTATAGAAAATCGTTATGAATGATCCTTACTTATGTCTCTACCCTAAAAACAGTATCCCTTCATTTATAATTTTTAGTAAACGTGAAGGTCCCTACCTCAAATCATAAGAGGGCCTATAATTTGATGTCCTGGACAGTCTACATTTTTTTAAAACATGTACTAATTCCGTCATATATTTTTCCCTACCAACCCACTCATCCTCATAAATGTATAAATCTAAACTGAATTTAATTTCTCAATCATTATTATTGATACCACTCTACCATAACTCATTTCCCCTAAAGGTCACATCCTAGGATTGTAGTGAATAGAGGGAGATAATGATGCTTGACACTCAACTCTGGTATACCACAGGTTGATGACAGGAACTAAGGGGAAGTACCCTAAATATTTAAATTCAATGGATAATATATAGTACAATAAACTGAAAACCAAAACCATGAATAAATAAATAATAAATCCCCAATACATAATTTAATTTAAAAAAATGAAACAACTAAATGTGCCAAAATAAATCATTATCAGTTACCAAAAAGAAAAAAAAACTGAATAACTCTTTAAGATAGTACTTCCCATCTCAATCACCAACCTAATCTTTCATACCTAAAAAATAATTTATATATACATAGGGTGATCATAACATGTAATCCAGTTAGGATGCTTCCCAAAATATCTTGGGAAAACTTTGAAAGAATCATACTAAATCCCATTCAATAAAAAAGTAAAACTAACTAACCACCAAAACATGTAATTATATTTTCTCAACCTACCTATGGATCACACTCCAAGTAACACATAGAAGTAAATCATTCTATATAAAAATCATCTATAAAAATTATGGTTCCTAGGTTCCTCTTCCCCACTGGTTTATCACTCTCACACCCCAATAGCTGATTTCATATGAACATCCCTTCAATAAGTCAACCTATACCTCATGCAATTGTATCATAGTAATTCTACATACCATGCAACCAAGTACAAGCTCATGATCATCACATATGTGTCTAAGTTTCTGTATGGAATCCATTATATCCCATGTAAATTTAATATACATCAAACCATTAAATCTCATGCATGTAAACATATCAGAACCTATATCCACCATAATAGAATATAAGTATTTTTTGTAACCTCAAGATGTTATATCTTGTTCATAACTTTGTAGTAAAACATAGTTCCATCATAGGCTATGTGAGACCATACCCTATACCTTAATCCATCACAACCGGAATATTTACACACATAAATATGTCTAAAAGGAGTGTGGGGAAAATGGATAAGTCATCCATATATTCAATCTTCATCCTAAATATTGTTGAAAAGACCCCCCCACCACCTAAAAACATTTGGGTGTCAGTTGACCTACTTTCATGGGCAGTGTAGTGTGTAAAAATAGGGAAAAAATTAAAATATATCACATAAAACTATATAAAGGGAAACCACCTAGTGGTAGACACATCTGCAACTATTATCACACAATAAACCTAACTACCACTACTATGGACTAGATATTTCATGTATAAAATCATTAAAGTTCAAAATTAATTAATAATCACCCATTAATCAATTAAAATTATACCATATTCATTTCAAATATTAATACTCTAATATTCTAAACCATGTGTTTTTGGCACTATAATTACTTACTTATTCTCAATTATATAATTATCTCCCTCTCTTCACTACAAACCTATGAGGGGTACCTTTGAATGGAGGGGTTCATAACATATGACATAAAATGTGGACTCATAATAATGATTTATCCAGATAAAATTAATTATAACACGATATAATTTTACAAAAAATCTCAGAATGACTCATCTATTGGTTGAAAATCAATGTAAGATAAAATAAATTGTTTTATAGAGAAGACAAATCAAATGATACATGAAAAGTAAATAAAAATACAACCCAAATAAATATGTACAACTAAAATAGAAATTTATATAAGGGTTGTCTTGGATTATATGATAATAATGTAATACAAAACTAGTCCACATAATCTATGTTTGACTCCATGAGTCACCATCTATCATTAAAACCCTGAACACTCCACAAGGATATAAAAGTTAAACATAAAAATAAAATATATACATAGGAATTAACACAAATCTCGGTAGTTATTCTAAGTAAAACATACCCCATGAATAACCTTTAAATTAATATCTATTTCATATTAGTTTTAAATAAAGTTTAAAAATATAGGCATTTCACTTTAGAATAATACCCAATCACAATTCATTGCCTTTATTCCTTTGAAATAGACCCATTTAAAACAATAAGTTTAAAACATTTCCAAAATAACATTCATTTTAAATACCCATGTGTAAGAGTTAATGAAGGGAATTATACAAAATTTCCATAAAATTTTACCATTAATTTAAAAATAAAGCACTTGTTCTTTGTAAAATAAAAAATTTCATCAATGATGATGATGATGATAATCACAATATTGTAAAAAATTGAAATATAAATAACAACTAGTATCATAGAAATAAAGAAAACATATTCTAGAAAATACGTTCAAGTACTAATGATCCTAGGAATACCTAGGATCTTAGGGGAAATTCATGAACAAACTAAAAATGATCCATAACATCATCATGCCTGATGTAATCTAAACACCCTAACATACGGTCATACCCTACCTAGCCTTAGTGAGGGAAAAACTCACACAGAATGGTGTAATCCCTACTAAAATCCACTAAACATAGCGTATTCTTAAGCTAGTGTAGTATGTTTTATCAAATATTACACTATCTACTATCAGTTTACCATGATATATTAAATGGAAGTGATCTAATAATTGTTATCAAATAAGAATATGAAAATAAATACATTCTTATTTATATAAAAAACCATAAGTAATTCTAAACCATGAGAACCCCTCATAGTAATTAGACATTACTCACAAAATCATCAATATAATAAATGTGAATTTTATCAAGGATACCCTTATCCACTTAAAAATAAACTAAACTAGGTTTATTTTCCATGTATGTTTAAAATATTATTTCAAAGTGCCATCCAGGCCTCCAAAAATATTTTGGAAACCAAGTTATAATACCCTTATTTAATGAACTAAGAACACCTTGAAAATTCAAAGAAATATATAAAACCAACTTTGAAGATCAAATAACCTCTTAAATTATCAAAACTCAATAATAAAGTACATTTAGGAATTTTATCAAACAATTTATGTGAAAAATTAAATAAAAAATATTTCCAATTTTTTTAAAAAAAATAGAGAAACCACTACATTCCAAATGATTCAAATGAAACCCTAATTTTCCTTCCAAATAATCTGTAAAAACATTTAATATTATTATTTGATATCGAAAACATTAATTTAAATTAGTAATAAATAATGGTTCTATAATTTAAAGTCTATACATGGGGTAACCTACCTTGAATCACCGCTTTCGCAAAGTGAGGTGTTATTACATCCTTAAAAGGCAGTAACAAATTCGATAGATCTAAAAAACCCTGAAAAAAGAAACCCCCAAAGTGAAACATGAAAACAAATGATACCCTATGTCTCCATGTCTATATTAAGGAAAGAATATATGAGAAAATGAAGAAAAGAGGGAGAATAAGAGTCTGTAATGATATTTCCTCAAATTATCAGACTCCATTGTTGATGAAATACATGGGAGATTTCATGGAGAGGTAGATATAGGGGTGAAAACATGGGATTCAGGGGAGTTGAATGAGAGAGTTAAAATTCCCCCAAATGGGGTTAAAAATTATAGTGAAAAGGAGTAAAAATACACTTTTTAAAACTATTAAGGACACTTTCACGACATAGCTTGAGCCTTTAAGTATATCACCCATCCCTTGGAAAACACTATGGAACCACAATAAGTGGTGTAGCATGGTTCCATCCAAATTAATAATACTGAGGTTCTCCTAATCTCCAATCACCTATGGTGTAATTTTTTCCGTATCGAATAAGGTTCCATCAGAAAAAAACCCCATGGTGTAGGATCGACCCTTCACCATGGTACAAATTAGTTCCACCCAATAAAAGTTTATGTAAGGGTAAACCATTATACAAAACCCCTATATGTTTCAAAGCCACTAGATCTGAGCATGGCCCTCCACTACTAGGATCACCATTGTAAAATAGCATATGTTTTTGGGTGGCCTACCACTAGGGTTTATATAGGGTTACACCTTACACAACCCCCCACCATGCTGCATATACCTTTTTTATGGTGTGGCCCTCCATTAATAGGACCACCATGGCATAAAAAATCGATACAACATGGAATAATTCAGACTACAGTAGACTATATGGTACCCAAACACTTTTCAAAAACCTCTAGAAATCCTAAAACAATAATTTCCAAAATAATAAAACTAAATATATAAAATAATATGAAAATGGATAGTCGCACAAATGGAAGAATTAACAGAATATATAGTTATGATAATTTTTATGAATCAATCCCAATGTATGTACACTGAGGACTCTATTTTTTTTATTATAATCATTAAATCAATTTTCAGATTTGGAGGCCACAAAAAATATAGGAATGAAATAAATAGCATCAAGAATAAAAAAATACAATCTCTTCAAATTAAAATTGTTCCATTAGAGGATACTTTACTAATATTCATGGAAAGAACTGGGGATTCCATAGATGAGTTTAAATCTAATACAAATGATTAAAAGGATGACATGAGTAATATTGAGTTCTAATTTTGGAAAATTAAAAAATATCTCATGAAGAGTCTAAGAGAAGTGTTACTGGATGACACAGAGGCCAAACCATATAGATAATTGAAGGGATTTAACTTGAGGGGTGGAAAAAATGGATAATGATGTGGATCAAAGGAAAAAAATCATGAAAAAATTACTAGAAAAATAGTGAAAAATAAAAAAAATTCAAGAAGAAGGAAAATGAAGCTGATAAATAAGCTATAGGGGAAGCCTCAATAATTTAAAAACAACCACTACCATTCCTAGAAAGGATAAAGCAAGTGAATACTATGTTAAAAAGGATTAAGCTTATATAAATGTTCATGAAAAGTATGTTAACATTCCTTTTATAGAAGCTTTAGAAAATATTCCCACATATGAAAATTTATAAAAGAGCTGGTTTCATATAAGAGGAAGATTGAGGACATGGACAGAATACCACTCATAAAATAATTATTAGTAATGGTTTCAAGGATTATATCAAATAAGAAATAATATCTAAGTACATTTTAAATTCTTAATAATATTGGATCTTTTAGGTTTTATAAATTTTTTGTGATTTAATTAAGAGTGTAAACATCACATCATACTCAATATATAAAATCTTGTTATTGGTGGAGATAAACCCTAAAATAGTTTTTATTTAATTAGTGGACATAAAATTGATATATCGATGAGTTTTTATTACATATATTTTAGTTAAATTTGATAAATTCTATTTTCTAGTAGATTTCTTTGTCCATGAGTTGGAAGACGAGAAAACGCCCCTTATTCATCAGTGTCTATGATATGGGCCTTGATTGATGTTAAAAGTATATATTTATCTTTTATTATTGGTAGTTAGAATATTATGTTCAATATTAATCAGTCAATGAAGAATTTTGATAAAAAATGAGGATTTTATAGAGGATAACGTGTTTAAATTGTTGGATGTTGATTCCCTTGATTAGTGAAAATAATTTGTTGTTGTAGGTAAAAAATAAAAACCGAAAATGAGGGTAAATAAGGATAAAATAAGGTTTCATGAAAGGATTGACGATTCTGGAGATTTTTTTAAAAGATGAGTTCAAAAAGGGTAACTGAGTTTGGTTAGACCATGATTTGATTTTTGATTTTTTAGGATTAACTAAAAAATGGTTGAATGGTCTGATGGAATTAGATAAGGTGTTATGTTATTTATGTGTGAAGCTTATTTCATTGTATGAAATAATAACCATTTATGTATATTAATATCAAATTCAACTATTTATTTATATAAATCAGGTTAATTCTCTCCAATCTTCTATTAGATGATAAGGTGAGTTAGTGTCTACCTCAAAGAAATTAAATAACATTATTATGGGAGGAAGGCCAAATTTTTTAATGTTTTCTAGGAATTAGATTTTAGAAACCAGGTTTTAGGAATCAATTTTATGATTTATATTCAATAACCCAAATATTTTTTAGTGAAAATGGAATGGATCTTGTAATTACACTTGGTTATTTTGATTTTTTTAGTTCCATGGAGATTATTAAGGAAGGAATAATGTGAGAAATAAAGAAAAATGCTCCATTTATAGGGGATTATTTCTTTAAATTATTTATCAATTTTACTTTCCCTAGGTTTGTCACATGATTTTTGAGTTTATGAATTATCATGCCAAAATTATACTTATTGCTATATATTTTATCTATGATGAAAATAGTTTCTTATAAATAGCATCATTCCTTGTTTTAAATGTCATTTTTAATAATATATAATGAGTATTATAAGGTATGGATAAGTAAAGATAATCATGAGAATATTCATTTTATTAATAATTATTTGAGAATATTGATTAATTTTCTTATAACTTATTTTATGACTCGATCTTTTAAATTTTATATCGAATGATTTTTTGTTGTTATTCATGTAATGAATGTCTAACCAATATTAAGTTTCTCATTACCAAGAGCATTCTAGAACACGTTTTCTTATTTTCTCATTTACCTTTTTTATTGAGATTTATTCAGAGCACGTTGACTCATAGAACATTAATTTATATATTATTAATGGTATGATATAAAGAATTGACATTAATATGATTGGGGGATTTTATATTTGATCCTTTTATACCTTTCAGTCCTATATTTGCATTTGATCTTTCTTTTAACCCTAAAAATGTTATGAATGACCTTGATAGGTAAGCCACATTATAATTCTATTTTTCTTTCCTATACTATTTTTGTTATTTTTTCATGATTTACAATGTAATAATCTATGGGGGAGGTTATTCTATGGTTTTATGGGTTTATTTTACTGAAATATTAAAGGATTCTAGGTGTTATCAGAGGTTTTTGGGTAATGTTTCATAAATTTTCCATTCATTATGATTTATTTTCTACTATCTAAAATAAAAAAATAAGGAGAAAAATGAGGGGAAATGGTTTAAAAAAGGAATTATTACTGAAAGTGGGGGAATATTTAATTATTATATTTATAATGATTTTTGATCCATGAGAATATGAATAGGAGTGTTGGTGATTTTTTTGGAAGTATTTTTTTTAGAGAATGGTTTTTTTCATTAAGATTTATATTATTTTTCATGTGTCTTACTTTAATGTTTATCCACCTTTTTAAGAAATATTATTTTTCAAATAAACTACATATAAAACCCTTAACTTAGAGCTATTTTATCCACTAATGAAATCCATCATGATTAATTTTTGTTTTGTCTCTCTGGGTAGAGATTTAGATTCTTTTAAATTCTATGGTCAGGATACATGTACTTATGTTTTGACTATTACTCTTTTTAAATGTTCCATGATTGATGAGAGAAAATTTTTCTCAGAAGGTATATCACAAGTTTAATGTGTATTAATAATAGATTAAAATATCTAAATATAAGTTAATAAAATCATCATAATTCTAAGAGGAAAAGTAAAATGCATAGTTAATTGATTTTCTTGAAAAATGAGGAGTTAAATAGATATTTCATGTACAATGATTGAAAATTTATTCTTCATTGATAATTTTTTTATTTTATATAATGTTATTTTTAAACCTTGGTAGGATGGGTGTTTTTGTGATGGTGTGGATATTTTATGCCTAAGGAAAAGAAAGTATTAAAGGGTGGGTTGTTTGAATACTACAAATTCATGGATCATTTTTATTTTTATTTTCATTAATTTTATTTATTACATGGATATTTTTTCCTACTTTCAATATATCTTATTATATAAGGTAGAAAATATCACTTTACAGTGTTTGATAAATTTTATAAGAAAATGAGAGAAAATTTTGGAAACTGCATATATAATTATTTTCTAAATGATACGTAATGGTAAACTAAGAATCTAGAGAAATTACCATATAAAGTTAATATATACGATTACCAACACAATATATAAGTTTACCAACCCTATACAAAAAGATACCCATATTTTACTTGAGGGTTCATATTACTACACTGATACATAAAAGAATTGTCTTTTCAACCTATATAAAAAATCACCATTTTTAATAAGTAAGAACCATATGTAAGAGTTATCCCATAGAACAAATGGATATGCATGGATAATTCCTTTTCCACTGGTAGGTGAAATGTTAACAACTCCAACTTCTAGTGATTACAGGGTTGTTGAAAAATACCTATTGATCCATAGTTTTTCATTGTATCATGAGTATATCTATGCATGGGAAGGTTTATAAGGCCCTAACATCCTTCGCTCCATGATGAATGAAGCTTAAATAGTGATGGGGAAGAAGATGTGGATATGTTGTGTAATATTAGACACATGATGTCTTGTTGTTAAATGGTTCATATTTATGTGTCATGAAAATTATAGTTGTGTTTTTAATGAATTTTTTTCACCATGGATGTGAGGGTACGAATGATACGATATATATAAAATATAATTTTTATAGTGAAGATGAATGGATTATTGTCTTGATCATGCATATGTTAGTAAGGAAACCAATAAAATATATTTTCATTATGTTTTGAATAAATCATATGGTCGTCGTTTTTATATCTATATTAGAGATATAATTTTTTAGATTTTATATCCATGAGGATTATTGAAGATATATTTTGGGAAGATAATGGTGTTATTTTACTCGATTTTTGGATCCTATCTAAGTGCATTTCGAGTTGGACATTGAAGAGGAAATATATGGGAGATATATTGTGTACAATTTAGGTTCTTCCAACAAAAAAATGGTTGTTTCTACAACTTAAAATTCATCTTATATATTGGTTCTTGATATCTTGGGGCCTTATCATGAATCATAATCTTCAGTTGTAGTCTGTCTGTAGTTGATTTTAGGGTTTGTTATTTTAATTCACTCTCTCTTGACTAGAATTTGGGGGTAGTTTTTTGGTGATGAGTTAGGTAATGAAGTTTTATTGTCTTTATTGAAGTTATTCTTTTACATTATTCCATTTTTGGTTTTTGCATTCACATTTTTATTGTATATATTAACTTCTACATCATACATTCCAATTATGTATTGATGAATGATAAGGTTTTCTAATGCATTAAATAATCACTTTGATTTATGCATGAACATTTTATGATTTAGAGTGATTATGTTTAAATATGGTTTTCGGTGACATATATTTTAAATTAACTAAAGTACTTGACCACAATAAAATTGAAATTTATGATGTATACAGTGGATTGCAAGACCAACTATTAGATTAGACCAAATTATACCATGAACATAGTTAATTAATTATTCTATTTTTACTTCACTAATACATAATGATAGATTTACTAATCTTGGTTCTTTTTTATTAATAAATTTTTTCAACTTTCTTTTCTTTTTATCATTATAATTTCTTGATGTTTTATCTTAAAAATCATCTATATGGGTTCAACCTCGTACTAACCAATTTTTATATAATTTTAGTTAGCATCTAGGAAGATAAATCATTAAATTATATACTTGATAGATCATAGAAATTTATGTTACCCTATAGTCCCATTATAAATGCACATAGAAAAAGTGATGAATATGAGAAATTGGTTAATGATTTCATAAAATATTCTATATGGACTCTTGAGAATTGATATATATTATTATCCATGTGTGAAGTGTTTTTATATAAGAAAACTGGGGAAAAGATAAATAAAAGGCCATCCAATTTTCTATGGTTTTAATCAAATTTATTCATGTTTGGTGTGGAATGGTGAAATAACTAAGGATTTATGATCTAGGGTTGATGAATATATTCAAAATGAGATAGATAGAGTACCATATTGATGAATTAATTCATGATGTAGGAATTAAAGCCGTTAAAGACATCCAATATTGAATGATCGTATAGAGATACTAAAAAAAACTTTTACTAGGTTATATTATATTTACAGTGTTATTAGAATTGTTAAGATTTATTGACCTAAAATAAATGAATACTACGATAAAAACCATTTGAATTTCTTAATCATTTGAAAGAGATACTATCAAAAGAAGATGTTCTTTTAGATTCCAATTATGATATAAATTAATATTACGTCTAATAGGAATTGGTATAAGAAAATATATGTATTCTCCAATGATTGTGTGTTGTATAGACATTAATATGAAGTTTTATCAACATTTTATAATTTTGGGACATCAATATATAAAATGGATGGATGGTGTAACTATTATTCATCTCCAATGATAGGAATTGAACTTGATACTAATGTAATTAGGTATTTTCTAATAATTCCTCATTTAAAACATTTATTTCTAAAATAAAATGATGTAAAGAGGCTGAGATGGAATATAGATGAGTGAATCTCTGATAGAATCCTATTCCAACCCATTTATTCTGCGCAATAGAAGATATTTGATAAAAAATATCTGTATTTTGAAAATAAAGTTAAAATTCTTAAAATTGGACTGTGTGTGAATGGAATTGATCCATATCAAATCCATAGTAACCAAAATAATACATGGATTATTATTTTTAGTGTATAACCAATCCTCATATATCTATATAGATAAAAATATATTATGATGATATTGATTATTTCTAAACTAAAACAATTTTGAAATTATATTTTTTTACTAATCGCCATTTATTAATGATTTGAACTTTATATTAAAGTAAGGTGTCAAATTATTTTATGTATCTGAGAATGAGTATTTCCTTTTGAATTATATGGTAATGTTCACTAAAAATGACTTTCTGACATGTAGAAACTTATCTAGATATAGTGTTAAAGAGCATAAATCTTTCCCAATTTTATAAGAAGGTAATTCATATCATCAATTTTGGAATGAAAAAAATAATAGTGTACACTGGTCATCAAAGATTTTTATGAATGGTACAACCTTAAAAAATATTTAAAATGAATTTAATTTTTTAAAGGAGTATTATTTTACCCCATATACTTTGTCAAATAAAGAATAATACAATAAAAAGAAAAACATTGATGTCGTATTTGGGAATACAAAAAATTACTGTCATAAAAAAATGCATGGAACAAATTATCCATATTATTCAATATACCTAATTAATGTTTTTTATTGGTAAAATATATCATTTATTTAATGCATGTAAATAAAAATATATGTTATGGTTTTATTAGAACATTGTTATATATAAAAGGAAATAAAAAAAGATGGATTTAATGTATGGTTGGACTTAATATATATGTGAATATGTTTGGAGTTAGATCTCAATATGAATTAAAAAACAAAATATTTACCTCTAGCATGTCACATGTTATAAAATATTTAACAGATATATATTTTTCAATGTCTAAATGTTATTAAGTACCTATAGGGTGTTCTTTAAATATGAAAATTTTGGGTCAATAAATGATTTGAAGACAATAAAAATGAAATATCATAACTCTAATGTATTGACACAAAAAATTCTACTGATTTCACTACATAACATATTATCAATTTATTTTATAAAGAATATAATTAATATTTTCTAATTATTTAATTCAATTTATTGGGAATTGTTTTATCCAAATTAGATAAATGTGGTAGAGATTGAGGATATCCTCATACTTTCTTAACAATTGATTTATTTGCAACTATTACTTTCTGATGTAATGGTTCATCTACAGTTTCCATTTGCATGATATATAATGTTATGTGGGCCATTACATTTACATTATATGTATACTTCTAAATATTATATGACATTTATAATGGAATATGTTAAAAATCTTCATCGACCAGAGGCCCCTATTATTTAAAAATGTATATCAGAAGAGGTGGACAAGTTTTTTTACGAACAACTTGTATGAAGTGGAACACATTGGTCTCCCAATATCTCAACATATGGTAGTTGATTGTGAAGGTATGGGTATTTTTGTATTAAAAGTAAATTTAATTTCACATGATGTAGTGATGTGGGGAAATTTATACATTTTGAAGAACATGGGTGAGGTTCAACTATATATATCATCATATATTAATGTATTGAATGTATGATATCCAAAAATAAATGAAAAGAATATGATTAATGAGCATAAAAATACATGTGTTTCATTGTCTAATGAGATTTCAATATTTATTCATCTATATCAAAAACCATGAAATGGTTAGTCAAGGGACCTTATGTTAATGTGGTCACATGGTCTCATTTTGATATTAATTTTTATAAATTTTATATAAAAATATAGACAATAATAGAAACATTAAAAATATTATAATAATTATTATCACCAAAATAATTCTATTTTTGAGAAAAGAAGATAAAAAACTAATTTCTCTATAAATATAATATTATAGAGTTTTTGAGAATATATGGGAAATTGCTTACACTAAATTTCAAGTAATAGTGTTTAAGTTTAAGAGAATTGATAGTAATAGTTGTGTGAAACATGATGATTATGGATTTACACCTATTTATTTGAGAATATTTAGTTTGAGAGATGAACTATTTATCATGGATGCCCATGAGAACTGGATATTTTATGATATTGACCCATCAAACGATCATCAGTCTATCATTTTTTTAAGGGAAACAATTCATTTAGGTGATGAGGATGTTGATGATATTGTCGAATTATGTGATATTTTTTCATCTTTTGCATGATTTTTTAAGGCAAATTATGACTATGATTTATAAAGGGCCCATGTTATATGATATTATCATGGACAAGGGATATGGTAAAACACATTATCACTCTCTTAATAATTCAATTAAATATATTTTTTATTTTTCTTGTGAAACATACACCTGTAAATCAACTTTATTTAACTTTGATATTTAAAGATATAGATATAAAATGTTTCTATAATTTTTAAATTAATTTTTTTATTTATAAATCTTATTTACACATTTTTTTGTTAAATATTCCTAACATCATCATTTTCTGTGATTATTTCATTCTAAACATCATTTCAGGTAAACAATTTTCTTTAGATATATTAGCTTACAAAATACATATAATTTTATTTTTCTTATGAATAAGGAAATTTTAATTCAAGAAAACATTTATTTCTAGTAAAATATAGGTATAGAGAAATTAATTAAATTAACATACATTTATTTCAATGATATACACAATGGAAGAGGAAGATCCACTAAGGCATATGCACATCTCTCCATATAAATACATTTGTAATAATTAAATTAATTAATAAAATGAAAATAGAGTTTATTGAAATTATTTCAAGCACTACTAGTGACCTTACTCTTTTGGTGTCTTCTTATTCTCCATATAAGATGTTACCCAAATTTAGTATATGTGGGACTATATATTTAACAAATATTTCGCATACTCATAGGAAAGAGTAGAAATTTGAAATTGAATTTGATGATAATAATAACCCAATAAGCTCAAATGAAAATCATTTAAAGAGTTTTATGGGAATATAGAGGTGATTTAAGATAATAATATTATATCCGCATTTGAGGAGCCTTGAAAAAGAAATGAAATATTAGATTTTTGAGTGATTAATGGTAAAATATCTCAGCTAATTTATTTATTTTTCTAATGGTTCAAATATTATATATTTTTATATGGTCAACATTTTATCTATTAAATTAGAGATGACATTCAACTTTCCAAATGAAAAAGTAGTTATGAAGAGTTGGTTTCATTTTGTGATGATTATATAGTGGTATTTAAATTCATTTTTACTTCAGTTTATATGTTTGAGAAGAATAGAATAAAAATATTTTCATCGAATATGGGGTTTTAGATATTGAAACATAGAAGAAGTTTTTTGATACATAGTATGAGAAAGCCTTTCTAGTATAATAATCATTATTTATAAAATCGATTTGTAAAATTAATTATTAATTACACAATGAATTAGTCATTTATTCTTATATAACAGACATCCCAGAGATCTCACTATGAGATCTAGTTATAGAATATATGCCCTCATAATTTTTTATGTGGAGGGTATCCATCACCATAGGAGAGAATAATTAATAAATATTTCGATTAATTGAGAGATAAATATTGTAACTACTCTGAAGAGGTTTAATTTGACCCTTCACCTCCTCTCACTCACCATAGAAAATGGAAAAGGGGTGACAATGACAAATAAGGGGATGTTTCGTATTGATTCATCAAATCAAGTATCCAATAATATTGTAAGAAATTAATTATTATTTTTTCTCAAATATAAGTATTTTTTAAATTCGTCTCAAGAATATAGCATTTATATATATATCACTTAAATATTACATTATAGAGTAATTGATGAGGGTTCCTTTATCTCTAACGGTAGAAAGGAAATTCTTGCAACTACTTTAGAGAATAAAGAACACTTGGGTCATGTAAGAGGATATGAATTTGGTGTTCATATTATATTTTTTGGAGTACCTAGTACTCATAATAAGAAGGTAGAATAATAAGGGAAAATATCCTCTTTGAGGGATGTGATTCAATATAAGAGTTGGTTTATAGATGATCAAATTAAATAATTTTTCCAGTCTATGCTTATAGATATAGGAAGACAGACCCAACCAGTGAAACCTTCTAATCCAAATCCTACATATCCTTATTCAAAACCCACTATGTACTATGAGTTGTATACTGGGGATCCCACTTTACATATTGTAGTTTATAGAATCATAAATAATATGGGAGATTATATAGATCATCAACTTATGGATCGAGATCAAGTAAAAGTAATGGTACTTGATATTATTAATCCAACTACTCTAGTGACATTATTTACTGAGGATGTGTCCATAGTTGGTACTTGATATATTTTTTTATATTTTTTTTATATTAAATTTCAAACTACTTGAAATATTTTCTTATATTTACCTAATAAAGGATTATCAAAAATATAAAGGATAATTATAAATGAAAAACTGTTTTTAGAAATATTATTTTTAGATAAATATCAATTTTCTCAAGGGCTATCAAAATTAACAGTGAATTATTTTATGTTTCATAATATTTATGAGTTCATTATGATTTATTACATATGTGATAGATATTTTGTGTTAATAATGTTTATAAAATACTTCTTGTATGTTTTTATTATTGAAGATCTCTTTGTAACCGTGTTAAAATTTTTATCTGTAAATAAATTCCAATTTCGATTTTCATTTCATTAAATAAATACAGCATTTAGTGATTAAATATATTACATGTTTGACTAGGTATCTATACACTATTTGAATACAAAATAAGTCCATATCCATTTTTTTATGGTTATAGAATACGTTTAATTGGTTCTAAAATAACGGATAAAAACATCCAATGTAAAATATATATCTCAAAGATTTAAAAAGAAAGATATTGTCAAAAACTAGGCTGGGTACCCTGGTAACCCAATAACCGAGTCATCGTTGACATAGCCCAATGGGCTTCTCTATCCTCACGGGTCAATAACTAGAACTTGGCATCATACAACATGATAGTGGGAGTGATTTTCCGCAAAAAATGCAGAAGTAAAAAAGAAACAAGAAAATATGCATATCAAAAGAAACTCAACTGGGAGTATTATACCAGCAATAAAATGGGAATTAAATCCCAAATTACTAAAACCAAAATCCAAAAATAGGGAAACAACCCAAGCCCCAAATGTCACAAATCACTAAGCACAAGGTTCAATAGCCAGATCCACCTCTAATTGATCCTTTTCTCTTTCTCAAACCTTGAAGGAGATAATATACAAAAAATGAAATAACAAGTAGGATGTGGTCAAAATAACTGTAGTATTTCACCAAATATTCCATATCACTATGATAATATCAAATTAACCAATAAATTGGTTTTTTAAAAAAATGGTATGGGATTTACATTGAATATTTCACCTAGTCATGCTTTACATTTCATAAAATGGAAATAAATTAAAAATTTATGATTCACTTTTCAGTTGATGAAAATACATTTCAAAAGATGGAATTAAATTTAAATAAATGTTTCTTTAAAAAATGAATCTTTTTCACAAATGGGTTAAATAAAAACTTATATATAAAACATTTTATATAAATTATTAGATAATGTAAAATATTTTACAATTATGCAATATATATATATTTGAAATTAAAACAAGTGAGAAACATGGTCATATGCCAATTATGTATGATTGTTCCTAGCTATAGGGACCCAACACTTTGAAACAGAAAGTATGTACATACGCCCCATTAGGCCTAAGGAAAAGGGGAATCACCACCATTTTCATAAGGGATGTTATGTAATGATATATGGTTTTGAATTTTATAAGTCATATAGTTCCAAAAAAATAAATCTCTAACTACATAAGGCTTTTATGTGCTCTAATATAGAACAACAATGAGAAATTTAATTCCATACTACTTAAAATTTAATTAATCCCACTCTAAATTTTCAATATTCCAATTTTCCCCTTTAATAACCATAAAGAGTTTTAAATAAAAACATTCTTTTTCACAATGATGAAAACCTAAGGTTTCCATAAAAAATTAGATTAATACATTTTCACAAATAATGATTTCAAATTAATTCACCATTCAATTTTTTTTTAAAAAGTAAAATTTTACATATTAAATTTTAAATTTTAATTTTCAAACAAATTCCATCAATTTTACAAAAAAACCCCCCATTTCAATGGAGCTGGGTTTCTTCACAATTTCCATCAAATTATTTTCCAAAATTAAATTCAATGATTTAATTTAAAAAAATCCATCAAATACACAATTTAAATTAATCATTTTAAATCATAAACATTTCTACGAACATACCCCAATTCAATGGAATTTGGGGGTTTCCCACATTCATACCAAAAACCTTTTTTTTTCCAAAAAACCCAATCCAAGGGAACCAGGTTTCTAATCAAACCATTGAAAGAAATTTATTACTAATCATCAATTGAATTTAAAAGAACAATGTAGGTTTAAGATGAATTGGGCATCACAACTCGAATCATCAAACCCTAATCAGGATTTTTTGAGGAAGAACAACAATGATGGAATCTAGGAAAACAAGGATCAAACCTTGGCTTATAACCCCAAAATAATTGGTATTAGATCCATATTTTAACACAATGATCCATGGAACCCTAAGGAGTAATAAATAGATCATGGGAGAATAAAAATGGGAAGAGGAAACTAACCATAGGAGGATCGACCATCATTCTCCTAGCATCAGATCCCTTCTAGGAGGGGTATGAGGGGCTAAGAATACTTCATGGGAGCTCTAAGGATAGAATGAACTGATTTTGGGTAATAACAGTCGATCTAAGGTCTAAAAAGGGGGATCTTAATTTTTAATTAAAATTTAGATTAAATAGAAACCCATTTGTACAGTTTCCATAGTAGAAGCCCACGGTTTTGGCAAACCATGCGTTGGTCATGCACCTATGCTAAATAGACAAGAAGGTTCACCTTAATAGAGTTCACGGTGGTTCAAACCATGTTCATATTGTGAAAAACCCACTATCCAAAATCCTCATTTTTTATTAAGAGGGTGCATAGTTTGGGAAAATCATGCGCCAACCGTGCACTAACCCACAAAATTACAAAAAAATTAATATTTCACCCATAGTAACCCAAAATGAATCCCAACCAAAGATGTTCTAAAATATTGGTTTAGGAATACTTGAAAATAGTAATAGTATTTTATAATCTCACCACCATAGAAAATTTATATCCCCAAAAATCCTATAAAGAAACTACCATGCCAAAAAGATGATGCAACTTCTCTCTCATTAGTGCCTCCCTCTCCCACATATCATGAGAATGAGAACCATGATGTCATTGCACATGAACCAATGGTATGATCCTCCCACTTATTACCTTGGTTTCAGAATCGACTTTCTGGATTGGTCATTCAGTCAAAAATATTTTATGTTCAACTTCAAGATCACTCCTGCTCAAAACGTGAGACAAATCAGATAGATACTTTCTTAGTTGTGATACATGGAACACATTATATATTGACATCAGCTATGGTGAAAATGATAAATGAAATTCAACTTTCTCCACCTTCTCAACAACCTTAAAAGGTTCCAAAAAATTAGGATCAGGATTCCCATGCTACCCAAGCTGATGATGACCCAACCAGGGTGAAACGTTTAAGAACACCTGGTCACCAACTAAAAAATCCAACATTCTACAGTGATGGTTAGTATAAGACATATATTGGCTTGGTTCCATCCACATCCTCTAATGAATAAACAATATCTTTTTTGTCATCTCTTGGACCAAGATCGGTCTAACCAAGGAACTTTCACCAATATCTGGCCAAAACAACTAAGATTAGTAACTATGGCTGTACAAGGCCTCAAAGGATCCATTATGATAAAAAACTAGTATCTATTGTTATGAAAAAACTCAACCATCCCCAATTGATCATTCCATGATCCACCAAATTCAATAACAGAAGCACGGAACATATCCTCTATAATACGTATAGATCTTTCTGCCCAGCAATCCGACTATGGATGGAATACCATTTTTAAATGGCTGTCAGATCCCAATTCCTCCTGAAGGCTTCTCCAAAAATGATAAGTAATCCAAGGATCCTTATCAGACACAATTGTAGATGGAACTCTTTGAAAAAAAATCTCTTTCACATAGGGATTTCCTAACTCCTTAACTTTGGTGTATCACGAATAGGTAAATATTGATTTGATTTCATTAGTTGATCTATCAAACCCCATATTACATTCTTCTTTATCTAAGAATTCATAAATTCAACCAAAAATTCCATAGGTATCTCATCCCACTTCCAAGTAGGCACTAAAAGTGGATGCCAAAAACCCTATGGAGTTTGGTGACCGACCTCCACCTACTATCACCTAAAGAAAAAAGAGAAAAATTCAGCAATTCCCCATTTCATACATATCCACCATAACTTCCTCCACATGTTATACAACATCTTCATGGTTCATGGGTGATAAACCCACTGAGAACTATGAAAATCCCCCATCATAGCATTCCTTACCGAAGATTGTACCAAAATTTGATTCTAGAAGCATAGAATTTCATATTTGGAATGAGAACATTAAGGAATGGTATCCCTACCATTAAGAGAGTCTCTAATGATAAAAAACTCATCATCAAGTTGTTTTTCCTAAAGAATAAATTATACAAGTGTGGATGTTAACAGAACACTTTCTATGGAACCCCCAACCCTGGATTCCTGGACTCTGATATGCAACTATGCAAAGAGATCCATCATGTTCAACTTACCAATGATTCTTTAAATTCATGGGTCATATGTTTCAACCTCAAATCATCTTTAGTGACATTCCCATTCCCTGGGGTATAGGAGATGTTGAAATTGCAATATTATAGGAATTCCACCCAATGTTTCTGAAAGAGATTCAAATGTTTCTAGAGAATATATAACTAAATATTTTTTTGGTTTGAAAACATGGTAAACCTTTATACATAAAGGTATTATCGCAAAATCCTAAGTGTTTGAATCATAACTACAAGTCCAATTTCATAGTTTAGGTAATTCTTTTCATGTGTCCCAAAATGATGAGATCCATAAGCAACGACATGATTACCTTGAAGATAACACGTCCCAATCCTGAACCTGATACATCACAGAAGAACACATAGCCCAGCCTGGCCTCTAGAAGAGTCAAAACTGGTGTAGTAGTCAAAGAAAATTTATCTCAACAAAATAATTCTAACATTTTTAATTCCAAGAAAACATCACTCCCTTCCAAGTTAGAGTCTTCATCAAAGAATACATCTTTCAGAAGTCATTAACGCACCTATGATAATACAAAAATAAACCCAATAAGATTCGAATATCAAAAACATTTCATGGTTGTTCCCATGTCATAATAGCTTTCACCTTCTTAGGATCAACTGATATCCCATGATTCGACAACACATTTTCCATGAATTTTTCTTCACAGATCCAAAAATTACATTTTGAAATCATTCCATAAAGTCGGTGATTTCTCAGAAAACTCTGATCTTCTCTTAGATAATACACATGATCCTACTTGAACATATAGTAAATAAGTATTTCATCCACAAAGACTATCATGAATGTATCAATATACTCATGGAATATCATGTTCATAAAATCCATAAATACTATAGGAGACTTTCGTAGACCAAAGGGAATAACAATGTACTCATAATGATTGTACATGCTCCAAAAGGCAGTTTTCTGAATGTCAAAATCTTTTATCCTTAACTAATGGTAACCCAAACGAAGATCGATCTTTAAAACCCACTTTTCCCTTTTATATAATAAAACTGATCTTCAATACATGGTAATAGATACTTGTTATTTACCATTACTCAATTTAGTTTCCAATAATCAATACATAGGTGATGTGAAACATCAAAATTCTTAGAGATGAGAATATGCGATTCACAAGGTGACATACTCCCAATTATAAGGCCTTTCTCAAGAAGATCATATAGTTGGGACTTAAACTCTTTCATTTCAGATAGTTCTATATGGTAATAGGGAATTGAAACTGGATGAGTATGAAACATTATGTACATTGAAAAAAGCCTCCCTAACCTGTTGAAAACTAGAGAAGTCAGAAGGAAGAACGTCGTGTAATTAGATGACAAATAGAGGGAGACCACTGCTCAAGTATTTTCTCTCCAGATAAAAGGTAAAGAGAGATATCAATTTCATCAGCTCCATATATGAATATCTAGCTCTACATGATCATTGGTCACATTCTGCTTAAAAGACATGGCACACACCACTGGGTGTAGTAAAGGAAACTCGTCAAAGATATCAATCAATCCAGGATTGGTTAGAAATTATCAAATCCATCCCAAAAATTATTTCATGTAATTTTATGTCAAGAACCATAAATCTCTATGAAAGCTTGACATTTGATAGAGAGAAGACACAAGTGGGACTACATAGTCCCCACCCTCTCTTGGTACTAAGGGGTTTAGTAATATTCATTTCACATGATAAAAGCTCTATAGGATGATTAAGTATATTAAAATAATTAGTTGAAATTGACAAATGAGATGCACTGGTATGAAATAGAGTAGTCAGTAATAATAAATCTTTATTAATGGTAACTCTCACAGTATTTGGACCCGTATCCACTTCCTCTAGAGACTCTTCCACTGCATAAAGTAGCTTCGTTCTCAATTCATGTGGCTGGAACCATTTTTCACATGAAGCATCTAATGGTTCCATAGTTTTAGAAGTTGAATATGATCCTTTTACACTATAAAGAGTGGAATAAACATATCAAAACCTCTATAAGTGACCAGAACATCCATAGGATCCACAATTCATAGGTTCCTCAGTGAAAACCCTATTTGAATGTCCCACCTTACCATTCTGGTAACAAACTAAAGGACCTCTACCAGGCACTTCAATATGTTTATAAAAACCCTAATATCAAGAACCACCATGATAATCATCATACATTATTTTTCCCTTATGTGAATACACACTACCACTAGAAGAAACTTCTGATAACCCTGACTTGTTAACCATGTACAGTCCAACCATAAGAACTCTATCCAACACATGAGTATTAAAAGGAAGATTCAGCAAGAAAACCTGAGAAATAATTTCATGATGAAGTCCCTAATTGAACCTTATATCCTTAATATTCCCATTTGATACTATCTTGGGTAATAAATGAATGATATCAATAAAAATATTTTCCTATTTGGTCACAGTCCTGTCATCCTGCTCAATTCTGAAAAACTATGTATCCTTTTCCAACAACATCGACTCTAGATTGAATTGGTCGGTTAAAACAACCTTGAAGTCCTTCCACTGAAATGCCTCATTTTTCTTCTTCATTACCATCATGTCCCAGCATCTCTGGATCGGTCCTTCTAGTATTAAGGTGTCACACTTCACCCTGATTTTTTCATGTGTGTCCAAGAACCCAAAAAAAGTACCCCATTATGCCCAACCATTCCTCAAACTATTGAGGATCATTTGAGCCTTTAAAAAATTTTGGATTATGGAAAAGTAAATATTAATAAATAGTCTTGAAAATTTACCTCTAATGTTCCACAACTAGAGAGTGAATGAGAACTTAAGGTGGTTTCTGTCTCAGATATTGGACAGTGCACACAATCACATCCACCAGATTTGGATCTACAATAGGATTCATTCACTGAGGTTTATTAGAATATTCATCCTAGATCAAATTTTCACATCTTCTTAGATTCATGATGCTACACAAAATCATTAGAAGACAAAGAAGACATCATATTAACACTCAAATAGAGCAACATGGGAAATTAATCCAGAAAGATATGATAAATATGATTTGTATTTCACTCTATCCAAATATAAAACTATTAAATACTTGAAATATTCCATATGGAATATTTCCCTAACTAACACTAGAGAGTTAAGGTTCATTACAACGAGAGTTATCTAGGAACTCAATCCAAATACCACCTGCGTCCTGAAAATATTTCACAAATGCATACTAAAAAATACAAAACCTAGTGGTCTAATACTACTTTGTCAAAAACTAGCTCAGGTACCATGGTAACATGATAACTGAGATTTTCATGACATAGTATTAATGGAATTCCTGATCCCCAGGGGTCGACGACTAGTACCTAGAATCATACAACATGAATGTGGAAATAATTTTCCACTAACAATACTGCAGTAAAAAAAGAAACAATATAGTGTGAATATCAAAAGAACTCCACTATGAGTATTGTACCAACATTAAAACAGGAATTAAAACCCAATGTACTATAACCCATATACCAGAATAGGGAAAACATCACAAGCCCCAAAGGACACAATTCACCAAGCCCAAGGTTCAACAACTGGACCCACCTCCAAGAGATCCTTTTCCCAGTCCCGATCTTGGAAGGAGATAATCTACAAACACCTGACGACACAAGTATGGTGTGATCCAATGACCAATAGAATTTCACCAAAGATTCCATAACAAGATTCCAGTATTTAATTAACCACAATGTTAAATTTTTTAAATTAGGTTTGGTATTTATAAAGCATATTTAAACCATTCATGCTTTACAATTTAAAAGATGGAAATGCTTTAGTAATCAATGCTTCACTTTTCATATGATGGAAATATATTTCAAAATATTGAATTACCATTAAATAAATGGTTATTTACAAAAATGGTGGTTTTTCTAGAAATGGTAAAAATTAAAACTTTTATATAAAATAGTTTTTTGAGATTATCAAGACATGTAAAACCGTTTAAAACAATGGAATATATATATTTGAAATAATAACAAGTGAGAACTATGGTCATTTTCCAAATAGTTATGATAATTCTAGGTTATAGGGACCAAAAAATATGAAATGGAAAGTATTTACATATTCCCCTTTGGGCCTAAGCTAAAGGGTACTCATCACCATCACCTAAGTGATGTGATGTGCTGATATGAACTGTTAGAATAGCGTAGTAATAATGTGACCTACAAAATAACTCACCTACTAGCTAACCCTTTCTTGTGCTCTAGTAAAAAATAGTTCTGGGAAATTTACTTCAATACTAATTAAAATAAAATTAATCCCACTCTCTATTTCATATATTCCAATTTTCCCCTTTAAACCCTTAACGAGTTTTTAATAAAAAACATGCCATTTCACAATGATGAAACCCTAAGGCTTCCATAAAAACCATTTTTTTAATTTTTCACAAATAAGGAATTGAAATAAATTCAAAATTAAATTTTCCAAATTCAATTCCACAAATTAAATTCAATAATTTAGATTTTAAACAAGTTCCATCAATTTCTCAATAAACCCCCTATTCAATGTAATTCGGTTTTTTTATAATTTCCATCAAATTATTTTCCACAATTGAATTAGATGATTTAATTGAAAAAATTTCCATTAAATAAAAAAATTAAATAATTTAAATCTTATAAATTTCCCTACGCATACCCCAATTCATTGGAATTTGGTTTTTCCCCAATTTCATGCCAAAAATCTATTTTTCAAAAAACCCCAATCCAAAGGAATTGGGTTTTTAATCAAAACATTTAAATAAATTTATTACTAATCAAGAATTATCATTGAAATAAAAAATTGAATTTAAAACAACAATTTAGGGTTAAGATGAATTAGGCATCGTAATGGAACCACCTACATCAGAGTCAGTAGATATCGAAGCATCAAATCCTAATCTGTATTTGTAGAGGAAGAAAAAAAGTTGTAATCTGGGAAAATGAGGATAAAACTAGGTTTATAACCTAAAAATATAGGTATTATATCAAATATTTGACACAAGGATTCATGTAACCCTAAGGTGGAATAGAGAGATCACATGGTAATAAGAACAGGAGGAGGAAACTAACCAAAGGAGGATTGACCGTCATTCTCCTAGATTCAGATCAAATTCAAGAGGGCTCTGATGGGCCTGGAATCCTCCTCAGGATATATAAGGATGGGAGAGACCAATTGTGGGTTTTACTAGATAGCTCGGGGTATAAAAAGGGGTTTGATTATTTTTAAATAAAATTCATATTAAAGAAAAAATATGTCCGCACAGTTTCCTGGGAAAAAGCGCACAGTTTTGGAAAAACATGTACAAGACATGAAATTGTGTTAAATGGACCACCTGGTTCTCCTTAAAAGGGTTCATGGGTTTTCATACCTTGTTCAAGCTATGAAAACCCCACTTTCCAATATCAATTATTTGGATTTAAAGGGTGCATGGTTTTGGAAAAGGGTGTGCCAACTATGCACTAGCCCAAAAACATAAAAAAACATTACAATTTCACATAAAGAAACCCGAAACAAAAAGCAACCAAGAAAGTTAAAATATATGGTTTTAGGAATACCTAAAAATAGTAATAGAATGTTATATATATATAGATTTGTTTCCTTCCATTGCATTATTGGTATGAAAACTTATATAATTATTAATTATAATTTATTATAATTGGATTTATGCTAAAATTTTTATATATAAGTAGACATTGTATGTTATATATATTCTATCAACATGAATGAACAATATATTGGTTATGCACTTTATGGGGTAAAGATCAAGATATTTTAAATATTTGTTGAATTCGTACAGTTTATTCTATTATATTAGTTCATTAATCATAAAAATTTCATTTTACATACGATTTGGTAATTAATATATTAAAATAAAATATATCATGAAGGTATTTTAATAGGGTTAACTTATATATAAATAATACAAATAAAATTAATTACATCAAAGTAAAAGTATATAAGTTTTATATTTGCAAATATATGTTTTTGGATACATATATATGATGTTTCATCCATTAAAACAAATGATTCATAACAACAATGTCATTATCAAAGAGGTAAAGTCATAATCATACTTTCATCATCAAAGAGGAAATTTTTATGTGGTTTTTGATTTTCACAATTAATGTTTGAGATTATAATGACTAAAACAATGACATATTTTCAAAATTATGGTTTCATAACAACTTTTCTATTTTAAACCAATATGTTGTACTATTAATTTTATAAAATTCATTCCTTTTAAAGATATTTATGATGATTTTTTCATTTTCGGAAAATGAATCAAACTATCTTTGATGATTATTTTCAGAGTATTTTTATTTTTGATTAATTTATATATGTATATCTAATATAGTTTTGTATGTGTATAATATTAATAAATAATGTTGTAGTAAAATGATAATTTATTTTTTATCTATTGTTGGAAGTTATTTCCTATTATCGATACTACTTTATTTTTGGTTATATGGAATGATATTTTCAACTAAATATATTTAAAAAAAAGTTTTAACATTGTCTTTTTATAAATAATTGACATTTAAAGTTTCCAGATATGTCTAATTAGTTAGTGAAAGTCTTTTTCTATGTTGGTTTTTAAAAACCAATCTCTGGTTTAACATCAGTTATAATTATGTAGATTTTAAACAGAAATTAAATTTTTTAAAAAATAACATATGTTGAAGGGGTTATTTTCCATTAGTGACATAATGGCATCTTCTAAGTTGTATTTGAATTTAATTTCACCATTTTCAAGACCAAAAATCACTATTGTATTCTTCCTAACTCACACGAAATTTTTGTTGAAACTTTCTTCTCAGTTAATTTATAGACATTACATTATATCTATATGGATTCTCCTAAAAAATTTATACAATTCCCATATCCCTATCTTATTTATTTTTACTCCTTGTACACCTAACTCTAATGTGGTTGACCTTACTACACTGAAAACAAGCCAATAGTATTTTTCCCTTAAACCTATATTTTTCACATTTGAACTTACTTTTCACAAGTGAGAGAAATCTATCACTCCCATACTATTCTCCATCATCACAAATGTGATCAGTAATATGCATTTATTTTAAAATTATCTCCCTATATGAATGAATTTTTTCCCTTATGAGATTCACCCTCATATCAAAACCCGCTACACTAATTTGAACATCATCAAGAGAAATGTCTTCCAAATTTCTTTTCTTGAGGGATAAAATTATTAGATGATATAATAGTGGAAGTGTTATAAAAAAATTATTCAAAACCTCGATGTCCTTGATTTGATCATTAGGCTCACAAATGAATCCAACAACCATAATGACACAGCTGATGAAATCATTAATGTTCTCATTTGGGTACATCTTCAAATCATCAAAATTGTTATGTAAAACTTGAATATTCTTCTCTTTATACTTGTGGCCCCATTTATAATTGATGGAAATTATTTCTTTTACTTATTGTTTAGATTTTAAAATCATAAACATCACATAAACCAGATCTCAAAGTGTTTTGGATAATTTATTTTGAACATTTTCATCAAAACTAAGAAATTTCTTGTATATTTCATTAAATGAAATCTACCGGTGGTCTTTAGCATGAATTCCATATATAATGTCAAAAAATATTTTCAAACAAAGAGATCAAATATGGGATCACATATGGTTATTTCTTGTTTAATAGAAACATCTATCTAAGAGTGTTATTCCTTTAACATTTGTAACATTATCAGTTTCAATGACATCTTTATGATAGATTCCCTATATGAAAACCTTTTGGATCTGGTAACACTGATAGCAATTACATGGTACCAAATCACCCTAAGAGGGGGTGAATTAAGGTCAAAAATATCTTCACTCAATGAATTTTATTCTAATTTTATCAATAAAACTCAAATATGGAAATAGGAATTCTTAAAATGTTGAAATAGGGAAGAGCATAATGATCCTACAAAAACTAGGATTAAAAATACATACTTTTTAATCCTGAATTTAATGTCGACTCTAAAAACTAATCCTATTCTAGTCTATATTTTAACCAGGATAGTATATAGGTCAATACATATCTATAATTAAGATTCAAATTTATTTTTAAAAATCTAAAAAAACTATTATTATTAAAGATTGACAAATATTAAACACATAATAATTATTAAATAAATGTTTATATATATATATATTCCCCACATATTTAAAATATATCTGTGTTTTTAATGAAAACATTCTATATTAAATTGAAATTAAATTAAAATAAAAAAGTATTCATGATTTGAGGGTTGTCCTGTATATGTTTATGCATGTCTTATTAAACCCAAATACATTTCCACCTGATCCATTTAAACCAATTTTATATATGATATATATTTATTGTAATTTATCTTATACTAAAAATGTTAGTGGGAATTCCTAACCCATATTCCTAGGGTCCATTAATCACCCTTATATATCAATCCAAGTAAAACCATTCACAATATCCAAATAAAGTAATTAAAGTGTAGTGACACTATTATTTTACTTGGTTTTCCAAAAAGAATACATCGAGTGAGTATACAATGATGATGTGTTATTATACTAACAAATCACTAACTCAATGTAATTAATGGGTTTCTAAGGATATAATGACACTCATTCAAGGTAGTGAAAACAAATAGAAACCCATATTTAAGAGAAAAGAAGGCATGACACCCAAATATATGTTGTAAATAAAATATTTAAGTGTTTTTTACCTTTCATTGGAGATCAGTCTCGCATCCATCCCCAATCATATGGTTGATAAAGATTACTTAAGGGTAGACATTAGACTCTTATATCTATAGTCTATACATTGTTTTAATCTTAATCACCCATCACCAAGGTGGGATTCTCCTTCTATCCATGACATGCTATTATCTCTCAAGGTTAAGGATTTGAGAATAAATAGATCTCTTAGGAATGGAATAATGTCATCCATAATTTTTCATTAGTATAAAATCCCTTGGTTCAATGTCCTTCAACCTCTACATAATCCCTTGGAAATTCTCCCAATGCCTCATGAATTTACTCAAGTATTACATAATTCATGAGTAAATTTAATATGGTTATAATAATTTTTAACCCTATGAACATGCACTAAAATCTAAAGTTCGTTGATTCTCCATGTATTAATGATAGCTTATGTGGAAGAATAATCTGAATATTATCATCTTAATATTTTAGTGGTGGTATAATTATGTAACCATGCCTTTTTAATACACCCTTGACAAGGTATATTATATCTCTGTTTTTTACTTATATCATGACATATGATAGATCCATGAATATTTAAAATGAATTTAAGGCATATGTGCCTCAAACTCATACTTTCACTAAATCCATATGGACATTGTCCTATTTCACATTATATTTTATCATATATAAAATATTATGAAATCATATCCCAAACACATTTTGGTTATCGCCCAAAACACTTTTGGAATGCTATCATCAACTCAACCATCACATCATATGAAATAACTTTTGAATAATTATCCAAAAATCCTTTTGGATAAACTCTAAAATACTTTTAGAGTAGCTCTATGAGTTAAAACTCAATCCTAATTCAGTAAACTATAAAGTGTAAACCTATGGTACTTTTAGTATTTACAAGAAATACGAATTCTTAAGTTTATAAATTTAATAAAAGAGAACCGTCTAGTAAAAAATTTGTGTTTCTCAAGATATAAAGGGATCTAGTGTGATCTCTATTAAACACATATATAATACCTATGTCCACTATTTTCATCATATGCAAGAATTAATTTTCATATAATCCATTTTTTCAAGACATCGAGTGACCGTGGGACGTAGAGTATGTCAATTTCATATAACCTCATCATACATTCTCAATACTTTGAGTATAAACTAATCATGTCGATGAATACATCACATGCCATTCACATTTATGGATGAGAACATCACATGGACCTCACCCATTACATAATCAAATCATATATACTATATATGTATAATATTATAGTTCCTTATTCTATCTAAATTTGGGTCTTATTTGTCATACTCATTACATGATAGGACAAATCCCATATTTGATAATCTACAACTGACAACATGATCAAAAACTTACTCAACAACCCCTTGATTTTCCAAACCTCAAGGATTGTTTAATAAAGGTGTTAATGTATAAAGATTCTCATGATAGGTATCTCTCCAACATTAGGTATTCATAAATCCAAATGAAAACCATGAACCCTCTGTATACCAAATACCTAGTGTATAACACTTAATGCGGCACATATATAGTGGATCATCCATCACACAAAACATTTTTTGTATCTCATGGTTATATTATTTATATTAATACAATAATCCTATTATGTAAAACATAATATTTCATAACAATAAATATTAATATATGATTAAAGTTGGTTAGGGATTATTCAAAGTTGTGCTTTATATGTTAATTATCATTCAAATTCATCAAATATATCTATATATACATATATGCTTCTATCATGAAAGAATGATAAAGTGGATATTTTCATTTTTATAACATGATACATTTTATATTCATAAAATCCATTAAGAATACTTCCCAAATCCATACATAATAACTTGTATAAAATTTCATATATGATACACTGTATATCATATTTATGTTTTTTTAACTTTCATGGGTTTTGTTAAAATTGTTATATATCTATGTAATTCCTACCACATGAATATATGACCACCTAGTAAAACACTAAGACTAAACTCTTTAGTGAGTAACATTTATGAAGAAAGATAGATTGAATAATTTTGAAATTTATGAATCATATTCCTAATATTAAACTCTTATAATATAGTATTCAAACTTCTAAACTTCAAAACATCTAATGTTCCAGTGTTAATAACTTATTTGGTCTACCTGTAACTAGTAAAATCCTAAACTTTTAGTGTTATATTTCCCTTTAAATTCTGGGTAACTTGTCTTACATGAATCATTTTACTAAAATGGATATTGTATTATTTAAATAAAGTAGAAAATTAAATATTAAATGAAATAAATTACAAGATAGATAAATGAATCATAATTAGAAATATTATAAAAGGAATAAAACCATAAGTAAAAAAATATGAAAATATGAAATACTTATCATCCCAATCTTCCTTGAGGATCATATTGATGATAGTAACTATGGAAAGAATACAAAATATTTTAAATATGATAAACATATATAGAATATAAATGAGAGAATTATATGAATGATTTTCATGATGTATATAAAGTTATATATAAGATTATAAAATGATTGTTATATATATATTTGGTATTATATGGTTGTTGGGATTATATGTTCAATAAAACAGTCATTAGATATAAGAATATTTAATGAGGTAAATCATAATTTTATTAGAAGTAGTATTCGATTAAAATGTGACCATTATAAAATAATCATTGAATTAGTGGGTATAAATATAAATAACTACATTATGAAACTTATGTAGATAGGGGAATAAAAGACATAAAGTAGTAGAATTTTTCCTTATGAGGCTCATTTATTTTGAGATTTTAATATTGTTATCATCACTAGGGTTTTCCCTAGACCAAGACCAAGTTAAAGTTCAAATACTACACCTTGAGATAAATCATCTATGAGAGAAAATTAATCTCATGGAAATCACTAAGTGATCCATGTTAATTTAATCACCCCCTGTGACTGCCACAATTTTTAGTCATACCCTTAGGTATTATGAATAGGTATTTATGGGTTTTGTAAGTATAATTTTGGATGATATAAATAATTAATTATTAATAAAACTATCATATTTCAATATATATATATATATCATGTATTTTTATTTTTGGTATTTAAATATTAAATTTAATGAAATATAAAAATATTTTTTAATTGAATTTTTTTTGATAAAATTACATGAATGGTTAGAAAATAAATATTTAATATTAAAAAAGTAGGAATAAAACAATTTATGTTAAAAAGATACTTTTAAAAGAAATTTTTTTCATACGTTATGTATTTTCTAACATAATTAAATTAATCACTACTAGAGAATTAACTTAATGAATTATATTGATAATATATGAAAAAAAATAAATTAATATATATTTAATGATTATTAATTTGAAATGAATAAGAATAAAATAAATTTTCTCTTAAAAATATATTTTTATTAAAAAAATTATGTTTTTCGGGTTCTTATATTAAAATTAATTTTAATAACTTTTATAAATTGAATCCAATAAAGTGGATTTGATATTTGGAATCATTATTTACAAATTATGTAATCACTTCAATTTCATTTTTTTCTAGAAAAAAAAAAGTTACTAAGGGAAAATAGTAAGTGACCAAAATAAAGGTAAAATGAGGTAAAAGGATTAAGTTCTGGGGAAATTATAAAATATTTATGGTAAAGTTCTACTATAGAAATTGATTCCAAAAAAGAATCCAAATGACATATTATGAGGTTCTATATGGGAAGAGATTCAAATCTCTACCATGTTGGGATGAAATATGAGAGAGGAAGTTTTTGGGACCTGATATTGTTCAAGAAATGGTAGAGAATGTTCAAAGAATTCAGTGAAATATCAATGTTGAGAAACATTTATAGATGATATATTTCAATGATTATCAATGAGATTTGGAGGTTAAGGTTTTTGCAATATTTTCCTTAAAATATCCCATTAGAAGCAGGTTATGATATTCAATAAGGGAAAGTTGAGCCCTATATGAAGGAGATATGCCCTAAATCCACACACACACACAAACACAGACACACACACACACACACACATATATATATCTTTCTGTATGTGTGTGAATTATATCCTAAGGTATGATAGAACTAAGTTGTAGATTACAATATGAATACATAGTGGGGAATATCATTTCATACGACATAGTATATCGTAAGGCTATGGTATAAGGACGGTTTAATCATATAATATGATTATTGATCAATGATATGTGAAGACTAATGGGTTATATATGGATTATCATAGAGTGTGATATAATCCATTTGTAGTTTTGAGTGTCAATGGATTCAATATTCTTGGCACGGTCATAACTCTTATTTCTACCAGAACATTAATGGTTAACGTTTGATTCCTACCATGTGTTAATCTATTATTTTAAAAGAAGAGTTATGGTGACTGGTTTCATGGGATATAACTAAATACATTAATCATATGTTTATGAAACGTATGATTAATGTTATCATGTGGATTCGTGTCTAGGGAATTTTCTTATAGCCTATATCAAGGGATCTAATCCCCAATGCATGGTGTCTCTCTCTTAGTGATCTTCCTAGTCAAACCTCAACTTCTCCCAAATATACCTATCATTTTATCCTATATTCCCTCGATAATAGAATATCCCCTGAAATATTATAAGATATTAAACAAAAAATATTGAGTGATTTATAGAACCCATGGATACACCTAATAGGGAAGGACACTTGGGTTGTTCCATTTGGGATCTTCACCAAACACTATCGACAATAACATTTTATGGTCAAAGTTATGACTTCTCTTCATTCCATGGTTATAGTTTTCAGTTTCAAATGCATGGAGTTTCTTGCGGTTATGGATTTCTATGTGTTTCCACCATTATATTAAGTGTTAGTCTAGGTATATATATCCTTCAATGGTATCCAATCATATTCATTTTATTTGGTTCATAAAAAATTATGATAACTTATGTTATTTTATATTTTATAATAACTCATATCTAAATAGTTGAATATGATACGATGTTGATTAAATATACAATATATGGTATATGATATCATAATTTGTGATATGTTTTATAATTTTTTTTTCACTGGCCATAATATACAATGTTAGGAAGTCATATAATATGACATCCCTATAGATATTTTAGAAAATAGAGCATCGAATCACTCTTATGATATCCCAACCTATAATTAATTATGATGGGGATATCAGGGTATGTGGTACTACTATTAGTTGAAAACTATGGTTAATAGTGAGGGATGTAATACCATAAAGTGTATTCTATGATTCTGGGTGAATCATAGAATACAAATATTAAAAATGTTATTTTATTTACTTTCATTTATGAACTGAATTTAATAATTTATAAATTTTTTTATAAATATTAAGACTTTTTTGAAATATTTATTCATTTATAAAATGTGTTTTATAAATTAATTAATTATAAAATGCTTAGGATTAATTAATTAAATTTTTTAAAACATTTATAAGTATTACATTAATATTAAGTGTTAATATTATGATTATATATTAAAAATTTATATGGAATATTCTATAATTAAATATATAGTGTTTATATGAAAAATTATAAGAGAAATTTATAAAGAGTATATAAATTATATGAATAATTATAAATATAAATTGTTTATATTTAGAAAATTATTAAATTTTCAAAATATTTAATTTTAAATGTTCAAATTAAAAGAGGTTAATCTAGAAATTATTTAGACTCGATCATGTTATTTTCGATAAATTGATATGATCAAAGGTTTAAATGATTTTAATATGTGAATGTTATATTAAGTGAAATGTAGAAATAATTATAATTAAAATATAAAATGTTTATAATCATTTTTATGAATTATTCATAATATTTTTGTAATGTTAAATTCATGAATTTTTCATGTAATAAATTCATAGATATAATTGTTATATTATGATTTTTTTTTGTATGATTTGGTTTTGGTGATACACTATCCCGTATGTATTTTCTTGCCATATTAGGAATGATAATATAAGATTTCATGATCTACTACCTCGACCTCATATTGTTCTTAAAGTTAGAAGATTGTATATATTTTTTAGGAATATCTTTTACATATTAGGTTTTAGAATTATGATGAGTTGAATTATCTCTTGAGTAAAATCTCCCTAGGGATAGGGAATTGGTTTTGGAAGTCCAACTAACATGAATGTTATGTATTTTTTTAGAAAGGTATGGGTTTAATATATTTCACCCTGGTCTTACACATGTAGAGGTTTTAAATCTCATATATTTATAAACCTTTACATAAATATTTCTTGTACCTTATGAATGAGATGCATTTAGATATATATGAACATGTTGGGATATTACATTTGGGTAACACAAACATGTGTATTGTGTAATGAGTTACACAATAATATTGTGTAATGAAATTAATTTTGTGAATGGTATATGGATTCAAAAACTAAATCATTAGAATCATGCATATATAAAAGTAATAACATGATATACGACGATGAGATTAAAGAATAATTAACATACTAAGTGTAGAATTCATTCCAAAGTGGAGCTTATTAAAACAATGATCATTCAGTATGGGTGACCAAAATATTTAGATTACCATGAATTATCATGTATAATTCAATAAAATAAAAAGTTGTCCCTAATGGTTATGTTTTTTATTCTTGGTGCTTGTTTTGTGGTACAAATAGCTAGGAAACCCTAATGGTTAGGATACTATGGGAATAGATTTGAGTAAATCGATATGATGTATTTATATATTGATTTATCTTCATAGCTATACAAGATTAATATATTATATGATTGAAAATAGTTGTATAAAACATATAGTTATGGGTTAATTATGTGCTTAACTAGTTGTAAGTTATAATGAAATACGGTTCTTGGCCCACTAAATGGATATGATGTAAGGGTTTATCATTTTTATTTGGAATATTTTTAATAAAAGTCCTTATTAAATATATTTAAAACATGATACCAATATGATAAAATATTCTATTGTATATAATTGAATTATGACCATCTATATTGACCTAGAGATCAATTTCCGATATGAAAAAACTAAATGGTAGTTAATTTCCCCTACTTGTACTAAAACATTAGAATAGTTTTCAATCAAGAGGGGGAATTCTAGGTATTGAAAAATACCCTTCTAAATAAAAAACAACCACTAAATGTGTTCAATAATCATATATGAATTCTTATAATAGGAAACTAAAGTATTCAATGGCATTTCCTACCATCATGGTTTTTACCATGGACACTATGTTGTTGAAGTATTATGTATAAGGCCCCAACAATAAACATTACTTAATCAAGAGATAAGGTGACAATTTTACTTAAATTCATATCGAAGATCTTTTCCGGATTATGGATTTAGATAATTAGGTCATAACCTATACATAACATCTTTGAATATTACAAGTAGTCACTTCTACTCACTATCATTTTTTCATAAAACAAAAACTCTTTAAAACAAAATATGACATCGTTTCATATTTTAACATCATAACTTTTCATTGATCCCATCCTTGAATCTATTATTCAGTATTTCCAGTAAAAACATTTCAAAACTTGGGATGATAATAAGAATCTCGGTAAGTGGTACATAAGTAAAGAAAATTGTTAGTCTTGAAAAAACATGTAAACCATTAAAACATTATCATAATGTAATACTTTTCACCTTTAATAAGTAGCAAAAACACTTCACTAAATATAATATCATTACATAACCTTATTTTTAACCAAAATATTATGATAAATCTCATAGAAAGAAACATATATAACATAAAGGTTACTTAGGATATAAAGATACTTAAATTGAATATCCATATGGTCGACTTCGACGCATATCACTAAATGGAATAACCATACGGATGACTTCTATACCCAATGCATTAGAGGTTATAATGTTACCACTATCCTTGGATTATCATGGAACCACCCATCATTTTGTTTATCACATAACCACATATCATTTTTCTATCATGTAACCACCCATCAAATTTCCAAGTACCATTATATAATCATAACACATAGAATATTGAAAATATCAACATTTCATTAATAACATTTCATTTTCAATCACAAGAAATAAATTCAAGATATTGAAATTTTCAATCAATTTCAAAAACCATTTTTAATACCAAAATACCCAAAAAAAGGAATAAGGGATTTCATTTACTTTTAAAAAAATTATTGCATATAAAGGAAGCCAAATGTCAAATAATGGTTACAATGGGGTAGAGTTTTTTTTTCACTGCATACATTAAACACATTCCTTTTTATCGTTTATTAAAATGCTTCGTAAAAACAAGATTCCCTTTGAATGAAATTAAAATACAAATGGTTTTATTATACACCATATAAAAAAGAAGATTTATATTATCAAAATATTCCTCAATGAAAGGATATTGATACTAAGTCCCTTATCACTTTATAAAATACATGAATAACAATAATTAATGACTAACATTAAACAAAACATATAATATCACGAGAATAAGATTATTTATGATATAATATGTCAAAGGGCATTATATAAACCATATAAATAAATTATAAGTACAAGATAAGATATCAAAATCCTTTTCTCACATAATAATAGAATAAAATTGTCAAGAAGTAGAAGATCACTCCAAATAATGGAAATTTGGTAAAGAAGTTCACTTAAAAAAATTCGAAACCCTAACGATATCACATAGAAATTCCTAAAATGAGTCGATGTGAGAAAAAAGTGTCCCTCATAACTTAGAAATAAAATGGAAATCAATAATGATATATGAAAACATATCAAAAAATTTTAAAATTGAAATTAAAATACATATAATAAAATAAGTCTTTTATTAAGAGAGGAGTGTGAAAGGTTCCCTTAATTTGAGTCAAATTCACAGCGTATGTTCCTTGTTCTTCCGAAATAATAAATATAAGTTAATATATAGTTTATTAAGAACATATTTTATGTTTATTTTTTCTTTTATATCATTTTCTACCAAATTATAAAATTACATAATTATTTATGTTAATATCAGTTGGTTTGTCGATATTGGGTTCTTGAGTCGAAAATGAACTTGTTATAATTAAATATTGTCTATTTGGTCAAAATTAAATTATCTCAAGAATAATAATAATGATTTAAATATCACTTATATGTATTATATATTAATTTATATCCATTATATATGTATTAAGAATATTCCATAACATTTGGAGATAATAAATGAAATGCACCGTTCATGGAGACGGTAAGCCATATGTACTCACGAACGCTTATTTCATTTCTTTTTCATATTTAAAGGATTTAAATCTAAATGATACATAGGTATATTATAATTCCATTATAATATCATATTTTATATATGTTACATAATTTAATTAATTCCATCCTTTATTGGTTTCATGTATGGCATGAATGAGTCATATCAGTTTGGGGCGGTAGTCTGCACTTCCTCAAATTAAATTATCAGAATTACGCATCATGAAAAGCATAAAGGTATGTTTGTAAATAAAAATTACAGTATCATAGAGACAATATAAATATAATATATTTCATATATAAATACAGTTCCATCATAATGGCCACCATGAGAGGTGGTAGGAGAATATTGGACAATCATCGTTTCGTGAGGCAGTAGTTCTCCTTACACAGAAACAATATGATCATATCCATTAGAAGGAGTTGTGTGTACGTTAAGTTATAATAATTCTCATGAAACAATAATAGTATATTGAATATAACTTTTTTATTAAATATAGTAATAAATAGAGTTTAGGTGCTTGTATAAGGAAAATAAATGAAAGAAGTTTGAAAAAAGACATTACCTCAAATTGGGTAACTACTTTTGATTTAAGATAAAAGGATTTATTAAATTTACTTATTTCCAAGGTTAGGCTTATAAGAGGAAGATATGGATTTGGGAGTTTATTTGGGCCAATTTTGGATGAGAAAAGGGTCTTGAGAGGTGTGAGTAATGGTTAGAGTTGATACCTTTTTATAAGAGAGAGGAGGGGAACTTTAGGAAGGTATTGAAATATTATTTTATTATAAAATGATTTTCGGTATAAAATGGTCCTAAAGTTATTTATTTAAAATATATGATTATTTTGGGTCAAACAAATCTCAACCAATATGTTTTAGACAAGTCTAGGTAACAAATTTAACATTATTTTTTAGCTTTAACCCTTTGTTAAGTAATTTAACTCTTACCATGTATTATTGTATATTGATACTATATAGTAAGTATATTTACTATAAATTTGAAATATAACCTCAAGTGGTTCATAAATGACATTTTAAACATTATATAATTTATTTGGTTGAATCTTATATTTTTAGGACTGTTATATCATTTAATAAAATAGTATTTGTTTTAAAAACTCTTTTATGTGAATTTTTATACTATTAATATCATGACTTTTTTAAAATCCATAAAAACACAATTCATTCAAAAATAATTCATTAATTCAAATATAAAAAGTCAAACGCATCACTAAAATTTGTGGATGACATAAAAAGTATCAAAATAAATTTATTTTAATATTTATAATCTCATTAATTTAAATCATTCATTAATAAGGTAATCACTACATCATCATTGTGTCATAAATAAATTTATTTATTTGATGTCTGAAAATTATAAATAAAATATAATGATGTAGGACATCATTTTTCGTTTCTAATTACTATTTATAGTCTAAAGGATCACTTATATTACCCCACATATTTTTTTACTAAAAGATATATATTTATGTTACATTTTTCTTTACTTTAAATTAATTCTTATAAAATTTCATTTTCACATCAACGTGGCTCCATGGGGTCCCAAAATCAACACAAGGATGCCCATTGTCGACAATATCGGATCCAATAGGATTATGACACATGATAGGGTAGTTTGATATTATTATAATATTTTTTACCCTTATTTACCATATTTAACCTTTATCCATGGTAAATAAAATAATTATTGAAGTTACTATTCAAAATGTCAAAAAATAAATGGTACCTATTTACACAGTTTAGAAATCTTGATTAGAAATATGGAATCTATTTTTATAAATTTAAAATGCAGATGTTTGAGTAATTAATTTATTATTAATTCTTCTTGTCGAAACAAAAAAAATGGGTTTTTAAAAATTAATAACTATCAAAATATTGACATGTGTCTATGTCCAATTTAAATGTGAATTTACTTAAAATGACCATAATTGGATTAAAAGAAAAAAAATATAATCCAATTATACTTTAAAAAATTAAAATTAAAATTTAACAATATAAATAATTAATATGAAAAGACAATTTTGAATTAAAATGTAGTATTGTTTCACTATTCAATAAAAATGAACTTTATTAGAAAAATACCGAAATTTTATCCACAGTAAATTCTGACGTCCCTTTTCTATAAAATAAGATTATTTTGTCAAATATATCATATAAAAGTAATAAAAACTATATTTAAATGTGGTTCTCCAACAAAATGTCATAAAAGTGTATTTTTAGAAAAATACTTCTTTTATCCAGAAAATTGAATTTTCTCTTATATCATATCTAGAAAAAAATAATATGAAATAAAAAAATTACACTGAATATATTTCATATATAAATAATCTATAATGAGTGATATGAAAACACAATTATTCTCTTTTAAATAGGTTCCCATAAAAACACATCCTTTATATTTAATTGGTTTCTTTATTTCCATTTCTAATAAATTTGGTAACCAATGAATCATTATTTAAACATGAGTGAACCATGTTTCAAAATCAAGTTGATATTATTTATACATTCCATTCCAATTGATAGGTATTAATTACCATTTAAAATAATAATATTACTACTGTATTATTTTTCTGTACATCTCAATGTTGTGTGAAACGTAAGATTTTTGAGAAACCCCTTTTTTCATGTTGAGACCCGAAGATGGACGTACATGGACAATACATTACTTTTGCAGAATACTTAATACATAAAAAAACAGACACATAAGGATCATAATAGTTTAGTGTATTTGGAATCTTGGAACGTAATATTCTAATCGTGGTGAAAGATCTTCAACATCTCCCATAAAGATCTTCCACTTTTTTTTCTTACCTAAAACCTTTCTCTATATCCTGGGGAAACGAAAACATAAAAGGGGTGAGATCAAATTCCCATTAAGGGTAAACATAGAGAACATAAAACAATCCATAAACATTTCAATGCAAAAACTTGAACATAAAATCTAAACATCAAAATCTTGGGCAAACACATGAATCTTGGAAGTACGTAAGGCCTATATCATAAGGGAACATCAATCATGATAAAATAGCACGGGAATAAAACATGTAATTGTGGAAAACATTAAGAACATGTTATGATTTCCATTGTATCTAAGGCATTGCTTCCAAGACCATCATAGTGGACAGAGTCCCTTTCTGAATCGAGTTCACTCCTCGTTCCAGTCCTGTATTACTGAACCAGTTTAACTTGTCATTCCAGCCATGTCTATCTCATGAGATATAAATCTTTATCCAATTCATTGGAGGGAGATATAGGTCCCACCCATCTCATAATGAAATCATTCTTACTTGTGCCACAAAATAAATATACATCATTCATAATAACCCAACGAATAAAATGGGTTTCATAAACATAATCCCATCATCACATAATCCATATAAAAGAAATGGATAACATTTCATAATAAGAAAAGTGAAACCATGTAAATAATAGAGACATTATACTTGAAACATACACATATAAAATAATGTCATCTGAGATAAAAAATAGTTTTGATAAAACACTTGAAATGAATTCTTGAGGAAAATATCATTTCTTCTTAAAAATCATTTTCTTTTCACAAAATGTCATGCAATTTTAAAAAGAAAGGGATTTTTTTGAAAATATTTATGAAATATTTTGGAGGAAGATTCATGTAAATAAGGCCTTATAAAACCGTAAAAAATATTTTCATGTCGTATAAGTTAAAAAAACATTCTTCTCGTAATTTTTCCAGAAAAGTCAAAAAGTACCTTGTAAAAAAAAGATTCTTTACATACCATGTTGTAAAAGTCAAAATGGGTAAAAACTACTTTAAACATAAATGAAAGAAAAGTAAACATTTTATGAATACATTTTTAGAACATATGGACATGGATTATAATCATAACCCCAGTAAATACTTACGAATAAACAATCTCGGATAAGAATGAGATTGGAATAATTATCCCTCAACTTAGGTCTGATATGCTTCGTACGTATCCAAACATCCCGTATAATGATTTAAATAATGTCATTGACTTATTACATAATCATATTCATTGTTATGATATCATATATGTTTCACTTATGACATTATATTACCTGTTCTTTTGTAAATTCCATGTTAAAGCAGCGTTTTGGGTAAAATTATTTCATTTATCGTATGTGTTTCGAATTGTCGTTCTTGATATTAATACTTATATCCTGATTTACATAATTCCAGAATGTAAAACATGATTTATATATAATATATATTCATCATATACATATATCTATTATAGATCGATAAAAGGAATGAAATACACCATTCATGGAGACGGTAGGCCGTACGTACGCATGAACGCTGTTTTCATTTCCTTATTAAATTGAATGAAAATAAATAGATGACATACATATATATATATACATAAATCTAGTATCATTCATATATTTTATTATTATTCATTATATAAACTTTATGATCATTCATGTATGGTTAACATGGAGAATGAATCTCATCGCGTCGTGGAGACAGTAGTCCGTACGTACGCACGAGCGATGAAATCGTTCCCATAATTATTCAATATAATTGGAGTGGATGGTATAATATATAATAATCAGTATGATGTTATAATAACCATATATAGTTATTATTTACACCATTATACCCATCCATTAAAGGTGTTGGTGGAAAAATAGATTTCACCACGGCGTGGAGACGGTATTCCGTACGTACGCACGCGTGGTGATTTCATTTTCCGTAAGATGGATAGATGGTGAAATAGGGTTTTTTCATACTTATAATAACATATCAGTATATGAGTTATACTGATTTTATTACTTCATAATGAAAAAACTAAATAAGAAGAAGTGGAAGAAGAAATAATGTTGAAAGAATCGGTAACGGACATTAGCTCTTCTTTGAAGCGCCTCTTTGAGACCTCCTCTTAGGGCACTAACATTGGTCTTTGAAGAAGACCAGAACCTCTAGAATGTTTCTATGGAAGTTTAGAAGATAATTTTTCTGGGGTTGGATGATACTGAAGGCTCAAAGTGGTGTGAGGAAGAGAGGGAGGAGGTTCCTTTTTATAAGGGAGGAGAGGGGCACCTTTGGAAAAACTAAAAATATTATTTTATTATAAAGTCATATTCGGTTTTTAATAGCTCCAAATTGAGTTATTTTTAAGCTAAGGTGGGTATGGGTCTAAATCCTCTCATAAAATAGAATTTATAAAAGTTTAGGTATCTATTTTAACCTTATCATTTAGATTTAACCTTAAGTTAAATAATTTTACTTGTACCGTGTCTTCTTGTTTCATTACACTATAAGGTTAATAAACTTACTATAACAAGCCAAAAGAACCCCAAGTTGTTTATTATCGATATATATAACATTATCTAAGTCATTTGGCCGATCCATAGGTTTTTAGGAATAAAATAACAATTAATAATATAATATTTGTTTTAAAAACTATTTTATGTCAATTTTGACACTATTTGGTAATTGATTTTTGTGAAAATCATAACAGAATGATTAGTTAGAAAAAAGTTCACTAAATAAATAATAACATGTCATATTAACCTATAAAATTATATTAATTCATATAAAGTCTCAAATTACATTTATTTTGGTATTTATAACATCAATAATGTCAATATTTCATTAATAAGATAATTACTGCATCATCTTTGTGTCATAAATAAATTAAATTATTTAATGTCTAAAAATTATAAATAAAATACCATTATGTAGGAAATAGTTTTAGATTTCTAATGAATATTTATAGTCGAATTTATCTTATGTGTAGCCCTATATTAAAAATTATTTACTTATTAAACTTTGATTTTAACCATTTTAACCCTTCTTTAAATAAATTAATAGTAAATGTCCTCATCTAATTCAAGTGGGCCTAAATGGTCATCTTTTATTCCTAAGGTTGTTTTCGGTCGAATAAAACTTATCCAATAGAATTAGAACATGTGTTAGGGTAATAATAATATCATTTTTACCCTTAACTACCTTATTTACTTTTAACCGTGGTAAATAAAAGTAAAAAGTTACTATTCACCAGAAAATATTTTCATCTCATTGAACCACATTTTAGTCCTTGATATTAACTGTGTCTCTCAGATTTTCGAAATTCCACTCACAGAAGCGGTAAAATTATGTTTTATGAAAAATTCATTTTTTTACTACCACTTAGTGGTTTCACTATTCATCAAAAATGAATGTTTCCAGAAAAATACCAAAAATTAGGCCTAAGCTATATTTGATATTATGAATTCAAAAATTATTTCTATTTTAACAAATTCAAAACATATTAGTTTCATTAATTAATTTAAAAATTTATTCTCGTCCTCAAAACAAATAGCGTGTTTTTAAGAGATAATAACTATCAAAAGATGGAAACTTGTTTATGTCTGGTTTAAATGTGAAATTACATCCAATGACCAAAATTGTATTAAATGGTAAAAATATATTCTAAATATACTTTAAAACCACTCAAATTAATAATTTATCACTATTAATTATTTCGATTAAAAAATTTGTTTTTAATTAAAATCTAGTAATTTTCACTATTCACTTGAATATGAAAGTTATCCGAAATGTACCAAAATTTCACCCTAATTTTTTTTGATATTCTGAATCCAAAAATGAATTCCATTTTGAAAGATAAAATTTATAAAATTTCAAGAAGTGGGTATTACTAATCATAACGGCTAGTTCATAATAATATTATAATAATATCTTGTTTAGTGAAACTCGGTATTGCGTACTATACATGCTATCGAGGAAGGTCTTTATTGCGTGTAATGCAAGCCAAGTCAGGGATGCGTGTTGTGCAAGCTTCTTTTGGTGTAGCGTACAACATGAGACATTAATGAAATTAAAAAAAATATTTTCCATAAAATCTTGGGGTGTTACATTCTACCCCCCTTAAAATGAATTTCGCCATCAAAATTTGTCGGGGTTATAAAGGGTTTACTACTCGAAAGTTTCTTTAATTGAAACCGACATCGTAAAAAGGAATTCCAAAACATGGATTTAAAAACTAAAGTATGAAACGTAATGGTTACCCAAATTAACTCATCACTGGGTTTTCACGTAGGAGAACATAGGTGAAAATATGGATATGGAAGAAAAATCTAACCATCATGTTCTGATGGAGAGTGGTAGAGAACATGGATATGAAAAATCCAACAATCACAAATCCATAAATTTTTGATGATATTGGGTACCATTTGATTCATCGGATATAAGGGCACTAGGACAACATTTTTTGGTTTTCAAGATCATTTCCCTAAATTTGAAGAATTTGAATTAGAATAAATACTTACTTTATTTTGGTACAATCTCACTGTTGTTCGTGCCTTGAACAATTTTCACATCATCTCTTAAAGAAATGAAGTTGAATTTGTTATTCTTGAAGTGTTAGCAGATCATGTGATAGAATGATGGGTCATTCCATCTTTCTCAAACAAAAGGTTAGAAAAAGTTATTAAATATACATAAGTCGATCTATAGTGAGATTAATCATATATGGTTCCTAAAATGGACTTATACTTCATATATCATATTACATAATATAATAAAACTAGTTTCTACTAAACAGGGACTTCCTGTAGGCCAGTGGGAGGCGATAAAGTCCAGTCGCACTTCGGTTGTGGGTTCGATTCCCACAGCCTTGTCCGACGCGATGGGCTGTCGCCCATCATGCAGGTTGTCCTTTTTCTAAAACTACATTACTATAACATCCCATCAATAATATCGAAAAAATTTCTATCCTTAAACAATACTATCTTATGTCCAACATAATCCATTCCAATATTTATCTAAAATACTTCGGTCCAAGATCATAGTATAAAGAAAATGATTACATGAAATGTCATTAACCAACAATCATTTATCCCCCATTATCTTATTGGTCACATTCCAATCCTGTGAATACCTTAATCATGTATTCTATTGAAAAATGAATACCCATTAAACCATAGTGAAAATATGAATGCTGTGAAAGGATAACTCTTTCCACATACCAAAATCCAAAAATTCTATATACTCAATCCATGATATAACCTTCTCCTTATATCAGTCATGAGCTCATGAATACTATCAAACATTTAATTTTCTCCTTATCCCTTCATTATACGCATATCGTCTACTTTCCAAAAATACTGGTACCATTCATCACACACTTTCAAAACTTAAGGAAAGAAAACAGTGTAACAATCTTTAGATGTCTCTTTATTCCATAGTACCATGAGATTACTTATACAACATTACACTTGATAAAAATGTAATCATTCCACTACCTTCTTAAACCATTGACCGAGATTCAACAATTCGTTCCTCTCACATATCATTTGTAGTCTCTTCATCATCATCAACATAAATATTACCCATACGACCATACTGATTCTCTTGATGAGACTTTCCCTTAGGTCATTGGTTTGCATAATGCCCATACATTCCACATTTAAAACATTTAACCATTGTTGATGTCTTATAAATACCATTATCCTCATCCATGGTGTTAACTGAACCTTTTCATTTGCACTTATTGGCTTTATGTCCTTCTGTTCCACACCCAAATCATCTTCCAATTCCTTTAAAACATTCTCCTTGATGCCTCTTCCCACATGATTTACATAGGGGAAATTGAACTTTCTTTCCTCTATGATCATCATGAAACTCCATCTTTCTATTATTAGCCGAGTCAGGAAACTTACCAAATTTGAGTTTATTGATCATATTATGAGATTGATGATTGGGCATAATAATGATGTTTGGACTTCCAAATCCCATTTCATTTGGTTGCTCACGAAGAATATCATTCCATTGTCCATAATATCCTCCATTATCGTGAATCATCTTGTTTCTAGCCATTTTCTAAAACCCAAAAAGAATAGTGTGAGAGAAAAAAATCATAATAAAGGGGGTGAAAATTCAATATCTAACATCTTAGGTTTAATCTAATATCGTTACCATAATTCTAGGACTATAAGTTATACTTATACTTAACCTTAGGGACATCCCTAGACATACCTTAGAAATATCTCTAGGGATCTCACTAAAGTTCTCGCATCCTAGTTTCCAAAGGTTGACTAAACCATTCCTATGATACCAACTGTAGATACCCAAAGCTTGACGTACATGGACAATACATTACTTTTTCATAGTACTTAATACATAATAAAAATATACACACAAGGATCGTACTAGTTTAGTGTCTTCGGAAACTTGGAACATAATCTTCTAATCGTGGTGAAAGATATTCAACATCTCCCATAAAGATCTTCCACTTTTTTTCTAACCTAAAACCTTTCTTTATATCCTGGGGAAAAGAAAACATAAAAGGGGTGAGCTCAAATGTCCAGTAAGGGTAAACATAGAGAACCTAAAACAATCCATAAACATTGGAATGCAAAAACTTGAACAGAAAATCTAAACATCAAAATATTTAGCAAAGACATGAATCTTAGAAGTACATAAGGCATATATCATAAGGGAACATCAATCATGATAAAATAGAATGGGAATAAAACATGTAATTGTGGAAACCATTAAGCATATGTTATGATTTCCATAGTAGCCAAGGCATTGCTGCCAAGACCATCTTAGTGGACAGAGTCCCTTTCTGAATCGAGTTCACTCCTCTTTCTAGTCCGGTATTACTGAATCGGTTTAACTTTCCGTTCCAGCCATGTCTATCTCATGAGATATAAATCGTTACCCAATGAATTGGAGGTAGATATAGGCCACACACATCTCATAATGAAATCATTCTTACTTTTTCCACAAAATAAACATACATCATTCTTAATAACCCAACGAATAAAATGGGTTTCATAAACATAATCCCATCATCACATAATTCATATAAAAGAAATGGATATCATTTCATGATAAGAAAAATTAAACCTTGTAAATCATAGATACATTATACTTGAATCATACATATATGAAATAATTTCATCTTAGATAAAAAATGGTTTTGATAAAACACTTGAAATGAATTCTTGAGGAAAATATCCTTTCTTCTTCAAAATCATTTTCATTTCACAAAATGTCAGGCAATTTTATAGAGAAAAGGATTTTTTTAAAATATTTAGGAAATATTTTGGAGGAAGCTTCATTAAAATAATGCTTTATAAAATCATAAAAAATATTTTCATGCCGTATAAGTTAAAAAAACATTCTTCTCGTACTTTTGCCGGAAAAGTAAAAAAGTACCTTGTAAAAAAAAGATTCTTTACATGCCATGTTGTAAAAGTAAAAATGGGTAAAAAGGACCTTAAACATACATGAAAGAAAAGTAAACATTTTATGAAAACATTTTGAGAACATATAGACATGGATAATAATCATAAACCCAGTAAATAGTTACGAATAAACAATCTCGGATAAGAATGAGATTGGAATAATTATTCCTTACCTTAGGTCTGATATGCTTCGTACATATCTGAACCTCCTGTATAATGATTTAAATAATTTCATTGACTTATTACAGAATCATATTCATTTTTATGATATCATATATGTTTCACTTATGACTTTATATTACCCATTCTTTTGTAAATTCTATGTTAAAGCAGCATTTTGGGTAAAATAATTTCATTTATCGTATGTGTTTCGACTTGTAGTTCTTGGTATTAATACTTGTATCCTGATTTAAATAATTCCAGAATGTAAAAAATGATTTATATATAATATATTTTCATCGTATACGTATATATATTGTATATCGATAAAAGGAATGAAATACACCATTCATGGAGACGGTAGGCCGTACGTACACATGAACACTGTTTTCGTTTCCTTATTAAATTGAATGAAGATAAATAGATGACATACATATATATATACATAAATCCAATAGAATTCATATATTTCATTACTATTCATTATATAAACTTTATGATCATTCATGTATGGTTAACATGGAGAATGAATCTCATCACGTCATAGAGACGGTAGTCCGTACATACGCACGAGAGATGATATCGCTTCCATAATTATTGAATAGAATTGGAGTGGATGGTATAATATATCAGAATCAGTATGATGTTATAATAACCATATATAGTTATTATTTACACCATTATACCCATCCATGTAAGTTGTTGGTGGAAAAACAGATTTAACCACGGCGTGAAGACGGTATTCCGTACGTACGCACGCGTGGTGATTTCATTTTCCGTAGGATGGATAGATGGTGAAATAGGGTTGTTTCATATTTATAATAACATATAATTATATTATTTATACTGATGTTATTACTTCATAATGAAACAACTAAAGAAGAAGAATTGGAAGAAGAAATAAAGTTGAAAGAATCGGTAATGGACATTACCTCTTCTTTGAAGTGCCTCTTTGAGACCTCTTCTTAGGGCACTAAAATTGGTCTTCGAAGAAGACAAAAACCTCTAAAATGTTTCTATGGAAGTGTAGAAGATAATTTTTCAGGGGTTGGCCGAGCATGAAGGCTCAAAGTGGTGTGAGGAAATGAGGGAGGAGGTTCCCTTTTATAATGGAGGATAGGGGCACCTTTGGAAAAACTAAAAAAGTTATTTTATTATAAAGTCATATTCGGTTTCTAATAGCTCCGAATTGAGTTATTTAGAAGATAAGGTGGGGATGGGTCGAAATACTCTCATCCAATAGTATTTAGACAAGTTTATGTTTCTATTTTAACCTTATCATTTATATTTAACCTTAAGTTAAATAATTTTACTTTTACCGTGTCTTCTTGTTTTCTTACACTATAAGGTTATTAAGCTTACTATAACAAGCCAAAAGAACCCCATTTTTTTTATTAATATATCTAACATTATATAAGTCATGTTTCCTATCCTTATATTTTTAGGAATAAAATAACAATTAATAATATAATATTATTTTTAAAAACTATTTTATGTCAATTTTGACACTATTTGTTAATTGATTTTTGTGAAAATCATAACAGAATTTTTAGTTCGAAAAAAGTTAACTAAATCAATAATAACATGTCATATTAACCTATAAAATTAGTGTCATTCACAAAAAGTCTCATATTACCTATATTTGGGTATTTATAACATCAATTATGTCAATATTTCATTAATAAGATAATTACTGCATCATCTTTGTGTCATACATAAATTAAATTATATAACGTATAAAAATTATAAATAAAATACCATTATGTAGGAAATAGTTTTATCCTTCGAATGAATATTTATAGTATAATTTATCTTATTTATAACTCTATATTAAAAATGATTTACATATTAAACATTGATTTTAACCATTTTATCCCTTCTTTAAATAAATTAATATTAAATGTCCTAATCTAATCCATGTGGGCCTAAATGGTAATATTTTATTCCCAAGGTTGTTTTTGGTTGAATAACTCTTATCAAATATAATTAGGACATGTGTTAGGGTAATAATAATATCATTTTTACCCTTAATTACCCTATTTACTTTTAACTGTGGTAAATAAAAGTAAAAAGTTACTATTAACCAAAAAATAGTTTCATCTCATTGAATAACAATTTAGTCCTTGAAATTAACCGTGTCTCTCAGATTTTCGAAATTCCACTCACAGAAGTGTTAAAATTATGTTTTATGAAAAATTCAATTTTTTAACTACCACTTAGTGTTTTCACTATTCATCAAAAATATGAAAGTTTCCAGAAATTTACCAACAATTAGGCCTAGGATATGTTTGATATTATGAATTAAAAAATGATTTCTATTTTACCAAAATCAAAAAATATCAGTTGCATTAATTAATTGAAAAATTAATTCTCGTCGTCAAAACAAATAGCGTGTTTTTAAGAGATAATAACTATCAAAAGACTGACACTTGTTTATGTCTGGTTTAAATGTGAAATTACATCTAATGACCAACATTGTATTAAATGGTAAAAATATATTGTAAATATACCTTAAAACCACTCAAATTAATAATTTATCACTATTAATTATTTCGATTAAAAAATTTGTTTCTATTTACAATTTAGTAATTTTCACTATTCATCAGAATATGAAAGTTATCCGAAAAGTACCAAAATTTCACCCTAACCTAATTTCGATATTCCGAATCCAAAAATGAAGTCCATTTTGAAAGATAAAATTTATAAAATTTAAAAAAGTGGGTATTACTATTCATAACGGCTAGTTCATAATAATATTATAATAATATCTCGTTTAGTGAAACTCGGTATTGCGTACTACACATGCTATCGAGGAAGGTCTTTATTGCGTGTAATGCAAGACAAGTCAGGGATGCGTGTTGTGAAAGCTCCTTTTGGTGTAGCGTACAACACAATTAATTAATGAAATTAATAAGAATATTTTTCATAAAATCTCGGGGTGTTACATTGCATGTCAAGAATGCTATTAGAAATAACATCCACTTTAACATAAAATTAATATTTTATTTATAAGTATTAATAGAAATCAAAAGGTATTATTCTATAAATACCTGGGTTGTAACATCCTTCTCCCGTTTTGGAAATTTCCTCCTCAAAAGTTTAAAATTGGTCACAGAAACATCATTGAAAGTCCCACATTAAAAAAAGAGTCAATAAAAATATCACTTTGAGGAAAAAATAGAAGTAAAAAGGTCACCCAATATAACAAATAATAGGATTCCATGTAGGAAACATGGATTTGGAAGAGAAATTATGTGTCATGTTTTGATGGAGAGTGATAGAAAACATGAACCGGGAGAAGTTAACTACCAGAAAACCATAAACTTGTGATGTGTTACATGGTCTATGATTCCACAGTAGGAAAAGTGAACAGACAACATTTTTATTTTAAGTTCAATTTCATTAAGTTGAAAATTATATTTATGATATTGAATAATAAAATAAGGAAATATATTTAAATTTTAAGTAGAGTTTCATCCTTTAAAAAATTTCTACCACCAAATCATCTTTTCTACAAATGATGAGTATTCATGATGACATGGTCACTCTTAAAGAGATAGAATCCACTTTTAGAGAATTACATAATCCACAAAAGATGAAATATATATTTCCCCTATCTTTAGACATTGACCAAAACCAAAATGGTTAGTACAAGATCAAATAATTCAAAAGAGGATAATCCTTTATAAAATTAAATAGTACTCTAAATCTCCAAAATTCGACAAACAATACACAAAATTCAACAAAGACAATTCAATAAACAACTGCTCTTAAAATTCGTCAAAATAATCCAAATTAATATTGAAATCCCAAACTCAGAAATATTTCATCAAATAGTCTTCCATAGTAAATCTTAACATTTATCACCAAATTACATCGACTACTCTTAAAGTCTCATACTGAAGTGTAATTAACCGAATCACATATTTTATATGATAAGTTAATCATTTCCATAAATAACCTAAATCACCATATATCCATAATAAAAACATAGATTCTTCCAATATAAAATTTAAACCATTACACGACAAATAAAATCTCAGAGTATTCTATTTTCCTTAGGCATATAGTGTTCCCAAAAGATAGAACGTCTTCCAAAATAACCTTTACCTCTTAATCACCAAATCATTTTCCTATACTAAGGATATCCATTTGATAAAACATAAGTTCTAAAAATAATCTTATTCTTGATCTATAAAATCATTTCACAAAAATAATTAGTGATACTAACCAGGGTCTTCACAAAGTCCAATGGTAGGTGATAAATCCTAGTCGCACATCAGTTGTGTGTTCGATTACCATAGCATTATCCGACGCGTTGGGTTGTCATGCGGTATGTGTTTTTCATTTTACAAAAACCATATAATTCGAATAACATTAAAAAAATGAGATAAAATCCTAAAAAATATCCACAAAATGTTTTAACCTCAATGGTTATTTCATACCTAACATTTTTTATCCCAATAACTAATAACCCATAATTGCCTAAAAAAGATCACATAAACCCCTAAGGTTATCCATTATGTCCACACAAGAAAATATAATTCTTACTTGAATAACATTTTCACATATCAACTTTCAAGGTTACACATAATATAAAAATTATTTCAATGTAATCATATCGTTAATACATTTAAACATATCATCATCCATAGATCCAGCATAACTCTTCAATTCCTAAAATATAGACATCTTAATCATCGATCATTATTCATGATCATTTATCGATGTTTTTTATCCTATTATTTTATACTTATTTCCAACAAATAAAATAATGCATAATTTCCTAAATATTTCAATATTGTCAAAACATGAACTACGAAATAATCCATACCTTTCATAGGTTATTTTCAGTTTCCTAATATTAAATTTAAATCTCATTAGGAATTGGTAAATATATATTTTTATGATCCTACTGATCTCATTTTTGAACCTTCTTTGAAGGAAGTCTATTTGTATAATTACCATTCAAACCACATTTAAAACATTAAATTGATACTTCAGAAAGAACGTCTTTCCCTTTCTTAGAGTCAACTGGACACACCCTTTTTTCCATGGAAGGTTATTTCTTTATGACATTCATTACCAAATCTAAAACATATTCTTGTCCCTCTGAATCAGTTTCCAAGGAGTATATTTCTACATCCTTAAAACATAGTTTTTTAATATACATACCATTATGATTATTACCTGAACATCTATTGGGATTCGTTTCTCACATAAATGATTCTTTAGAAAAATCACCACGGTACAAGTGGTCAATCATGACTCTAGATAGTTGGTTAAGAAAAACCACAAGATTTCTCATTGTAGCTCCCATTTAATTTAGTTTATTAGTCATAAAACCACCATAGATTCCTTTACATAAATTGTTACTTTGGTTCCTACAAGATCTATCCATTTACTAAAACCTAAATGGTCAGTGTGAGTATATCAGTAAAATTATCATATGTTATCTTATGGGGAGGGTAAACACTAATATATACTTATTCATGTTATCTTAAAATCATTAAATTTATCTAAAAAAGTTTGACTCCTCTTAATATGCTAACCATTATGGTTATTTCTCTTATGATTAAATAAAAACCTAACCTCTAAAGTTATCTAAACTGACCTCTGATACTAACAATAATTCCCTAGCCTTAAACATTACTTAAGCAAGATATAAGTAGATAATTTGACTTTAATTCTCATCAAGTGTCTTTTTAGGTTTAGATATTTAGAGAATTAGGTCATAAATTTGACATAACATATTTGAATATTTCATGTAGAAACTTATATTCCCTATCCTTCTTTCATAGAACAAAAACTCTTCAAAAGAAAATATGACATCGTTTCATGTTTTAAGAGTATAAATTTTCCTTGATCCTATCCTTGACTATATTTTTCATTATGTCCTGTGAAAAACATTTCAAATCATGAGATGAGCATAGAAATCTTAGTAAGGGATACATAAGAAAAGAAAACTATTAGTCTTTCAAAAAAAAGTAAACCATGAAAACATTATCATAAAGTAAAACATTTCACCTTTAATAAGTAGAAAAAACACTTCACTGAATATAAGCTCATTGCTTACCCTTTTTGTAACCAAAATATTAACATAAATCCCATAGAAAGCAACATATAACACATAAAGGTAACATGGGACATAAATATACATAAATGGAATAACCATATGGTACACTTCTACACATATCACTAAATGGAATATCCATACGGCCGGCTTCCATACCCATTGCATTAGAGGTCATAACATTACCACCCATCCTTAGTTTATCACAGAACCACCCATAGCTTGGTTTATCATGTAACCACCTATCATTGGTTGATCACGTAACCACTAGTGAAATGTCCAAGTAACATTATATAATCATAACACATATAATTTATAAAATAAAAACATTTTAGTAATAACATTTCATTTTCAATCACAATAATTCAATTCAAGATATTGAAATATTCAATCAATTTCAGAAACCATTTTCAATACCAAAACACCCAAAAAGGGAATAAGGGATTTATTTTCCTTTTAAAAACTTTAATTCTTATAAATAAAACCAAATAGAAAATAAAAGTTACGGCAGTGGGGAGGATATTTTTCCCATATACGTTAAAAACATTCCTTTTTGTTGGTTAGTAAAACGCCTCACAAAAAAAGATTCCATTTAAATGAAATTAAAAGTCAAAGGGTTTTATTATAAAACTTATAAAATAAAGAGGTTTATATTATCTAAAAATTCCTTAATGAAAGGATACTGAGATGAAGTCCCTTACCAATTTAAAAAATACTGGAATAAAAATAATGAGTGAATAACATTAAAGAAAACTTATAATATCATGAGAATAAGAATATTCATGGTATAATATGTCAATGGTTAGTACATACACTATATAAAAAAATTATAAATAATAGATAGGTTATCAAAATTCCTTTCCCACATAATACTAGAAAGACGTAATCAGTAAGTACAAGATCAACCAAAATAATGGAAATTGGGTTAAGAAGTTCCCTTATTAAAATTTGGTAGCCTAGCAACATTAAATTAAAATTCCTAAAATGAGTTGATGAGAGAAAAAAGAGGTCCCTCGTCACTTGGACATAAAATTGAAATAAATAATTATATTGAATAACATATCAAAACATTCTAAATTTTAAATTAAAATACATAAAATAAAATAAGTCTTTGACTAAAAGGGGAGGGTTAATGGTTCCCTTACATTGAGTCTCATTCGTCACGTATGTTCCCTATTCTTATAGAATAATAAACTTAAGTTAATTTCTACTTGATTTAGAATATTTTAAAACTATATTATTAATTTTATATCACTTATTACAATGTTAAAATAATTACATAATTATTTCTTTTAATATCAGTAGTTTTGTCGACATTGGGTACTTGAGTCGAAAATGAACTTGTAATAATTACAAATTGTCTATGTCGTCAAAATTTCAGTATCTCTAGAAATATATTCCTGGTTTAAATATCAAATAAATCTTGTATATATGTATTTATATCTAGTATATATGTATTTATAACTGTCAATAACATTTGGAGATAAGAAATGAAATTCATCGTTCATGGAGACGGTAAGTCATACGTACGCATTAACACTACTTTTATTTCTTTTTCATATTTAATTGAATTAAAATTAAATGATACATAGGTATATTATAATTCCATTATAATATCATATTTTATATATGTTAAATAATTCCATTAATTCCATACTTTATACATTCCATGTATGGAATTAATGACTCATATCACTTTTAGGGGGCGGTAGTCCTCACTTCCTCAAATGAAATTATCGTATTTACGCATCATGAAAAGCATAAAGGTGTGTTTGTAAAAAAAATTACAGTATCATAGAGACAATATAAATACAAAATATATCATAAATAAATATAGTTCCCTAATAATGTCCACCATAAGAGGTGGTAGGAGAAAATTGAATGATCATCGTTTCATGAGGTAGTAGTTCGCCGTACATAGAAACTGTATGATCATATACATTAGATGGAGGTGTTTGTTATTATAGTTATTTTAATTATCATACAAAAATCCTAGTATATTTAATATACTGTATTTTTTATAAAATAACGAAATAAAGAGTTTTTAATAGGTTTGAGAATGAAAATAAATTAATGAATTTTGAAATAAGACATTACCTCAAATCGGGTAACTCCTTTGAATTTAAGTTAAAAGACTTTCTTAAATTTCCTTATTCCCAATGTGTGGCTTATAAGAGGAATATATGGATGTTGGGAGATTATTTGGATAGATTCTAGACAATACAAGCGGCTTTTGAGGTGTGAGTAATGGTTATAAGTGATTCTCTTTTATAAGAGGGAGGAGGGACACTTTAGGAAAGTATTGAAATATTATTTTACTATAAAATTATTTTTGGTTTCAAATGGTCCCATATTCATTTATCTAAAATATAATATTATTTTGGGTCGAAAAAATCTAAACCAATAGGTTTTAGACAAGTCTATGTTCCAAATTTAACATTATCTTTTAGCTTTATCCCTTAGTTAACTACTTTGACTCTTACCATGTCTTCTTGTATATTCATACTATATAGTTAATATAGATAATATAAAATCACAATAGAACCTCAAGTGGTTCAATAATTAAATTTTTAACATTATATAATTCATTTGGAATAATATTATATTTTTAGGACTATTATATCATTCAATAAAATAGTATTTTTTTAAAACTCATTTATGTCAATTTTCATACTATTAATATCTGGAATTTTTTAAAAACCCATAAAAATGTTATTATTTAAAAAATATTTAATTAAAAGATAAAAAGTCATAATAAATCCTAAAATTATTTTATGGAATAAAACATTTCAACATAAATTTATTTTAATATTTATAATCTCATTTATTTAAATCATCCATTAATAAGGTAATCACTACATCATCATTGTGTCATAAATAAATTTATTTATTTGATTTGAAAAAATTATATATAAAATATAATTATGTATGAAATATTTGTAGGCTTATAATGACCATTTATAATCGAAATGATCACTTATATAACCCCGTATAAAAATTGTTTTACTAAAAGATACATGTATAAGTTACATTTTTTTTACTTTAAATTAATTCTTATAAAATGTCATTTTCACATCAAAGTAGGTCCATGGGGTCCATAAATCAACCCAAGGATGACTATGGTCTGAAATATATTATCCAATAAGATTAAGACACATGTTAGGGTAGTTTAATATTATTATAATATTATTTTTTACCGTTATTTACTATATTTACCCTTTTACCATGGTAAATATAATAATTACTGACATTACTATTCATAATGTCTAAAACTAAAAGGTACCTATTTATACAATTTTTAACTCCTTATTAAAAATATAAAATCCATTTTTATAAATTTAATACACATAATTTTCAATAATTTATTTAAAATTAATACTCGTTGTCGAAACCAAAAAGTTTGTTTTTAAGAAGTAATAACTGTCAAAATATTAACATGTTTTTATGTCCAATTTAAAAGAGAAATTACTTCCAATGACCATAATTGTATAAAATAAAAAAAATCCAATTATACTTTAAAACCAATTAAAATTATTATCTAATTATATAAATAATTTAGATGAAAAGGGTGTTTTGAATTAAAATGCATTATTTTTTCACTATTCATTAAAAAATGAAATTTATTCGAAAAATACCAAAATTTGATTAAAAGTAAATTTTGATATCCCAATACTATAAAAGAAGTATATTTTTTCAAATAGAACATATAAATTAACAAAAAATATATTTAAAAGGTGCTCTCCATCAAGATGCGATAAAACTATATTTTTAGAAAAATACTTCTTTTATCCAAAAAATTGAATTTGTTCATATATCATTCCTAGAAAACCTATAATATGAATTTCAAAATTTAAATTGAATATATAACATATATAAAAAATCTATAAAGAGTGACATGAAAACCTAATTATTCTCTTTTAAATAGGCTCCTATAAAAACACATCCTTTATATTCAATTGGTTTTTTACTTCCATTTAAAATAAATTTGTTAACCAATGAATCATTATTTAAACATGTGTGAACCATATTTCAAAATTAAGTTGATATTATTTATTCCCAAAATTCCAATGGCTAGGCGTTAACTACCATTTAAAATAATAATATTATTACTGTATTATTTTTCCGTATGTCTCAAAGTTGTGTGCAATGTAAGATTTCAGAGAAACCCCTTGTTGTGTGTCGAGTATGCTATCAGAAAAATCATCCCATTTAATGTAAAATTATTTTCTTATTCATAAGTATTAATATAAATAATAAAGAATTATTCTATAAATATCGGGGTTTTGACAACCATCCCCCCTTTTGGAAATTGCATCCTCGCAATTTTATAATTGGGCTCGGAATCATCATTGAAAGTCTCACATCAAAAAAAGAGTAAAAAATATCACATTAAAATAAAAAAGAAAAGTAAAAAAGGACACCTGATATAACACATACTAGGATTATATATAGGAAAACAAGGATATTTAAGAGAAACTAAGTGTCGTGTTTTGATGAAGAGTGATAGAAAACATGATTAGAAAAAAGTTAACTGCCAGAAAACCATAAACTTTTGATGAGTTAAATGGTCTTTGATTCCCCAGTAAGAAAAGTGAACAGATAACATATGTTTTTATGTTCCTTTTGATAAAGTTGAGGAATTTGTTTATGATATTGAATAAGAAAATAAGGAAATATAATTACATTTCATGTAGAGTTTCAACCTTAAATAAATTTCTACCAAAAACTTATCTTTTCTCCAAACGATGAGTATTCATGATGGAACGGTCACACCTGAAGCGCTAGAATCAACATATAGAGAATTAAATAATCCACAAAAGATGAACTATACATTTCCCCTTTCTTTAGACATTAACCATTAATAAAATGGTTATTATTAGATTAGATAATCCACAAAAAGGCTTGTTCTTTATAAAAAGAAATATTACTCTTAATCTCCAGAATTCGACAAATAATACCCAATGTTCATCAAATACCATTCAATAAAAAATTACCCTTAAAATTATTCAAAATAATCTAACTAATATTGAAACCAAAAACATAGAAGGATTTAATCACATAGTCTTCCAAATAAAATCATAACATTTACCTTCAAATAACATTGAATACTCTTAAAGTCTCATATATAAGTGTAATTAACCTAATCACATGTTCTCTATGATAAGTTAATTAATCCCATAAATACCCTAATCCTCATATGTCCACAATAAAAACATAGATTATTCCAAAATAAAATTTCAACCATTACACGTCAAATTAAATCCCATAGTATTCTATTTTCCTTATGCATATAGTGTTCCCAAAGGAGAGAACGTCTTCCAAAATAACCTTTATCAATTAATCACCAAATAAGTTTCCTATACTAAGGATATCCATTTGATAATATATAAGTTCCCAAAATAAACTTATTATTGATCCATAAAATCATTTAACAAAAAATAATTGGTCATACTGACCAAGGACTTCACGTAGTCCAATGGTAGGTGATAAATCCTAGTCAAACTTTGGTTGTGGGTTCGATTCCCACATCGTTGTCTGATAGAACGAGTTGTCACACGGTCTAAATGTTGTCCTTTTTCCAAAACTGTATAATTCTAATAACATTAAAAAAATGAGATAAAATCCTGAAAAAATTCCATTACATGTTTTAACCTCAAAGGTTATTTCATACCTCGCATTTTTCATCCCAATAAATAATAACCCACAATTTCCTCAAAAGAAAGATCATGTGAACCCCTAAGGATATCCATTATGTCCACACAATAAAATATAATTCTTCCTTGAAATTAATTTTCACATATAAAACTTCAGGGATACACATACTATTAATATTTTTCCAATGTAATCCTATCATTAAAACATTTTAACATATCATCGTCTATAGACCCAACATAACTCTTCAATTCTTAAAATGTAGATATCTTTGTCATCAAAAATTATTAATGATCTTTTATCCATGTTTTTCCATCTTACTCTATTATAATTCTTTACTCTAAACTAAATCATGCATTATATCCTAAAATTTCAGTAATGTCAAAACACGAGCTATGAAATAATCCATACCTTTCATATTCCATTTTTAGTTTCCTCATCTTTAATTAGAATGGAATTATGAATTGGTAAACATATATTTGTATGATGTTATTGATCCCATTCCTGAAACTTCTTTGTAGGACATATATTTTTATAATGACCATTCACAACAAATTTAAAACATTCAATTGATCCTTCAGAAAAAACTTTTTTCCCTTTCCTGGAGTTAACTGGACGCTTTGTTTTTCCATGGAAGGTTATTACTTTGTGACCTTCATTACCACATCTGAAACATATTTCGGATCCTTGGAATCATTTTCCTAGGTGTTTCTTTCCACATCATTGACAAATAGGTTTTTAAATATACTTACCTTTATGATTATTACCAGAACATCCATTGGGATTTGTTTCTCACATAAAGGATTCCTTTGAAAATCACCAAGGTTCATGTGGTCAATCATGACTCCAGATAGCTGGTTAAGTATAACCACAAGATTTCTCATTTCAGATACCATTTCATTTGGTTTCTCATTTAGAAAACCACCATATTTTCCTTCACATCAATTGTTACTTTGGTGCATACTAGATCCATCCATTTACTAAAAAAAAAATCAGGGTGAGTATATCAGTAAAATAATCATATACAATCTTATTAGGAGGGTAAATAATAATATATACTAATACATGTTATCTTAAAATAATTCAATTTATCTAAAATAACTATGACTCCTTCTAATATGACAACCATTATGGTTATGTCACTTATGCTTAAATAACACCCTAACCTCTAAAGTTATCTAAACCAAACTCTGGTACCAACTATAAGGTCCTATCATTAAACATTACTTATTCAAGAGATAAGTTGATAATTTTACATTACATCACTTCGAGGATCTTTTTAGGAATAGAGATTTAGAGAATTAGGTCAAAACATTTACATAACATCTTTGAATATTACAAGTATAAACTTCTAATAACTATCCATTTTTTCATAAAATAAAAACTCATTAAAATAAAATATGACATCATTTCATTTTGTTAACATCATAACTTTTCGTTCATCCCATCCTTGACTCTATTCTTCATTATGACCTGTGAAAAAATTTTCAAATCTTGAGATGAGCATTAAAATATCAATAAAGGATACATAATAAAAGAAAACCACTAGTCTTGAAAAAACATGTAAACCATGAAATAATTATCATAATGTAATACTTTTCACCTTTAAAAAGTAGAAAAAACACATCACTAAATATATTCTCATTTCTTACCCTTTTTGTAACCAAAATATTATCATAAATCCCATAGAAATCAACATGTAACATATAAAGCTAACTTGGGACATAAACATAATTAAATGGAATAACCATACGATCTACTTCCACACATATCACTAAATGGAATAGCCATACGGATGACTTCCATACCCATTTCATTGAAGGTTATAACATAACCACCTATCCTTGGTTTATCACGGAACCACCCATCATTTGGTTTATCACATAACCACCCATCATTGGTGTATCACGTAACCTCCCTTAACATGTCTATGTACCATTATATAATCATAAAACATATAATATTACAAATATCAACATTTCACTAATAAAATTTCTTTTGCAATCACAAGAAATCAATTCAAGATATTGAAATATTAAATCCATTTCAAAAACCATTTTCAATACCCAAACACCCAATAAGGGAATAAGGGATTTATTTTCCATTTAAAAACATTAAGGTTTATAAAGGATTCCAAATATAAAATATCGGTTATGGCGGCAGAGAGAACATTGTCACCGCATACATTAAAAACATTCCTTTTTGTCATTTAGTAAAACAATTCATAGAAAAAAAATATTCCCTTTGAATGAGATTTATGTTCAAAGTGTTTAATTATACACCGTATAAAATAAAGAGGTGTATATTATCAAAATATGCCACAATGAAAGGATATTGAGATTAATTCCCTTACCACTTGAGAAAATAATTGAATAAAAATAACTAATTAATAACCGTAAACAAAACATATAATATCATGAGAATAAAAATATTCATGATACAGTATGTAAAAGGGAAATATATACACCATATAAAGAAATTATAAATGTTAGATAAGATATAAAAAGTCATTTCTCACATAATCATAAAATTACAAAATCAAGAAGTATAATATCAACCAAAAGATTGGAAATTGGGTTAAGAAGTTCTTTTATGAAAATCCGGCAGCCTAACAGTGTCACAAAAAAATTCATAAAATGAGTCAATGAGAGAAAAAAGGGACCCTCATCACTTTTACAGAAAATAGAAATCAATAAGGATATATATAAACATATTCCAACATTTTAAAATTTAAATTAAAGTATATAACCTAAAATAAGTCTTTAAATAAAAGAGTTGTGTGAATGTTTTCCTTACCTTGAGTCTGATTCGTCACTTATGATACTTGTTCATCCTAAATAATAAACATAAATTAATTTATACTTACTTATGAACCTTTTTCCTGTTTATTATTCCTTTTGTATCACTAATTACCATGTTGTTAAAATTAAATCATTATTTTAGTTAATATTGGTGGTTTTGTCGATATTGGGTATTTGAGATGAAAATGACCTTGTTATAATTACAAATTCTCTATGTGGTCAAAAGTCCATTATCTCCAGAATCATATTCATGATTTATATATAATATATATTTAGTATATATGTCTTGATATATATTATATATGTATTTATAACATTCCATAACATTTGGAGATAAGAAAAATGAAATGCACTGTTAATGGAGAAGGTAAGTCGTAGGTATGCATGAACGCTACATTCATTTGTTTTTCATATTTAAAGGAATTAAAACTAAATGATACATAGGTATAAAATAATCCCATTATAATTTCATATTTTATATATTTTACTTGTGTTAATTAATTCCATACTTTATAGATTCCATATATGGAATGAACGAGTCATATCACTTTGAGGGGGCGGTAGTCCACATTTCCTCAAATGAAATTATCATATTTACACATCATGAAAAGAATTAAGGTATATTTTTAAATAACAATTACATTATCATAAAGAAAATATAAATATCATAAATATCATATATAAATATTGTGTCATCATAATGGACACCATAAGAGGTGGTAGGGGAAAATCGAACAATCATCGTTTCGTGAGGCAGTTGTTCGCTGTACACTGAAACAATATATTCGTATCCATTAGATGGATGTGTTTACAAGAATACGTAGAATCCTTCTCATAAGAAAATATTATTATATTTAAGATACTGGTTCTGTTATAAAATGAAGGAATAAAGATAGTTTATGGGGTTGGAGAAGGAAAATAAATGAAATAAGATTGAGAGAAGACATTACCTCAAATCGGGTCACTCCTTTGGATTTAAGCTAAAAAGATTTCTTTATTTGTCTTATTCCCAAGGATAGTGTTATAGGAGTAATAGTGGGATTTTGAGAGCTTATTTGGGCAGAGTTTAGATGAACCAAGGGGCTTTAGAGGTGTGAGTAAAGGATAGAGGTGATGCCATTTTATAAGATGGGGGAGGGGCACTTTAGAAAGGTATTGAAATATTATTTTATTATAAAATGATTTTCGGTTTCAAATTGTACCAAAGTCATTTATTTCAAATATAATATTATTTTGAGTCTAAAACCTCTCAAAAAATAGGTTTTAGACAATTATAGGTCACAAATTTAATCTTATCTTTTATCTTTAACCCTTAGTTAACTAATTTGACTCTTAACATGTCTTCTTGTATATTCATACTATACAGGAAATATAGTTACTATAAAATTCCAATAGAACCTAAATTGGCTCATTAATTACATTACCAACATTACATAATTCATTTTGTTGAATCTTTGATTTTTAGGACTATTATATCATTTAATAAAATATTATTTTTTCAAAAACTCATTTATTTCAATTTTTATACTATTCATATAATGACTTTTTTAAAAATCCATAACAAATTTATTATTTAGAATAAAAAATCATTAATGAAAACACTAAAATTCATAGTAATCACTGAAATTAGTTTATGGCTTAAAAGTTTTCAAAATAAATTTATTTTAAGATTTTTAATCTTGTTTATTTAAATCATTCATTAATAATATAATCACTACATCATCATTGTGTCATATATAAATTTATTTATTGGATGTCTAAAAAATTATAAATAAAATATATTGATCTATTAAATATTTTTAGGTTTCTAATGAATATTTATAGTCGAACATATCACTTATATAACCCCATATAATTTTTTTTACTAAAAGATAAAAGTTTATATTACATTTTCCTGTACTTTAAATTAATTCTTATAAAATGTCATTTTCACATCAAAGTGGCTCCATGGGGTCCCAAAATCGACCCACAAATGCCCATTTTTGGACTTATCTCATCCAATAATATTAGTACACATGTTAGGGTAGTTTAATATTATTATAATATTATGTTTTTACCTTAATTTACCAGATTTACCCATTAACCATGGTAAATAAAATAATTACACGAGGTACTATTCATAATTTCTAAAAATAAAAGGTACTTATTTACACAATATAAACATACTGATTAGAAATATGGAATCCACTTTTTCAAATTCAAAACACACATGTTTTATTAATTAATTTAAAATTAATTCCCGCTATCAAAACCAAAAAACGGGGTTTTGAGAAGTAATAACTATCAAAAGATTGACATGTGTTTATGTCCAATTTAAAAGTTAAATTAATTCCAATTACCATAATTGTATTAAATGATAATAAATTAATCTAATTATATATAAAAACAAATTAAAAGTACAATCTAACAGTATAAATAATTTAGATGAAAAGACAGTTTTGAATTGACATGCAATATTTTTTTCACTATTCATTAAAAAAATGTAATTTATCAGAAAAAATTTCCAAATTTTATCCTACTTAAATTATGATATTAATATTCAATAAAAGATGTTTATTTTGTCAAATGGAACATATAAATGTAAAAAAACTAGATTTAAAAATGGTTCTCCATCAAAACATGGTAAAATTGCATTTTTAGAAGAATACTTCTTTAATGCGAAAAATTTAAATTGTTCTTATATCATACCTAGAAAACATATAAGATTAATTTAAAACATTAAATTGAATATATATCATATATAAAAATCCAAAATAGTGATAGTAAAACACATTTATTCTCATTTAAATATGTTCTCATAAAAACAGATCCTTTATATTCATTTGGTTTTTTAGTTCCATTTCTAGTAAATTTGATAACCAATGATTCATTATTTAAATATGTGTAAACCATATTTCAAAATTCAGTTGATATTATTCAATCCCACCATTCCAACGGCTAGTCATTAACTAGCATTTAAAATAATAATATTATTACTGTATTATTTTTTGATATATCTCAAATTTGCGTGCAACGTAAGAGTTCAGAGAAACCCCTTGTTGTGTGTCAAGTACGCTATCAGAAAAATTATCCCCTTTAATGTCAAATTAATATCTTATTCTTAAGTATTAATATAAAGGAAAAATTATTATTCTATAAATACCTGGGTTGTTACAAGATGAAACCATGGATGCCTATAAAATGATAGATAACCTAAAAATTATATATTATCAACAAGAAAGGCATGAACAGTTTGAGGTGTCGAATGATTACTTTATGTGTCAGATAGAACAATGAACCACAGTATTAAATCATTTTCTCAGTATGGTTGAGTATGTAAATTAATTAGAGAGGTTGAGTATACCTCTTAAGCTTTATATGGCTAGAGATTTCATTATGAAATCACTATCAAAGTGGTTTTGACAGTTTATTATGAATTACAATATGAATAAATTTAATAAAATTTTAACTGATCTCCTAAATTCGTTAAGGATGTATAAGCATGACAATGGTGGTCTGGGTTCATGTAATATTATGATTGTTCAATAATACTAGAGTAATCATTTTGGGAAGATAAAGAATAAAAAAGGTCATGGAGAGTCCACATTTCCCCCAAAACTAACAGAGGAGGAAGAGAAGTAATATTTCTATCATGGAAATTATTTCCATTTGAGGAGAAACTTATAAGAATACATGAAGGTTTATAATAAACCTTATGAATATCCCAATTCCGGTAATAATGTTATAGAAATAAATTAATACATTTTAAAGGGTATGTTACAAGTACAATATTTTTATAAGTGTTATAAATATATAGGAGAAAAAAATTTAAGGGCGATTTTAATTTAGGAGTTTGAAATTTAGCTATCAGTTAATAGAGAAAATAGTTAGTGAATTAAGTACTTTGATACAATTATATCTTTAAGAATGAATTTCTCATTAAATAATGTGTGTTGTTTTTCACAAATTTCTCCATTGAGTATTGAATATAAACATATATTGTTTAATTAAATGAGATGAACGTTTTTCCACATGGTTTATTATTCATTTTAATTTTATAACTTACTTGTAAAGAATATAATCATAAAAGAGGTTTTATCTTGGTAATGTGTTTAACCAAGAATATGGGGAATAATATTCCACCAATAAGTATGTCATGATTTGTAAATTTGTCTTTCAGTAAAAATTTCCAATCATATATAATACTATATATGAATGTTATGTAATAGTTTATTTGTTAAATATTCTTACTAAAAGGATAATACGAGTTATATACTAAACGAAAAATATTTTATGTATATTATCATGATATTTTGAGAAGAATGTGGTCTCTAAGAGGTTAGTGGGAGAATGTTTGACCATATAGAATTTCGATGTTATCAACTAAAATATTATATTTGTCAACTCACTTATTTATTTTAACTGAATACCCAAAATAATTTAGGATATGGTGGTAAAAAAATAATGTTAAAAGTTACAATATTTTCCATAAAAAAGAAAATTCCATTTGAAATTTTATACAATTTTAGGATTTGTTGGTAAAAATAGAATATAAATTGTTACATTATTTTCCTATGGATTTCAAGGTAATATTTTAATTAAAGAGTTCCTATGATGATAATGGGACACTTAGACAAGTTTTAAGTACACAAAAATAGTTATTAACATCCTAACATTGGTTTTTGGCAAGTTATGGAGTTTGAATATGTTTAAAAGAGTTGAACACTGGGAATATAATTTATAAGTATCATTTTTATTTAAATATTATAACATTATAAATGTTACTCATTAAAGGGTTTATTGGGTGAGTTTTATTAGATTGTCACATATAGCTGTAGAAAAAATTACAAATAGATGTAATGAGTCAATAAAACTTGAAAATGTATAGAAAACATAAGTATGATCTAATAGTATATAATATATGATTTTATACAATGGTTTTTATATAGTTTTCTATTAAATTATTCATAAAATAGTTTAATAATATCAAATGCATCAAAAAGAAGGAAATCGTTACTTTACCATTTCATCATGTTAGCTAGATATATGTATATATAGATATACATCCTGTGAAGTATAATGAAATATAACCTCTCTAATTTTGACCTTGAGTTATCCCTAACCGATTTTCATCATAGAATATTAATATTTATGATGAAATTTTAATGTTTGAATGAATATGGTTATTATATAAGATAATTAATCTATTCATGAGGCAAAATTGTTTTTTAAATTGATGACCCACTAAGTTTACCACATTTAGTGTTATATGTTAGGTATTTGTTGTTTTAGGTATGAAATTTTTATATAGGAGTACCCACTACCTTTGGATAGATAAATACCCAGAATAAAAACCATTATAATATGATACCTATAATGAGAACCTTTATACTTTAATGACTTTATTTAGATTGAGACTTATCTAATTAAGGGTTAATTGGGTATGTTTTTTATCATGTTTTTTGTAGGGGCCCAACTAAGATCGGATTTTTCATCTCATATGATGAGTATTACTTATGTTCCCTAAATTGAGATAGACTAAGAAATTCTATGACCATAAATAGAAAGTACATTTTGTTCACTTATCTATTTAGATGAGGGTTATGTGATGTACTCATAGATTATATGACTAATATGTGATGTATTCATCCACTTGGTCAGTCTGTACTCAAATAATTGAAAATGTTTGAGGAGTATATTTTTCATATTTCTGAAGTATCATTAATTCACAACTATCATGGGATGTGGAAAAATAAATTTTATTTCCTACGTTAATATGTAGTTATAGTGGTATCATAGGGTTGTTTTCTAGAGAGGAGAAAAAAATATATTTTCAGTTTTTTATTAATTCATGAAAAGAGGTTTTCATTTGAGTTTGTGAATTTTAAAGCAAATAGAAACACTAAAGTAAAATATTTTTAAGAAATATAGTGATAATGGAGATTGGTTCAAGTTTGGATTTCCACATGCGATACTCTCATAGCCCATACTGGTTTTACTTCTCTCCTTGATTATTGATAAGTTCAAGGTTCATCAATTGAGTCAAAAATACCCTAGGCTAAAGTATATTATAGATACTAATATAATAGAGATTATTTCTTGGCCAAAATTCCTTCCTATGAATGTGTCTGTGTGTGTGTGCAAGTTCAAGAAACAACTCCTAAACTAAGAAGTCAATACCTAATCGGGTGTTGGTGATCCTAGGAAATTCTGAATTGACTCATTGCTTCCCCACATGTGTGAAAAAATTATAAACACTAACCACCTAATATAGACCATTCATTTCAGAAATCATACACAAGGTGGAAGGAGATGATAGGTTATCAACCTAAGTAGTAATAATTAATAAGTTCAAATCATAAAACATGTTTGTATTAAAAGATTCAAACAATCACTATTAATAGAAATCCATAAATATGGAATATTTTTCATTCATTAATGTACATAGTCTCAATAATTATAAGGGTTAACCTTCCCTTCTCCAATCTCTTAGGATTTACCCATCTATTCCAAGGTAAATAGAGAAGAATGTGGAATAATAAGTCATTGAAAGGATAATAAAATGTAAAATCAAATATCATCAACAATAGAACACCAAAAACCTTGAACTCTCCAACGTCCAGTGTATAGTGTACCCTCCAAATATGACCTATTTATTATTTTATTATCGTATAGTTTATTTCTCTTTTCTTTTAGTCAACCCAATGATATCTTCTTCCTTTTTTATTTTATTATGTTTCTTTCTTTCACATGGCTTCGAATCTCCATGAGATTCATCGCCATTATTTAGATTTATCATGTTTCCTTTGCTATAATTTTATTAAACATAATCCACATAGAATTCGCCTATTAATTTCAAACTTGTTGACATGGTAACTAAAAACCATAGCTCAAATTCCTGAATAATTACTTAATATCTTCTTGTTTTATCCCTCAGTCAAATTTTACAATGGTAGGAATGAAACCGATAACGATGGATACACCACTAAAAATGTGAAAAATGAAACCAATATTAGGCTCAAATGACACTAAAGCTCATCATATAACACCTATTCTCAGGAAATGTAATTTTAAATAGAGGTAGATAACACCTAGTTTTGGTAGATTCACACATATGATCATCTTCATCTTAAATTTTACCTTCCACATTTATTGAGAGTGACACCTACACAAGGTTGTGATGACACCTACATAGATTTTCCTTTTTCTGAATTTCATCCTTTAGACCTATGAAAATTCCATATTTCCTTACAAAATCATTTTTATTATTTTATAATCTTTCCAGACACTATAAATAATTATAAAAAATAAAAAATATTAAATTTATGTTTTATTCTAGGATTTATAAAGATAGATAAAACAATTAAAAGATAAGAATTGAATTATTTTCAAAATAAAACACAAAATTCTCTTATAATCTAAATATATGATAATTACCCATAAATGATGAAATTATGGGATTTAAATCAATAAAATTTCAAGAAAATATGTATTAATATATTGGATTGTCACTCTTAGTGTATTAGAGTATGTTTACCGGAAAAAGGAACTCTATTAGACCCTTCGGTCTTATAAAGGCAGTGAATGAAAGATTTAATAGATTCTTTGTGATGTTTTTGGAAGATTAATTTTTGATATATTCTTAGAATAATGGTCAATTTTACAAAAGTTTTGGTGTTCAATTCATTGGAAGGTTATTTGGAGACAGATCACCAGAAGGGGGTAGTGTCTGTGTTTGAATAACTCTCAACATGGAGTTTGTGGGAAATTACTGGGGTGTAGGATCAAATTTTTTCGATTGGTGATTGGCACCATGATCAAGGAAAGATATAAGAAATCTATAATTTCATAGTGCAGTTGATGGATCCCAACAAATTCAATAGGTCAGTGAAACCTATTGATAGGATGGGGCCCACTATATAAACGATTTATGGACCACATGTTAACGTTTCATGTGATTACATGAGTTAGTGATCAACATGGTAGATAAGTCATAGTGATTGTAACTTTATACTTTTTAGGAAATCAATGTTTTAATGTTTTCTCCCATGTATTTAGTATGAAATATATAAAATTGTGTTCTGTCATTTAAATTATTTCATTTATTATATTCATTAAATGTTTAAATGGTCTACGTATGAATAGGTAGAGTAATTAAAATTCATTGAAGTGATTTAGGTGGGGTATTTTCTTTTTAGTTCTGGTTTATTGATGTTTGAATAGTTCCATATGATGACCATATTTTCAAATTTATGGTCTTCCAGTGACTGGACATATGGTGGTCAATGTTTGTGTGGGATTCTCAATAATTGTAATTAGAGAAAATATTACCCTAAAGGTTTTTAGAGGCTTAGAAATTACCTTAGTAACATCTCATGTAAAATTTTCTCTTGCTCAAAAATATTTCAATTTTAGTGGGATTTTATATCATTGGAAGAAAGGAATTGTAGGATATCAAGTTCTAGTTTGAAAAATTTTATGGAACATATTTTAGCTTCTAGAAGTTGTGTTTGGAGGAATACCTAATCAAGATATATTTGTAAGTTCCATTAAAAGTAGCTAATTTGTATACAATATAATAATAATAATTGAAAGATTATAAAAAAAGATATTAGGTATAGTGAGGATATCTTTGGAATAAAATATGTCCTTCCAAATCTGGGAGAAGAAAACTATAGTGGAGTTGATGGGAGTATAAATAGATATGTGAGAGATGCCTACAGTACTCAAAAAATTGGGTTTGATGTGAAAATTATTCAGTATCAATCCATTAGATGACATTTTTGTTAAAAATTGTGTAAATGAATTCTATATGTGAAAAATCCAGCCCGAGTATATGAAGGTTATGTTCATGGATGATGTTTTTATGATACCATAATTGTCATATTTTTTTTGTAGTATTAGGATGTAATGGTGATATCAGTGATCAATTACAATAGAAACCCCAACATGATAATTGAGGATGACTAAAACTTGATTCTAAATAAAGAGCTCTAGAGGAGGGAGATTCTTGTATCTTCTAGTGATACATTAAATATAGATGGAAGTGGGTGTTAGAGTTTGTGTCCTATTTCAACTTTTTTTTATTTTGATTACATGTATATTCTATGTATTGAATATTAATTAAACAACTTATTACATTGTGTTCATTATTTTTCATGACTCTAATCTAATAATGACCTAGAGTATATGTCGTATTGATAAGGTCATAGAAATTTCTCAAAATGTTGAGAACCTTGAAGTTATATGAATATATTCTAAAATAATGTTTGTGTCTTGATAATATACTATGACAGGGAACAAGGTAAATAGAATTTTAGGTTTGAGTAATCTTTAGTGGATGAGAATTCCTCTCATGATGTTTTCACTTGGTAATCTCCACGATAAGAGATTATGAGAATATATTCACCAGTAGAAATTCCTCAAATTTTGGTATCACTGGATATTACTTTATTTGAGCATGTTTAACGGTCCTTAGTCTTTAATATTATCATTAATTCATTTCATTACTCACACACTTAGATTTTTTGATGAAAACTGTCACACCATGTATTGGCCGGAAATAGGGTACGGTGGGTGCATCACAAATAACATTATATTAATGGATGAGTTACGAAAGGATTTTGTTCTTACATATTTATTGAAGATGATATCTCATCCCTTTTATTGGAATATAACCATCACCCTATAGTCCATATTCATGGTGTCACAATGAGTTTATTTTAGATAATCAAATAAATAAGTTTCGAGCATATTGGTTCATGATACGGATGTACAACCATCTTGATGATATATTAAGATAAATATAGATAACAAATCCCTAGTTTCATAGAGGAGGTGCCTTAATTCATTACATTTTCATAATAAAAAAGTAACTTGTATCCCAAAGGACAAATTAGTCAACTATTTTTTGAAACCATATTCAAATATATTTTTTATGTCACATCTTTGAAAGAATATACAATATATAAGTTCCATTGGAATCATCTATAACTCCTAGATTATCCCTACAAGTCATTAATAATACTCTTCGTAACATTCCATGGAAAAATAAAACATAATAAAGGGGTGTTCTCATATTCTCAGTTAGCATAAGTAATATAGAGAAGTTATAAATAATAAGGCATGGTGAATAACTAAAAGTACACATGCCATTAAAACATAATTTTGAAAATAATATGGTAGTAATAAAAATATATAATGCCAAAATAAAACAAAAACATGGATATTATAGCAGTAGAATAATCTAATGGAATATAAATGTATAGTTTCATAATGATAGAATTCATATTTCTATACATCGTAAACATACCGTTACAGCCTTGACAAAGACACCATACATAATGGTTAAAAACCCAGTCTAGTTTGTATCATGAGACCTACTGATGCATCTGGGGGATATAGCAGGCCCCACCCATCACTTACTAATTTAAATTATTTCCTCATGTGAATGGTTATAAACATAAACATCATATACAAATGAAATTTAAATAACTATCCCCAATCTATAAACATAATCACAATCAATTATGAGTAGTGTGGTGAATGGTATTAAGATATCACATTCACAGTCAAACTAATCATAAACCATTTAATATATATGGTTGATGATAAAAATAATACAAAAACCTCAATAAATAATTAAATTCAACAGAGTTGTTCAAATAAATTAAAATACTATAATAAAATAATCGAGGAATACTTGAGAGAAATACCCTTATTTACCTTGAAAAGAATTGTTCTTTTAGAACAATAATTTGCATTTTTCATGACTATTTTTATAAAACCAAAAAATAAAAAATATATTTTTTTATAAAAAAATTATTTATTTAAGAAACAAAATAGGTTCTTAAAACATATTATGTATCGTACTTGAAAATGGGTAAGAAATCGGTAACTTCCCTTTAATTGGGCTTGCGTATCGGGAAGAATTTAGAAGGGAACCTTATAAAATATGTGTTATACAATAAATTAAATAAGAAATGATATGTTTATATGTATTTGGAACATATAAATAGAATTTATAAGAACTATATAAAAATAATTAATAATTACATTGGTGTATAGAGGGAGAAATCATACCCCGAATGAAAATGGAGGTTCGGGAAGAAAACCCTACCTTATGTACGAATGTGTGCTACACTTGACCTTAATTTCATGGATAATAAAATTTAATACATTAATTAATTAATTCATAACATTATATATATTTATTCTATTCATTATATTTTAATTAAGTTCCTTTATGTCCTTTTTTATGAGTTATAGAGTTACATTTCAAAGTTAGGGATCGTTTGTTTTCTCAGTTTTCATGATCATTTTTCTTGTTTATATGTAATAAAGTTCATGTAAAATGGGTATAAGTATCCAGAATTGTAATTACATGTTACTAATGAACATAAATATATTTAATTGGTATTATATATTATTTTTTCCCAGATATTATTATGAATCATTACATAACATGTTAATGATATTCGTTTAGATGAATTTAAGCGGTTTTAGATCAGGACAGACTCATTTTGTTTTATCATTTAGTATTATGTAAAAATGCTACCTCTAGAACATAAAATTTGGTTTAATATAAATTTTAAAATCCTTTGAAACCATGAAAATGGTTTTCTCAATATCCTTGAACATGGTGAATGAAATTGAAAATTTTTCATCCTTGAAGGCGATGAAACAATACCTCACAGACCATGCTACTATTTTTAGAATGAAAGGGTGAGGATAAATGGAATAATGATGGATTGTTCCATTAACATAACACAATTACAATATATTTAGTTTAATTTAGTTATAATGAAATTTTTTATGATGGGGAGGTGGGTAGAGAATAATAATATAAAATAACTTGAAAAGGAATTAAAAGAAAAATAAAGAGGTTTTTACCTCTTGATTTTCTCCTCCTTGAGAACCTCCATAAGGGAAAGGTTTTGGTATTTTTCTGTGACCAATAGATCTTAGATTTTGGGGAGAGTCTTGGTAAGGGGATTGAGAAGAAATTTTGCAGGGCTTAAATCTTGGAAGGTGTGCGGAGAAGGGGTGGTATTTATACTGGAGGAGAGGGGTGTTTTTTTAATATTTTATTCATTTGATTTTTTTTTCATGACTATGAATAGTTTCAGAATTATCACTAAATATATTAAAATAATGAATTATAGTTCGATATTATGGGATTACAACATCCATACAAAACCTATGAATCAATAATTCATGTATTTATCATTTATTACAAATTATCGTATTTTACTATTCAAAAAAATCATGTATTTTAGAAAAATACCAAATATTCACCCTAACCATTTTTCAAAGTGTGAAATTAAAAAATGAACTTCATTTTATGAAAATAAGTTTCTAAAATTAAGAATTTATTTTTTAATTAAAACCATCATTTACTAAAAAAATAAGGATTTTAAAATATAACTTATTTTATAAAACTCTAAATATTTAACTAAGCTCTCATAAAATTATCCTAAAATCATAAGACAACAAAATTTTTATTTAGGAATACATTTTATGAAAATAATTTTTATTTTAAATCATTTTATTAATTATAAAATTGTAATTAAAAATATATGACTTAAAAATAGTAACACTTAATTAATAGTTTTTAAAATGTTCATTTACTTATAGTATGATATAATTATATTATACATAAATTTATAAGAATACTATATATTATTTATATATTCATGGGTGATGATACTATTCTTTTGGCCAATTTACTATTCATAAGGGTTATATTACTATTCCTAAGTTCAAGTTACTATATTCTTGGTATAGGTTCATTAAATTTGATAAATACCTCTTATTTCATTCATTCTTAATTTATAATGTTTTTATTGTGTTATATAAGTGATTTTATATGATTTATACTATATTAAATAAACAGAAGAATGGAAACCACATTGATAGAATTTTAAGTTGTTACAGTATTCCCTCATAAAAATTATTCTTCCTCAAAATTTCCAGAATTTCACCTCATAAAAATATTTGGGTAGTTATTTATTATAAATTTCTCAAAATACCTTATCGCCTCTACAATTTTATGATATTTCCAAAGAACCTTTACCATCCGAGTCATCTAATTCCTCAACACATGTTCTTTAATGTCCAAAATCCGAATAGGTTCTTCACAATAAGATAAATCATGTTCCAAATCTATTTCTTCAATGGAGAGGACATGAAATGGGTCTAGAATATAATTCATTAAAAAAATATGTAGAACATATTGTGTACTTTATAAAGGCTAGGAAGAATCACCAAATGATAATCCATACATCAAAATCACTCTAGGATTTCAAAAGGACTAATGTACATGAAGATCTATTTCCCTTTCGTCCCAAATCTAATAACACCCTCCCATGGAGATACTTTAAAGAAAACATGATATCCCACATCAAATTACAAATCATTCCTTTGATTATCGATATTTCTCTTCTGCCTAAATTGAGATTCTTTGATATTTGTTTGGATTTTATTTATTATTGTTGTTGTTTCCTCCACAAACCCTTGGCCTAAAAGCTTCCTTTCACCAACATCATCCCAAAAAGTATGTGTATGACATATCTTTCCATACAATGTTTCATATAGTGACATTATAATACATTAATGGAAACTATTATTTTATGGAAACTCTACCAAAGGTAAATAATGATCCCAGATACCTTGAAAATCAATTAAGCAAGATCTCAACATGTCTTCTAATGTCTGGATCATTCTTTCTGACTACCAGTCTATTTGAGGGTGATAAGTAGTACTCAAATGAAACACACTATCCAAAGATTTATAAATATATTTCGAGGATTTTGATATGGATGATGGATCATGGTCATAAAAAATTATGATATGTTCTCCGTGAAGTCTTACAATTCCATTAATAAAGACTTTTTTAAGGTGCTCTAGTGGAAAATCCTCCCCTATAGCGTGAAAATGTGCCGATTTGGTATGTCGATCAACAATCACCAATATTGCATCACTATTTATTATATTTTTTGGTAATCTAGTGAAAAAATCAACCTTGATATCATCACATTTCCATATAGGATTAGTTATAGGTTGCATGACTCCTTTAGGATGTTGTCCTTCAGTCTTCACTTGTCGAAAAACTAAACATCTAGGTATATAATCAGAAATTTCCCACTTCATGTTATCCCACAAAAAAATTTCCTTCAAACCCCATACATCTTAGAGTTACGACTGTTTATAGAGAACTATAAACTGTGGGAATCATCCAATAACTCCCTTTTTAGATCAGGTAAAGAGGGAACACAAGTCCTCTTCCGAAATTTTATAATTCCAACCTCCTACACGAAGTCTTCAAACATTCCATCATTCACAGCTTTAATTTTATTTTTAAGATTCTCCTCAATAGACTGAGAAATTTTAATCCTTTCCAATAATTATGGTTAGGAAACCAATAACAAAATTAATGATGATTAATTATCCTTGATAATTCCCATATCTATGTTTTCTACATCCATATACACATGATCCTTTTCAATCCTCATTTTGTTCAGAACTTTGTGATCCTTCCTAGTCAATGCATATGTTACCGTATTTGCCTTCCCTATGTGGTAGTGTATTGATCTTTTATAAGATATGAGTTGTTCAAGACATCACATTTTCCTCATATTGAGTTCATTCTTTGATAAGATATTTTTAAACCTATTTTGATTTGTATATATCTAAAAATTGTGTCCATAGAGATAGTTGCTCCATATCATTAGAGAAAATAATAACCGATTGCTCAAGATCATGAGTTAGATAGTTCTGTTAATGAGTTTTTAACTGCCTTGATACATATGAAAGAACTATATCATCCTGCATAAGGACACACCCGATTCCTTTCTTTGACGCATCACTATAAATCACAAATCCACCATTTCTTGATGGTATATTCAAGATCAGATAATTTCCTAATATCCTCTTCAATCCTTCAAAAAATTCTTCAAATTATTTTGTCCATATTATCGTAACCCCTTTACGAGTAATCTTGCTTAACGGGTTTTCTAATCTGGCAAGGTTCTAAATGAAACACCGATAATAACCCTCTAAACCAATAAAACTACATACATTAGTAATGTTTGTTTGTAACACCCCGAGATTTTATGAGATATATTATTTTTAATTTCTTTGATTTATTCTATTGAACACTACACCAAGAATAGATTGTACTATACGCAACATCGTATTAGCTTACAGTATACACAACACTATTTTGGGCTCGTGTTACACACAATTTCAAGTTCATTTAGTAGAAATTATTATACGCAACATTATGTATAGATTCTGTTTATTTTATAAATGAAATAAGTTTGTATTATGTTATACGCAGCACCAAAGGGAGATTTCACTACACGTAGCCCTGACTTGGCTTGCATTACACGCAATCGCGACCTTCCTCGATAGCGTGTGTAGTACACAATACCGGGTTTCACTAAACAACGAAATATTGTTATGAAATAACCGTTATGAATATTATTAACTACATTTTTAATTTTAAAACATTATTATTCATCTTACAAATTTTCTAGAACATGGTATGAGAACAAAATAAATTTTTCGGTTAAAGTAAGTATTTTTAAAAAAATGTAGTTTTGCCAACTTTTGATGGCGCATCTACTTTAAATCTAGTTTATGTCATGTTTATAATTTCAATTTGACAAAATAAAATTCTTCTTTGGAATCAGGATATAAAAATTTACTTTGGATAAAAGTTTCATATTATTCTGAAAACTTTCATATTTTAATGAATAGTAAAACCACGCAATATTTTAATTAAAAACAAATTTTTTCATCGTAATAATTTATATGGTTAAATTATAATATTTAATGGTTTTAAAGTATAAATAGGATATATTTTATCATTTAATAAAATTTATTTCATTAGCATTGATTTTACATAGAATTCATAGGTAAAATCATTTCAATCTTTTGCGATGTTTTAACTTTTAAAACTATTTTTCTTAACGACGATATTAATTTTAAATTTATTTCTGAAACATCTTTCATTTGAATTTGTAAAAATTGATTTCATATTTTAAATCAGTAGGTCCAAATTATGTTGACAGGCTTCATTTTATTTTTGGGCACTATGAATAGTAACTACGGTAAATTTTATTTACCATAGTTAAAGGTAAATCGGGTAATTAAGGGTAAATATAATACTATAAAATTATCATAACACTTGTCTTAATATAATTGGATGATTATATTTTTTCATAAGGCATATTTGGGTCGAAATGGAATCCATTGGAACCCAGATGGATGTGATTAACACCTTTAATTTATTTTATTTTAAAGAAAGTGAAATATGTCTCACTCAAACTTTAATAATTAATGTATTTTTAATATAAGGTTATATATAATATAAATTAGATTATAAATACTCATTTTAAAGGTAAAATGTTTTTATTTGTTATTGTAATTTATTTGTAATTTTTAAGAGATATTTAATTACTTTAATAGCTTATACATTAATGATGAAGAAATTATTTATTTAGTGAAAAATCAATAATATAGTTTTTATTAAAATAATAATACCCATTAAAAGGACCAAAATCCTGACCACACATTATTGGTCGTATATATATACACCATAAACATACAATGGTAAAAGTTTAGACCATTTAGAGCTTTATAAAAGTGATTATGACACTTATATTATTTTGTTGTAAATGATGTCATAGTTGTCACCTTCATAATTTAATAAATATAACAATTTACATGTCGTGATTTTAAAATTATAAATTCGATAAAAAGTATTGTTTATAAAGATATTAGCTTTATCACAATCATAATATTTTATTTTTAATTTTTATGCAACTAATTATAATATTAAACGATTATAAAAAAATGATGTAGTAAATGTTTTATTAAGAGAAATATCCAATAAATGGTTTTATAAATATTAAAATAAATAATATTTGACCTAATTAATGTCATATTAAAATTTTATATATGGATATGACATGTCAGGAATCTATTAAACTTTTTGGTTCGAATATATCCTCTTTTTGGATTTTATTTAAATTCAAATAATTGAATAGTGTCAAAATTAACTCTATTGTTATTTTATAAAAATAACATATTATAAAATTGTTTAAAAATCACAAAAATATTTACAAATTATAAATTTAAATTTATATGGTCTGAAATGTTATAACGTATCCAATTATGGAAAATTCACAATAAATAAGTAATTATTTATAACATGTTAAAACTTAGAATATTTTTACAACAAATAAAATTAAATAGATTAAATAAGGACAAATCAAGTTGATAATGTTTAAAATAAATTCCAAAAAGGTCTAAATTTTATTGTCTGATGATATTACAACCCTATATCATCTAATATTTTAATTTTAGTAATTTTTGAAGTTTTTATGTGGGTTTTGAGTTTATTATAAATTAATATTTTTTAGGATTCCTAGAGTGCCCCTCTCCTCCCTTATAAAAGGGCACCACCTCCCTCTCCTCCTCACACAATTTTGAGCTTTCAAGCTCAGCCAAAACCTGCCCATTTCTCTTCTCCACTTCCATAGAAACATACTAGAGGTCAGGTCCTTCTTCAAAGACCAACATTAGTGCCCTAAGAGGAGGTTTAGAAGGGGCGCGTCGAAGAAGAGGTAATATCCTTTACCGATTCTTTCAAAATTTATTTCTTCTTCTACTTATTATTATTTTGTTGTTTTATAATAAAGTAATAACATAAGTATCACTCATATACTGATATTTTATTTTTCAATATGACACAACCCTATTTCACCTTCTATCCATCCTACGGATAATGAAATCACCGCACGTGCGTACGTATAGAATATCGTCTCCACGCTGTGGTGTAATCTGTTTTCCACCACCACCTTACGTGGATGGGTATAATGCTGAAACGAATAACAATATATGATTATTATAACATGATACTAATTATGAGATATTATATTATCCTCTCCAAAACCATTCAATAATTATGGGAACGATATCATCCCTCGTGTGTACGTGTGGATTACCGTCTCCACGACGAGATGAGATTCTTTCTCCATGTTAAACATTCAAGAATGATTATAAAGTATATATATAATAAATAATCATGAAATATATGACATAATAACACTAATGGATTTATTTATATATATATATGTGTGTGTGTGTGTTATTTATTTACTTCCATTCAATTTAATAAGGAAATGAAAACATCGTTCATGCGTACGTACGACCTACGGTCTCCATGAACGGTTTATTTCATTCCATTTATCAATATATTATATATATTTATATTATTAATATATATTATATATAAATCATGTTTTAAATTCTGGAAGTAATTATTATATAAGTAATCATTTGAATAATTACAAGTCAAAACACGTACGACAAATGAAAAGATTTTACCCAAAACGATGCATTAACATGGAATTGACAAATGGACGGGTAATATAAAGCCATAAGTGAATCATATATGATATCATAAATATTATTATGGTTCTTTTACAAGTTAATAATATGTTTAAACCCACTATTTAGGAGTCTCGGACACATATGGAAGAAATTATCCATAAGGTAAGGGATAATTATTCCAATCTCATTCTTAACCGAGATTGTTTATTTGTAAGTATGTACTAGGGTTATATTTATCATCCATGTCCATGTCTTATAAATTTTTTTCATGTATATTTAAATTCCTTTTTACCAATTTTTTAATTTTAACACAAGGTATGGGAGAAATATTACTTTTCTGTACCATACGAGGAACTTTTTGACTTTTCTGGCAAAAGTACGAGGAGAATGTTTTTTTAACTTATACGGCATGAACGGATTTTTACGGTTTGATAAATCCTTATTTTCATGAAGCTTCCACTATAATATTTCAAGATTATTTTAAATAAAATCCTCTTTTAAAATTTCATGGCATTTTGTTATAAACTAATTTTGAAGAAGAACGTATATTTTCCTTAAGAATTCATTTCAAGTGTTTTATCAAAACTATTTTCCATCTAAGTTGAAATTATTTAGTATGATTATGTTTCAAGTATAATGTCTATATTATTTACATGGTTTTATTTTTCCTATGATGAAATGATATCCATTTGTTTTATATGGATTATTTTATGATAGAATGACGTTTGTGAAACCCATTTTATTCTTTGGATTATTATGATTGATTTATGATTGTTTTGTGGCACACGTAAGGATGATTTCAATATGAGATGGGTGGGACATATATATCCCTCCAATGAATTGGTTAGTGATTTATTTCTCATGAGATAGATATGGCTGGAACTGAAATTGAATCAGGTTTAGTAATACGGGGCTGGAACGACAATTAAACCTGGTTTACTAATGGATGTTGTCCACTATGATGGTCTTGGAAGAAATTCCTTGGCTACTATGGAAATCATATCATGTTCTTAATGGTTTTCCAAAATTACATGTTTTATTCCCCTGATATTTTACCATGGTTAATGTCCCTTTATGATCTATTCCTTACGCACTGCCAAGATTTATGTCATTACTCGTGATTTTGATGTTTTATGTTCATGTTCTTACGTCCAAATGTGTAGGGATTTTTTTATGTTCTCCATGTTTACCTTTACTGAGCATTTGAGCTCACCCTTTTTATGTTTCATTTTCCCCAGGATATCAAGAATGTTTTTAGGTAAGAAGAAAAAAAGGGAAAGATCTTTATGTGAGATGTTGAAAATCTTTCACCATGATTAGAAGATTTTTTTCTGAGTTTCCAAAGACACTAAACTGACAGGATATTTAGTAATCTGTTTGTGTCATGTATTATGTATTCTGCAAAAGTAATGTAACGTCCATGTATGTCATGCTTTGGGTCTCTACAGTTGGTATCAGAGTGAAGGTTTAGTTAAACTTGGGAAACTAGGATGCGAAAACTTTAGTGAGATCCCTAGAGATATTTTTTAGGTATGTCTAGGGATGTCCCTAAGGTTAAGTATCAGTATAGGTTATAGTACTAGAATTACGGTAACGATCATAGAATTAAACCTAAGATGTTAGAGATTGAAATTAATCCCCCAAGATTATGTTGTTTTTCTATTATGATTATTTCTTCTCATACTATTCTTTTTTGGGTTATAATAAATGGCATAAAATAGGATGATTCATGTTAATGGAGAATATGATGGACAATGGAATGATATTATTCATGAGAAACCAAATGAAACAGGATTTGGAAGTCCAAACATCGTTATTATGCATAATCAGCAATATCAAAATATGATCAATAATATAAACTTCGGTAACTTTCCTAACTTAGATAATAAGAGAAAGTTGGAGTTTCATGATGATCATAGAGGAAATAAAGTTCAATTTCCCTCATGTAAATCACGTGGGAAGAAGCCTCAAGGATAATGTTTAAAAGGAAATTTAAGATTCTTTGGGTGTGGAAAAGAAGGACACAAAGCCATTAATTGCAAATCAAAAGGCTCAGTTAACATAATGGAAAAGGATAAGGGTATTTCTTAGACATCAACAACAGTTAAATATTTTAAATGTGGAATGTACGGGAATTATTCAAATAAATTCCCTAAAAGAAAATCTCATGAAGGGAATCAGAATGGTCATATGGGTAGTATTTATGTTGATGATGATGAACAGACTACAAATGATATATGAGATGAATGAAATGTTAGGAATAAAATGACGAATCTCGGTCAATGCTTTAAGAAGGTAGTGGAATGATTGCATGTTTATCAAGAATAATGTATGGAACTATGGAATAAAGAAACCTCTAAGGATTGTTACAGTATTGTTTTTCCTAGAGTATCTGAAATTATATGTTGAATGGTACCGGTAACCATGAAAAGTGATTGAAATATTTTTGGAAAGCTGCTGAAATGTGCATAATGAAGGGATAAAGAGAAAATAATATGTATGATAGTATTCATGATCTCATGATTGATATAAGGACATTGTGATATCATGGTTTGAGTGTAATGAATTTTTGGGATTTTGGTATGTGAAAAGAGTTAACATTTGACAGCATTCATGTTTTGACTAAGGTTTTATGATAATTTATGTTGCAAGAGAATACAATATTAAGGTATTCACATGTTTAGAATGCGATCAATAAGATATATCTTATGATATATGGGGGATAAATGATGGTATTCACATGCTTGTTATATGAACTTTATGGTAATTGTTTTCTTTGTACTATGAGATTGGACCGAAGTATTTTGGATAAGCCTAAATGTTGGAATGGATTATGTTGGACATCAGATAGTATTTTTTAAGGATAGAACTTTTTTTCAAAATTATTTCTGGAATGATATAATAGTATAGTTTTAGAAAAAGGACTACCTGTAGGACAGACGACAACCCATCGCGTCAGACAAGGTTGCGGGAATCGAACCCACAAACAAAGTGTGATGGGACATTATCAACTACCACTAGCCTAAATTAAGTCCCTATATAGTAGAAACTAGTTTTATTATATTAAATGTTATGATAGATGTAGTATATGTCCATTTTCGGAACCATATACGATTAATCTCACCATAGATGGACTTAAGTATATTTAATAAATTTTTCTAACCTTATGTTTGAGACAGATAGAATGACCTAACATTATATCACATGACCTTCTAACACTTTGAGAATGACAAATCCAACTTCCTTTCTTTAAATAATAGATGAAGTGGAAATTTTTCATGGAATGACCAATGATGATATTACACTGAAATCAAGTAAGTATTTATCCTTATGTAAAAATTCATAAATGTTAGGGATATGGTCTTGAAAACCAAAAATGTTGTCCTAGTACTCTCATATCTGAGGAATCAGATGGTACCTTAGATCATCACAAATTTATGGCTTGGGGATTGTTGGATTTTTATAGCCATGTCCTCTACCACTCTTTATCACAAGTTGATGGTTATATTTATCTTCCATATCCATATTTTCACCTATGTTATCCTATGTGGAAACCCAGGGATGAGTTAATTTGGGTAACCATTACATTTCATACTTCACTTTTTAAAATTAAGTTCGAGTATTCCTTTTTACGATGTGGGTTTCTATGAATGAATATTTCAAGTAGTAAACGATTTATATCCCCGACGAATTTCGAGGGTGAAATTCATTTTAAGGGGGGTAGAATGTAACACCCCGAGATTTTATGAGATATATTATTTTTAATTTCTTTGATGTCTCTTATATTACACTACACCAAGAATATCTTTTACTATATGCAACACTATATTAGCTTGCAGTATATGCAACACTATTCTTGGCTCGTGTTACACACAATTTCATGTTCGTTTTGTAGAAATTATTCTACGCAACATTATGTATATATTTTGTTTAATGTTTAAATGAAATAAGTTTTTATTATGTTATATGCAACACCATATGGAGCTTTCACTACACATATCCCTGACATGTCTTGCATTACACGCAATCACTAGCTTCCTCGATAGCATGTGTAGTACGCAATATCGGGTTTCACTAAACAACGACATATTGTTATGAACTAGCCGTTATGAGTATTATTTAAATTTTTTTGAATTTTATAACATCATTACCTATCTTACACATTTTCTAGAACATGGTATGAGAAAAAAATAAATTTTTCGGGTAAAATAAGTATTTTTCAAAAAATGCAGTTTTGCTGCCTTTTGATGGTGCACCCTATTTGAATATAGTTATTGACATGTTTAAAAGTTAAATTTTAGAAAATAAAAATTTTATTTGTAATCAGGATATAAAAATTTACTTTGTATAGAATTTTCATATTATTCTGATAACTTTCATATTTTAATGAATAGTAAAAACATGCTATATTTTAATTTAAAACAAAATTTTTCATCATAATAATTTATATGGTAAAATTATAGTATTGAATGGTTTTAAAGTATAAATAGAAAATATTTTCACCATTTAATATAATTTATGTCATTATCATTGATTTTAAAATGAATTCATTGGTAAAATCATTTCAATCTTTTGCAATGTTTTAACTTTTAAAACTCATTTTCTTAACGATGAGATTAATTTTAAATTAAATTTTTCAACTTCTGTGATTGGAATTTGTAAAAATGGATTCCATATTTGGAATCAGTAGGTCAAAATTATTTTAATAGGCTACTTTTTTTTGGGAACTATGAATAGTAACTACGGTAAATTTGTTTTGCCATAATTATAGGTAAATCGGGTAATTAAGGGTAAATATAATATTTTAAAATTATCCTAACACTTTTATTTATATAATTTTAGGATTATATTTCAACCTAAGACATATTTGGGTCGAAATTGAATCCATTGGAACCCACTTGGATGTGATTAACACCTTTAATTAATTTTATTTTAAAGAAAGTGAAATATGTCTCACTCAAACATTAATGATTAAAGTATTTTTAATATATGGTTACACAAGAATATAAATTCGATTTTAAATAATAATTTAAAAGATAAAGTGGTTTTATTTGTTATGATAATTTATTTTTAATTTTTAAGAGCTATTTAATTACCTTAATATCTTATACATTAATGATGCAGAAATTATTTATTTAGTGAAAAATCAATAATATAGTTTTTATTAAAATAATAATACCCATTAAAAGGCCCAAAAACCTGACCAAAACTTCTTTGTCGTATATAGATAAACCATAACCATCCAATGGTAGAATTGTTGACCATTTGAAGCGTTGTAAAATAAATTATGACACTTATATTCTTTTGTTTTAAATGATGTCAAAGTTGTCACCTTCATAATTTAATAAATATGAAAATTTACATGTTGTTATTTTAAAATTATAAATTCAAGTAAAAGTATTATTTTGAAATATATTAGATTTATCACCATCATAGTATTTTATTTCTATTTTTTATGCAATAAATAAGTATATTAAATGATTATACAAAAATGATGTAGAAATTGTTTTACTATGAGAAATATCAAATAAATGGTTTTATAAATATAAAAATAAATATTATATGAACTAATTAATGTCCTCCACAAATTTTATAGATGAATATGAAATGTTATAAATCTATTAAACATTTTGGTTTGAATATATCCTCTGTGTGGATTTTATTTAAATTCAAATAAATGAATAGTGTCAAAATTAACACTATTGTTATTTTATAAAAATAACATATTATAAAATTGTTTAAAAATCAAAAAAAAAATTTATAAATTATAAATTAATATTTATATGGTCTCAAATGTCATAAATTATCAAATTATGTAAAATTAACAACAAATAAGTAATTATTTATAACAACTTAAAATTTAGAATATTAATATCACAAATAAAATTAAATAGATTAAATAAGGATAAATCAAGTTGATAATGTTTAAAATGAATTCCAAACAATTATATGTTTTATTGGTCGATGATATTTCCACACTATTTCATCTAATCTTAGAATTTGAGTAATTTTTTAAGTTTTTATGTGGGGTTTGAGTTTATTATAAATTAATATTTTTGAGGATTCCAAAAGAGCCCCTCTCCTCCCTTATAAAAGGGCACCACCTCCCTATCCTCCTCACACCATTTTGAGACTTCATGTTGGGCCAAACCCTACCCATTTCTTTTTCTCCACTTATATTTCAACAAACTAGAGATACAGGTCTTATTCAAAGACCAACTTTAGTGCCCTAAGAGGAGGTTTAGAAGAGGCGCATCGAAGAAGAGGTAATATCCTTTACCGATTCATTCAAATTCATTTCTTCTTATAATTACAATTATTTTGTTGTTTCATAATAAAGTAATAACATCAGTATCAGTCAAATAATTATATGTTATTATAAATACGAAGAAACCCAATTTCATCTTATATCCATCCTACAGAAAACAAAATCACCGCATGTGCGTACGTAAGGAATACCGTCTCCACGTCGTCGTGTAATCTGTTTTCCACCACCACCTTACTTGTATGGGTATAATGGTGTAAAGAATAAATATATATGATTATTATAAAATGATACTAATTCTGAGATATTCTATCATCCTCTCCAATACCATTCAATAATTGTGGGAATGATATCATAGCTCGTTCGTATGTACGGATTACCGTCTCCACGACGCGATGAGATTCATTCTCCATGTTAAACATTCAAGAATGATTATTAAGTATATATAATAGATAATAATGAAATATATTACATAATAAGGAAACAAAAACGACATTCATGCATACGTACGGCCTACCGTCTCTATGAACGGTGTATTTCATTCCATTTATCAATCTATTATATATATTTATATTATGAATATATATTATATATAAATAATTTTTTACATTATGGAAGTCAGTAATCCTGACCTATGTAATTGTATGACTAATTACAAGTTAAAACACGTACGACAAATGAAAAGATTTTACCCAAAACGATGCATTGACATGGAATTGACAAATGAACGTGTAATATAAAGTCGTAAGTGAATCATATATGATATCATAAATATTATTATGGTTCTATTACAAGTTAATAATATTTTTAAACCCACAATACATGAGTCTCGGACACATACGGAAGCAATTGGACATATGTTGAGGGATAATTATTCCAATCTCATTCTTAACCGAGATTGTTTGTTCATAAGTATGTACTGGGGTTATATTTATCAACCATCTCCATGTCTTCTAAAAATATTTTCATGTATTTTTAAAGTTATTTTTACCCATTTTAGACTTTTACCACATAGAAAGGAAGATATATTTCTTTTCTATACCATACGAGGAACTTTTTGACTTTTCCAACAAAAGTACGAGGAGAATGTTTTTTTAACTTATACGACATAAACAGATTTTTACGGTTTCATAAAGCCTTATTTTCATGAAGCTTCCTCTAAAATATTTCAGGATTATTTTCAATAAAATCCTCTTCTTTTAAAATTTTGTGGCATTTTGTTAAAAAAATGATTTTGGAGAAGAAAGGATATTTTCCTCAAGAATTCATTTCAAGTGTTTTATCAAAACTATTTTCCGTCTAAGATGAAATTATTTAGTATGATTATGTTTCAAGTATAATGTCAATATTATTTACATGGTTTGATTTTTCTTATGATGAAATGATATCCATTTGTTTTATATGGATTAGGTTATGATGGAATGATGTTTATGAAACCCATTTTATTCTTTAGGTTATTATGATTGATTTATGATTGTTTTGTGGCACACGTTAGAATGATTTCTATATGAGATGGGTGGGACATATATATACCTACAATGCATTGGTTAATGATTTATGTCTCGTGAGATAGATATGTCTGGAATGGAAAGTGAATCTGGTTCAGTAATACAGGGATGGAACGGAAAGTAAACCCGGTTTAGTAATGGACATTGTCCACTATGATGGTCTTAGACGAAATGCCTTGGCTACTATGGAAATAATATCATGTGCTTAATAGTTTTCCACAATTACATGTTTTATTCCCATGATATTTTACCATGGGTAATGTCCCTTTATGATCTATGCCTTATGCACTACCATGATCTATGTCATTACTCATGATTTTGATATTTTATGTTCATGTTCTTACATTCAAATGTGTTGGGATTGTTTTATGTTCTCCATGTTTACCTTTACTAAGCATTTGAGCTCACCCATTTTATGTTTGCATTTCCCCATGATATAAAGAAAGGCATTAGGTAAGAAAACAAAAAGGGGAAGATCTTTATGTGATATGTTAAAGATCTTTCACCATGATTAGAATATTTTTTCCGAGTTTCCAAAGACACTTAATTAACACGGTATTTGGGAATCTGTTTGTGTCATGTATTAAGTATTCTGAAACATTAATGTATCTTCCATGTATTTCAAGATTTGGGTCTCTACATTGTTGTTGTAGGACATTCTTAAATCTCCTTTTTCATCATATAATCAACTCTGATTCCATCCAAGAAGACAATATGGACATGAAAAGAAACTATTTGAAGATAGAATTTACACCTTCTAAACATCCCATATAACACTTTTCTTATAATAGTCTTTATAAAAACTCAAAAGTGGTTCTCATGGTCCTCATAGATTTTGGAATATATCAAGATATCATCAATAAATAAATACAATTCGTCAAGATATTCCTTGAACACTCTGTTCATTATATCCATAAAGATAGAGGGTACACTAGTCAGTCCAAATTAAATTACTTAAAACTCATAATGTATATACCTAGTTCAAAAATCATTATTTAGAATATCTTCCTTCCTCACACACCACTGATGATATTCAGATCATAGGTAAAAAATTTAAATTATTCAGATTAATGTTGTAGATCAAATAAATCAAAAATTTGAGGTAGGGGATACTTGTTCTTTATTTTAATATTTTTTATTTCTCTATAGTCAATTCATAGCCTCATGGACCCATATTTCTTCTTGAAAAATAGAATAGGGGCTCCCTGTGGAAAAAAACTATTGAAAATAAATCCTCTATCACCCAATTCCTCTAGTTGATTCTTTAGTTATAATAATTCCATAGTGGTCATTCTATAAGGAGTATTTGATATAGGTCTTTCCCCATGAATTAAGTTAATAGATAACTCAACATCTGACTTTGGAGTATGTCCAGGTAAATCCTCTCGAAATACATCAATATATTCTTGCATAATAGGTACATTTTCAATTTTAATATTTCATTCCCCAACCATAGATGATGTTATCTTTTCCTCTATAATAATTTCATTTAGTAGAGTTGTTGGGGGAGGATTCAGACAAGAATCATATGATGAGTTTTATACTATAAAGATAAGGGATTCCACATCCTAATCAAAAATCATAATTTTCTTCTTTTTGAAATATATTTTCCCATCATATTTTGAAAGCTAGTCCATATCGAGGATTATGTCAAATTAAATCATAGGTATGATGATAAGTTCATAAAATAATTCATGTTTATGGGTCATAATGTGGACATACCAACACATCTTTATTTCAATGATACTTACCTTAAGAGTTTTGACTTACAACTTTTTTGTTAAATCCAAAGGGAAATGTCTAATTTTATTGAAAAATTAGGAATATATAAAATAAATTTATGATATGGAATCAAATAAAGAATTTTATATGTTATTGGAAATGATTAAAGTACCTTTCACCACATCATTAGAAACCTCAACCTCAGCAGTTGTGACTGCATAAGCATGGCCTTGCTCTCCTGGCCTTCTTTGGGGAAAGTTTACTTGATTATTTGGACAATCATTTTCATAATGTCACATATCTTTTCAATTATAGCATTGAACATTGTTATATTCTTTCATTCCTTTTAAAAAGGGATTGGTGGCCTATTTTCCCCACTTGTAATAAACACTCATACCCATCAAGCATATTCCAGTTGTCCATAAGAATCCAATTTTAGTAATACATTTTGTTGAATATGGTTCTGTTTAATCACTTTGTTTTTTCCATATAATATTTTTGGAAAATTTTAAATAGTATTTTCAAAGTTAATCATGGAGTGGGAACTAGATTTCATGTGTCGTGGAGCCTTGTTGTTGATATATTAAAAATATTAAATTTATAATATCACGAGTGCATAGTTTTTTAGAGATAAGGTTTTATGTATCAAACAGTTTCTAATATGGGAAAACTAATACCACCTTTAAATAAAGATTTTTTTTACACTAGACATGATATAACTTTTGGGCATACTGAATGTTTTATTTAAGTGCAATCATAAGAGAAATAATAAAAAAATTAAATAATTAAATAATTTATTGTCTACTAAATTTCTAAAAACTAAATATCCTCTATTTGATCATGGATATATCAAAATTCCAGGGTTACCCACACGATCTTATAGATTAGAGAAGATGACCGTTGGGGACATCATATGAGGATGATGGTGAAATCAGGGATCAGCAATAAATATATCGTGGAGATTGTCATCATCAATGGAGTTTTACCCTCTTTCAAAAAATAACAATGTAGAATCATTCCTCATCAATGAAGGTAGGATGTGTGATTTTGTTATTTTAATATCCGTTATTTATTTCTCCACAGATTACATCAGTTAATTATTTTATAAATTAATTTCCAGATCATTTTTTGTTTTATAATTATTTATTTGTTAATTCCTATATTTAGGAATTGTTTTGACTTTATTTTATTCCTTAAAATTCGAATCATATGCCTGCAAATGAAGGAAAAAATGAATAATGTACATATTAAATTATTACTTTTGTGTTTCATTATTTTCTCCCTTCATTCTTAAGACATTCATCAGGAGTATTTTGATTGGTCGATGATTCCAAAAACATAAGAACTGAACATTGTTAAATTTTTCTTTGGAACAAAGGATCATTGTTATGGTCTGGTTTTGGAATAAAGGGATGATATTGATGTGATGAAAATGATGGTTTGGGTGATGGTTTTTTCAAAATCCAGATCACATGGGAACTTTGGGAAGGTTATGATAGTCATTTTCCGATCAAAGGGTGGCCAAAATCTAGCCACCAATGACGATGGGGGATCAATCCACCTACATCTAGTATTTATAGTAGAATAAATGGTGGAATTAGTTGTGGTGTAAAAAAAAATACACATGATATATCTGGGATCTCTATGAAATCATGATATATATGGCATGTATTTTGGATGAACACATGTCATGTGGACTCCCTTCCATAGTGGATAGGGTTTACTTGTGATGATAAATGTCACTCGAGAGTGTGAACTATCCACACACTATGTGGCCCATTAAAACAGAGACCCAGTGTATACCCCAGGGTACACTATAAAAAACAAGATTAGTATACATGGGCAAGGTCATAGTACACATGCATGGTCTGGAGTACATGGGAATGGGCACGGTTAGGATCGAACGTATCAGGACATATTTTTTGTACCCTGTATACGTCGTGTGGTATTCTAAGGTAGTTTTAATCCCTTAATACCCTCATTCTAGTTTCAGTATTAGTATGAGTGTGTTCCCTTGTTTTATCCCTAAGGGGGTATGGTGTGGAATCCCATCTTGACTATAGAATGAGTGATCCCATTTATGAGTTAGTTTTGGATAGATTCAGGTATCCCTCCATGTGGCCCAGGGTGTGATTACCTATCATTATTCTCTAGTTTGGATAGGTATCTCAATTCTCACATCTATGGTTTGTGATCCCCTTCCTAGTGGGTTATTCTTGATAGGGGTAAGTATCCCCTATAGTGTTTGAGTGTGATACCCTACCTATGTATTAACATCTTATGAGTTCTAGTGGTTTATTAAACAGGTAAATGGGTAAAGATAGTCACATCTCGGATGAGTTTCATGAGTGTTAGTGAGATTTGAGATGTACGGTCCCTCGTATGGACATAAACATTGAGTCTCGGGTAAAATCCTAGGCTGGTAATGAGGATGTGACCTTACATTGAGACTTGGTGTTTATCTATGAGCAAATTTGTATTTTTATTATTTTCTTCTGGTTAACTCAACTCATTTTAGTTTTGATATGACTCTATTTGATGCATTGTTTTATTATTTTATGTTTTCTTTAATGGTAATGTTTATACTCACCCTTTTATGGGATCTTCCCACAGGTTTCATGTCTTATATAGATGATAGTGAATTTGTTGGAGTTTTAGGTGGACTAGGACTAAGTGGATCTTAGTTGTGTTATAAGAACCCTAAATGCTTCTAAGAGTTTCATCTTTACAATAATATCCTTTTGTTTGTAGGTTGTACTCTTTTCAACGTTATGGTGGGCCTTTTGGTTATTTTTTCTTACTCTTTATCATATTGTGATGTAGGATTAGTTGTTATGTATGCATATATGATATCAATTTATCTTTTACACATTATTATGGATTATGAAGATGTGTGTTTTTATACATGTATCTTAGGCTAAGGCCTCTCATGTGTTTGATATGCCTACTCAACACTAGTTTTCATTCCCTATCCTATTGAATGTAGGGTTGGGGTGTCACACTCAGCTTATTATAATCTAAGTGAGCCTCAGTGGGTTGGGTTGTGATAGAGTGGTATAATATTGGGGTGTCTGAGGACCATATTTAAGAAATATTCTAGCTATGAGGATTGGTTTAGGAACTATGGAAATTGTGTTAATGTGGATCAAGTATAGCTATTAGGATATAGTACCCAGTGATGGTGTTGTGGTCGACGTATTCATTCACTAGCACTCTGGTAACATGCTTGTTGACTTGGAACATGTAGGCACTAGTTGCATGGAAAACATTGGTACAAGCATCATATAAGAATGGGATGTGTTTTCCATGTCCTTCTTGAATCATATCCCCATATATACTCTTTGACCATGGTGCATATTAACTATTGTATGATTCATCCATGATGATAACTGACTGAGATTCTGTAGTCGGGTCATGATGATGATCTACATAGTGATGAGGGTTTAGTCCACGGAACTATGAAAGAAGCAGTTCCTCTTGGTAGTTTGTTGATATGACCTCCACCTATGGAGTAGGTAATTATTCTATATTTACCATTAGATGATGTGTACAGGATGAACACACTTCACATGTTCGAGAGAAACATGCCACTCTAGTTTTTAGGGTGAGCCAAACCCTCATGCAGTAGAGTACTGTCTCACGGTTTTGTGGAGATTTTTTTCATATTGTTAAGACCCCTCTCAGTCATATGGTGGTCCTAGAAGTTAGCATTATCGATGGACCAGTACGGAGATGTCAGAGTTTAGTGACATGGAAACAAGATGATGTAACTCTTTCTTGGGAAAATTTCGAGTGAATCTTCATAGAGGATTTTTATACAGTGACCATGTAGGTCATACATATCCAAGGGATTACAGAGCTCCAGTAGGGAAGCACATCAGTTATAGAGTATGCATCAAAGTTCACTAACCACTCATATTATTCTAGAGATATGGTTTGTGGTAGTTAATTTCAATCACATACCTTTAATTGTGGCCTTACATAAGATATTTGGGCTGGAGTGTTATCTATTCTCATTCCTTTATATACTGAGGAACTAGAGTGTACCTTAGTTGTAGAGAGATTATTAGACGTGAAATTTATAATAGTTGTTTTTGGAAGTGGGAACCATGGAGCTAAGACCTCAGTACCCGGTAGTTGACATCATACTCCAGGATCCAAGATCTTGAGGCAGCTTTGGTGGGAGTCTCAAGATAGTGGATCTGCCACTATGGGCTCACAGGGAGGTTTCATTCATCCATTGGATAGGTAGTTTTTCACCTATGATGGGCATGGTTATATCATGAGGGATTTTCTGACCTGTTTTATAAAAGATAGAGATATTATCTATAGACTACCTAGGCAGAGGCAATGGCTTCAGAGGTGAGGTCTATAGGGTGATAGACATGGGAGATGATCTTGGTGAATATCGAGTGATGGTCGGTGTTATGATCTGTTACCACCACAACCACCACCAAGTGGTCCCCTCCTGGAACAATGAGGTTTTTTTCGAGATTGTAGATGGATTTAGGTAGTAATGGATTATGACACGGAGGCTCTATATATGATCTAAGGAAAAATATATGTCTTTAATAATTTATTTAAAATTTTGATAAAGACATGCATGAACATCTCATTCCTTTATGCACCACTTATTTATGATTAGTATATTCAAATGGAGCCTTTAGCATAACCTTTATGATTGGAGACTCTTTCCAAAGGAGATTCAAGGATCACACACTTATTCTAATAGTTTGACCTCACACTTGGAAGAGAGAGTTTCATATGGGATCACTTCATAGTTGTGATGATTTATTAATATTTCATCCATGGTATTGACATGTTCTCTACAGGTTATGAGTATATTAAATATTATAAGAGGAGGATATGATAAATCCAAGTATATGGGAGGATATTTTCTTTCATTGGTCAGAATGAATCCAAGGAAAATTAATATTGGAATATACATAGAATAATACAATTGATCTCTCATCAGTTGGATAGTATGTCCCCTATATAAGTAAACACTATGAGATTTCAGTTTCTTATTATGGTGGAGGATTATAATGGAATATTTCTTGAGTACATGTTGATAATTACACCCCATTAATATATTTACTTCTACATGGACCCACAACTAAAAAATAACCCAATATATATTCCATCATATCATAGTTCCCCTATAGAGTTGCAAGAGATGAAGGTTTAGTTAGAGGATCTCGAAAGGAAGGGGTTTTTTAGAATGGTGTATACCCGTGGACGACCCTAGATTTGTTCACCATAAATGTTGATTAGTGATTGTCAATAATAAGTTTCCACTTATATGAATCGATGTACTCTTCAACCAGTTGAATGGGGAAGGTGGTTGTTAAAGATTGACCTCAGGTCAGGTTATCACCAGCTCGATGTTTGAGAGGAATATATAACAAATATGGAATTAAAGTTTTGTTATGGTCATTATGATTACTTGGCGATTCCCTATAGCATGATTAATTCTTCATCAGTGTTCATGGGACACCATAATTTTATCTTTCTGCACTTCATAGACTATTTCATGGTAGTCTTCATCGATGACAGTCTTGGATACTCAATGTCAAAGGAGTATCATGAAAAAAATTAGGATGATTTTAGACATACTACGAGAATGCCAAATTAATGGGAAGTTATTAAAGTTTCAGTTATAAATTTGATAGGTCCACTTCTTGTAACATTTAATCTCATAATATAGAGTAGTGGTGGACTCTACCAACATCAAGGTAGTGATAACATGGGAGCCACCCAAGAGTGTGTCTGAGGTGTGGAGTTTCCTTGAATTTGTAGGATATTATCATATATTAGGACACAATTTTTCTAGGATTATGGAACCTCTGATTACATTTAACTAAAATAGGATTCCTTTTATGTGTATAGAGAAGTGTCAATAGAATTTTCAGTAGTTATGATAGAGGTTAACGAGAACCCTTTTCTTGAGACTGCTAGAGGAGGGTGTTGAGTTTGTGGTGTTCTGTGACACCTCTGAAGTTTGTCTTGGAAGTTTTTTTTATTTAGATATATGCGGTGATTTATTATGGGTCATGAAAACTAAGAAAATATGATTAGAACTACATATCCCACAATTTGGAGCTGGTAGAAATGTTGTTTTTTAGGAAGTCTTGGAGGAACAATCTTATAGAGGAGTATTTTATCATCCATTCTGACATAAGAGTCACAATTATTTATTTTCATAGAATGATCTTAACCTAACACAAATTTGGTGGATATATTTCTTTCATGATTATGAATTATAGATAGTATTTACTCCCAGTAATGGAAACATGGTAGAATATACTATCATTAGGAAATATCATTCACAATTATTGAGGGAGGCATCAAAGCAGTTGGCCTCATTATAGTTATCCCTAGTGGATGAGGGTGGTGAAGCATACCTCCAGTTGAGTTTTTTACCCATAATATTCTTCATCATATCATGGAGGAAAATTCTGGGGATATCGATTATGGGATATTTCATGACCAGATATTAATAATACATGCTTCTAATTAATTTTATGAAGGTAGGGATCACGTTTTCCTTTTCATTGGATGGAGGATAGTACCAATAACACTATGAGGAGAGATTCTGGGGGAGTTTCATACATCCCCATTAATGGTACATATAGGTGTGGAAAAGATGTACTAGTACCTTCCACATCATTTTTTGTGGCCATGGATGATGTGGTTTGTGGCCAATTTTATCTCTCAATTCCTCATTTTATAGCATTTGAAGGCCAAGCACCATGTTTTAGTTGGTTTAGCTCAACCCCTTGAGGTGATGGAGTGGAAGTGGTATGATATCTCCATGTATTTTTTTACTTGGACTTCTTTTATTATTTATAGGTCACAATGTTGTCTATATGATCATAGACTAATACATTAAGTCCTCAAACTTCCTAGGTATTTGAGAGTAGATTTTGGTGGAGATTTTGGGATGCCTGTATATATAAGAGATATTCTAGATTCATGGATTTCCCATGATGATAATTTTAGACTATGATTATTGCTTAACATCATGATTATGGATAGAATTAGAGGAGGTTTTTGGTACTCATTTGTGGTTCAGCATGGTGTTCCACCCCCAGATGGACAATCAGACTAAGCTAACCATTCAGGTTTTGGAGGACATGATTCGGTATTTTGTATTTTATTTTTTTCATGGATGGTGGGGTCATCTACACTTGTTAAAGATTTCTTATAAAAACATTTACCACTTCAAAATTGGTATGTATCCATTTGATTCCTTATATAGGAGACCATTCAGGTCACTATTGTGCTGGTTAGAGTTAGGAGAAACAACACATATACACCCAGAGTTGGTTAGAGTGATAAAATAGAAGGTTCAAATCATGCAGATGTATATCAAGACTACCCAAAGCCATAAAAATTCTTATAAAAATCAATTAAGGATTCCTTTTGACTGAAATGAGAGAGTTTATTTATTCTAGAAGGTCTCACCACAATGAGTATTGAAGAGATTTTTCTATGGTGGAAAACTATTTCTCAGATTCATTAGATCATTCCAAATACTATGTAGTGTTTTTGAGGTGGCAGACCACTTAGTCTTACCACCATAGTTATACCAGGTGTGTGATGTATACCATATGTCACGGTTGAGGATATATGTGTATGGCCCATTTCACATTATCGAAAATGGTGATTTGGATATTTAGGATGGATCTACCTTCTCAAAGAACCTAGTGACCATCGAGGATCGTTGTGAGAGGATCCTTTATGGGTGATAAATTAAATTAGTTCATGTTCTTGGGTAGCATGATAATCTTTATGATAGTACAAGATAGCTGGATATCGTGATGCAATCTCAGTGCCATCATCTTTTTTAGTAGGATTTTTCCTTTCAGGAAAAATATCCTTCAAGTTGGAGAGAATTTGAAAATTTTATTCAATGTAACAATCTTTAATATTTTAAAGAATATTTTTCAAGTTAGGTGTAGAGTCGACATGGGATTTAGGGGTCTGTGGAGTCTCAGTTTTGATATATTAAAAATATTAAATTTATTATATCATGCTTGCATAGTTTTTCAGAAATAATCATTTATCTCCTGAACAGTGTATCATATGGGAAAAATAATATTGTTATTAAATATTGAACATGGTTTTTACCCTAGCCACAAAATAAATTTTGTGTGTATTGATTATTTCAATTATGTGCTCTTAAATAAAAAATAATGGAAAATAAATTAATTAAATAATTTATTATCTATTAAAATCCTAAAACCTAAATATCCCTTATTTAATCATGACTATAGAAAAATCATAGGGTTATTCTCATAACTCTAAAAGTTGGAAGAGAGTATCATAAAGGAGTGTGTTATCGGATGATAATGGAATCGTGGATTGAACATCAGTATACCGAGGAGATATTTATCATTAATGGAGTTCAAACCTCTCATCAACAATAACAATATAGAATATTATTTCATTACATATTTATCTGATATCACAGTAGAACATTTTATTTTGTTGCATTAATCCTCATTATTTATTTCTCCATGGATAATGTGTATTTATTCATTTAGAAACTAATTTGTGGATCATTTTTATGTTTTATCATTATTTATTTTTTAATTCCTAGATTTCGGAATTGTTGATCCTTGATATTCTTCCCCATTAATTGACACGCACATATCGTGGGGTGTGGAAAAAGATATTTAATTTCCCCTATGGGTGTAGTATTAGTCGTAAAAAAAGTCATCTCCAAGGGGTAGTGCTTTTATCTAGTTATCATAATGAATAAAATAATAATAAAATAAGAATTAAATTATATTTAACAAAGAACAATGATTTTAAAAATTCAAGAATGAGAGAGAAGTGGTTAGGATTTTTATTATATTCCCTTTTCTAATTCCATCACTGTCTTCTTATAAAGAACTTTCTTAAAATTTTAAATTGATTAAATGCAAGGAGTCACAATCGCTTTTCTTTTTCACCCTTGATTATGTTAGTTGACGATGAATATATTCTTCGCAATTTATTTACTATGACTATTTTCATTCCATTTTTGGAAAGAAACTATGATTCTCATTTGGATAATCTAGGAAAATTCCCAATCAATTTTTGAAATTCCAAAGCAACCTAGAAATAGCATTGTTTCTTCCTCACATGATTAGTAATCGCCAAACACTCTCAACTTAATTCTAATCCAATCAATTGATATGATTCAAAACTAGTTAGAGGGAAAAAAATCCCTTAATAAAGGAAATAATTACAATTCACTATTAAATATAAATACAATCATATCCATATTATATTTTGAAACTAATAATTAAAAACCAAACTAATAGAGAAAATAGATTCATGATTTCAAATAATGTTCTTAGACTCATGCAATACAATCAGGTCACCTCCCCTTCACCCAATCGGTCAAAGATTATACCCCTACATTAAAGAATAAATAATTTGAGTTAGAGGGGTATATATCATTATGAAATAAAAAAGATAAAAAATTTAAATTCTTCATAATTCATAATGCAGCAGCTGCAGTCATCCTCTGGCCACCTGATTTATGGCAGCAATACCCTATTATTTATAGATCGAGGAATCCTCTCTTCTTCTATCATTTGAATCCCCCATTTAATTATCTTGGTTCATGAACGTATATTTATTTTAAATCTATATATATAATGGGTGTTTCTAAATTTTAGCATTGAATCATTCTTCAATTCTACATTGATCCATCTCTTTAGTATGAGTGAGAAATAATAGGGAACTTATCTCCCCAAATTTTTATATCTTTAGATTTGCGTTAACCAAATTCACAGCAACCTATATTTTCCACGTTGAATTATCATATGAAGTTTATTTTACTCTAGAGAATTCATGTATTTTTTTATTTTAAAAAACCAATTCACATATGTGATTGTACCCATAGGCTTAACATAGCCAAACCTTCATCAACCTATGTAGGTATTTTTCATGGTGTGCAATGTATCCAAACCCATTATCCCTCATGTAGAAAATTGTATTCACAGGCTCATGCAACTAGTTCTTCCTCAGGATTAATGTTGTTGATTTCGATACCAGGGTATCACATATCAAACACCATATTGTGCTTTTCTAGGGTAGTAAATCCACCATTCCTCAATAGTAGTACATCCAGTTCCACCGTTCACCATCCACCTATTGTGATCTCTCCACAGTAGCACACATCTATTGTTTCATCATCTACCATCATTGTTCTCCATGATACTAACATTCAAATTTATTATCTCTATACTCAATAGTACTATGGTTCACATCTATCATTTCCATGATCAGCTTCTATAGTGATCTACCATCACTCTTCAGGGTAGCACAACATCTACGATATCAGCCTCCTTCAATGGCGCTGCTCATTACTGATGGTAGAAGCATCTACTGTGTTGACCTTCACTACAGTAGCTCATATGTACAATGAGTGATCCATCCTAGTACTACGATATCCAATATCAACTATCCATAGTAGCATATCATCTACCATCTCCAATCTCTTATCTCCATGGTATCACACCCTGCTACCATTCATAAGTTATCATCACTCTTCATGGTAGCATAGCATATACTATCACTCTACACTATGATAGTACACCCTTTTCTACCATTCCATCCATCTTCAGGGAAATAGAACTCTCTTGGTGATTCCATTGTACAATGATGGTTCTAAAGGAGTTAATTTTTCTCCTTACATTTTACCTTCATGTAGGCCGTATGGGTCGATCTCTACTCCATGCATGGATTTTGTTTTATTCGTAAAGGTATTCAGCAGGGTCAGATGAGGTCCCAAATGTAATCCATAGTGATCCCTGGCCTCAATAGTGATCATAAGCTCAAGTCCATGATTTCAAAGTGGCAGTCATGGAATCTCCAAAGATTACAGAGTGGAAGAATGTGGCATTGAGTGATAGAGGTATGATAAGCGAAATTTCTGAAGGTAAGGAGAGTGTAAGTGAAGTTATACAGTGGTATTTTGTTAAATTATAAAAAATTCCTTCCACATTTATAGTCCCACATCAATGTTGACACTGGAAATGCACTCCCATATATTAGATCATGTGAATTATATGGATCAGAACCCTACTGCGGGGATGAGCTCCAACATAAACCTTACAGACATGAATGACGTGTCGTGTCAACACTTGTGGACAATGCATACCTTGGCCCAACACCTACATGGGATCCTTTCCACATGAATTTCACTCTCCTACTTCATTTAGGGATCTCACAAGGTGATTCTTAGATTACTGGCCCATCTTAGGTTGACTATGTGGTTGGTGGCTCCCTAGGCTGTGGGCTGGCCTAGAAGGCCAATTTTTTTGTTACCTACAAAATTTTGAACAATATAGATCGATTACAAAAAAAATCATAATAACATTCCAAAAATCGAAATTTAACATTTTAATTCCCCAAAAAACATATAAATTACTTATCTATAAATCATCATATTTTAATAAATCATTGAAATAAATGGTAATATTTATTAAAATCCATTCAAAATGATTATAAATTTATAAAAAAAGTTCATGAAAATATGAATGCACCAAATACCCCCACACTTGAACTATGCTTGTCCTCAAGAATTAAATATCAACATTAAATTAAAGAGGGCACAAATTTTAACAATATTTAAATTTCAAAGCAATAAAATCATACAAGTATCACTGTTAAACTAGATTTTAACATTCCATATATAACATGAATCTAATTTTTGATATTTTTTCAAAGAAATAATCAATTCCAGAATTTTAAATATCCCCTTTTTAAAATGGTAGCACTTCTCCTATAATTAATTCAAGATTCCCAATTTATTATTATTATACATGAGAAGTCATGATCCACCACACTTTTTAATTATTTTCTCTTGTCACTTTTGATACAAATTCAAGTGGATTGATGTTCATATCATGAGATCATGCTACTTTTCCATAGGATTGAAAAGGAACTACTTTATCCACATTTTAAAGAAAAAATAACATTAAATCATGATGAATTTTCAAATAAGGAACTAATGACTCCAAGGACTAAGGTTGGTAGGTATTTATGTTCAAAAAATAATGCTCAAAAAGGAAGATAATCACTAAAGTATAAATAATGATATCAAAATTAAAAGATCACTGGAATTATCCTCTTAAAAATGACAAAAACAACTTACCAAAACTCAAAGAAAGGGTTGTTATTAATGCAAGCATAATTAATTAATTGAACCTTCTTGAAGTTTCTTTACTTTTTTCTAATTAATTTATTTTTTTCTAATGAATTTTTCATATTTCGATTTCTTTTTTAAAATCCATGCTTCTGAAAAACCTCACATCCACCGCATAATCACAATTGATAAAAATAATAGGTCTGTTAATGGGGATTTTTGATTTACAAAAGTCACAACCCATTACTTTTAAAACAAATCCACAAAGGAATGTCAATAATGTTTAATAAATTGATCATAAACCACTATTAGTACCCAAATTATCTCCCCCACACTTATTCTTCACAATGAAGGGAATCCTTCCATAATTTCTTCCCTCACCCCAATACTTCAACATTAAAATATCATTAAAAATATTAAGAGAGGGTAGGAATGTATATAAATGTCTTAAAATGTGTCTAATTCCTAACAAGTTCATTTATAGTCTCTATGGTATAAACACGGATAAATATACAATTTTTTCTCAAGGATTAGGTTTTATCAATAAATATGCATCAATCATGTTAAATTTGATTGTGTACAATCATATATTTGACATGTTTCAATTCAAGTTCTAAATGGTGACATGTCCTAAGATTACTAAAGAAACATGCTCAAGATATCACATAAATTTTTTGGTCTATAAATACTATTAAGAATTGAAAATATGAAATTATACAATCACTCATGGAATGACTAATAATATCAAATCAATTCAAAAGAATTGTAGAAGTTCAAAGTGTGAAAAAGTTTAGGGAAATTTCATTTACATAAATAAACCAATTCAATAAAATCATGAGTTTTTAATTCAATATCTATGCTTCTATATAATAATTAATTTATCTATCTTACTCATTAAATATAATTATCGTTGAAATCTGAAACATTATTTCAATGGGTTCTTAAGAAACTCATGTCTCCTAGAAAATTCAATTAATGAAAAAAATTTAATGTGTTCATGAAATTTCCAATTTATCAAAACATATAGAATTTATAAATTAAAATATATTTTTCGGAAAACATGTAGGGATTTTAATTGATAAACAAAAATGTGTTCTCCCTATTCCTTATAATGATTTTGCTTCATTTCCTTATCACTATTTGGGGCTACATAATGACTTCATGCCATGATGGTCCTAATAAGACAACTCATACAATGGTGAGAAGAGGTGAGTTTATCCTAAAATCTTAAATCCTAGGAAAACAATAAATCTCAGGTATTCTCCCATAATTTAATTTGGTTAATTTATTTTTCTATACCTAACCTCATGTGAATAATTCAGTAGATGGGCTGGAGATGTTTGAGCTCCTCCACTAGTTCTCGAGGTAGACTCCCATGGAAATTTATAAGCCTTTTACCATGGATAGTAAATGGGTTTCCATATTCTTATTTATTGATCTAAATAGAACTAAAGGGATATATATGAGTAACAATAAAGGTATTTAATACATGGAATTAATCTTAACCTACATGAACTTCAATATTGAATTATAGGGATGAAATTGATCTCATAATTGAATGTAATTTTTCTAAATTAGTCTGTTTTGTTCCACTCAGGTTATGCATTTTTAAATTCTAGAGTTTTTAGAACAATCTATTCTAATTTATTCCAGCTAATCTAATTGATGAATTATCACTTTTCTAATATGTACTAAAACAAAATTCATCTTTTTGACAACCCAATATGATTTGTGTTTCAATTCCACCAGCATATGAAAAATCTTTCCATAAATCAACCGCTAGGGTCTCATATATACATGTGTGTGTCCTTTATGCTTTCTATTATACTCATAATGTATCTTTATGATTTTTTATCCAATTCTTCCAGTTGAGTTTAACTATTTTCTATAATTTTATTTTTTCCTCCTATTTTGACACTTTCGCTTGGAAATTTGTTTGGGGATGGTAGGGAATAGATGTATTGTGATTTACCCAAAACATTTTATGAATAGACTCCATTTTCTATTAAAGAAATCATTACCTTGGATGATAATTATGCATATTACCATCTGATCATACCAAAATATTAAACCTGACAAATGTACACACAACTTTGGTGTCATTAGTTTTCTTGGCCTTGTATTACACCCATTTAGAGACAATTATAATTTAGGTAAAATGTAATAATTCACAAAATACATGGGAAATGGACTCATAAAATCAATTCCCCAAAATTTAAATATTTCACAAAAAATTATGTTCTTTTGAGGCATCTCTTATATTTTTAAAATATTTCCAAAAAATTAAAACTTCTAAAATATATAATAATACACATAAGTATATTTAAAAAATATTATATAATAAATTATAGATTCCAATACTTTAATATCCATTAATTGGGGTCCAAAGTGGCCTCCATAATCAAGTATCTACTAAAATTAAAATATATGTTCTATTTCAATTTCCAATAACCACCTACTATTGACTTGATAATTAAAAATCATCCAAATGAAAGGATACTCCCTAATATAGAATCCATATTTAGCATTCTGTTTGTGATTTTGATGAGAGTTATGGTGAGATAGTTCCTGATATGTGTCAGAATAATTTACTGTGTTGGAATACCACAATACTTCACCTTCCATGATGTAGATTTTTTCTCTTGGTATATGATCATTAAGTGGGTTCAATTCTTGAATTTTTTTTAATAGTGTTTGAATTTATTTTAATGTGATCAACCACCTGATTTTATGCCCCTTTTTTCTTGATCACTAGGTTGAACTCTCTGAAGAGTAGTATACATCTTACCAACCTTGTCTTGGAATCATTCTTATTCAATAAGTACCTAAGTGTTGAATGTTAATAAAATAAAACCACTTTAGTTCTGAGTAAATAATATCTCAATTTATCCAATGAAAATACAATGGAAAAAAACTCCTTTTTAGTAGTTTTTAATTGATTTGAGTGGAATACAAGTTTTTTAGGTATAAGTTATGACTTCTATTCCTCCTTCAATCATTTGGGGGATGTATTCTACCACTACATGTTTTTATGGATAAAAAATTAGTTCAATTTGGTTATCATAATTTTTAGGTTCAATTATTGGTGGGGTAATCACTTTTTACTTCAACTCATCATATTCATTCCTACAATCATCACTAAAGTTAAATTAAACTTATTTTTAAATCAATATAGAAAAAGGAAGATCAATATTACTGAGATCCTTGATGAACCTTATATATAATCCCACATATCCTAATAATGATCTAATATGTTTACACCATTTGGATTAGGAAAATAATTCATTACTTAGACCTTTGATTTATCAACCTCAACGCCTTTATTTAAATTTATTTTACCTAAAACTATTCATTTCTCTAACATGAAATGTAATTTTTCAGAGGTTAAAACAAGATTTTTCTCAATTAGTATTTTCCAAAAACAATCTAGATTACCTAATAAATGATCAAAATAATCACTAAAAAATAGTAATTTAATCAAGGAATACCTCTACAAAATACTCAATGTGATATCATAATATTTTTACAGTGCATAAATAAAATGTACCTAGGGGTTTTGATAGACCAAAAGGCATCCTCTTGTAGGAAAAAGTCCCAAAATGATAGGTGAAGGTCGTATTCTCTCAGTCTTCTAGAGTAATTAGTACCTAAAATATCCAAAAAACCATCTAAGAAATAATAATGTGTCCTTCCTATTAACCTTTATATCACTTGGTCAATTAATGATATGGGGAATTGGTATTTCTTAGTGACATGATTTAGATTTTTGTAATATATACAGACTCTCCAACTAATTTTCACTCTCATTGGAATCAGTTCATTTTGTTTATTATTTATAATGGTCAAACAGGTTTTCCTTTTCAAAACATGTGTTGGACTAACCAACTATGAATCTCATATTGGGTAAATTATATCGGGTGCTAGAAACTTATCTATCTCCTTTTTCTTTGTATCTACAATGGTTGGACTTAGACTTCTTTAGGGTTTCTTAACAAGTAAGTAATTTCCTTCTAACAATATTCTACATGGGTGTATTTTTGGGTTAATTCTATTAATTTCTCTTAGTCTCCACCCTATGGATTGGATATTTCTTTTTAAAAGGTAAACTAAACTTTTCTCTTGGTCTTTGGATATTCTTTTAGCTATGATTACTCATAATTGTTCTAATTTTATGAGATATACATATTTTAAATAACATGAGAGATGTTTTAATTCTAAATTAGGGGTGGATTTATCTATGAAATTGAAATCAAATTCCCCACTTCCAAATCATGAATTTCCTATGTAAAGAGAATCATGCCAGTATCCTGAAATAAATTATCAAATAAACCATATGTTATTTATTCTTTTAATTTTCAAATAGAATTTATAAATTTTTGAGTATTCCCTTTTTCCTTGATGGTTTCAATATAAATGTTATATAATAAGGCTTTAAATACTCAGAAAATACCTAATTATTTTATGGACTCAACATCTTCCTCACGAGTGATTCCAAATAGGGATTGGTTGCTTGAATTATTCCTCTTAGAGCTTGGAATATTGAAGTTCACCTTGTTGTCCCTAAGTTCAATGGTAGAGGTCCCTTAATGGACATTTATGGTCATATTAGATGTCTTTAGGAATTTTATTCCTAATAAGATGGATAAATTTCCTGATAATTTATCTTATTCTATAGTGAGAACATTAAAAATATACTGGAAAAATTAGTCATTCCACTCCCACAAGAACATACTCTAAAAATACTACAAGAAAAATAGTGGAACCATTTTTTAGTTCGAGACCCACTCAAGTGGGATTAAATTCACATATATTTAAATATGGGAAAAAAGAATGAGACATGAAATCTATGGAGGCACCATGATCACAAAAAGTATTAGAAAAAATTAAAGATTCCATAGTGAGGGGAATAGAATATTTATATGGATGTTGACATTTTTTTGGAAATTAGGGTGTGATAATAGATGATACACTCTTTACATGGATGGTTCTATCATTTATATAAAAACGTATTTCTTTTAGTACAAATATCCATGACAAATTTAGTGTTTAAAAAAAATATAATGTATTACAAGAGAGGTATGTTAATTAGAACCTTATAAAATGTCTCTCGTATCTCTCTTTGAACTTTCTATTACTTTATTTTATTTTATCTTTTCAACATGGAATGGAATGGAAGGGGAATATACTTATTCACACTTTGATAAATTTTCAAAATATTTTGAATTTTTCCTTTCTAAATCTTATTTTGACTTATTCCTCGTTATTTTTTGTCTCCTTATTTTGGTTTAGTGGGTTTTTCTTGTAAAATTATTGTATAATTTCCAGACATTCCTTCATCCAGTTTAGCATGAAATTACTTTGGATTATATGGTTGAATATCATTCCCACTACTTGTGACGATAATTCTCACACTCTTCTTCATGTTTGGGAATTTCTATGTTGGAATATATATTGGTTTTTAGGATAGCATATCCATGAGACTCTCAAATTTATTTAACAAATCCTTCACTATATTTTTTAGTTCATCAATCTTTATTTATTGTCTTTATTCAACTAATGGTGCACTAGATGAGGGATTTCCATAGGAACTTTATTGAAAAGGATGTGTTCGATAAAATTTTTATTGGTAAAGTTTCTTTTCTAGTTGGTTGAAAACTTTTGGATTATGGAATTTCTATTGGAAAGGGGGATGATTTGGGTATTGGTCAAAAAAGGGAGGTCTAGCCTGGTTTTCAATTCACTTGTTTCACAACCGTCTATCTCACTATATTTTTTAATTCTTCTTGTATAGTTTGAGTTAGATGTGATGAGTCAGAAGTTCTTACCTTGTCAATACCACTCATACTTGATTCACTTGTTCTGAACTATTGTGAATTATGTTTTATTTTTTCAATTAGGCTCCTAGATTCGATCAATGATTTTTCAATCAAGGTTCATTCAGAAAATGCCTCCATGAGGTTCCTATCATTTTACAGCAGTCCTTGGTAGAAGAAGTCCCATAATTGGTCTTATTACACTATTTTATTATATTATCGTGCACAAAGTTTATTGAATAATTCCTAGTAATCATAAAGGGTCACACTAGTAGCTTATCAGATGGTGTATATTTCCTTCCTTATTGATATGATTTGAGAGGTTAGGTATAATAATAGCATAAAACTCCTTTAGAGATCAACCCATTCATGGATTTCTCCAAGATTTAAACTAAACAAAAAATCTTAGGTGGTCCTCTAAATTAGAAAGGGTAATTCCCGCCAATTACTTTCTCCTAGGCTACTCCCCTCGTTTTGAAGCTTGAACATACAAATATGATCTCTTGAATTTTCCGGTTAGTATATTCACCTACAAGGACATGAAATTTAGGAAGTATAATAATCATATTGACAAGAAATTCGAAGTGATTCTGTTGAACATGAATAAATAATTGGTTTTTTAGGTTGGTAAATTGTGGGGCATAAAGGTACCTTAGAGTTTATTATGGGATTATTCCCATATTTGGTGGCTCATAGTGAAAACATAATGTTTCACTCAATTCCTAAAGATTTATTTTTTAAAATTTAGTCCCTAGATTATGATTCATAATCCTATTTAGTAATTTACACACTCTCTCATGATCAAATGAAAATAATTCTTCATTTGAGGCCCTTGTCAAGCAATTTTTTTTGGTAAGATTAGTACTCACTCACTGGAAACAGTGAAAAGTTTTGACCAAAACCTGTCTTGGGGTGTGGAAAATCTATTTAATTTCCCTTTGGGTGTAGTATTAGTACTAACCAAAGTCATATCTAGAGATCGATGCTTTAATATAGATACCACGATCTAGAATTAAATAATAAAAAAATAATGTAGGGCTATCAAACAAAGAACAAGGATTTTGAAATTTCATGAATTATAGAGAAGTTATTGGGGTTTCGATTGGATTCCCTTTTGTAATTCCATCATAGTATTCTTAGAAATTAATTTATTAACATTTTTAGTTGATTAAATGAAAGGAGTCAAAATTTATTTTCCTTTTCGCGATTGGTTATGTTTTTTGATGAGGAAAATATTATTCATATTTTATTTGTTAGGAATATTCTTCTTCCAATTTCTGAAATACACTGTGATTATTCATTGGATAACATCTAAATCACCCAATTTGGAATTGAAATTATCAAGAAACCTATAAAGATCATTTTTTCATCCTTATGTGTTTAGTAATCACTAACCACTCTCCACATAATTCTAAAACAATCAATTGATGTGATTCAAAACTAGTTAGAGGGAGAAAATATATCTTAATCAGATAAATAATTTAAATTAATGACCAAATATAAATAAAATATTATTCATATTAATTTTTGAAGGTAAGGATTGAGAAAAAAATTAATAGATAAAAGAGAATCATGAATTCCAATAAAGTTATTAGAATCAAGAAATATAATCAGGTCACCTCCCCTTCAACCAACCACTAAAGAATTAGACCCCTTTATTAATGAAAAAATAATTAGAGTAACAGGGGTAGAAAAAAATAAGACATAAAAAAGGAAAAAAATAAATGCAACAGAATAATTTGAGGAGTAGTGACATATGTCCTTTGATCGCCCAATTTGTGGTAGCAGCGACATTTTATTTATAAAGTGAGGAATCCCATCTTATTCTATCATTTCAATCACTAATATATTTATCTTGGTCAATGAATTTATCTTTATTTTAAATATATATAGATATTATGGGTGTTTCCAAATGATAGTGTTTAATCATTCTTCAATTATGCATAGATCCATCTATTTGGTATGACTATGAAATAATAGGGAACATTATCTCCCCAAATTCTGATATATTCGGATTTGGGTTAACATAATTCACAGCTGCCTATATTATCCACATGGAATTGTTTTATGCTTATTTTCTTACTCCTTAAAATTCATGTATCTCTGTTTCTGTGAAGACCCAGTTCACATAGCTGATTGTACCTATAGGTATCATGTAGCCAAACCTTCTTCTCCCTACATAGAAACTTTTCATGGTGTGTGGCATATCTAAACCCATTATACCTCATTTATCCAATTGTATTCATAGGCTCATATAGCTAATTCTTCCTTGGGCCTTACATGGATGATTTTGAAACCACTGTTGCACACATCCACCACCATACTATAATTTACCATGGTAATACATCTACCATTCCTCAATAGTAGTATATCTAGTTCCATGTTTTCAATACACTGATAGCGCTATTCCACAGTACCACACATCAAAAATTTCATCATCTACAATCGCTATTATCCACGGTACTATCATTCACATATATCATCTCTATTATCCATGGTACTACCATTCACATCTACCATTTCCATTATCCACATTCATAGTGATCTATCATCGCTCTTCATGGTAGCACATAATCTACCGTGTTGGCCTCCTTCATTGGTGCTAATCATAACTAATGGTAATAGCATATACCGTGTTGGTCTTCACTACGGTAGATCACATATAACATTAGCATTCAACCATAGTAAAACCATCTCCAATATCCACTCTTCATGGTAGAACATTATCTACCATCACCAATATTCACTCTCTATGGTATCAAACCGAGTGCTAGCATTCATAATCTACCATAGCTCTTCACAGTATAACAATCACTCTACATTAAGGTAGCACTCCCCAGAATACATTACATATAATGTCAGTGCAATCAAACACTCTAGGTTAATCCATGGAACAATAGTGGGTGCAATACTATCAAGTTTCAGTCTTCTTCTATCCGACCTTCACAGTGACCGAATCCGTCGAGATCCACTTCATTCATTTATTTTTTTCTCTTCATGATGGTCTTTAATGAGGGTGGTTGAGGTACCATAGGTAATACATAGAAGTCCAAATCCTTAGAAGTGATCATAAACTCGAGTCTAAACTTTTTCAAGTGGAATAAATGTCATCTATGGAGATCATAGAATAGAAATAGGTGGTGTCGAGTGATATATGTCTAGCGATAGAATTGTTTGAAGTAAAGGAGAGAAGAAGCATAACGGGATAAAAAAATGTTGTTAAATGATGAATATTTCCCCACATCTTCATCATCCCATATAAAAGTTGAGTGTAGAAGAATTATCCCTTATATTACATCTCATGACTTCCATGACTCAGAAGTATTCTACAAATATGGGCACCCACATAAACTATGCACACAAAAATAATGGGTCATATCGATATGCATGACCCATGTAGGCTTTGGCTCAACCTCTACATAAGATCCTCCCCATGTACCTTTCACTCTCATACCTCCTATTAGAATCTCCCTATAACATCCCGTAATTTACATATTGATATTAATTAAACATTAAGGAATATTTATTACATAAAATAACAAAGACCATGTTTGGACCATATAGATTTAGTGCCTTTAGAAATTGGGAAACAAAAAAACCACTAGTTCATAAAACATCGACATTTTCTCTTACTTATTTCATAATAAATAGACTCCTTTCTAACATATCATACTTAATACCCTTATTTATGACATGAGGAAAAGAAACATATGAAAGGGTGATATCAAATTCTCATTAAGGGTAAACAATGGGAATATTAATCATATCATAATCATAAGAACATAACATTTGAAAAACATATCTTGCATATAAAAGACCATAATATTATGTCATGGGATAAATCATAAAAGTGATATGTAATCACAATAGTCATAACATAAGACATGAAATTTTGGGTCATACACACATGAGAATAGAAAATCATTTTTTAGTCAAGCCTCTTTTTCGAGACCATCAAAGAGGAAAAATTCCATTACTAACTGAGTTCACTCCTCGTTCCAGCTCTTTATTACTAAACTGGATTTACTTGTCTTTCTAGTCATGTATATCTCAACAGTTATAATTATTTACTCAACTTATTAGAGGAATATATAAGTCCCACCCATCTCATAATGAAACCATTCTTACGTGTTCCACAAAAACATAAAAACATTCACAATATCATAACCCATGAAATAAAATGGGTTTCTTAAACATCATCCTATCATAATTGATATAAAACAAATGGATTTCCTAAATAAAATTACATCAAAAACACATTAAAATAAAACAAATAACATGGATATAAATATAACCCTATTCAAAGTGTGTTGTATAATTTGGAAAATATTTTTGATAAAACACTTGAAATTAATTCCTGATGAAAATATCCTTTCTTATTCAAAAATGTTTTCCTTCCTCAAAATTTTTTAAAAAAATTAGAAGAAATAATTTTATGTAAAAATAAACTAGTATGCTTATAGGGTAAGATTAATGGAAATAATGCATTATGAAAGTGAAAAAATCTGTTCACGGCATACAAGTTAAAAAAAAAATCTTTCTCGTACTTTTGCTAGAAAAGTCAAAAAGTACCTCTTAACGAAAATGATAAAAGTTTCCATTCATACTATTTAGTAAAAATTCACAAATGGGTGAAATTAACTTTAAACAATTATAGAAGTATATAAACAATATTTTTGAAGTACATATTTAGTAAAAATGGCTGTGGATAATAAATATACCACATCAAATATTTATGACTAAACAATCTCAGATAAAAATGAAATTTGAATAGTTATCTCGTACCTTAGATCTGATATGCTTCATATGTATCTGAAACTCCTTTATAATGATTTAAATAATGTTACTTATTTATTATAGAATCATAATAATTTTTATGATAACATTTATGATAATATTTTCATTTTGGGTTAGTAAAATTTTATTGTTACTCGTTATTCACGTATAAACTACTTTATGTTCTTATGCATGTTTTATCAAAGAAGTAATTATTTATCTTATTAAGTTATAGTTATATTATTTACAAAATGGTATTAGTATAATATGTAACATATTTATTCATTAAATTTAATTATATAATAATTTTTTAATGAATATCATGTATAATTATTCACATCACATGGTGGAGACGGTAGGTCGTACGTACACACGAGCGATGATATCATTCCCAAAAATTGTTGATTGGTATTGAAGTAAAAGGTGTATTATATTCTACAATTATTATAATGTTATAAAAATAATATATATATATATATATATTATTTATATCATTATACCCATCCATGTAAGGTGGTGGTGAAAAACATATTACACCGCATCGCGGAGGGTAAGTCGTACGTACGCACGCACGGTGATTTTGTTTTTCGTTGGATGGATAGAATGTGAAATATGGTTATTTAATATTTATAATAACATATAATTATATTATTGATAGTTATTTCATTACTTTATAATGAAAAAACAAATGAATAAGAATTATAAGAAGAATGAAGTTTGAATGAATCGTTATAAGTGATTACATATTTCTTGATGTGTATCCTCTAAATCTCGTAATAGAGCACTAGAGTTGGTCTCTAAAGATGACGAGAACCTATAGAATGAAAATATTGAAGTTAATAATAATACATTAAATGTAATGGCTGAGCTTGGATGCTAAAAATTATGTTAATAGGTGAGGTAGGAGGTTCCCATTTATAATTGAGGTGGGGGCACTTTTGGAATCTCCATTTATAATAATTTATAATAAAATCAAAACCTAGTAAAAAAACTCCAAAATGTACCAATTTAGAATATTAGATGACATAATGTTGTAATATAATAAACCAATAAATATTTTACATGTTATTGTTTCAGTTTAAACCATATCTTTTTAATTGACAATAATTTATTCTATTTAAATTTAATTGTGGTAATAACATTCTAAATATTTAATGGTTATAAATATTTACTAATATGTTATTAATTGAAAATAAATAAATATTTAATGAAATTTTAGATATTATATATTCACTTTGTAATTTTTAAATATTTTTATGATTTTTAATTTATTTAATATAATTCTATTTTCATAAAATATCAATAGTGACAATTTTGACACTATTCAATTATTTGACTTTCAAAAAAATCCACAGAAAAGATAAATTTAGAAAAAAAATATTTAATACACTCCTGACATGTAATAGTAACCTATAAAATTATTGTATAATATTAATTAGTTTATATGATATTTCTTTTAATATTTTTAAAAACATTTATTTGATATTTCTATTAATAAAATAATTTTTACATCACTATTGTGTCATCATTAATGGTAATTATTTTATCTCTAAAAATTATAAATTAAATTATATGATATAGATAATTATATTACCTTTCTATATACTATCTATAGATTATATTATCTACTATTTATCCATGTATTAAAGTTAATATACTTATATAAAATAAGATTGTGACATTTTGTCACATTTATTAGTTTTTATTACACTCAAGTCACATTCATCGGAAAGTGGCCATCAAGTGACTCCATTTCAAAAATTATATGATAAGGGTCTATTATAGTAATACAATAAATTTTTTATAGGTGTTAAGGTAATTTTAAAATATTATATTTACCTTTAATTTCCTGATTTACATTTAACCATGGTAATAAAAATAATTACCAAAGTTACTATTCATAATGCCCAAAAATAAAAGTAGACTATTAAAATTATTTGGACCTAATGATTCCAAAAATGGAGTCAATTTTTTAAAACTATAAACATAGAAGTTTCAGTAATTAATTTAAAATAAATCTCATTGTCAAAATGAGAGAACAAGTTTTTTTAGTTAAAACATTGCAAAAGATTGAAATGTTTTTACATCGAAATTTAATGAAAAATTAATTCCAATTAACTAAATTATATTAAATAGTAAAAATATATTCTATTTATACTTTTATACCATTAAATAATATAATTTAACCATAGAAATTATTTTAATGAAAAAAAGTTATTTTCAATTAAAATTTAGCATATTTTTACTATTCATCAAGACATGAATGTTATTAGAAAAATTTCATAAATTCATCCAAATTTAATTTTTTATATCTTGATTCAAAATAAAATTTTTATTTTCTAATATAAAAATAATTAATGTGTCAAAATTTTAATTTTAGAAGGGTTCGACATACAAAGGTGTAAAATTTAGCTTTTAAAAAATCTCTTTTCAGACATCAAATAGTGTTTTATTCATTTCCTATGACTAAAATATCTATTATATGATTATAAAAAATATTTTATTAAGTATATAACACATATAAATATCATCAATTTCATCACAAAAAGTAATTTACTAAAAAATAAAAATATCTATATTATATTTTTCATAAATAATTCCTAGGAAAAGAATTCAAAATGCATTTTCATAAGTTAGTTATAATTATTACCTCTAACCTAACCAAAAGTCTATAATGGTAATTTTGTACTAAGGTAATCTCGTTGTTTGTTTAAACTCAAGATTTCGTGTTACGTAAGCTACAGAAGAATGAAAATTATTTAAAGAAAATATTTCATAAAAATCATCCAGGTGTTACATTCTACCCCCCTTAAACTGAATTTCTCCCTAGAAATTCATCATATGGAAGAAAAAATATGAGGATAACTCTCACTCATCATATTCTCAGGTCCCCATGTATCTTATTCAAATTGGTGGATCCTCTTTAAAACTTTATCCAATCGAGTGGTCTTTCTATGTTGTTCTTTTTCACTATGATGCAAAATTTCTATCGTTTGTTCTACACAATAATGATCTTTCTCCAGCGGTATGACTTCTGATCATAGTACATGTAAATGATTAGGTATCTACGTTCTCATAAGATATACATTGAACACATCATGAAATTGAGAGATATTCAGTGAAAGATCCAATCGTTTTTTTACATTCCCAACACAATCTAGAATTTCTAACGGACTGATATACCTAGGGCGCAGCTTGCCCTTCTTTCAAAATGTCATTAATATCTTCTAGGGATATATTCAGAGAAACACCTTATCACCTACTACAAACTCTATGTCTTTTCTTTTATTGTCAGTATAACTCTTTTTTCAACTTTGAGCTTCTCTTATGTGTTGTTAAATAGATCTGAACTTTTCTGCCATTTCATCAACAAGATGAGTTCCTAAAAGCTTTCCTTCCCCAACATCATCCAAGAAATTTGGAGTTTTACACTTCTTTCCATAGAGGGATTCACAAGGATAAATATAAATACTATAGAGAAAGATATTATTGTATGAAAATTCTACCAATTTTAGGTGTTTATCCCAACCACCTTTTAAATCATTAGAGAATGCTCTCAACATGTCTTTCAGAGTTTGAATTGTCCTCTCTGACTAACCGTCTTTCTAAGGATGATAAGTAGTGAAAAAACTTAACTTTGTATCTAGATCATGCAGTAGACTTCTCCAAAACATTGAGGTAATCCTTAGATCCTGATCAGATATAATGGAAAGTGGTATTCCATGAAATCTTACCACTTCTCTTACATATATACTGGAAAGCTGATCAAGAGATAAATCCTCTATAATAATAATGAAGTGTGCTGACTTCGTTAGGTGATCAACTATTACCCATATAGGATTATGTCCTTTACATATTTTTGAATTTACAATAACAATTTCCTTAGTGATGTTTTTCCATTTCAATTATGGTATAGGTAATGGTTGTAACATCCCCTTAGAATTCTATCTCTCAGCGTTAACTTGAAGACAAACCAAGATCCGAGAGACATATTGGGAAACACCACTTTTCATGAAATCCCACCAGAAATACTCTCTCAAGTCCATTTACATCTTTGTGCTTCCCAGGCGAATAGAGAATGATGAACTATGACCCTCATCCAACAGATCCTTATTTAATTCTTATATGGTTGGAATAAAAACGTGGTTCTTAAACTTTATGATTCCTTCACAATCAAGGATGAATTTAGTAAAATTTCTCACCTTCTTTTGAAACTCTACATCTTCCTCCTGCATCTCCTTAATCATCACATATATAGATGGTTGAATCTTAATTGAGAAAGATAATATTTATCCTCTCCATTAAAATTTCCAGATCCATCCTCTGCAAAACCATAAATATTGGATCCTTCATGATCCTCATAGTGGAAAAGTTAGCATGGTATTTTCGACTCAAAGCATCTTCAACATTGTTCTCTTTCCCATTGAGATAATGTATTGAGTGGTCATAATATTGAATCAACTCCAACCATATTCATCGGCACATATTCATCTCCTTTTGTGTGAAAATATTCTTTATACTTTTATGATCATTATAAATATCACACCGTTCACCATAAATACAATGCTTCTATATCTATAATGCAAATATTATCACAGATGACTCCAAATCATGAGTTGGGTAATTTTTCTCATGAATTTTAACTGTCGAGAGGCATAAGCTATGATTATATCATTTTTCATGAGAACACATCCCTGTACATTCTTTGATGCATCATTGTATATCACAAACCATTCTCCACTACAAGGCAGTGTGAGAATAGGTGCACTAGATAACCTTCTTTTTATATCATTGAAATTATTTTGACATTCCTATTTCCAAACAAACATAACTCCTTTCCAATTCAACTTGGTGAGTGGATTAGATAATCATGAAAAATCATTAACAAAATGTTGATAATATCCATCCAAACCAAGAAAGCATCGGATCTCAGTTCCCTTTGTTAGGATCGACAATATTTTAATAGCCTCTATTTTTTTGGATACATTAATATCCCCTCTCTTGAGATTATGTGACCCAAAAATGTATCCTTCTGAATTCAAAATTTACACTTGGTAAATTTAGAATAAAGATTCTCCTTTCGTAGGGTCTTTAGTACATTTCTTAAGTGATATTCCTGTTATTAATGTCTCTTTGGATAAGAAAGAATATCATCCGTAATGACTACCATAAATTGATCAAGACAGTCTCTAAAGACTCTATTCATTAGATCCATGAAGATAGTAGGGGAATTAGTAAGACCAAAAGGCATCACTATAAATTCATAGTTTCCATAACTTTTATAGAATGGAATATTTGGTATATCCTATTTTTTTACTTTAATTGATGATATACTGAATGATGATCAATCTTGGAAAAGTATTGAGCTCTGCGTAGTTGGTCAAATAAGTCATCAATATAGGGAATATGATTTTTTTCTTGATAGTTATCTTATTGATTTCTCTATAATCAATAGGGTGTTATATTAATCCATATTTCATCTTATTAGGACAGGTTCTTCCCAAGGTGATGCATTAGGTAATATGAATCCCTTATCAATATTCTCTTGGAGTTTCTTCTTATATTTCTGTAACTCAATTGGGTTCATTATACTAGGTGTATTTGAAATATGTATAGCACCTGGTATGTGTTCTATTGAAAACTCAACATCACGATATTGTGGAAGACCTAGAATTTCCATAGGAAAGACATTATCAAACTCATGTTCAATGGGAATATTCTTAATAATGAGTTTCTTCGTAACTATTTGAGATAAATAACCTTCATTTATAAGAATCAAGACCCGTAATGTGGAAGAAAATTCTACTGGAAGGGTATATTCATCCTTACATCAATATATGATTATAGAATGATCTTTAAAATGAAATGTGACATCCCTTACTTGGAAATTGATATGAGTTCCATATAGAGAAATCCAACTCATGCCAAGAATCACATAAATTTCCACTATTGGAGGGATCACAATATTTGCCGGAAGAACTTTCCCACAAAATTCAACCATAGAAGTATTACAAACTTTTAAAGTGACTATTTTTCCATTAGGAGTTGTGACACCTAACTCAACATATAATTGTTGAGGTAATACAGTGATACACATATAAAATTATTCAGAAATAAATGAGTGGTTGGATCGAAAATCAAATAAAATATTTTTTACTTTAGAGTGGATAGTATGTGTACCTTTCACCACTTCATTATCATACTCCATATCACTGATAGTGATTGCATGTGACTTTACTTTTTCTTTGTCCTTAAGAGTTTTTTGATGTTGATGATCATCAATAACCCTCAGATTAGGGCATCGATTTGAATAATGCCCCATTTCCTTTCACTTGTAACATTGAAGTGTAGTAGGTGAATTTTGTGTAGTAGTTTATTTATTCGCATCATTAGACATATTTTTCCCATAACTTCATCATTCAAATACTTGATGACCTTCTTTTCCACACATAATACATTTACTAGTCCCCTTAAGGAAATTCCCTTCATGTTTCTTTTTACACATTGAAGATACGGGAAAACTCATCCTATTTTCATTGTGGTCTTTAGATTTTCCTTTGAATTTCATTTTTCTCTTCTTATAAAACCTATATGACTGATGGGTTACCCCAATCTCCATATCAACCTTGGGAGGAAATCGAAAAACTTCATTGTATCTGTTGAAGTATCTTATGGATAAAGCCCTTCAGAGACATGGTTTTCAGCCACCAAATAATCGATCAATTTTACTCTCAGGTTGGATAATAATTCCAGAACCAAACCTTGAAAGTCTTGTATGATTTTCTTCCTAGGTACCAATGGATTCTTCATCCTTTTTATTATGTTTAAATAACTCCTTCTCCATATTTTTTCAAATAATTTGAGGAAATTACTTGTTTAATAATATGTTTTTGATCTTCATCACTTTACATTGACTCAATTTCATCTATTTTCTTCGTATTCTTTATAAGATTTCTCCATTTATCAGCTTCACCTTCCAAACGATATACGGCTAAGATGACTTCATCATGATCATAACATTATAGAAGTGGAAATATCTTTTCAGTGGTACTAATTAATTTTTTATCCAATGATGGATCAAAAGACCCACTGAATGAATGTGGTCACCGCCTCATGAATGATTTAACAAAATGTTTCTCCCTCCTTTTCTCATTTGGAAGACCTGCATGATTTATAGCTTGATAATGTTATGTGAGCACCATTACATGATTTTTCATTCCATATCCCATAACATTTGGTTTCCCATGGGTACAATCATTGCATTTCCTATCTCATTCAGCATTAACGTGGTTTCTTCGGGTTCCATCCATTAGCTAAATCCAAGAAGCATAGTGTGATAAACACTAATCATAATGGAAAAACCTCATAATTCAAGAATAAAATTTAAATTTAGGGCACATTAAGTTTTATCCAAGGATATTCATGAACATATCTAAAACACTAGGATTCGATTGTAACATATACTTAGATATATCTTTAGAGTTCTTACTAAGGTTCTCTCATCCTTGTTTCCAAAGGTTAACTATAACTTTTCTCTGATACCAACTATAACGACCCATAATTTACATATAGATATTACTTAAACATTGAGTAGTATTTATTACATAACATAACAAAAACCACTCCATGATCGTATAGGTTTAGTGTCTTTATAAAATGGGAAACATAAAGAACGGGTTCATAAAATATCCACATTATCTCTCACCTATTTATTCATAACTATACTCCTTTTTAAAAAATATTAATTAATACCCTTCTTCATTACTTGGGGAAAAGAAACATATGAAAGGGCGAGGTAAAATTATCAGTAATGGTAAAGAAGGTAAATATCAATCATATCATAATCATAAGAACATAACATTTGAAAATTGTATCCTGTATTTAAAAGATCATAATAGCATGTCATGGGATAAATCATAAAAGTGAAATGTAATACCAATATTCATAACATAAGACTTGAAATCTCATTTCATAAATAGATAATCATAGAATATAATTTCATATTAGTCATGTCTCATTTCCAATACCATCATAGCGGACAAAGTCCATTACTAAACCCAGTTCACTCCTTGTTCCAGCCCTATATTACTGAACCAGATTAACTTATTGTTCCAGTCTTCTCTATATCATGAGATATAATACGTTACCCAATAAATTTGATCGATATATAAGTCCCACCCATATCATAATTAAACCTTTTTTTCATGATCCACAAAAACATAAAAACATTTATCATAGTGTTACCCATGAAATAAAATGGGTTTCTTAAACATCATTCCATAGTAATTGATATAAAACAAATGGATTTACTAAATAACATTAAATAATAAACACAATAAAATAATATTAATAATAGGGATATAAATAAAACTCTTTTTAAAGTTTGTCATCTTATATGGAAAATTATTTTGAGAAAACACTTGATATTATTTCCTGAGGAAAATATCCTTTATTCTTCAAAAACATTTTCCTTCCTCAAAATGCCACACAATTTTAGATGAAATAATTTTATGTGAAAATAAAATTTAAATATTATAGGGGATTATTCAGTTAAATAATGCATTAGGAAATCAAAAAACTCCATTCATGACTTACAAGTTAAAAAAACATTCTTCTCATACTTTTTCCAGAAAATTCAAAAAGTACCTCACAGTAAAAACGATAAAACATTCAATTCATACTGTTTAGTTAAAATTCACCAATGGGTAGAATTGAATTTGAACAATTATAAAAATATATATATAATATTTTTAAATAAATATTTATGGAACATGGACATGGATGATAAATTTATAACTGCAAATACTTAAAAACAAATAAACTAAGATTAAAATGATATTTGCAAAGTTATCCATTACCTTAGGCCCAATATGCTTAGTATGTATACAAAAATATTGTATAATTATTTAGATAATGTTATAGATTTATTAAATAATCATAATAATTCTTATGATAACATTCATGATCATATTTTCATCGATTTGTTAGTAACATTTCATTGTTACTCGTTATTCGGGTATTGACTACTTTATGTTCTTATGCATGTTTTGTAAGATAACTTATTTTTACACTTTTTAAGTTAGAGTAATATAATTTATGGAATGTTATTTGTATAATATATATCACATTTATTCATTCAATTAATTTATATAATCATGGTTTAATGAATATCATGTAGAATGAATTGTGTCACATCGTGGAGACGGTAGGTTGTACGTATGCACGAGCGACAATATCATTCCTGAAATTATTGAATGTTATTGAAGTGTATTGTGTATGATATTTAAGAATTTTTATAATATTATAATAATCTTATATAGTTATTATTTCCATCATTACACCCATCCAATTAAGGTTGTGGTGAAAAACAGATTACACCACGGCACAGAGTTGGTAAGTCGTACGTACACGCATTCGGTGATTTTGTTTTTTGCAGGATGGATTGAAGGTGAAATATGGTGGTTTCATATTTATTATAACATATAACTATATTTTTGATACTTATGTTATTAAATTATAATTAAAAAACTAATGAAGACGAATTATAATAAGAAATAAGTTTTAAAAAATTGGTAGAAGAGATTATGTTTTCCTCGACATGCTTCCTCTAAATCTCTTCTTAGAGCACTAGAGTTGGCCATTAAAGATGATCAGAACCTCTATAATGAAAATATGGATTTTTATAAGTAAAATTTTAGGCTATGGACGATCTTTAAGTCTCAAAATGAAATTAATAGGTTAGGGAGGAGGTTCCCTTTTATAATTGAGGTGAGGGGCACTTTTGTAAACTCCATAAATAATAATTTATAATAAAACAAACCTACATAGAAAACCTAAAAAATGGCCCAATTTTGAATATGATATGTGATAGGGTTGTAATATCATCAACAAATTAATTTGGGATAAGTAATTTTGTCGATTTAACCATATCTTTTTAATTGACACTAGGTTATTCTATTTAATTTTAATTGTTGTAATAACATTATAAATATTTAAGGGTTATAAATATTTACTTATATTTCGATAATTGACCATAAATGGATATTTTATGACATTTTAGATCTTATAATTATGAATTTTTAATTTTGAAATGTTTTTATGATTTTTAAATAATTTAATAAAATTTTATTTTCATAAAATATCAATAGTGTCAATTGTGACACTATTCGTTTATTTGGATTAAAAAAATACACACATATGATAAATTCAAAAAAAATATTCAATACACTAAGAAATGTCATATTATCCTATAAAATTTTTGAAGCACATTAATTAGTTCATATTATATTTCTTTTATTATTTTTAAAACCATTTATTTGATATTTATATTAATAAAATTAATTTTACATCATTATTGGATCATCATTAACGGTAATTATTTAATCTCTAAAAATTATAAATAAATTACTATGATGTATTTAATTATTTTATATTTTAAAATACTATCTATAGCCGGTATTATATCATAGTTATCCATATATTACAATTAATATTCATATATAAAATGAGATAGTGACATTATGTCACATTTACTAGTTTTTATTACATTAATTTCATATTCATATGTAAGTAGAAATCAAGTGATTATATTTCAAAAAATATCTAATAAGTGTATAATTTAGACATCAAATTGGATTTTTTCAATTTTGAAGGTTATTTTAAAATATTATTTTTACATTAAATTACCCGATTTACATTTATCTATGGTAATAAAAATAATTACCAAAGTTACTATTCATAATGCTCAAAAATTAAAGTAGCCTATTAAAATAATTTGACCTAATAATTCCAAATATGGTGTCCATTTTTCAAAATTACATACACAAATGTTTCTATAATTAATTTAAAATAAGTCTCATTGTCGGAATGAGAGAATGTGGTTTTAAAAAAAAGTTAAAACATTGCAACAGAATGAAATGTTTTTACATCTGAATTTATTGTAAAATTAATTCCAATTACCTAAAGTATATAAAATGGTAAAAATATATTCTATTTATACTTTAATACCTTCAAATAATATAATTTATCCATATAAATTTATTTAATGAAAAACGTTTTTTTCAATTAAAATTTAGCTTATTTTTACTATTCTACAAAACATGAATGTTATCAGGAAAATATCAAACATTAATCCAAAGTAAATTTTTATATCTCACTACAAAATAACAAGTTTATTTTGTCCTATAAAAATTATTAATGTTTCAAAATCTTAATTTTAAAGGTGTTCTCCATTCAAAGGTGTAAAATTAAATTTTTTAAAAAATATGTTTTTATATATCAAATAGGGGTTTATTCCTAGCCTATGCCTAAAATATCTATTGGATGAATATAAAAATATTTTATTAATTATATAACATATATTTATATATATCTCATTAGTTTCATCACCAAGAGTAATTCACTAAAAAATACAAATATCTAATTTATATTTGTCATGAATAATTGATAACCAAAGAATTCAGAATGCATTTTTGCAAGTTAGTTATAATTATTCCGTCTAACCTGACAGCTAGGCTATAATGGTAATTTTATACTGAGGGCGTCTCATGGTTCATTTAAACTCCCAATTGTGTGCACTGTAAGATACTGAAGAATAAAAGTTATTTAAAGAAAATATATCATAAAAAACGTCTCGATGTTTCTCTCCCATGGGGATTCTGGGCCATTTGGCCCATCTTGGGTTGGCTATATAGATGATGTCTCCCTTAGTGGATGGATAGCCCAGCTGAACAATTTTTTTGTTACATATAAAATATTAAACTACATAACAAAATTCCAACCAAAATTAATAATTAAATTCTAAACTTATAGATCCAACATTTTTATCCCTTAAAACCCATATTAATTACTTATTTATAAATACCCATATTTTAGTAAAACATTTAAATAAATGGTAATATTTATTAAAATCAACTAAAAATAATTAGAAATTGTTAAATTTTTGAATGAAAATATGAGGACATCATTAGTCTAATTCTTCATCAATAAATAAATGAAGAACCAAATAATGTACAACATTCATTTCATAATTTTTTGTTTCATTGTTTTCTCCTAATTTTTTTTAGACATTCATCATTGGTATTTTTATTGGCTGGTGATTCAATAAAAATTAGGAACTGTCCATTATGAAATCACCCTTTAGCGCGATGAATCATTGTCATGGATTAATTTTTGGGATCAAAGGTGTGATAGAGACATGATGGTGATGATATAGATTAAATAATTTTGTTGGTGATGTTGTTTTCATGATTTTGACCACAGGGTCACATCGTGATGGCGAAGAAAACCATTTTATGATCAATGGAATTACTGAAATCCATTTATCATCGATGATGGGTGCTAATTCAAACTGGATATAGCCTTTCTGATGAAATAAATGGTGGATAAGGAATGGGAAAATACACCTAATGGATTTTTTATTTTTGTGAAACCATGATATACACTGTATGAAGTTTGCAATAACACATGTCGCGTGGACCCCATTTGATGGCAGGTAGGTTTTACGCATGAAGATAAATATCACATGAGGGTGTGACCTATCCACATGGCATGCGAACACCTAATTTAGTGACTCATAGTGTACCCTAGGTTACACTCGTATGGAAATATCCAATGTACATAAGCATGGACAAATTATATGGGAATAGGAACAGGAAGGACCACACTTATCAGGACATGTCGTATGTCCCTTGTACATTGTATACCCCTTATAGAGTAGGTTTAATACCTTGAACCCCTTAAGCCTATTTTGATATCAGTATGGGTGTGTTCCCTTAGTCCACCCCTAAGAGGATAGATTGTGTCATTATATCCTGAGCATAGGATGATCAATCCCCTCTATCGGTTGGTTCTAGATAGATTCAGGTATCCCGATACGTGGAATTAGGTGTGATCCTATATCATTCATCCCTAGGTTGGGTCAGGTATCCAATTTCTAACATCCACGGTGTGTCATCTCCTTAATAGTGGGTTATTCCAGATATGGTTAAGTATCTCCTATTGGCCCAAGTCATGATTTCCATCCTATGTATTGAAATTTTATAAGTCATAGTGTTAAGGTCAACCTAGAAGGTCCCAATGAATGTGACCTCTTAGATTAGTTCAATTTTTTTTAGTGATACAAGATAATTAAGTTCCCACATATGAATTTGACCTTAAAGACTCAAGTAGAATCTAGGGCTGACGATGAGAATGTGAACATACTTTGATACTTGTTGTCTGTCTATCAGAATATCTATATTTTATCATTCATTTTGGTTAACTCACCTCATTGTGGATTTGATCTAACTATATTTTATGCATTGTTTTGTGATTTTGCAGTATCTTACTGGGTATGTTTATACTCACTCATACATGGACTACACCTGAATGTGTCACATTTTATGAAAATGATATAAATTTTGAAAACATTATAGGACTAGGAGCTAGTGGATCTTACTTGTGCTAGATGTACACTGATGGTTCCAAGAGTTTCATCTTAATTGAAAACCCCTTTTTTGTAGGTTTGAATCTTTTCATAGTTATTTTGGGCTTTTATTTAGACATTTTCTTTTAAATTTTCTTTTTTATACTCTAATGGGGTATTATTTGTTATGAATTCATATACGGTATTAGTTATTTATATTTTAAACATTATGCTGATGTATGGATATGTGGGCGTAAGTACAGGTACCTTAGGCTATAGCCTCTCATCTGGGTGATATTCCTACTTGATTCTAGTCGCCAGTCTCTAGCCTATTATAGGCGGGCTTGGGGTGTCACACTCAGCTTACTGTCTGCTAGGTGGGTCCTAGTGGTTCAGTTCATGACATTATAGAAAAAAATTTGTAAATTAGGTGTGAAAATTCACTCAGGTATCTCTTATCATGGATAAAGATGTAGAGGATGAAATACGTTATCTGACTGAAATGGTAGAGATGGCATCACTTGTTAGAGAACATACCACAAGAAGTTCTAATTCTTTGCATTGCCGACTATAGAAACATGATGTAAAAGTATGTAATTTTTGGTATAAAAAGAAATATTGAAGCCGAAACATTCATAATTTTAAAATTATGAGAGTTTCATACTCATTATGTAATAAAAGGTGAGCTCTAGCTTGAGTGGAAGAACACCAAAATTTCAGACTCTCAAACTTGTACATGTGAATGTATAAGGACCTTCCCTAGTTAAATCTCATGGAGGATCATGATATTTTGTAACATTTATTGATTGATTTATGATTAAATTATGATTATACTTCCTGAAACATACGACAAAAGTGTTTGGAGTCTTTGTTCAATAGATATATTTTTTAAAAGATAAAGTGGAATTAAGTTGAAGAGATTGAGGCCATAAATTATTGGTGAGTTAACCGGAAGAATTTCTTGAATGAGAAGACAATACCTAAGATTCATAAACTAAATAACATTAATTAAAGGAAGAATTGATAATTAATGGAAAGAGTGTGGATAATGTCACTACACTCTGAAAAAACAAAGGAGTTTTGGCAAGAGGTATTGAATGACATACTCGATCATCTAGATCCCCTAAACACAAATGGGATAGGAGTTTCTAGAAGCTCTGTGGATAGTTAAATCACCAAAACTTTCTCACATCAAGGTCTTCATAAGTTTATCCCATGTACTTGTGGAAGAAAAAAAACTAATATGCTTGAGGCTAAATCTCATGAATGTTTCTTTATAGTCTATAGATATGAAAATCAAATATTTTGAATTTGAGGTTGTGATAAAAGTAAATTCATAAAAAGTTGTAAAGTTATCATTAATGATCAAGTACTTTGGATGGATAAGAACCTGGTATGGAAAATATTTTAGGGTAACAAATCAACTTCAATCCAAGTTGATCTAAATAAATGATTTAGAGGAGTTCAAATTCTGGAGAATTTATATAGATCAGAATCTACCAGAAGTTCACAAATTCCAATGTAAATATCATATGGAATGACAGGGAGATAAAATTTTTAATTAGTATAAGGTAGAATTGAAATCTATAGAATTGGGGAAGGTTTTCCTACAGTTTTGGAGGACGAAATTTCAAAGGATTTAGTTGTTAATAAAGTAGAGTCATTGTAATGTCAATGTAGGTTAGCTAGAGTCAAATGGATGGTATAGAGGTATGGATATAATTTGAAATTATATTTATTAAAGGTTGTAAAAGAAAAATAAACCCTACAACAATCAGTTTACCTTAGTGATTTTGACAAGTGGGATTTGGTTGTGAATAATGAGTTGGATTCACTTCATGTAAATAACACGTAGGAGCTATCAGTTTTACCACATGGACATAAATCACTTCAAACCAAGTGGGTATTATAGTTAAAATAATAATTTTGTGTAAGTATAAAGAATAAAGTGAGGATGGAAACAAAATTATTTTATCACGAGGAAATTATCTTCTCTAAAATATTTTATTTGGTGGTTAAACATAATATCATTCACACTGTGATCATCTTGGTTTCTTCTAGAGGTTTACACTGGGAGAAAATAGATTTCAAGGAAACTTTTCTTCATTGGGGTATAGAGAAATAAATCAGTAAGAAGAAAATTATTGGTTTCATGGATCGATATAATTTGTACTTGGTGTGAACTCTCAAGAGAAGTATTTATAGTTTCAAACAAATTTTAAGGCATTGGAACTGTAAATTATACTCCTTCATGGAGGAGAATATTTTCAAGAAAAGAACCTTGAACAATTTTTATTTCCATAAGAAGTATATGAATGGTTTATTTTATAATTTATCTATTTTATATGGAGGATATGTTTCATTGGGTCTATAAATTCAATGGATTTATGTGCTGAAGTATGAATTTCTTGGAAAGTTTAAAATGAAACTTATTAGTGAAACAAAGATGATATTTGGAATGAGGATTGAGAAAGATAGTAAGGTTGAAACTTTCCTTCTATCATATAGATTCCACATCTATAAGGGTGTGTAAATATTTTACATGAGCGGATGTAAGTCATTCACAATGCCACTTTTTGATCAATTTAAAATTTTAAAGGGAAAATAACCATGAATAGAGAAAGAAGCAAAGAACATGGTGAGAGTACCATATCCATCCATGGTAAGGAGCCTTATGTATTCCATGTTGTAAAATAAACTATAAATAGATCATACAGTGGGATTGGTCATTCAATACATGAAGAATTCAGGGAAAGATCATAGGGAATATGTGAAGTGAATAATCTAGTACCTCACAGGAATGAAAGATTTTACACTTTTCCTCAGGGAGGATGGTCTGTTGTAGGGGTATGGTATGGAAAACATTGAGGGTGACTCAAACTCATGGAAGATAAAAATTTGATATGTTTTCACATTTGGTGGAACCATAATCAGTTGTATTTTTAGGCTGAAAATTATGATTTAAATCTCTGTAATGGGAGAAAAGTACGTTGTAGAAATGGAATTATGAACAGAAATGGTATGGTTTTGTCATCTAATTGTGGATCTCATATGTATCAAAGAACATAGAATATTTTTTTTTGATAGTTAAAGTACAATCCACTTATCTGAAAAATCTATTTTTCCATGGGAGGAAGAGCACATTATCAAAAAGTACCACTTTTTTCAGAAGATACTAGAGGATGGAGAGTTAGAGTTATGAAAGATTAATGAAAATAAAAATCTGGTAGACATGTTCACCAAAAAATTAGTCCAATAGATTATAAGGTAGTATTATTCCTCAGTCAGGCTTGGATGAATGGAAGGAGATGGAGGATCATTACATGTATTAGAAGTTTAAGGAGGATATAATTTTCCAAATTGTTGGAGGATATCATGAGATACCTTGAATATATATTCAAGTGATTGATTTATGGGAATTGTGAGGTATCTTTATGTATTGGAGTAAGTTTATCCGAAGAAAGAACTATTTTATATCCTTAAAAATTATAAAGTATGTGATGAAAGGTTTTAGTGGGTTCATTATGATTAAAATGGAAGATTATTTTTTATAGATACTCGTCATAGTAGGGATTTTATTGGAATTCCATGTGTTTATCTCAATAGATGATTGGCTGGATCTAGATCATGAAAAGGGGTTAGTGTCTATGGTTGAATAACTCCCAATGAAGATTTTTCATGAAAGGAGTGAGGTCTAGTAGAATTATTGTTCTACCAAGGATGACTAGGGTGAGGCATTTTATTCCCAGTTCTTTTCCAATGATGTTTGGAGAGTTCCATCTAGTGATCTGATTCCTGCATTGCTAGTCTTCTGGTGAACAAATTTTTGGTGGTCAAAGATTCTTGGGATTCTTAAAATTTATATGGTACTGACATATACCATTACCTATGGTCACTTTATGTCTTATAAAAAGGGGTAATATTGATACTCATGCTAGCATGATATGCTGGTGGTGGACACATGTATAGGGATACATGTGTTTGATAGAGATCATGGAATATCCCTTTAAAGATTGAGTAGTATTAATGCTTTACTACAAGACCCTAATTTATTACATTTATGGATCTGATGATTTAATTTTTTTTCAATTATATAATTGACCATTGGATCAACCTTCACTATTAAATAAATAGGTATTGATTTTGACTTTGATAGTTACTCTAAAATAATTTTAGAGTTTTATCCAAAAGGGTTTTAGGTGATTATTTTCACATGGTTTTATATGTGATATGATATAAGGTTAAGTTAATGATATATTTTTTAAGACATCCATGTTAGTCCTAGTGGAATGTACATCACCCTAAGGGGGGGTAAATTAGGGGTAACTAACTTCTACCAATTATGTTCAACTTAAAATATTGTTTCCTTTATGTTGATCAAACATGTATCATTGCTTAGGATGTATGGATATTTTTTGTTCACCCACAACACATTATCGCTCGTGAAATATAGATAATGTAATGTAAACAATAAAAATATATTTTTACATGTTTTTTTCCATTGTGGGAAACATACTCCCTGATATGTATGGTTATTATCTTAATCCATATATTTTCAATTTTCTAATAGGTGTTGAAATGCGTAAAGTTATCATACTTAACCTAGGAGTATATTTATTATCATTAACTCTAAAACAACAATATTACATATGTGTTTGAGTTATATCCCAAAAATATCTTTTTATAACCTTGTAGGAATGATGGAATTGTTTATATTAGAAAGACCAATATTCAAGTGTTCTACACAAACATCCTTATGGATGGATCATTGACTACCAAGTTAACTTTCACTATAATTAGCATTCACATAGTATTGTCATATTATTCTAATAAACTTATCCCAGAACTATCACAACTCTAATATTCAATGTCAAAAAAATTTAAAACATAGCATTGACACTAGAATGGCACTCAAATTCTGATCACATGAATTTGGTGGCCTTACTATACTCATTAGAACATAATTATCAATCCTTCTAACTGAGTTTAGCCTTCTAAGAATTCATTTAGTGTTGTTCATCAATTTCCTCTCTTCTCTTCTCTTCTTATCAACATCTCTCTCAATTCATTGGTGCATGGTGTTTTATCTAAATGGGTTTAGTATTTTTTATAAGCTCAACCTTTTCTAATAAGATCGGTGATTTAAGATTTTCAAAATGTTATTTGTCCACATGTTTCTACTTTGAATAAATCAAACATCAATGATCCCATAAATATCAAGATAAAAAATTTAGTTAAATCTCCTATAAAATCCAATGGCAACTCACTTCATCCCTTATTTAAATCTTAGATACATTAATGAATATAATCATCATAATCGTTGAACAACTAGCTAAAAACTAGCTAAATGTTTAAAAATTTACAATTTTTATTTGAAGTCACCCAGTATATTCTATTAAAATCACATTTGATGTTTTCCAAAATAATAACTTGGACTTCATTCTAACCTTCATCTGCTTTTTCAACTTCTTCCACTCAACCCAATCTTCTACAACCTTCAGTACTTCAAACAAATTTGACATGAGTCTCACGCTTCTGGTGGTCTAAATATATTTCACTAACACTATTTTCAAACTTCATCTTATAGTCCTTATTCAAATCAGATCAACTATGAATCATCATATCTTTAAAAAAACATAGCCTCCCTCATTTGATGCTTTCTTTTTTGGTGTAATTGGTCTTCCTCATTTTAAATCATCTAATAATCTTGTTGTTCTTACATCCCATAAAATATTAATCTTATCATAACATAAGGTCATAAATATGTCAAACATATTTTGATGCTTCTACCTCTATTATAACGTAGAGATGTTATTGTATTTTCTAAATAACCTCAATGCTTAGATCAGTCATTAAACCTACCAATACTTTTCCCTTATCATCAAATAATGTCATCAGTATGTCCGATTGTCTAAAATTATGGTTCTTTCACTTCATCCTCTTCTTCCACTGATTTGACTTATTCTTCATTTCATCAGAATATTCAAATTATGGAATCTTAACTTCGTAATTTTCAAAAATTCATGAATCTTATAATGTTCAATAAGGTTCCATTCAAAGTTCCTAAAACCCTTAAAAATCCATTTTCTCAACTTTATGACCAATTTTCACTACCATATGAACAATTTTTATTAACCTTATGAAGACATTTGGCACTTACCTCAAACTTATGGTACATTATCTGAACCTTACATCGGTGTTTTCCTCAACCTTATGGTTACATGTCTATACCTTACATTGGTGGTTGTCTCAACCATACTAATGCAGTGAATCAACCTTAATAAATATAAACCCATTCCATGTCTTAGCTATATTTATTTATATAACTTCCACTTTCTTTAGCAGTTACCTTATCAATAATGACATTCAATTCCAACTCCCCTAATAGCTCGTAACTTATAAATTCCATTAAATTATTCATATAACAATCTGATCATCATTATTGGTATTTAGAATTAACCACAATCTTTAAATCATCAAATGATTTATATGTGGTTGCTTCTAAAAATAGTGTCGACTCAATGAACTCTTCTCCATTAAACAAAAACATTGAATCCAGTTTTTTTACTTACTTCCAGAGACCATTCCCTTCACTCATCTTGATAGATAATATATCCTTATTTAGTGGTTATATTATAACAATAAACTGGGAGTCTAACAGTGTCCCTTATTCTTATGGATTCACTAATGATTACACATTTTGGTGTATATACTTCTAGTGTATTTACATTATAGACACTCATAGGCATATTCAGCTTCCTCTTCTCTAAATATCATTGACTTAAATTACCCATAGTGATTAATAGAAATTAAAATCATTTATCATCACCATATGTTGGGATCTTCAATATCTACCTTTTTAATTTGTTCTTATATCTATTTATATTTTAATTCAATGATTTTATCTCCCCATATTAACAATATATTCCAAAAAATATACTTGTATAGGACACCATTCATTTTATACTTCTTAGTTTTCCTTTATCCCACCTTAACTTATGTAGAACTAAAATTTGCTTATGAAGTCTTTGAGGGATTTATGGAATCACTTCCTCATAAATTGAGTCACAAATAAACCAAATTTAAGTCTTTATAAGAAATACTATGTGTAGAAAATATTATTGATTAACTTGGACCAAAAAGATATACAGAAGTGCTTCTCAAAGTGATAACAACATTAAAATATTATTATAGGGGTTAATTCAATGGATATTTCATGAAACTTAATTCCTATATCTATCACAACAAATATATCAAAAATATTCATGTTAAAAAATGTAGTGTTCTACCCCTATAATGGAATACATAACATTTTGTCATTAAAAGATATAGTTCTCCAACTTAATATTGTAATATATTGTGTACAATGATAAGATATAGTGTCAATATACATTAAATATGAAAAAATATTTAATTTTATATAATTTCAATCTTTGGGAATTCATCATCATCATCATCACTCAATGTTTCTTCTCTATATCACTTCAATCATTAATTCACTACATTTTAATCACCTTGTACTTTACTTATTTTCTTGTCTAGAATTTGAATTTTTAATTCAACCTACCCATATTAGGAACTAACGACTTTCTATTAAAATCCCATAAAAGGGTGAACACTATCTACCTTCTCAATAATGGTTGATACTAATTGGAATGGTGTGGTTTATAACACTTGTGATAATTTCCTCCATCATGGATAACTTTTGATGTGATTTACGATTTACAAAGAAAATTTTACTCTAGGTATCCCCTTGGATTTCATAACCTTTAGTTAACTTCAATAAAGAATAATCATAACTTATATTAGGGTAAGGTGGAAGTTTCTACCCCCCTGAATTAGATAAATGAAAGTGATAAATTTTTCTCAACTCAAAAAATCAATTCAAATATACCCTATTTATCTTCATGTTTTCACCCTTTATTTTTCAATCATTAATCTTATGGGTTTTCATGGATTTATTATTTTTATTTTTTGAATATTCACCATGTGTGGAATTTTATCATTCATAGTTTTCAAAGAGGATCATTTTTTTTATTTTCTTGTTCTTCCATTTTCCTGGAAGCCTCTAACTACTCTACAAAACTAATCTTACAAACCTTCAAAATATGTTCACATTTTTCATTATTTTGGTTTTTCCTTCTCAAATAAACATTTTAAATTTTTAATGCTTGTACCTTTTTTTAGTAAACATCTCCCACCACTATAATATTGTCACACATTTATCTAGATCATTTTTATCCTTCTTATACCTTCAACAAGGGTTTTTATCTTTTGGTAGGTTACTCTTTTGGGGTCTCTTTCTATTAACCTCAACTTTTTCATTGGAGTTTTCTTTTACCATTCTAATACACTTGTGTGTTCTTTGGATTGATTCACTCTCTTTAATGAGATTACTTTCATTAAATTTAACGTCAATAGATTGCATGAAAATTCCCTTGAAGTTGTCTTTTCTTCCACAATAGAGGCATATTATCTTGATGATGAAATCTTTTATGGTTTTTTAATTCATGTATCTAGTTTGGAAAAATAAATCTTACACCCCAAGGAAGTATTAGCCTTTAATTTTTTTATCCTTCTTCAAATATTGTGGTCTCCTTCCATTAATTGTAGTAAAATCATTATTTCTATATGTGAACCAACACGTATCATCATAGGGATCAATTCTTCCACATCTTTCATATAATTCTTCAAGATATTAAAATATGTTGAATGTAAATTGATTTTACTTTTTCATGTACCCTAGATGTAATTATATAACTTTTCTTTTACTTATGTGATAATCCCCCTTTGTGTGGGGTGTATCTATTTTTCATATTTTGGAATATTAGGATATTATTCGATATAATAGTCTACAAACATTCCACATCACTATAAATAGTTAACAAATCATGTCTTTTTTAGTTGTGTGCAACACTGGCTGGTGGAAGTTTCTTTTGGTTCATGGATATGAAGATTCTTCTTTTGGACAATTTATGGGGGACTTTTTCTGATTTTTTATTTTCATCAACCATTCTAGAAGTTGTGGGTTTTTATCACTTTTCTTTTACCATCTTCATCCATAATTTAAATTATAACCATGATTATTCAAAAAAAAATTAATTACTATAAAATAATTTACTAGGAAATGGGATTACCATTTTTTCATTCTATTAGAATATAAAACTTATGATAATTAAAAATCATTCCAACTAATAGATTGAGTCTTATAAAATGAAATAAATGCTTTAGAAACATTGTAAGTGGCTCTTATCTCAGATATGTGTGAATATTAAACTTGATCAACTTCCAAGGATTTTAACTTTTTTCCAACTCAAGATGGTTTAAACATAAAGTTTTTTCAAGATCTCCAATAATTTCAAGTTCTCTTCCCAAAAAACTTTTATCTTTTGAGTCTTTTCATCAGGAATATTCCCTTACTTTAATATATACTTGTAATGATATTTTATAATTCTAGATTTGAACCCTAGCTGAATGTTCATAACATTTATAGTTTCTTTTAATTCTTGAATCAATTCACCAAAAAAATTCTTGAATATGTATTTTTCATAACCACTATTATTAAAATCTTCTTCTATGAGAAAAAACCTTTCATTACAAAGTGAAACCAATTTATTATTAACCTTAATGAGTTTTTTGAATGTAATTTTCATATGTACTTTCTTATACAATGTTTTTCAATTTCATTAACTTATGTTTGAAGGAATTCATTTTTTCTATAATCTTTTGATAAATGAGAGTGTATATATGGTGGATCCAACATGGATATTTTTCATGTAGTCCTAAATTTTAGAGTCAAAATCCTCAACAGTTTTCAATGGATTTATAATCACCAAAACAAGAACATTATTCTTCTTGATGATTATTTCTGATGGATTTATCAGTAATCCTATAAATTAATTTAACTTTTCATAGTGGTGAATTCTTAGTACAATGATTTTGAGAAGCATATTTCTTTAACATATGAGCTTACAACTAATTAAGGGTTTTTAACGTTTTAGTTGAAACCTATATGTTACTACAAACAATAATAACTTTCATTTTATAAAACATTTAAAAAACTTCCATAACTTCTAGAAGAGGAATATTTATATCATCTAAAAATTTAAAATTCATGTGAATAATTGAAAATTATTAATATAAAAACTTTATATCCAAATATAGGGGACCTAGTTGGATCTAATACCACTTGTTAATCCCATTGTACCATGTAGTCACCCAAATGTAGGGGTGAATCAAGCGTGACCAACTTTTACCAATTAATTTTAACAAAAAAAAAATTATTTCCTTTAATTTGAAAAATATTATATCATTATTTATGATTTATAAATATTTTATGTGATCCCTCAACACTTACTCTCTCATGAAATGCAGATAAGTAAGTAGAATATAACACATGTATTTTTAAAAGGATCAATCCCAATGTCGGAAACCTACTCCTTATTTTTTTGTTATTAGACTGATCTGTAGGTTTTCACTATTCTCATAAGTGTTATAATGGGGTAAGGTATTATCCTTAAACCAATAATATAGTTATTATCATAAAACATTAAACCACAATATTACAAACATGGTTTGGTTATCTCCAAAAAATATTTTTACCTCCTGATAGTAATCTTGGTGTTGTTTATACAAGAACCATCAGTTTTAAATTTTTATTCATGAACTTACTTATGGATGTATATTTTACATCCAAATGAACATCCATTATACTTATCAGTCATGTATTCATGTGTTGTGTTTTATGTAAACTAAACTTGAATTTCTCACTAATGCAATCTTCAACACTCGAAACTTCTACAAGTTAGAAATTTACATTGTTCTTACTCTCAACTTCAGGTCACCTAAATATAGTGACATTAATTTAATATTCCTAATAAAATATTATAGACTTATCCTAACTTATACCGTTTTTATAATTCAATTTTTTTTGGTTTTCAACTCCCTCTATTTTTTTCTATCATTCTTAATAGCTCTCCCTATTATGTGTTGCTTATTCCTTTACTATGAATGATCTCCTCCTCATTTATAGGTCAACCTTTCCTAATAAGATCATTTATTTTAAATATTAAAACTCCTAGAATTATTCACATTCCATTTTTAATAAATTTTCCCTAAATTCTCTTAAAATATTAGGGTCAACTCTATTGTTAAATCACCCATAAATTCTGTTGGAAAATCACCTCAACTCTTCAAAAAATCATGGATAGATTGAAGAATATAATCTTTGTGATTATTGAATTTCTAACTTAGAACCATCATAATTTTTTTGACTTCAAAAGCTTTATGTGATGTCACTCAGTATCTTCTGGTCAACTCACTTTCATAAACTTTGACAATTATAACATCGAATTCAATCAGCTATTTATCTATTCTTGACCATTATTATAGTCAAAACAATATTTTACAACCTTCATTACTTTAAACAACTCTAGTATGAGTCATATGATTATGGTGATTTGCATTTTTTACACTTACACTGCATTATAACTTTAGGTTACACCTCCTTATTCTAATCAACTCAACTCTTGATCATCATATATTTTTTTTGTACTCAGCCTACAGTATCATATGCTTTCAATTTTTGTGCATTTGTGATTCCTCGTTTCTATTCACTAAATAATTTGGGTTTTCTTCCATTCATTTGAAATTTAATATTATCATAACTCAAGGAAATTAGTATGTTTACCAACATCTACTGATTTTTACTTCAGTCTAACTCAGATTCAGTCTTTATCTTCTAAAAATCCTCACCAGTTGGATCAGTCATTCATGCTCCTGATACATTTCCCATATTTTTAGAAAAATTAATCATCATGTTTAAATATCTCTACTTCGAGTGATTTTACTTCAACCTATTCATCGGATTATTCAACCTATTATTTATTTCTTCATCATATTTTAATTATTTATTCTCATATTCTCTATTTTTTCAAATTCCTAAACATTATGGTGTTCTCATAGTATCAATACAAAGTTCATAAAAACCACGAAAAGACATTATCTCAACCTTACGACAATTTGTTACAACCTTATGAAAATATTTCATTAACCTTGTGGAGACATGAGGAACTTGTCTCAACCTCATGAATCCTTTTTTGAATCCTACTTTGGTGTTTGTCTAAAACATTTGGTTACTATTTTATACCTTACATTGACGGTTGTATCAACCTTTATAAGGAGTTGTATCAAACTTAAAAAATAAATTCCACATCAATTTATTTTCTAGATTTCTTCCCATCACTTATAATTCATCTAAGAAACACCTTATCAATCATGATATCCAATGAAAACTCCCCCACTAACTCAAAACATCCATGTTCTATCAAATGTTGTAGAAAACACTCTCATCATCATTACTAGTCTTTAACATTAACCAAATATTATCAGCCATCACCTGCTTTATAGGTTATTACTTATGGATATAGTGTTGAATCATTGAAACTGTCCTCATCCATCAGAAGTACATTCTCAAGTCTATTTACTTACATCAATTGAATAGTACCTTCTATCATCTAGATAGATTATCTCTGCTTTATTAGAGGAAACATTTTGATAATAGAAAACTCATATAATAGTGTACCTTCTTCTGATGGCTTCACTAATGACTAAACCATCAATTTTATGTAAATTAATTTTATTTACTTTGGGATCACCCATATGAATCTTCAAATTCCTCTTATCTAAATATCACATAATTTAATTAACCATGGTGATTGAAAAAAAATATAATATATTATAATCCCTATTCAATGAGATATTCAATCCAAAAGTGTTTTTGGATGTCATTTCACAAGTTATTATATATGATACAATATAAGGTGAAATGGAATGGTAAAGTCTATAATATTAAGTGTAAGTATGAGATTGAAGGAGATATATCCGAAATCCATGTGTGTGTGTGTGTGTGTGAATTATATCATTTGGTATAATATAACTAATTCATAGATTATAAAATGAATTCAAATTATGATTTTATTTTATAGTGGTATATATTGTTATATGTGATATAGTATATTATAAGTCGAATATATAATATATTTTTCAATTATATTATACAATTAGTGATCTATCGTATATGAAGTTTCATAGACTATATGAGTCTTGTCATAGTGTAAGATATAAGTCATTCCTAGTATCGATTATTGATGGAATAGATATTTTTTGCACTCTGATAACCCTTGAAACATCCTAGACATTAAAGGATAATGTTAAATTACTCCCATATGTTATTCTATCATTTGTAAAGGAGTGTTATGTCCTTTAGTTTCATGGGATGTAACAAAATCCATTACTCCTGTATTTATGAAATGTATGAGTAATGGAATCACATGGATGGATAGCTTAGGGAACATCCTTATATCCTCTATAAAGGTAACCAAATCTTGAAGTGCAATGTTTTTCTATTTA